>CM068954.1:190594636-190606517 GCA_035128595.1 Eptatretus atami | reverse complement strand
ATTTTGATAGTTTTACCAGAAGGGGGTTGCTCGCGGACCTTGAGTGCCCTGCGGAAATATGGGGGGAACATATTGTTACGGCTGTGGAAATTCGCAGAGCACCATATAGGTCCTTAGATCAGTTATGCCGATAAGTCCTCAACATTCAAGATGATTGTGTGCCATATTACTAGAATATTACTACATGAGGAATACTGCAACATCTGAATGGTACACCTACATACAGAAACATGCCGGTGTTGGTGTGGTTAGCGGTGCGCTTGGGATCCTGGGGTCCTTGAGTCAAGCCCCTCAGCCGCTATAAATACACCAGGGGGTTGACTTCAGCCTGTCATCCTTCCAGGTCGCGAAATGAGTACCATTCTAGTGTGTGTGTACTGTAGAGGGCGGCTTGCTCAGCGACACAGTTGCTGCGCTTCAGAAATGATAGCTACCCCGGCAGCTAAGTGATGGAAAGTACAACCAAAAGCTGCCGGACTAATACCTGATTGCCAATCCTTCATCTTAGACAGACTGATAGCCCGAAATTACCAACACTATCAATAGAAGACAAAGGGCAAAACTTCATCTCGTCTTCAAAATTGCAAGAAAGTTTATTAACCGAGTGGCCATAAATTCTTCGAGTGATGAGGGGTAGAGAACAGGAGTCAAAACTGAGAATGACAAGAGCACTCCATCCATCAATCAATTGAACCATACTCTTACAGATGCGTTCCTGCCGCAAGCAGCCCTTGGCTGTTGGCACAATGCTGACGGGTGTCCGACACTCCGACACAATAAACCAGCATGCCGGCACTCATTTTGTCAAACATCAGAAGATGACAGCAGAGTTCAACACCACCGGGTATTAATTTACAGCCACAGGATTGAACTCAGGATCCCAAGGATCCAAAGGCCCAACCCCCTAACCATTAAGCCAACACCGTATAGAAGGTCGAGCACACACCTCCGCCAGCTGATTAGTTTACTTTTGTATCCCTTGATAGGCCAGATCTGGATCGGACCAAGAACCAAAATTCGGACCAGCCGAATCGTCCACAACTTTGAGATATCACGCTTTGTATAGTTTTAGCCCTTTCACTATGGTGAAGAATCACTTAAAAATTTCTGATCCGATCTGGATTGATTTCACCAAAATCAATCAATTATTCCTTGTTACATACCCAACCTCTGCCCACCAAATTTCTCGCACAACTATTTATGAGATATGCTATATATATCAATTTGGCCAATTTGTATCTCCAAAAAATAATTGGTGCTGAATTAGTACCTAATATGCAAATCCTCTTCTAATTCAAGTCATCAGATATGAAATTAATCTGCAGTGTTGGCTTATGGTTTGGTGTGGGGCTTGGGCATCCTAGGTGTCCTGAGTTCACAAATCCTGCTTGGCTGTTAATTAATAACCAAGGTGGGGTTGATCAGCCTGTCATCCGTCTGAGGTTGCAAAATGAGTAGCCAGCTTGTGGGATGATTAGCCATTTGAATAACCCATATCAGAGTGGTGACCCCTCCAGGATTATGCCTAATAGCACAGGAGACTGCTATTGGCATACTGATCCTTGTCCACTGTATGATCCAATGATGGAAAATTGGCAATTTTATAAATTTGGCCTATGCCTGACCTTTGCCTGTGTGACCTCAAAAATAATAGGTGGTTATGAATGCAGTCACATGATATACAAATGCTCTTCAAATTTGAAGTCAATCGATGAAAATTGAGATTTTATAAATTTTGAAAAAGTTGGCGACCTTTGCCTAGATGATCTTTTACCCTCAAAAATAA
This sequence comes from Eptatretus atami, assembly GCA_035128595.1. Classification (NCBI taxonomy): domain Eukaryota; kingdom Metazoa; phylum Chordata; class Myxini; order Myxiniformes; family Myxinidae; genus Eptatretus; species Eptatretus atami. The sequence goes on along the minus strand of CM068954.1, from coordinate 190,604,731 downwards.
AGCGATTCTGTCGGAGGCCACAACTACACAATTTATGAAGTTCTATGAATAACGTTTAAATTTGACCTGTAGCATTAAAGGTGAGCCAACAGATAAATCTGTGTTGGCTTAAAGTTAAGGTGGGGAATTGGATCTCTCGGATCCTGAGATCAAATCCCACTTGGCTGTTAATTAATCTAAGTGGGTGACTCTGCCTGTCATCCTTCTTGAGGTTGGCAAAATGAGTGCCAGTTTTGTAATCCCTGTGTCAGAGTGATGAACCTGTCCAGATTGTGCCAATAGCCAAGGAGACTGCTTAAGCAACATCAATGCTCTGCACAGAGTATGTCCCAATGGAGATGGACAGACAAAATGGGAAGTGATCACCATACTTTGTCAAAAAAATTTTTTTCCAAGTAACAAGACAGACAGACAGACATTTGAGGAACATAAGCTCCAGTCCACCTTCATGCAGATGGTAATGAAGAAATACCATGTAAACACTAATATTCAGGTCAAGCCAAATTAATCTTGACTGCTACAGGTTCCATGAAAACCTGTACTAACCTGTGTTAATGGTCGGGTTTCGGTGACTAAACAGTCTCCCCCACCAGGTTTTGTGAGAGGGTGTACATGATATGGACACCCAGCAAGATGAAAAGAAAAACCTGTCAGTAGGGCGGGAGCTCCTTGAAGCCAACGCCATCCATTTATAGTGCTCCCAACTGTGTCCTGCCGGACTCCTCCCTGCAGTTGGTTACTTTTTATCAGGAGGTTTGGTGGCAGATTTGCCACTCTGGCCACCATAAAAACACTTAATTCTGCGAACACCAACCAATGCAAGGAAATCTGACAACCCACTCCGTGGATACCTCCGTGCTGCTGCCCTCTACAGTGATAATGATGACGGATCCGGGGCAAATCTCCGGACCCCCATTCCTTGAGGAAGTAGGAAACCACGGGTAAACCTCTAGGGACAGAATTTTGCAAAAGTTAATTTGGGTGGGGGGTTGGCAGTGGTGCTGAGTGTCTCCACCAGACAGCAGTCTCCTTGGTTAAACTTGAGCCGTCCCTTTGGTGTCCTGGAATGTTCTATCTAAGAGAGATGACACTGTCTATGCTATCACCTGAGCCAAGATATTGAACATTGGTATTGCAGACACTCTCTGAGGTTTGGAGACCGATAGTGGCGGAGTTCATGGCGGGTGTTACACCTTACCTATTGGTCTGGTCGCTATTGCGTTACCAATGCCCAAAGAGTTGTGAGCGTGTCCAACAAGCTAGACTCCAAGATCTTGACGGTAACACCGGTCACACGATTTGAGACAAAGGATTCGCACCCTTGGTGTCATTCCCTGTCTCTGTGTATGCTCCGACTGAGGCGAGTGATCTCTATCGTGAAGACGCATTCTCTCGCCATGCCAAGTCTGTGTTAATCAGTGCCCCAGGCGAGATACTCTTCTTAGTCCTGGAGAGATTTCACTGGCAGCGATGGAATGAAAAGGGATGGTTATAGATGTTGGTCCCCATGGTCCCAGAGACTGTGAACCAAGAATAACACCAAGTTCTTGACTTTGCAAAGAATCATGGACTTAGGGTGGTGGTTTCATGCTTCAGCGCCCACAGGCTCATCGCTGACTTGGTATTCCAACGCTGGGCAGTGTGCAAAGGAGATTGACCCACGGCTCAGTGATGGTCCACCGAGGATGATCCAGACTCAAGGTCACCGTGAGTGGTCAGTTCCTCAATACCGACACAAAGCTTGTGCAGAAACCTCCTAAATTGCAGCTTAAATCTGGAGAAATCGGCCATCCAGCCTCGCTGGATGTTTGGCAAACTCAAGATGAGATGTAGCTAGAGTTTGCAAACAGCTGAGTGGAATTTTGGGGGATTTGGTGTTTCAGCGAATCCTAAATTGTGAGTCCTTCAAGACCACCGGTCATTGATGTTGCCGGTAGAATATCTTGGAACTCACCATAGGGTGCCAAAATTTTGTCTCTCAAGGACCTGGATAACCATTGCGCAGAGTCCGCAGGCCAACTTTAATGCGCAGAGCTATGCTTTCCAGGAGCTGAGCGTAAAACTGTATATACGCCAAGGGGTTGACCCCCAAGGAGCCTCTGTGTGAGAAATCTGTGAAGTAGACATCACACCTTGGTCAAGTGATTGCATCTGCTTACAGGGGAATTCGCCGCTTGCATTCCTCCAAGCCCCATCCACTCGTACACAGTTAGAGCGGAAGCTGGTTGGCTTTGACAGGAAGTACGAAGTGAAGCCCCTGGCTGGTACTTTGACGTCTGGCTTACCAGGCTCCATTCACCAGCTGTCTAGTTGGATTCAGGAGGTTACTATCCCTATTGCTGACCCTCCAATAACTGTGCTGCCATCTTCATTTATTTAAAAACAGGTTGTGGTGAACCGTTGAAATGGAATAAAGCTCCAGATCTCGTGGCATCCTTGCTGAATCTCTCAGGCTGGTGGAAATGCTTCACTCAGTGTCGTGCATGCCAGTTTTGTGCTCTGCCTGAAACAGGCATCATCCCAACTGATTGGAGAGGAGCCTTGTTGTCCCTTTCTGGAGAAATGAAAGAGAGGTGATCGCCAAGGACTGCCAACAACTACCTGAGGGTGACAATGCTCTCAAGTTCCGGCAATGGTCCTTTGCTCGGATAAATAAATTGATAGGGTTCGCACCATCTGTAGCATCACGTCCAGATCAAGTACCAGGCTTTAACCAAAGAGGTCAACATTAACCTTATCCTGTCCTTCGGGTCCTCACCAAAACGCAGAAGAATTTCAGCAGTGGCTGCTTAACACTGATGTTGATCATCTGTAAAGCGTTTGATTCATGAATCGGGATGCCCTTTGGAGCTTCTTGGTCTTCGTGGTGCCCCAAAACTGATGCAATCTGATGTCTACTATACTCGTACTGAGAGTCTGTGAGATTATGGTAGATACATCTCTGACTTATTTGCAGTTGTTACTGGATTCGTCAGGGTGTATGGCCCCCACACTTTTCAGCTCGTCCTGAATCCGTGAGCCATCAGCTGCCCAGCTGTATGGACCATGCGGCTCTTGTCTCTGATCGATCCTGCTACCAGTGTTCTCTCAGCGAGGGTGCCTCGTGAGTGAGGAAACCAATGGACTTGACCACGTGCCTCAATGTAGCAGCAGGTTATCCGCCCATCTCAAGGAGATGGGGATGGGCTAGCATCTGCCGTGGGGATGGCCAGCTGGAGGCCCCTGAGTAGCTGGCAGAACGTTACACAGTGACGCACGCCTCCGTGCAATGCTCCCATACCTGGCCTGACCTGACACTGCCAACCAGACAAAGGCAGATGCTTCTCAGTCAAAACTCGAAGAACTGAATTACGACCTGAAGAGCAGCTCAACTCAAAAACGTCAACCAAGTTCAAGTCACCACTGATGTAACTGGCAAATCTTCCATGAACTACCAACCCTTAGCACAGAATTAATATATATTATCAGCACAATGATGAAGGCACCAACATATCTGGCAACGTTGCTACTACATACTGGCAGCTGAATTGTGTGTCGATGACACAGGATGCTGCTGTTGTTTTCACGAATACCTGTGAATGCTGCAAAACGATCAATTCTGTGACAGTGACGGAATTGAATCATTTTCGTGAATATCCGATCGGATATGACACCAGATATTTATTTAATTTTTAAATGATTCTTCACCATTGAGAGATGGGCCAAACATATGTAATATATTTCAAAACTGTAATGAGCCCTATTATCTGTGGATCCAGGCATACGTGGTGATGTATGCGCCCCCGAGTGCCCTTCTCGTTCAAATTGTTTTTATTTATTTCATTTTTTAAAATTTTTTTATTGTATTTTTATATTATTTTAGTGGATCTATGAGATTAAACCGCTTTCACCCCCATCTTGAAGGCTGTCTTTGTTTTATTTCCCTCCTACAGAAAAATCCGAGGCGTCCAAATCCACCACATTGCCTTTCAATATCAACAGCGGCTCCATTTTTACCGGATAATGAAAACAAATAAAACAATTCATTTGTTTAAAATCTGTCTATTTGCTTTGCAGCAACAACATGATACAATTGGCGCTTGATACAAAAATATTTAGAGGGAAATGGAGCTTCCAATCAATGTTTTTCAAACCTGATTTCAATGAGTTCATCAGCCTCACATGGACAAACCACGAGCCACCTGGGCCAATAGATACACTCAGCACAATGTTTGTTATGGCAGTGAGCTTATTAGAAAGACCAGAACAAACTTCTCAAAAAGTGATGTTCATCTCATCAAATCCATAAAATATCAAATTTGTCAAAAATAATCCTTTTCGGTGCCACATTGATTTGCCCATCGACCCAAAGCAGCATGAAATGGAGATTGACGCGTGATTTGGATGGATCCCAGCTTGTGTATGCGAGGGCAGCAATTATGGTGCTGTCCCATTGGATGTCGCAAATTAGGCACCACCCCAGAACATTCTGTAATCATTTAATAAAAAGGAGACAGGGATCAGAGAAATGTGAGGAGCCAGCAACATGTTAAGGACCTGGGAGATGGTGAGAAGAGCCATAGACATGTCTGAGAGACAGGAGATGCGCTTTGAAAACCAGAAGGTGCCGATATCAATTCGCTGTGTGAGGTTGGTGGATGAAGCTGCTGGGTTCACACCTTGTTCAACAGCATCCTGTTTGCTCAACCTGAATGCACAGCCTTGCTAGCACAAATTTTGGCTGGGTAAACCTTTACTCCCATTCAGTTCTCTGGAACTGTGAGAATCGATTTTTGTCTCTCCAGCTATCTTTCATTATCTTGCTCAGAAAGACGCAAAATTCAACTCCTGTCGTGTGACTCTGAGGCCTGAATCCCTATTACACTTTGGTGTGCTGTGATTTGGTTAATAGATTATACAGGTTTCTTTGAAATCCCCATATTATATACACCTAAATAAATGTCTGTGTGCTGCGTGCATCCGTGTGTCAGTGTTAGGTCAGTCAGTGTGTCTCCTCCATAATTCCATAACAACTATAACAACTAGCAGCCTGAAACTTTGCATGCTACGAAGAAAACTTCACGGAATGCGAGAGTGAAAATGGTGTTTGGGTTTAGTTAAAACACCCCCTTTTAAGACAATTAACGGCCTTATTTAAAATATCATGATCAGCGCATCCTCGTCACGCCTTCCTATGGGGTCACAAGCATATAATTCCGAGGTAACTTCGCTTTGTTCAGAACCACCATGCTTTTTTGCCGTCTCATTCCGTGCCATCGGACTTGGAAGCAGGCAACGATTTCTAATCATAACTTTTTTTTTCACTTTCCTCACTCATATTATCGAATGCCTGTTCATTATGGCTACAAATCACTGTATACATCACTTTTAATGCTAATAGCTCCTCAAAATTAGGAGGCTTGACGCGAGTTCATGCATTATATATGCAATTTCCAACGATCTACTCTCAATGGGACTATTAAAGTTATATTCATCAAAATATTATCTGATAATTTAACGAATAAGGAGTCACTTCGAGTTCCACTATCGTCAATACAGGATTGCCACAATGTCATTCTGAGTAATCATTCACCACTGCAACTTTTGCCCGCGCCAACGTCATTCAGGCGGGTGTGTTTGGTCCGTCATAACCTGAGCAAGTGGTCATGCTCCATCATCCTGCGTGATGGTTCATGCTCCATCATCCTGAGCAGTGTTCGCCCATCATCCTGACGATGGTTTCATGCTCCCGTCATCCATGAGTTATGCTGGTTTCATTAGCGTTCTGCCTCATCCTGACGAGTGGTTCGTGCATGCTCCGTTTCATGGCTCGCTCGCTAGCGAGTGGTTCCGTACTCCGTTATCGACTACGATGTAATTCGTGCTTCTTCATTCCTAGCGATTGTTCATGTTCCGTCATCCTACGTAGTGGTTCGTGCTCCGTCATCCTGAGCGAGTCGGTTCATGGCTCCGTCATCCTGAGTGGAGTGTATCGTGCTCTGTCGTCCTGAGCGAGTTATTCCTGTTCGCGTCATCCGAGCAAGTGTTCCCGCTTCAATCATCCTCTGAAAGTGCCGTTCGTGCTCGCTCATCCTAGTGATGGTTCGTGCTCTGTCTCCTGACGAGTTGTTCATGTTCCATCATCCTGAGCATGGGATTCATATTCCTCATCCTGAGCAATAGTGTTTGTGCTCCTAATCCTTGTGAGTGGTTCATGCCCCGTCATCCTGAGAATAGGTTCGTTTCCTCATCCTGAGCAAGTGTTGCCCTGCTTCATCATCCTGCAGAAAATGGTTTGTGCTCCGTCTCCTGAGCAAGTGTTTGTCCATCATCCTGAGCAAGAGGTTCGTGCTCCGTCATCCTCAGCGAGTGTTCTGCTCCACCATCCTGACGAGTTGTTCTGCTCCTTCATCGCTGAACGAGTGGTTCATGCTCCATCATTTATAATGTTTGTGCCTCCGTCATCCTGATGAGTGGATCGTCGCTCATCATCCTGAGCAAATGCTCAGTCCTCATCCTGGCTAGTGGTTGCATGCTCTCTCATCCTGAGCTCGTGTCGTGGGCTCTTTCATCCTGAGTGAAGTGTTCATGTTCCGTCTCCTGACCGATAGTTTGTGCATATGTCATCCTGAGCGAGTGGTTGGTGCTCCATCATCCCTGAGCAGTGTTCATCTCCTCAACTTGAGCAAGTGGTACGTGCTCCATCATCCTGAGTGACTCTGTCGTTCTCTCGCATCTGAGCGATCGGTTCCCTGCTCTCACTTGCAGTGAGTGGGTATGTGTCCATTATGCTGTAGCAAGTCTTCAATGCTCCCATCATCCTGATGATTGTCATGCTACCTCAACGCTGACGAGTGGTATGTGCTCCGTCATCCTGAGCAAGTAGTTCATGCTCAATCTACCTTGAAACGAATGTTTTACGTGCCGTCATCCTACGATGGTTCCTGCCTCCCGTCATCCTAGATGAGTGTTCTGTCCGTCAATCCTGAGTGAGTGGATCCTACTCTGTCATCCTGAGTAGGTTCATGGTCCGTGATCTGAGCGAGTTTTCGTGTCCGTATCATGAGCGATTTTTGTGAAATAACACCTATTTCTGAGCCGTTTGTCGATATTAAACATGCTTATTAAATACCAAGCTAGCCACACTAAAAACTCGGGCTCGCGTCATACGATCCCTTTGAAATTGCGTGTGCACTTAGCGGACATGCCACCAATTTGGAAGCTTGGCTTTCCATAGCAACCACTTGCATTCTTGCAAATGCGTATTTTGTCATTCCCGTGTACGGTCCTTTCGTCTCTACACAGCTATGTTTGTACTGCTAATCCGTGCATTTGCACGGGTACCTAGTATTTTAAAATTACCGAGGCCAAATTTTTTCCACCAGTCTTACACACGCTGTTTATAAAATTAATTTTGAACAATCCCCTGAAATGTCTATAAAATGCACCGTTGTTTTTTCAGTGTGAAAGCTACCCAAGTTTTTGGGAGTGAATACTAATACTGAGTCACTAATCACACTACTCCAACCTGCCGATTTCCTCAAAAAATGGCAGATATGACGGTAAAGCTTACGAGTATGTCGTGTGTGTGTCGTGTTTTTTCATAAAGCATAACATAATTCTCTCTGTAACCTCTCAACCCATCACCCCCTCATCTCTTTTGTCCATTGTTGCCTCATCCCTCCCAATTCAGTGCATACCCTGCCTCCCACCCCTCTCTCTCTCTTTCTCTGTCTCGACATATCTGACGGGTTTTGTCTTCAACGGTCCAGACGGTATTTATCTCTGGACGTGTCCGTGATGAGAGTCCTGTCTGCGGACGGTCCAAGTGTTCTTCTCCAGAACAGCTTGCTCCAATGCGTCTGGGCAGAGTTTGTTCCCTGGAATATTCGGGTGGTGTTTGTCTCGGGAAGCGTCTGCGCGCGTTTTTTTCCGGCGCTCCGGGCAGTGTTTCTCTCCAGATCTTCTGGGCGGTGTTTTCCCCAGACGCATCGTGTGTGATGTCTCCAAGACGCTGTCTGGTGGTGTTTGGTCTCCGACACGTCCAGCGGTATTTATGTCTGACGGGAGTTTATCTCTGATGTGTCCGGACAGCGAGTTCTATCTCTGGAGACATGTCCAGCAGTGGACATCCTCACATCGTGCAAAGTTCGCTTCCTTGCACATCTGAGCTCCTGACTATGTACAAAGCTTTCATCTGCCAGCCCGAGCGAGTACTGCCTCTCCCCTCTGGCTTAAGTGCTCCTGCCTCTCACCTTTCTTGCTACACGCCTGTGAAACCAAGGCATTTCGCATCATGGTATCTCCTGGATGAGGCTGAGTCCCTGGTTCTTGTCTCTCACCGCAGACAGGTCAGTTCTTTCTGTTTCTACCATCTCCTTTCCGCCTCGCCCCTCTTGCTCTCATGGATATGTTGTAGATTTCCTACCGCCGGCTCGAACGACCCTTTAAACAATAGCGGCCGTACGCCCACCGGACGACAATCCAGTCGCGCTTTCCGGCAGAACGCCGAAAACAGCCACGCGTGTGTTCTTAACCCAACACCAAACCTTGTCCACTCTACCCGCGCTACAGTCAATTGCCGAATTTTCGATATACCTAATTAATCCGTGGTAGATACGAGGATGTACCTTCAACGGGCCGCTGACCACGAGCCGCTTAATGCAGCTCGCCTCCGTTTTGGGATAACCGGAGCGGGGTTTATCACGACTCCCGTTGGACCGATCGCTTACCGGCTATTTAAAAACCAACTATATTCCGAGGGCAAGATGGCAGTCAATTGGGAAAGAGACACAACGAACGGTAACATTCAAAACAAGCACATTTATTTCACAAACCATTGCACGTATACAATCAAGCAATGAATGCAAAACACCATGCAGTTATGCCAATGGATGGGGTAGACAAGACGCGAGCAAGACAAACGCTACGACCGTCATTTAATTCTTTACACAACTTACTCAGTTCTACTTATCGGACTTGCGCCACATCTCTCACAACAAAAAACAAAGGAAAAAGAACCCCATAAAAGGCAAGGGTAGGTAACTGGACCTCTCGGGTCTTTATAACATGAGCTTTGAGGACCCGAAGGACTCCAAAGCCGGGCTGGTTACCTGTCCTGGTGGTGACTCCTGGGCCCCGCCGAGTCCGTTCCCCACGGCAGCTGCGTAACGCCGCTCGGCCGCGCCTGTGATTCGGCCCCAGCCGGCAACGCCTGAGAAACAACGGTCTTTCTCTCTCAGAGTTGATGCTCTCTTAAGAAACCCTCCCGTCCCTCACGATCTGGACTTGTTCCAAGCCCGATCACACTCAACCGTCTGCCTTGTTGGCGAGCTCTCTCCGCTCTCTCCACGTCCCGCACATGAACATCAGCTCCGCCGCACAGCAGGCTCTGGCCGTGCTCCCCGCTCGCGCTCCTCCCTCTCTCAGCTTCTCCACCAACTGCAGCTCCAGGCTCCAGCGCTCCAAACCCGACAGACACGTCCACAGACTGACTCCGCTTGGCGCTACCTCGCCCCCTGTATATTATCAGGGCCCAGAGACGAAGTTGGGCCTTCACCCTCACCTCTGATCTCTGACCCCCCCCCCCACCGCTGCTCCCCCCTCTCGATCGTCCTGACCGTTCTCGGACGAAAGCTTGCACAGACGGACGTGCGCGAAGACACGACCTGCCGCGACGAACGTAGCGCGAAATCACCAGACTTCGGGTTGAGGGAAACCCCGCGCCTGCCTTGCAAGCATGCCTGTACATCGACTCGCCTGGCTGGCGCCAAGATGGCGTCGTTAAGGAGACGAAGGTGACATTTGTTCGTTAGTTATCTATGGGAGATGTGATTTAGGAATGGTGAAGATGTGTCTTGTGTTAAGGCGTTGTGGAGAGTGTTGTGGTTGCATAGGTGAGAAGGTAGTTTGTGGTGTGGCGTGGGTGGAGAAGAGTGGTGTGTTGCGTGGTGGAGAAGTGTTTGTGGTTGGCGTACGGAAAGTGGTTGTGCGTTGCGTTGTTGGTTGGTCAAAATAACGATAGTAAAAGAAAACGCTACCCTCAAAGATCACAGGCCCGGTGACAATGAATAATTTCCCTTAACAACGTGGGAAATCTATCTGAACACAACTATC
>CM068954.1:190555149-190571288 GCA_035128595.1 Eptatretus atami | reverse complement strand
TCATAGTTTGATTTTTTAATTTCGATATTTTTTATTTTTTTAGATTTTTTTTGGAAAATTTCAAAAGCCCGTTGCTAGGCAACCGAGGGGTCCATAGCAACGGTTCTCAAACGCGCACAACTAGGTCATGGTATAACCTACCACCAGAGTTTCATCAAAATCGGCCTACGATTAACGGAGTACCGGCCTGGACAGACAGACATAACGACGGAAAACCTGACAATAAGGGTAGATAGATCGACTACCCAACAGACAAACCGGACGATTACAATATCCCGCTCCCTCCCTCCGGGGGGGCGGGATAATAAACAGATGGTCCCACATTGCACCCGTAAAAATAGATTGTCTCGATCGAAGCCGGTACGCGGATAAAACGAGCGTGTTTACACCTGCTTTGTGACGTCACGCTCATGGGGCGTTGTGACGTCACACTCATGGGGCGTTGTGACGTATGCGTGGCAGCCAGCGGCATTGTTTTCGTTTCCTCCCACTTTCAGTCAGCTGTGCACGGCCGCGTTGCTCGCGCAGTCCGCTCTCTTCTTGTTCGACAGCCTCCTTGTCCAGTTCGTCAACCATTCACTGAAATAACGTCTCGAGCGTCGGTCGAAAGGTCGGCACTAGTTTCATTTCGGAAGTGTCATCCGTTCCTCGACCTTCCTTGTCATCCCGTCCCCATCGCTCGGTTACCACGAAGCTGCCGTTTGTCCACACGTACACGTCGACCGTCCTTCGCGTCCCCCCACACTCCTCACGTACTTCACGTCCCCCCACACTCCTCACCGTCCGCCCCGCCGATGCGCGCAGTTCCCTCAGGGTTCCAACATGAAGGCGGAAATCCGCAGCGCCGTGGCCTTCCTCGGCCGCTTCCTCACCACCTCGGGATTCTGTCCACCAGAGCTCGCCACGTTCACCAAGACCATGGAGAAGCTCCTCACGGGTGTGTACACTGTAGTGAGTGTATCTCGGCGGCGGACAACATGGGGGGTAACGAGGTGCGATGACGATTCCTTCTCTGTGACTCCGTGGGTCCTTTGATGGGTTTGTGTGTGAAGTTTTGGCGCCTTGTGTGAGGCGTTCAGAAAGTTCTCCGAACGTGACACGATAAATAGTGCGAGGCACGCGGAAAGGAAAACGATAACGATGTCCGTTTATTAATTAATCATCGCAATAATAATGATTATAATAATAAATCTATATTAAATAACGTCGTGTGTTGGGCCGTTGTGTCCGTTTTCGAGACCTTTTTTGTTGATGCTCATAAGTTTCCATGGAATGGGAATGGGAATGGCAATGGCAATGGCAATGGCAATGGCAATGGCAATGCGACGTGTCTGAGGGCTGTGAAGTGTTTGAAAGAAACAATATTCTGATTTAATTTAAATGAAGAAGAAGAAGAAGAAGAAGAAGGCTTCATGGGCTTCGAGGATCCAGGTCCTGGATGTGAGTTTGCAGTAACTGATGAAGAAGAAGATTCCATGGATATGAAGGGATCCAGGTCCTGGATGTGAGTTTGCAGTGACTGATGAAGAAGAAGATTCCATGGATATGCAGGGTCCAGGCCTGGTGTGAAGTTTGCAGTACTGATGAAAAGAAGATTCCATGGGTATGAAGGGTCCAGGCCCTGGGTGTGAGTTTGCAGTGACTGATGAAGAAGAAGATTTCATGAGTTTGAAGGGTCCAGGCCTGGGTGTGAGTTTGCAGTGACTGATGAAGAAGAAAATTCCATGGATATGAAGGGTCCAGGCCCTGGATGTGAGTTTCAGTGACTGATGAAGAAGAAGATTCCATTGATATGCAGGGTCCAGGTCCTGGATGTGAGTTTACAGTGATGAAGAAGAAGATTCCATGGATATGAAGGGTCCAGGCCCTGGGTGTGAGTTTGCAGTGACTGATGAAGAAGAAGATTCCATTGATATGCAGGGTCCAGGTCCTGGGTGTGAGTTTGCAGTGTTTATTTACATGTGTTTTCAGTGAGTTGTGTTTGTACGTTCTCTTCAAGTACATAATTGGGGTTTTTTTGGTTTTTTTTAACCATTAACATATGTATTGTATCATCAACTTTTAATATATCTTCATATTTTGTTCTCTAATTGTAAGTTGGGTCTGACAAAGACGTTGCGCCTGAGGGATGAGGGCCTTTTGACGTTCACTTCCGATTGCCTCTGGATTGGGAGATTAATGGCCAAAAAGACAAACGTGTACTTGAACTTATCACTCGTGTTATGAATATTGTTGGTTTTTTAAAAAAAAAATTGGGGTGAATGTGTTCAAGTGACGCTTGTGAGGATGTGATGATCGCTGGAAGCAGATTTGTTTTTTTCTGTAATACCATTTGCTTCTTGAGGATGGCCTCAAGAAGCAAATTGAGGACGCACAGTCGCACACTCATCTCTAAACTGTCTAACCTGGGTTTGAATCTCGACCCAGCTATAAACTAGAAGGGCACTCGGTCGAGCGCGTACCTCCGTCACACAATGCCTGATCCACGAGAACATATCGGCCCCAATACATTTTTTTGAGATATCGTGCTATATATCATTTATGGCCCGATCTCTCAATGGTGAAGAATCACTCAAAGAATTCTAGTAGTCGGATCCGGATATAGATCTTCAAAAAAAATCTCATCAGTTTATCCATTTCACACACCGAACCCGTCCACAAAATTTCATCCAGATCCGTCCACAAGTTTTTGAGACATCCTGTACGCAGACAAAGAGACAGAAAAGGGTGAAAACATAAGTTCCTTCACCTTCGGTGGCGGAGGCAGGTTGAGACATGTATCTATCTGTGTGCCATCGCCCGGATGTATGTTTCGCCGGAGGACCCGTCTGCCAATTCCAGGGGCGTTGCTGGATGTTAAAGGTCCCACAGTGTCTTTCGCGAAGTGTAGGTGAGTTACCGCCAGCAACCTCAACAAATTCCTGACACTTTCAGACGACCATCAGGCCTCGCCAGCTGGTTCCAGAAAGACTTTGTCCAGAATTGTTCCTCCAGCTGACCCCACATGATTTAATCCGTTAAGGAAGAAGAATAAGAAGATTTAATTCATGGACATCATCATTATCATCATCATTGTCTTATCGTTTTTACATAGTGTCGGTCAGGGTAGGAATTTGTAGTTTCTTCAGAGTGCCCACAGTGACTTGCGTACTCTTCACAAAGGGCATCATGGGATCTTTAGCATACACCCGGTTTAACGTCCATGTGAGGCACAGTGCACAGACTGATGAATCGACCCACCTGCGAAACACCAGGATGGTAGTTTATAGCTGGTCTGAGATTTGATCCCAGGCGAAACAGTTCAGAGGCGATGCTGCCAATCCTTCGTGGACATAGCCCTCCATATACGTGTTTTGGGGAATCTGTTTCGACGTGCCTATATTTATACCCTGACTTTTAAAATTGAATGTATGTTGCAATGGAATGATTTTCCATTCCAGTTACATTTCAGGAAGCTGTCAACGTAGAAAATGTATACCTGGACTGAAAAGACAGAACGAATGAGGGTCAGGGAGGAGTTTTGGCAAAAATTTTATCCACTCGGCTAAGAAGCGAGTTCGGCAATTCAAGATTTGTAATCGAACGGATCGTTTTAAAACGTGCTTTCACATTTGTTACAAACTGTACACCTTTCGTTGATTTCTGATCTCGTGACCGTTAAAGCTGGTTTTTTTTGTTTTTTTTTGAACCAAACTTCCTCTCGGTGATCAAATGCTGATCTAATTCTTCAAAACTTGCAACCCTTAGAGCACTACAAACATCACTGGTTTCCTGAGCAACCCCACAAGGGTTCTGGCTATCGCTGCATCCGTATCAACAGAAAGCAGCCCGACCCTCTGGTATGCCGTGCGGCATGTAGCGTCGGTCTCGGGCCCGACTCCCTCCTTCGCTTGCTTCCCAGCGAACTCACCCTTTGGGTGGACCCTTTCGAGGTATCCTACCGTATCGGTGAAGATGGGTCGGTGTGTGAGATTTACCAAAACCAAGGCTTGTCAAGACCGCCGGGCGTCGTACAATACACGCCATCTGGAGTTGCGGATTTTGTAACTGCACCGGAGAGCTCCAAAGACAAGGTACTGGCCGTGAAGAAGGAGAGATGTGGAGAAAAATGTAGCCTCTTTGGAAATTCACTGGCAGTAAAGAGCTAACCTGAATAGTAGTGTGTATGATGAGGTAGTATATATGATGAAGATGAGGACTGTGTTCCAAAGAACATTTCAGAAGTCATGTCCATGTTTGTTTTCTTCGACGTTTTACACGTACAATAAATATTACCGGTCATCCTCGGCTTGAATCAAGTCACTTGATTATTCGTGCAAAATGCAGATAGATTTTATATTTTCATTAAAACGCAAAAAAAAAAAAAATCCATCGGCTGCACTAACTGCAGTTTGGACAATGTGTTTGAAATTAAATCTCACGGATCATTCTCACTCGACCTAATCAGGGCTGAGTATTTTGGTGATACTTGTCGGTTGGGCAGCAAAACCGCTCTTCTTTTTCTTCTGTTTTTTTATTTTTTTTTATTTTATTTAAAGAATAAGTGATATAGCTATGTTATTCTCATCATTTGCATTAAGGATGATTCTTGTTTTGGAACTTGTTTGTTCTGCACAAATTATTTATAACTACACGTTGCTGTTGCTAAAATTGCTTTAAAAGGGAAGTTTGAGGAGGGAAGAAGGTGTATGCTACCTCTGGGTCGTGGGCATGCCTGTACATTGCAACTTTCTGTGAAAACCTCAAGATTTTATATTTTAAAAAAAAGTACATTTTCTGACCCTTGTCCTTTGTAATAAATATGATGGTCTGACACCCTTTTTAGAAATCAACTGTTTTGTTGTTGTGACTTTATTTCTGTAGAGTTGGGGGAGGGGGGGGTTAGAGCTTTGGGAAGTAGTCGTCCATTATACCCTGTTGTCGGGTATCACTTAATAACTTGAGTTGGGAATTGTGGACAGTTAAAGTCAGTTAAAATGGTTGCAACAAATCACCATTTCGATCATTATTTTAATATTGACCAGTAAGGGCTGCCCGGCAGGCTGAGCTTTTCCCAGCAGGGGTTTCGGCACATGTTGGACATTGAAAAGATATGGAGTTATTGTCCTCGTGGTGGTTACCTTTTGCCTGCGGGCCAGCAGGTAGCACTGCCTAACCCCACATCCCAACGTACACTTTTTGGTGGCCTCCAAACAGACGTCAAGATCAATGTGTGGTAGCTTAAAGCCTTGCCCAGATTCTGAAGTACCTGCACCCAAAATTTGTGGCCTATAGGTGCTACGGTCCAGCCGTGAAACAATAATGTACAAACGAACACTTGAAAATAAGTATATAGATTAAAGGGAGTCAACAGATTTGAGTTGAATAATACATGAATTGTGCTGGAACAGCATTTGGTCGAGCACATACCTCCACCAGGCTAAACAGTTTACGTTTTGTTTCCAGATCTGGATCCGGACCTGACCCAAATCTAATTGGCTTGTTCTTGTCACCAAGGCAACTCATCCACCAAGTTTTGTCATAAGTTGTCCACAAACTTTGAGATATTGTGCTGTGTATCATTTTTAGCCCTATCTCTCAATGGAGAAGAATAACTTTTTAAAAAATTAAAAGATTCTTGTATCCAGATACGGATTGTCACCAAAATCGAATAAATTCGCCGTCACACAACTAACTTGTCCACAAAATTTCGTCCGAATCCTTCCACAACTTTTTGAGATATCCTTCTCACAGACAGACAGACAGATCGATAGGCAAACGGGTGAAAACAACCTCCGTCCACCTTTGGTGGCAGAGATAATAATTTGGAGAAAAAAAAGTTTTGTTTTTGTTTAATTTGTGAGTGTGTGAGGGAGATAAAATCTTGAAGGTGATAACCGTGAGATTATTGTCCCCTTGCACAGGGATCTGCCATTTTTATGAGCTGGGCATGTGCATACAAGAAATAAGGTGTGGGTTTTTATCCTCCTCGGATATATGTGAATTGCTTTTTGATTGAATCACTTTTAGCTTTGTCTAATTAGTTTTTGCCATCATGACTAAAATGAGACGTGTGTGTGTGTGTGTGTGTGTGTGTGTGTGTGTGTGTGTCACATCAAGAAGAAGAAGAAGAAGAAGAAGCAGCATGACCTCCAGCTTTAGTGGTTCATGCTGTTGTAGAATAATTAAAATGGTCCCATTGGAAAGCTAATAGATTTACGTGGAACCAAAAATTCGTGTCCGTTTAACCTTAACGGTGCCTGTTTTAAAAAACCCTTTTCCAGAAATGAGGAAGACTCAGGAATGGGAGTTTAATGCTGCATTTCCAATTGTAACATTTATTATTCTACAACAGCAGGAACCCTTTGGAAGGAGCACACATTATTATATATCGTAATATTTTCCAAAGAAATAGAAAAAGATATAAAAGTACAGAGGAGCACAAACAACACCTACGTGTACAACTATCGGTGATGCCTTGTCACACTTACCCCCCTCCTCCAAAGGCAAGGCGGGGGCCAAATCTTCGCCCACTCGTCCCTGCTGCCTAGATTTGGCAGGGCAGCAAGGCCATGGTCAGAGC
The DNA here is from genome assembly GCA_035128595.1 of Eptatretus atami. Lineage (NCBI taxonomy): Eukaryota > Metazoa > Chordata > Myxini > Myxiniformes > Myxinidae > Eptatretus > Eptatretus atami. Next base: position 190,564,726 of record CM068954.1, on the reverse strand, counting down.
ACCGTTAAGTCCCCATGAACTGGCCCACTCCCTCATCGTCCACACGAACCCATCTCACACAAACACTCATATCACCACATGTCACACTCACACACACATCACATATCCACGGCACAGCAATTTTTGATTCAGACTCGATCACTCTACCCTGGACATGTTGCTCCTGTTTTCCAAACAATGGATGGAGGTTCTCAACGCCAAACTTGAGATCAGAGCCATTTCCCTCGACATATTGTGAGCTTTCGATATGGACTGGCACCCTGCACTGCTCACCAAACTTTCTTCTGATGGTATCCAAGGCAATCTCCACTCATGGCTCGCAGACGTCCTCTCCTGTCTCAGTCAACAAGTGGCTCTTCATGGAATTCTCTCATCTCCCTTTCCTGTCCAGGCTGGAGTTCTTCAAGGCAATGTTCTGGGCCCTGTGCTTTTTCTGGTTTTCATCAATTATCTCTCCGACTATCTGGAAAATCCTCTTTATCTCCTTGCTGATGACCCCACCCTCTGCTGTTCCATCTGTCATCCCTCAGATTGGCAGGCAGCAGCCTCTTCACTCTCTGCAGATCTGGATAAAATCACAAGCTGGTCAAACACTTGGAAAATGTCTTTCAATCCGGACAAATCTCACACTCCTCACTATGTCTCTCTGAAAGGACCGTTTGGAACCCTCCCCCTCCCCAATCCACTTTCTTAACAATCCTCTTGAAGAATTCCTTTCATTCAAGCTTCTGGGTCTCACTATCTGCCACGATCTTTCCTGGGAAAGCCACATTTCCAAGCTGACCTCCAAAGCCAGTCAATGACTGGCATCCTCCGTCGTGCAAGGTCCTTCCTTGGCACACCTGAGCTCCTAACCACGTACAGAGCTTTCATCCGCAGTCTGATGGAGTACTGCTCCCCCCTCAGGGGTGGTGCTCCTGCCTCACACCTAGCTTGACTTCATGCTGTGAAAACCAAAGCTTTTAGGATCATTGGTATCTCTCGTGATGAAGCTGAGTCTTTGGGTCTCTTAACTCTCTCACCGCAGGCAGGTTGGTGGTCTTTCTGTCTTTGACCATCTTCTCTGGCCTCGCAACCCCTGCTCTGTCTGTGATCTGTCCCCCCCCCCCCCCATATTTTCTAAAGCGCTCAAGGTCCACCAGAAACTGCCAAAATCAAGAATTACTGCTCACCTTCACTCTTTCATTCCTCTTTTTTCCCACCTCTGGAAACAAACTCCCACACTCTCTTCAATCCCACTCTTCCCTCCAGGTCTTCAAAACAGTTATTCACCACCATCTCATATCTTCCCCCATCCAAAATATTGATCTTTACTATCCCCCCGTTAATCCACCCCAAACCCACCTCCTTCAAATTCCCTGTTTTCCTTCCTGAAAGCCCCTGTAGTACTCTCTTGTTTACCCTGTGTACCCTGCCTCACCCCTCTCCCTTCCACGGATATTGTTGTCTTTGTTCCCCACTATGTTGTGCTTCCCTCTCCCACCCCTCTTGTCTCCTGCTGCCTTTGTTATATGTTCTGTGTGTTTGCTCTTTTACGAGTCCTCACAATGTCTACAAAAAAATTATTTATTTTTCCTCTGGGGAGTGATTTTCCTCCAGCAGTCCCTCCCCTTTCTCCTCCTTCGAGCCGGAGACATAGAAACTAACCCAGGATCCACCACGATATACATTTTCCCAACATGTCAAACTCGCATCACTATCTCCAAGTCCAAAGGGGGTCCCGTCTGCTGCACGAGGTGCGGCAAATGGTTCCATCTGGCCTGTGCTGTTCTCAGTAAACTATCGACTACACATGTACATGGATCTGCGGCTGCAGCTCTCAGCAGAATCCAAGCTTTGACTAAAATGACATACCTATACAGGACACAAACGCATCACCACCACCCTCAATACTTCCACCCCATAAACCACGAACACCTCAACCCCCAAAACGCACAGATAACCTTAATATCCTCCAACACAACATCATCCAACAAGGCCATGCAACTTAAATCCTTAATTCTCACAAACAACATTCACATAGCCATCATACAAGAAACCAAATTACAGTAGAGAAATAAACACTAACCATTCCCAACTGTCTTGAGAAATACATTCCAAAGGGAACTCATAAGCACACAGACCAGATGCCAGAGGTGGAGGCCACATCACATACATACACAAGTCAATTACATACACAGATATCATGCAAGACACCAAAGCACTTCTACCACCAGATAACACACTCAAACTTCAAGCTTTCAAAATTAAAACGGGTACACGAACATCATAAGCATCATAAGCATTTACTGACCACCAGACATACCCCCCCACTGTACCACCAAATCCTCACCACAATAACAGAACCTCTGCTCCCTCCCAAACACCATCATCAGAGCGGACTTCAACACCAATGACCCGGCCTGGTACACCCATCACCAACCAGACAAACCATTGCCACACAACAAAATTCGTTATTCATACTTAATGATCCAGATCAAAACACACACACACACACACACACACACACACACAACAATAACTCATCACCAGACACAGCATTCTGTTCTCCATCACTTTCCACCACAACCACATAAGGAACGGCACAGCAATTCACTTCAGATCACCTACCTATCATCATTACCATAAACAAAGCTCCACATATCAAAGCAAACAAAAACAAAGCATTCACCAATTTAATTACAAAAAAGCAATGTTGGATAATATTTTAAACATAACACTGAACAAGAATTCTTCTAACAACTCAACACGAACTTCACCAACATTGACATCCACATCAAACAGTTCAATATGATCATCACAACCACAGCTTCCAGATACATTCCGAAGGACAACATCAAAACATACAACCCCAACTTCACACCAGAAATCGCACACGTCGTCAACCAATGAGACAACCGAAAACACAACAACCAAAGCACCAGACACAGTAGAAAGGATTCAAACACTAAACACAGAAATCAACAACAAAATAATCATGAAAAAACCCAAAATTGGCACTCCTTTCTGCACACTAGACCACTAACTGGCACTCCTTTCTACACACACTAGACCACTAAATGGCACTCCTTTCAACACACACTAGATCACTAACTGGCACTCGTCTGTGGGTCTAGTGTGTAGAGAGTATATAGAGAGTGAGAGGCCCAAAGACTCAGCCTCATCACGGGAGATGCCAATGATCAGAAATGCCTTGGTTTCCACAACGTGAAGCCGAGAAAGGTGGGAGGCAGGAGGACCAGCCCAGAAGGGAGAGCAGTACTCCATCAGGCTGTGGACGAAAGCTTTGTAAGTGGTCAGGAGCTCAGGTGGGCTGAGGAAGGACTTTGCACGACGGAGGATGTCCAGTCGGTTGGAGGCCAGGTTGGAAATGTGGCTCTCCCAGGAAATATCATGGCAGATAGTGAGACCCAGAAAGGACTTCTTCCAGAGAATTGTTGAGAAAGTGGATGGGGGGGGGGGGTTCCCAATGGACCTTTCAGAGAGACAGAGTGAGAGTGTGAGATTTGTCCGGATTCAAACACATGTTCCACGTGTTGGACCAGGTTGTGATTTTACCCAGGTTTGCAGTGAGCGAAGAAGCTGCTGCTTGCCGGTCTGAGGGATGATAGATGGTATGGCAGAGGGTGGAGTCATCAGCAAAGAGAAAAATAGGATTTTCCAGAAAGTCGGAGAGATCATTGATGAAATTGATCATTGATCAGTTGCGGAGAAAAACGAAAGTTCTGTGCTGACAAACAAACAAACACTAAAAAGATGTTGTGCAGAGCACGGTACTTGCAAAATCCATCCCCCTCTCCAAAGGTTGCCATGGATTCATCAAATTGTCCATTTCATTAAAAATTAATATTCACAATCTTACTCAAAGCTCAGGTCAATCGGATGAAAATTGATTATTTTTCAGATTGAAATTGATGATGTTAGAAATTTGACCTTGAGGTTTTTTTTTTGTTTTTTTTGTATACCTTGTCGAGGCTCGTATGAGAGCAAAACACCACAACGCACAGCAAGGGGGGCATGAGACAAGAGGGGCGGGAGTGGGAAGGACAAAACAGTGGGGAACAGACATTAGATCTGTGGAAGGGAGAGGGATGGGCGGGGAACATGGGGAATACAAGATGGACACTACAGGGACTTTCAGGAAGGAAAGCAGGGAATTTGAAGGAGGTGGGCTTGGGTGGATTATCGGGGTACAAAAGATCGAGGATTTGGATGGGGAGATAAGAGGTGATGGTGAACAGCTGTTTTGAAGGCCTGGAGGGAAGAATGGGATTGAATAGAGTGAGGGAGTTTATTTCAAAGGTGGGAAAAAGAGGAATGAAAGAGTGAAGGTGGCAGGTTTCTGATTTGGTAGTTTTACCAGAAGGGGGTTGTTGGCGGACCTTGAGCGCCCTGCGGAAATGTGGTGGGGACAAATCGCAGAGAGAGCGAGGGGGGCAAGGCTGGAGAGGAGACGGTAGAATACAGAAAGACCTACGCAAACCAGGCCTGCCGTGAGAGAGTGAGAGGCCCAAAGACTCAGCCTCATTGCGGGAGATGCCAATGATCCGAAAGTTGACCTTTGACCTCAAAAGTAGTTAGTTTCCAAATTCAGTAACGCACTATGCAATTGCTTCTTAATTCTCAGGTTAAGTGGATGAAAATTGATGATTTTTCAGGTGAAATTTTATGATTTTAGAAGTTTGACCTTGAGTTGACCTTTTGACCTCAAAAATAGTTGCTTTTCCATTTCAGTGATTGACTATGCAAATTGCGTTCAACTTTCAAGTTAATAGGATGTAAATTAATGATTTTTCAGATGAAAATTGATGATTTTAGAAGTTTGACCTTGAGTTGACCTTTGACCTTTTGATCTCAAAAATAATTGGTTTCCCAATTCAGTAATGTACTATGATGCAATTGCTGTTTAATTTTGAAGTCAATCGGATGAAAATTGATGATTATTCAGATAAAAATTGATGATTTTAGAAGTTTGACCTTGAGTTGACCTTTGACCTCAAAAATAGTTGGTTTCCCAATCCGGTGACGGAATATGCAAATCTTGTTGAAATCTCAAGTCAATCAGATGAAAAATAACGATTTTAGAAATTTGACCTCAAAATCAATCAGCTTCTAAGTTGAGACTATCTCGACAACTCGGTTAAGTTTCATGACGATCGGTTTAGAATTGTGACCTGTAGGCGATAATCAGACATACAAGCAGACAGACAGACAGAATAACAAAATCGACTAACCAATATACTTGAAAAATCTTCGATTTTGCAAGTAAACAGACCGACAGACAAACAAACAAATAAACCGACCCAAACGCAATACCCTCTCCTTCGGGGAGGATAACAACAAAAAAACTTTTTTTCTTCTCTCCAAAACACCAACCCAATCTGCCTACACTTCCTTCTGCCTGTATTTCTTGTACTTAATTATTTATCCTTCCTTTTCTCGGTACAGGTGACTCATATAACGAAGGGGATGCATTCCCGCAAAATGCTGTGTTATCTCAAAACGTGTTATAGGGACAATATTTAACATGTAAAAATCTGGGTTATGTTCCAAACGGGGAAGATTTCAACCTTTTAAGGTTGAAGACCGACATAAAAACATCAAAAAAGCAGTAAACAATGCATAAATGAAACATATAACAAATAAAAACATTAAAATGAATTACTTTTTAATAAGTGTTTCATGATTATGGTTGGATACAGTACATATTGCTTGCGGCAGGCTAATTCAGGTGTTCCAGGCTGTCCAGTTGAGATTGAAGGCTCAGAAGATGAAATGGAGGCTGATTCACTTGAGAGTTTTTTTTTAAAGAACTTAATAATGGAGACTTGAGAGGATGCCTTCATGTTCTGTTCGTAGACCTCTTTGTAACATTTCAGGACATTCTCAATCTCCCTTTGCACTTTGGAACTTCTCATGCAGTCGGGATCATGTTCATCAGGGATGACCGGGCTTCATCGTCCAGTTTGAAACCTTTAGCCATGACCTTCGTCGTGAGCGTTTTAACAGGCACAACCTCCTCAGGACTTGATTCTGATTCCTCTCTGATGTGCTCCTCCTCCAGAGCCAGAAGGTCTTTATTGCTCAGCTCCTCCCCATGTGAGAGAAGCAAATCCTCAATGTCATCTTCATCGACCTCCTCAAATCACACTTGCAGGGCCATGTCCACAATTCGTTGCCTTGCTTCGCTGACTTCAGCCTCCGTAAACCTCTGAAACTCAATCACTGTCTCAGGCCAGAGTTGATGGAGATGAAGATGATGGAGATGAAAGTGCGGCTGGGCATGCCTTTCCATGAAAGTCCAATTTCAGAGTTTAAACACCTGGCTTGGTGTGAAAACTTCGTCCACAATCACTGATTTGAATACAGCTGGAAATTTTATGACAGCAGCAGCTTCCCCAGTCAACTTGAGATTGTGGAACGCATGGCGACTCTTGAAGCACTCGAACCACCCGTGACTGGCAGCAAAAAGCACTGGATCATTGGCATCTTTGGTTAGATCGCCATACAAACTCCTCACCTTCTCTTGAATGACCATTGCAGACAAGCGCATGTTTTTTGTGTTCTGATGCTCTATCCACGTGGTCAGCATCTTCTCTATTTTCTCAACAGCATCAGGCCGAGATCTTGCAGTTCTGTTTACACTGAGATTCATTGTTGTCTGAGCGCTCTTACGGATTTATCACGATTGTCAACAATGGTTCTCACTGCAGAATCACGAAGTCCTATCTCTCTTTCAAAATCAATGCTGCGCTCACCTCAATCAAACTGATCTAAAACTTCTAATTTAACCTCCAATGAATGAGACCTTCTTGACTTCTTCTTCACTTGATCATTATCGCCAACACCACTTGTTACATGCCGGCCGCTGTGAGTGAACGACTCGCTCAGAATGACAGAGCGCAAACGACTCACACAGGGACGGAGCACGAACGACTCGCTCAGAATGATTGAGCATGACAAAAGCATCCGCTGTGAGTGAACGATTCACTCAGAATGATGTAACGCGGTTGTTGTTGTTGAATTAAATCCGTACTGTAGCGTAAACACGTTATCAGAACACGCGTTATACGAGGGGTCACCCGTATCTCCAAACTGAATCTTCATTGAATGAAATGATTCTTCCTTCTTCTTCAAAAGCTTTAAAATCTATCTCTATATATTACTAAACTCTCATCTTGTAATATATGTATGTATGTTTCCCGAAATACAGCCAAAACGATACATGATAGCGCAAAAATTTTAGGGCCACCTTACTCACCATTCGCCTGCGGTGTGCAGTATCAAGTTTCGTTCAAATCGGACCACGAAAAAAATATTTAAAAAATCAATTTCCGATTCAGTCTTAAAGTACTCTTCGGAGTATTTGATCAATGCAAACAACCTCAGCGGTATCGTTCGCTGGAGCTATCTTTTTTTTTTCTTGAAATGATTTTTTTCATCAACCGCTGTCACAACGGAAACCAACGGTTCACGGGTCATCTAGTACATTTTTAAAATGCTTCACTTTCTTTGCTTCTCCATCATGAGCACTCAACGTGTTGATCTTCTTCATTGTTATATTCCTCTTCTTCACAAGGATTATTTTCCAAACCTGTCTCTCACCTAAACGCCTGGTCCATCAAACCTCCTCCTCTACTGACAGCATTACCTTCCATACTTTCAACAAAAAATATTTCCATCCATCCATGAAATTTGTCTCCGTTTGTCAAGAATGGGAATCTTGAGAAGTCCAGTTTGCAGATTGTCTGCTCATGACAATCAATTCCCCGCTCCTCATAGCTTAGTCTAGCTAGCCTAGGAATCAATTCAGTTGCTCTATGCTGTACCCTCTCTGTGGCAGCTATGTCCTTTCTCAGATGTAATGACCAAAATTGTTCACAATATTCCAGATGAGGCCTCACTAAATCCTATACAGAGCGAACACTACCTTTTTGATTTAACCAACACTACCTCCTTTCTCTCCCCACTCCTTCCATATTCCTCAACACCACCTACAGTGGGAGAACAAGTATTTGATACACTGCCGATTTTGCAGGTTTTCCCACTTACAAAGCACGTAGAGGTCTGTAATTCTTATCATAGTACACTTCAACTGTGAAAGACGGAATCTAAAACAAATCCTGAAAATCACATTGTATGATTTTTAAATAATTAATTTGCATTTTATTGCATGAAATAAGTGTTTGATCACCTTCCAACCAGTAAGAATTCCGGCTCTCACAGACCTGTTAGTTTTGTCTTTAAGAAGCCCTCCCATTCTCCACTCATTACCTGTATTAACTGCACCTGTTTGAACTCGTTATCTGCATAAAAGACAGCTGTCCACACTCAATCATCAGACTCCAACCTCTCCACAATGGGCAAGACCAGAGAGCTGTCTACGGACATCAGGGACAAAATTGTAGACTTGCACAAGGCTGGGATGAGCTAAAGGACAATAGGCAAGCAGCTTGGTGAGAAGGCAACAACTGTTGGCGCAATTATTAGAAAATGGAAGAAATTCAAGATAAGTCAATCTCCCTCGGTCTGGGGCTCCATGCAAGATCTCACCCCGTGGAGCCTCAATGATCATGAGAAGGTGAGGGATCAGCCCAGAACTACACGGCAGGACCTGGTCAATGACCTGAAGAGAGCTGGGACCACAGTATCAAAGAAAACCATAAGTAACACACTATGCCGTCATGGATTAAAATCCTGTAGCGCACGCAAGGTCCCTCTGCTCAAGCCAGCGCATGTCCAGGCCCGTCTGAAGTTTGCCAATGACCATCTGGATGATCCAGAGGAAGAATGGGGAAAGTCATGTGGTCTGATGAGACCAAAATGAAGCTTTTGGTTTAAACTCCACTCTCCGTGTTTGGAGGAAGAAGAAGGATGAGTACAACCCCAAGAACACCATCCCAACCGTGAAGCATGGAGGTGGAAACATCATTCTTTGGGGATGCTTTTCTGCAAAGGGACAGGACACTGCACCGTATTGAGGGAGGATGGATGGGGCATGTATCGCGAGTTCTTGGCCAACAACCTCTTCCTCAACAAGAGCATTGAAGATGGGGCGTGGCTGGGTCTTCCAGCATGACAACGACCCGAACACACAGCCAGGCAACTAAGGAGTGGCGCCGTAAGAAGCATCTCAAGGTCCTGGAGTGGCCTAGCCAGTCCCAGACCTGAACCCAATAGAAAATCTTTGAGGGAGCTGAAAGTCTGTGTTGCCCCAGCGACAGCCCGAACCTGAAAGATCTGGAGAAGTTCTGTATGGAGGAGTGGGCCAAAATCCCTCTGCAGTCTGTGCAAACCTGGTAAGAACTACAGGAAACGTTCTGATCTCTGTAATTGCAAACAAAGTTTCTGAACCAAATATTAAGTTCCGTTTTTCTGATGTATCAAATACTTATTTCATGCAATAAAATGCAAATTAATTATTTAAAAATCATACAATGTGATTTCAGGATTTTGGTTTAGATTCCGTCTTTCACAGTTGAAGTGTACCTATGATAAAAATTACAGACCTCTACGTGCTTTGTAAGTGGGAAACCTGCAAAATCGGCAGTGTATCAAAATTCTGATTTCTTCTCTT
>CM068954.1:190541653-190555124 GCA_035128595.1 Eptatretus atami | reverse complement strand
GTCCAGGTCCTGGATGTGAGTTTGCAGTGAACTGATGAAGAAGAAGATTCCATGGATATGCAGGGTCCAGGCCTGGTGTGAGTTTGCAGTACTGATGAAGAAGAAGATTCCATGGTATGAAGGGTCCAGGCCTGGTGTGAGTTTGCAGTGACTGATGAAGAAGAAGTTTCATGGATTTGAAGGGTCCAGGCCCTGGGTGTGAGTTTGCAGTGACTGATGAAGAAGAAAATTCCATGGATATGAAGGGTCCAGGCCCTGGATTGTAGGTTTACAGTGACTGATGAAGAAGAAGATTCCATTGATATGCAGGGTCCAGGTCCTGGATGTGAGTTTACAGTGACTGATGAAGAAGAAGATTCCATGGATATGAAGGGTCCAGGCCCTGGGTGTGAGTTTGCAGTGACTGATGAAGAAGAGATTCCATTGATATCAGGGTCCAGGTCCTGGGGTGAGTTTGCAGTGTTTATTTACATGTGTTTTCAGTGAGTTGTGTTTGTACGTTCTTCAAGTACATAATTGGGTTTTTTTGTTTTTTTTTTAACCATTAACATATGTATTGTATCATCAACTTTTAATATATCTTCATATTTTGTTCTCTAATTGTAAGTTGGTCTGACAAAGACGTTGCGCCTGAGGATGAGGGCTTTTTGACGTTCATTCCGATTGCCTCTGGATTGGAGATTAATGGCCAAAAGACAAACGTGTACTTGAACTTATCACTCGTGTTATGAATATTGTTGGTTTTTTAAAAAAAAAAAATGGGTGAATGTGTTCAAGTGACGCTTGTGAGGATGTGATGATCGCTGGAAGCAGATTTGTTTTTTTTCTGTAATACATTTGCTTCTTGAGGATGGCCTCGAGAAGCAAATTGAGGACGCACAGTCGCACACTCATCTCTAAACTGTCTAACCTGGGTTTGAATCTCGACCCGCTATAAAAACTAGAAGGGCACTCGGTCGAGCGCGTACCTCCGTCACACAATGCCTGATCCACGAGAACATATCGGCCCAATACATTTTTTTTGAGATATCGTGCTATATATCATTTATGGCCGATCTCTCAATGGTGAAGAATCACTCAAAGAATTCTAGTAGTCGGATCCGGATATAGATCTTCAAAAAAAATCTCATCAGTTTATCCGTTTCACACACCGAACCGTCCACAAAATTTCATCCAGATCCGTCCACAAGTTTTTGAGACATCCTGTACACAGACAAAGAGACAGAAAAGGGTAAAACATAAGTTCTTCACCTTCGGTGGCGGAGGCAGGTTGAGACATGTATCTATCTGTGTGCCATCGCCCGGATGTATGTTTCGCGGAGGACCCGTCTGCCAATTCCAGGGGCGTTGCTGGATGTTAAAGGTCCACAGTGTCTTTCGCGAAGTGTAGGTGAGTTACCGCCAGCAACCTCAACAAATTCCTGACACTTTCAGACGACCATCAGGCCTCGCCAGCTGGTTCCAGAAAGACTTTGTCCAGAATTGTTCCTCCAGCTGACCCCACATGATTTAATCCGTTAAGGAAGAAGAATAAGAAGATTTAATTCATGGACATCATCATTATCATCATCATTGTCTTATCGTTTTTACATAGTGTCGGTCAGGGTAGGAATTTGTAGTTTCTTCAGAGTGCCCACAGTGACTTGCGTACTCTTCACAAAGGGCATCATGGGATCTTTAGCATACACCCGGTTTAACGTCCATGTGAGGCACAGTGCACAGACTGATGAATCGACCCACCTGCGAAACACCAGATGGTAGTTTATAGCTGGTCTGAGATTTGATCCCAGGCGAAACAGTTCAGAGGCGATGCTGCAATCCTTCGTGGACATAGCCTCCATATACGTGTTTTGGGGAATCTGTTTCGACGTGCCTATATTTATACCCTGACTTTTAAAATTGAATGTATGTTGCAATGGAATGATTTTCCATTCCAGTTACATTTCAGGAAGCTGTCAACGTAGAAAATGTATACCTGGACTGAAAAGACAGAACGAATGAGGGTCAGGAGGAAGGTTTGGCAAAATTTTATCCACTCGGCTAAGAAGCGAGTTCGGCAATTCAAGATTTGTAATCGAACGGATCGTTTTAAAACGTGCTTTCACATTTGTTACAAACTGTACACCTTTCGTTGATTTCTGATCGTGACGTTAAAGCTGGTTTTTTTTTTTTTTTTGAACCAAACTTCCTCTCGGTGATCAAATGCTGATCTAATCTTCAAAACTTGCAACCCTTAGAGCACTACAAACATCACTGGTTTCCTGAGCAACCCCACAAGGGTTCTGGCTTATCGCTGCATCCGTATCAACAGAAAGCAGCCCGACCCTCTGGTATGCCGTGCGGCATGTAGCGTCGGTCTCGGGCCCGACTCCCTCCTTCGCTTGCTTCCCAGCGAACTCACCCTTTGGGTGGACCCTTTCGAGGTATCCTACCGTATCGGTGAAGATGGGTCGGTGTGTGTGAGATTTACCAAAACAAGGCTTGTCAAGACCGCCGGGCGTCGTACAATACACGCCATCTGGAGTTGCGGATTTTGTAACTGCACCGGAGAGCTCCAAAGACAAGGTACTGCCGTGAAGAAGGAGAGATGTGGAGAAAAATGTAGCCTCTTTGGAAATTCACTGGCAGTAAAGAGCTAACCTGAATAGTAGTGTGTATGATGAGGTAGTATATATGATGAAGATGAGGACTGTGTTCCAAAGAACATTTCAGAAGTCATGTCCATGTTTGTTTTCTTCGACGTTTTACACGTACAATAAATATTACCGGTCATCCTCGCTTGAATCAAGTCACTTGATTATTCGTGCAAAATGCAGATAGATTTTATATTTCATTAAAACGCAAAAAAAAAAAAAATCCATCGGCTGCACTAACTGCAGTTTGGTGTGTTTTGAAATTAAATCTCACGGATCATTCTCACTCGACCTAATCAGGGCTGAGTATTTTGGTGATACTTGTCGGTTGGGCAGCAAAACCGCTCTTCTTTTTCTTCTGTTTTTTATTTTTTTTTATTTTATTTAAAGAATAAGTGATATAGCTATGTTATTCTCATCATTTGCATTAAGGATGATTCTTGTTTTGGAACTTGTTTGTTCTGCACAAATTATTTATAACTACACGTTGCTGTTGCTAAAATTGCTTTAAAAGGGAAGTTTGAGGAGGGAAGAAGGTGTATGCTACCTCTGGGTCGTGGCATGCCTGTACATTGCAACTTTCTGTGAAAACCTCAAGATTTTATATTTTAAAAAAAAGTACATTTTCTGACCCTTGTCCTTTGTAATAAATATGATGGTCTGACACCCTTTTAGAAATCAACTGTTTTGTTGTTGTGACTTATTTCTGTAGAGTTGGGGGAGGGGGGGGTTAGAGCTTTGGGAATAGTCGTCCATTATACCCTGTTGTCGGGTATCACTTAATACTTGAGTTGGGAATGTGGTAAAGCAGTTAAAATGGTTGCAACAAATCACCATTTCGATCATATTTTAATATTGACCAGTAAGGGCTGCCCGCTGGCTGAGCTTTTCCCAGCAGGGGTTTCGGCACATGTTGGACATTGAAAAGATATGGAGTTATTGTCCTCGTGGTGGTTACCTTTTGCCTGCGGGCCAGCAGGTAGCACTGCCTAACCCCACACCCAACGTACACTTTTTGGTGGCCTCAAACAGACGTCAAGATCAATGTGTGGTAGCTTAAAGCCTTGCCCAGATTCTGAAGTACCTGCACCCAAAATTTGTGGCCTATAGGTGCTACGGTCCAGCCGTGAAACAATAATGTACAAACGAACACTTGAAAATAAGTATATAGATTAAAGGGAATCAACAGATTTGAGTTGAATAATACATGAATTGTGCTGGAACAGCATTTGTCGAGCACATACCTCCACCAGGCTAAACAGTTTACGTTTTGTTGCCAGATCTGGATCCGGACCTGACCCAAATCTAATTGGCTTGTTCTTGTCACCAAGGCAACTCATCCACCAAGTTTTGTCATAAGTTGTCCACAAACTTTGAGATATTGTGCTGTGTATCATTTTTAGCCCTATCTCTCAATGGAGAAGAATAACTTTTAAAAAATTAAAGATTCTTGTATCCAGATACGGATTGTCACCAAAATCGAATAAATTTGCCGTCACACAACTAACTTGTCCACAAATTTCGTCCGAATCCTTCCACAACTTTTTGAGATATCCTTCTCACAGACAGACAGACAGATCGATAGGCAAACGGGTGAAAACAACCTCCGTCCACCTTTGGTGGCAGAGATAATAATTTGGAGAAAAAAAAGTTTTGTTTTTGTTTAATTTGTGAGTGTGTGAGGGAGATAAAATCTTGAAGGTGATAACCGTGAGATTATTGTCCTCTTGCACAGGGATCTGCCATTTTTATGAGCTGGGCATGTGCATACAAGAAATAAGGTGGGTTTTTATCCTCCTCGGATATATGTGAATTGCTTTTTGATTGAATCACTTTTAGCTTTGTCTAATTAGTTTTTTGCCATCATGACTAAAATGAGACGTGTGTGTGTTGTGTGTGTGTGTGTGTTGTGTGTGTTGTGTCACATCAAGAAGAAGAAGAAGAAGAAGAAGCAGCATGACCTCCAGCTTTAGTGGTTCATCTGCTTGTTTAGAATAATTAAAATGGTCCCATTGGAAAGCTAATAGATTTACGTGGAACCAAAAATTCGTGTCCGTTTAACCTTAACGGTGCCTGTTTTAAAAAACCCTTTCCAGAAATGAGGAAGACTCAGGAATGGGAGTTTAATGCTGCATTTCCAATTGTAACATTTATTATTCTACAACAGCAGGAACCCTTTGGAAGGAGCACACATTATTATATATCGTAATATTTTCCAAAGAAATAGAAAAGATATAAAAGTACAGAGGAGCACAAACAAACACCTACGTGTACAACTATCGGTGATGCCTTGTCACACTTACCCCCTCCTCCAAAGCAAGGCGGGGGCCAAATCTTCGCCCACTCGTCCCTGCTGCTAGATTTGGCAGGGCAGCAAGGCCATGGTCAGAGCACCGTTAAGTCCCCATGAACTGGCCCACTCCCTCATCGTCCACATGAACCCATCTCACACAAACACTCATATCAACATGTCACACTCACACACACATCACAATATCCACGGCACAGCAATTTTTGATTCAGACTCGATCACTCTACCCTGGACATGTTGCTCCTGTTTCAAACAATGGATGGAGGTTCTCAACGCCAAACTTGAGATCAGAGCCATTTCCCTCGACATATTGTGAGCTTTCGATATGGACTGGCACCCTGCACTGCTCACCAAACTTCTTCTGATGGTATCCAAGGCAATCTCCACTCATGGCTCGCAGACGTCCTCTCCTGTCTCAGTCAACAAGTGGCTCTTTCATGGAATTCTCTCATCTCCCTTTCCTGTCCAGGCTGGAGTTCTTCAAGGCAATGTTCTGGGCCTGTGCTTTTTCTGGTTTTCATCAATTATCTCTCCGACTATCTGGAAAATCCTCTTTATCTCCTTGCTGATGACCCACCCTCTGCTGTTCCATCTGTCATCCCTCAGATTGGCAGGCAGCAGCCTCTTCACTCTCTGCAGATCTGGATAAAATCACAAGCTGGTCAAACATCTGGAAAATGTCTTTCAATCCGGACAAATCTCACACTCCTCACTATGTCTCTCTGAAGGACCGTTTGGAACCCTCCCCCTCCCCAATCCACTTTCTTAACAATCCTCTTGAAGAATTCCTTTCATTCAAGCTTCTGGGTCTCACTATCTGCCACGATCTTTCCGGGAAAGCCACATTTCCAAGCTGACCTCCAAAGCCAGTCATGACTGGCATCCTCCGTCGTGCAAGGTCCTTCCTTGGCACACCTGAGCTCCTAACCACGTACAGAGCTTTCATCCGCAGTCTGATGGAGTACTGCTCCCCCTCAGGTGGTGCTCCTGCCTCACACCAGCTTGACTTCATGCTGTGAAAACCAAAGCTTTTAGGATCATTGGTATCTCTCGTGATGAAGCTGAGTCTTTGGGTCTCTTACTCTCTCACCGCAGGCAGGTTGGGTCTTTCTGTCTTTGACCATCTTCTCTGGCCTCGCAACCCCTGCTCTGTCTGTGATCTGTCCCCCCCCCCCCCCATATTTTCTAAAGGCGCTCAAGGTCCACCAGAAACTGCCAAAATCAAGAATTACTGCTCACCTTCACTCTTTCATTCCTCTTTTTTCCCACCTCTGGAACAAACTCCCACACTCTCTTCAATTCCACTCTTCCCTCCAGGTCTTCAAAACAGTTATTCACCACCATCTCATATCTTCCCCCATCCAAAATTTGATCTTTACTATCCCCCGTTAATCCACCCCAAACCACCTCCTTCAAATCCCTGTTTTCCTTCCTGAAAGCCCCTGTAGTACTCTCTTGTTTACCCTGTGTACCCTGCCTCACCCTCTCCCTTCCACGGATATTGTTGTCTTTGTTCCCCACTATGTTGTGCTTCCCTCTCCCACCCTCTTGTCTCCTGCTGCCTTTGTTATATGTTCTGTGTGTTTGCTCTTTTACGAGTCCTCACAATGTCTACAAAAAAATTATTTATTTTTCCTCTGGGGAGTGATTTTCCTCCAGCAGTCCCTCCCCTTTCTCCTCCTTCGAGCCGGAGACATAGAAACTAACCCAGGATCCACCACGATATACATTTCCCAACATGTCAAACTCGCATCACTATCTCCAAGTCCAAAGGGGGTCCCGTCTGCTGCACGAGGTGCGGCAAATGGTTCCATCTGGCCTGTGCTGTTCTCAGTAAACTATCGACTACACATGTACATGGATCTGCGGCTGCAGCTCTCAGCAGAATCCAGGCTTTGACTAAAACGACATACCTATACAGGACACAAACGCACACCACCACCCTCAATACTTCACCCCATAAACCACGAACACCTCAACCCCAAAACGCACAGATAACCTTAATATCCTCCAACACAACACA
Source organism: Eptatretus atami (assembly GCA_035128595.1). Taxonomy (NCBI): domain Eukaryota; kingdom Metazoa; phylum Chordata; class Myxini; order Myxiniformes; family Myxinidae; genus Eptatretus; species Eptatretus atami. The sequence continues at coordinate 190,548,157 of CM068954.1, read as the reverse complement.
TCCAACAAGCCATGCACTTAAATCCTTAATTCTCACAAACAACATTCACATAGCCATCATACAAGAAACCAAATTACAGTAGAGAAATAAACACTAACCATTCCCAACTGTCTTGAGAAATACATTCCAAAGGGAACTCATAAGCACACAGACCAGATGCCAGAGGTGGAGGCCACATCACATACATACACAAGTCAATTACATACACAGATATCACGCAAGACACCAAAGCACTTCTACCACCAGATAACACACTCAAACTTCAAGCTTTCAAAATTAAAACGGTACACGAACATCATAAGCATTTACTGATCACCAGACACCCCCCCCCCACTGTACCACCAAATCTCACCACAATAACAACCTCTGCTCCCTCCCAAACACCATCATCGGAGCGGACTTCAACACCAATGACCCGGCCTGGTACACCCATCACCAACCAGACAAACCATTGCCACACAACAAAAATCGTTATTCATACTTAATGATCCAGATCAAAACACACACACACACACACACACACACACACACACACACACACACACACACACACACACACACAACAATAACTCATCACCAGACACAGCATTCTGTTCTCCATCACTTTCCACCACAACCACATAAGGAACGGCACAGCAATTCACTTCAGATCACCTACCTATCATCATTACCATAAACAAAGCTCCACATATCAAAGCAAACAAAAACAAAGCATTCACCAATTTAATTACAAAAAAGCAATGTTGATAAATATTTTAAACATAACACTGAACAAGAATTCTTTCTAACAACTCAACACGAACTTCACCAACATTGACATCCACATCAAACAGTTCAATATGATCATCACAACCACAGCTTCCAGATACATTCCGAAGGACAACATCAAAACATACACCCCAACTTCACACCAGAAATCGCACAACGTCGTCAACCAATGAGACAACCGAAACAACAACAACCAAAGCACCAGACACAGTAGAAAGGATTCAAACACTAAACACAGAAATCAAAACAAAATAATCATGAAAAAACCCAAAATTGGCACTCCTTTCTGCACACTAGACCACTAACTGGCACTCCTTTCTACACACACTAGACCACTAAATGGCACTCCTTTCAACCACACTAGATCACTAACTGGCACTCGTCTGTGGGTCTAGTGTGTAGAGAGTATATAGAGAGTGAGAGGCCCAAAGACTCAGCCTCATCACGGGAGATGCCAATGATCAGAAATGCCTTGGTTTCCACAACGTGAAGCGAGAAAGGTGGGAGGCAGGAGGACCAGCCCAGAAGGGAGAGCAGTACTCCATCAGGCTGTGGACGAAAGCTTTGTAAGTGGTCAGGAGCTCAGGTGGGCTGAGGAAGGACTTGCACGACGGAGGATGTCCAGTCGGTTGGAGGCCAGGTTGGAAATGTGGCTCTCCCAGGAAATATCATGGCAGATAGTGAGACCCAGAAAGGACTTCTTCCAGAGAATTGTTGAGAAAGTGGATGGGGGGGGGGGGGGTTCCCAATGGACCTTTCAGAGAGACAGAGTGAGAGTGTGAGATTTGTCCGGATTCAAACACATGTTCACGTGTTTGACCAGGTTGTGATTTTACCCGGTTTGCAGTGAGCGAAGAAGCTGCTGCTTGCCGGTCTGAGGGATGATAGATGGATATGGCAGAGGGTGGAGTCATCAGCAAAGAGAAAAATAGGATTTTCCAGAAAGTCGGAGAGATCATTGATGAATTGATCATTGATCAGTTGCGGAGAAAAACGAAAGTTCTGTGCGGACAAACAAACAAACACTAAAAAGATGTTGTGCAGAGCACGGTACTTGCAAAATCCATCCCCCTCTCCAAAGGTTGCCATGGATTCATCAAATTGTCCATTTCATTAAAATTAATATTCACAATCTTACTCAAAGCTCAGGTCATCGGATGAAAATTGATTATTTTTCAGATTGAAATTGATGATGTTAGAAATTTGACTTGAGTGTTTTTTTTTTTTTTTGTATACCTTGTCGAGGCTCGTATGAGAGCAACACACAACGCACAGCAAGGGGGGCATGAGACAAGAGGGGCGGGAGGGAAGGACAAAACAGTGGGGAACAGAATTAGTCTGTGGAAGGGAGAGGGAGTGGGCGGGAACATGGGGAATACAAGATGGAACTACAGGGACTTTCAGGAAGGAAAGCAGGGAATTTGAAGGAGGTGGGCTTGGGTGGATTATCGGGGGTACAAAAGATCGAGGATGTATGTGGATGATAAGAGGTGATTGAACAGCTGTTTTGAAGGCCTGGAGGGAAGAATGGGATTGAATAGAGTGAGGGAGTTTATTTCAAAGGTGGGAAAAAGAGGAATGAAAGAGTGAAGGTGAGCAGTGATTCATGATTTGGTAGTTTTACCAGAAGGGGGTTGTTGGCGGCCTTGAGCGCCCTGCGGAAATGTGGTGGGGACAAATCGCAGAGAGAGCAGGGGGGGGGGCAAGGCTGGAGAGGAGACGGTAGAAGACAGAAAGACCACCAACCAGCGGCGTGAGAGAGTGAGAGGCCCAAAGACTCAGCCTCATTGCGGGAGATGCCAATGATCCGAAAGTTGACCTTTGACCTCAAAAGTAGTTAGTTTCCAAATTCAGTAATGCACTATGCAATTGCTTCTTAATTCTCAGGTTAAGTGGATGAAATTGATGATTTTTCAGGTGAAATTTTATGATTTTAGAAGTTTGACCTTGAGTTGCCTTGTACCTCAAAAATAGTTGCTTTTCCATTTCAGTGATTGACTATGCAAATTGCGTTCAACTTACAAGTTAATAGGATGTAAATTAATGATTTTTCAGATGAAAATTGATGATTTTAGAAGTTTGACCTTGAGTTGACCTTTGACCTTTTGATTCTCAAAAATAATGGTTTCCCAATTCATAATGTACTATGATGCGATTGCTGTTTAATTTTGAAGTCAATCGGATGAAAATTTGATGATTATTCAGATAAAAATGATGATTTTAGAAGTTTGACCTTGAGTTGACCTTTGACTCAAAAATAGTTGGTTTCCCAATCCGGTGACGGAATATGCAAATCTTGTTCAAATCTTCAAGTCAATCAGATGAAAAATAACGATTTTAGAAATTTGACCTCAAAATCAATCAGCTTCTAAGTTAGACTACCTCGACAACTCGGTTAAGTTTCATGACGATCGGTTTAGAATTGTGACCTGTAGGCGATAATAGACATACAAGCAGACAGACAGACAGAATAACAAAATCGACTAACCAATATACTGAAAAATCTTCGATTTTGCAAGTAAACAGACAGACAGACAAACAAACAATAAACCGACCCAAACGCAATACCCTCTCCTTCGGGAGGTAACAACAAAAAAACTTTTTTTCTTCTCTCCAAAACACCAACCCAATCTGCCTACACTTCCTTCTGCCTGTATTTCTTGTACTTAATTATTTATCCTTCCTTTTCTCGGTACAGGTGACTCATATAACGAAGGGGATGCATTCCCGCAAAATCTGTGTTATCTCAAAACGTGTTATAGGGACATATTTAACATGTAAAAATCTGGGTTATGTTCCAAACGGAAGATTTCAACCTTTTAAGGTTGAAGACCACATAAAAATCAACAAAAAAGCAGTAAACAATGCATAAATGAAACATATAACAAATAAAAACATTAAAATGAATTACTTTTTAATAAGTGTTTCATGATTATGGTTGGATACAGTACATATTGCTTGCGGCAGGCTAATTCAGGTGTTCCAGGCTGTCCAGTTGAGATTGAAGGCTCAGAAGATGAAATGGAGGCTGATTCACTTGAGGTTTTTTTTTAAAGAACTTAATAATGGAGACTTGAGAGGATGCCTTCATGTTCTGTTCGTAGACCTCTTTGTAACATTTCAGGACATTCTCAATTCCCTTGCACTTTGGAACTTCTCATGCAGTCGGGATCATTTCATCAGGGATGACCGGGCTTCATCGTCCAGTTTGAAACCTTTAGCCATGACTTCGTCGTGAGCGTTTTAACAGGCACAACCTCCTCAGGACTGATTCTGATTCCTCTCTGATGTGCTCCTCCTCCAGAGCCAGAAGGTCTTTATTGCTCAGCTCCTCCCATGTGAGAGAAGCAAATCCTCAATGTCATCTTCATCGACCTCCTCAAATCACACTTGCAGGCCATGTCCACAATTCGTTGCCTTGCTTCGCTGACTTCAGCCTCCGTGAAACCTCTGAACTCAATCACTGTCTCAGGCCAGAGTTGATGGAGATGAAATGATGGAGATGAAAGTGCGGCTGGGCATGCCTTTCCATGAAAGCTCAATTTCAGAGTTTAAACACCTGGCTTGGTGTGAAACCTTCGTCCACAATCACTGATTTGAATACAGCTGGAAATTTTATGACAGCAGCAGCTTCCCCAGTCAACTTGAGATTGTGGAACGCATGGCGACTCTTGAAGCACTCGAACCACCCCGTGACTGGCAGCAAAAAGCACTGGATCATTGGCATCTTTGGTTAGATCGCCCAACAAACTCCTCACCTTCTCTTGAATGACCATTGCAGACAAGCGCATGTTTTGTTGGTTCTGATGCTCTATCCACGTGGTCAGCATCTTCTCTATTTTCTCAACAGCATCAGGCCGAGATCTTGCAGTTCTGTTTACACTGAGATTCATTGTTGTCTGAGCGCTCTTACGGATTTATCACGATTGTCACAAATGGTTCTCACTGCAGAATCACGAAGTCCTATCTCTCTTTCAAAATCAATGCTGCGCTCACCTCAATCAAACTGATCTAAAACTTCTAATTTAACCTCCAATGAATGAGACCTTCTTGACTTCTTCTTCACTTGATCATTATCTCCAACACCACTTGTTACATGCCGGCCGCTGTGAGTGAACGACTCGCTCAGAATGACAGAGCGCAAACGACTCACACAGGGTGACGGAGCACGAACGACTCGCTCAGAATGATTGAGCATGGCAAAAGCATCCGCTGTGAGTGAACGATTCACTCAGAATGATGTAACGCGGTTGTTGTTGTTGTTGTTGAATTAAATCCGTACTGTAGCGTAAACACGTTATCAGAACACGCGTTATACGAGGGTCACCCGTATCTCCAAACTGAATCTTCATTGAATGAAATGATTCTTCCTTCTTCCTTCAAAAGCTTTAAAATCTATCTCTATATATTACTAAAACTCTCATCTTGTATATATATATATATGTATGTATGTTCCCGAAATACAGCCAAAACGGTACATGATAGCGCAAAAATTTTAGGGCCACCTTACCCACCATTCGCCTGCGGTGTGCAGTATCAAGTTTCGTTCAAATCGGACCACGAAAAAAATTATTAAAAAATCAATTCCCGATTCAGTCAAGTACTCTTCGGGAGTATTTGATCAATGCAAACAACCTCAGTGGTATCGTTCGCTGGAGCTATCTTCTTTTTTTTTTCTTGAAATGATTTTTTTCATCAACCGCTGTCACAACGGAAACCCAACGGGTTCACGGGTCGTCTAGTACATTTTAAAATGCTTCACTTTCCTTGCTTCTCCATCATGAGCACTCAACGTGTTGATCTTCTTCAATGTTGTATTCCTCTTCTTCACAAGGATTATTTTCCAAACCTGTCTCTCACCTAAACGCCTGGTCCATCAACCCTCCTCCTCTACTGACAGCATTACCTTCCATACTTTCAACAAAAAATATTTCCATCCATCCCATGAAATTTGTCTCCGTTTGTCAAGAATGGGAATCTTGAGAAGTCCAGTTTGCAGATTGTCTGCTCATGACAATCAATTCCCCGCTCCTCATAGCTTAGTCTAGTTAGCCTAGGAATCAATTCAGTTGCTCTATGCTGTACCCTCTCTGTGGCAGCTATGTCCTTTCTCAGATGTAATGACCAAAATTGTTCACAATATTCCAGATGAGGCCTCACTAAATTCCTATACAGAGCGAACACTACCTTTTTTGATTTAACCAACACTACCTCCCTTTCTCTCCCCACTCCTTCCATATTCCTCAACACCACCTACATCTCATGATTTTCCTTCTCTTTCGTTTCTCAATGTTAAATTTTACAATATTTGCCACCTGCTGTGTGTACGAAATAAATATATGACCATTATGGCATGATTTTTCAAATTACCCCATGACCATATCCCCCTCAACCCTACATTCACTCCTTATAAAGAATGCATTTGGAACTTTGTCTCCATAATGTAATACCACACTGTCCGAGAACAGTGCACCTGTTAGAAGCTCGGGAGTTAGATATTGTGTGAGTGATTACCTCCACCACCGAAGGTGAAGGAGGTTATGTTTTCACCCCTTTCTGTCTTTGCCTGTTTGTTTGTGTGCAGGATATCTCAAAAAGTTGTGCATGGATCTGGATGAAATTTTGTGGCCAGGGTGGGTGTGTGGCAAGGACGAACTGATTGGATTTTGGTGAAGATCCGGATCCGGCTACTGGAGTTTTTTTTTAAAGTGATTCTTCACCATTGAGAGATAGGGC
>CM068954.1:190502138-190525507 GCA_035128595.1 Eptatretus atami | reverse complement strand
GAATTTGTCCTCGTTTTCGAATCGCGTGACTTCATAGTTGGCAAATTGTCATGTGGCCGATCTGTGGAGTACCTAAGAAAACACTGCCTTGAAATTCAAGATCTTTACTCCCGGGCTTTCGTCTGTACGTTGAACCAAAAAGACAAGACGACATCGAAGCCATTCTAAGCCGATCAGAGATCCACATCTCAGAGCTTCAGAGATGACCGTCACCCCCAACGGGGTAATTTTTATTACTAGCAGGCCTACACCCGCTGCATATAGGTTCAAACGCGCAGCCTCCTCAACACTTGATTGTGATCATAGAACACGTTTATTCATTCTTGAGGTGTGTTTGGATTGTCTCAACCCAGAGGTAAAAAAATTCAAACCATGAAAAAATAGGGTAATGCGTCGAATAAAGGTTACAATTGGACCGTAAGAGTGTCGGGGGCAATATCACACGTCACACTTCCTAAAGACCTTCATTAGCAAAGGATAATTGGCATGATTTTGTAATTTGGCTTCCATCGAGGCCGAGCAAGCCTAGTCGGCCCAGGTCCGTTAGTCGTGGGGGGGGATGTGATGAGCATCTAATTTTGCTGGGTGATGCCAAAAAAAAATTTGTCATTGCCTTGAGAACATCTGGTTTCCTCCCTTTCAGTTCGTGTTAAACGGCAGTAGCGACTGTTTAAAAAGATAATCATACTTGTTTGCGATTTAATTTTTTTTTTTTTTACTTCCGGTAGGTGTGTACGCTCCACGAAACACGACGCCAAGCTATTTATACAATTGATACGCAATTTGTCCAAGGAGGAAAAACCCTTTGGGGAAGGGGGCAAATGAAGTCTCGACACCTTCCTTCGTGTGACCCTTAATCCCCATGGCAAGTTTGTTTGAGATTGAAAAAGTTATGATCAAATGTATCATGGACAGACAGACACACAGACAGACACACACACCAAATTGCATATTTTAGTGCGATTGATTGCTGGTATATCAACTTTTCCATCCATCGGATTGCGGTTAAGCCATAGGACCTGTGTGCCAGCACTAATTGTTGTTGACGTTAAAGATCCCACGGTGTCTTTCGCATGCCTAGTGTTGGCTTAATGGCCAGAGTGGTGGGCTTGGGATTGTTGAGTCCTGAGTTCAAATCCTGCTTTGCTGTTGAATTAATACTAGGTGGGGTTGACTCAGCCTGTCATCCTTCCGAGGTCGGCAAAATGAGTGCCAGCATGCTGGTATCCTGTGTCGGAGTGGCGACCCGTCCAGGATTGTGCCCAATAGTCAAGGACACTGCTTAGGCAGCACCAAGGCTCTGCACAGAGTATGGTCCCAATGGATGGATGGTGTCTTTCACAAAGAGAAGGCAAGTCATCACACCACCCTGGCCAAATTACAAAATCGTGCCACCTTCAGTCGATTTTCCAGCTGAGAAATGTTTCTCGACTTGTGACATGTAGTGGAGCTTTGTAAAGGGTATGGATCTCTATTATTGATGTCAACCTTGATCATATAAACCTTCTCCATTCCTTCAAGAAATAGTTTTAAATTAGTCGATAAGACACTCCAACACCCGTCCCAGCAAAAAGCTGTCATCCTGGTATTTCACAGGCGGGGTGATTCATCGATGTGTGTGCCGTACCTTGGATGGACGTTAAACCGGGTGTCCTGTCTGCCGTTAAACTAGTTGGTTGACATTAACGATCACACAGTGTCCTTTGCGAAGAGTATGTGAGCTATCGTCTGCACCCTGAACAAATTACAAATTCCTGCCATAACCTACAGGGGACATTGCATCAGTGGAATAGCCACGTCCTCAGCCAATGATGCTACCCGGCAGCCTTGTGCCGCATGTGAAAGAAGAACAAAACTCGAACACCACCCTGATTTGTTCGTTCCGTGCTGTTTCACCAAAGGTTATAAGAGGACATTTACTTTGTGTGATCTCTTAATTGCATTGAAGATCCCACTGAGTAGCTGTAACTTGCATCCATCGATGTTTAATCGGCTTCAACCTGGCTGGTACGCTCTCAAATTATTGATTACATACAAACAAAGATGTACAATCTGAGCAGTTATGTACACCCTGTGAAAACTCTTGTGTATCCAGTTGCTTACAGCAGAGTCGGACTACGTTCAAGCAATTTGTAGTGATGTATTTTATGTGCACATTTGTGAACCGATTGGGTGTCACAGTCCTGACGATGCTGTTTAATTTTCTGTTTCAAATAGTTAATTAATTTACAATATGTCAACTGTCAAGGTAAACCGGGGAGTCAGGGCCATCAAATGTTTCGCGGAGTTATTCAGAGATCTGCATGTACTTCATCTTGCTGACTACTTGGTTAAATGGCCATCCGGACCATCAGCTGGGAACCCGTCCGTCATCAAAGTTTCGACCCCTCAATCCCAACAACTCTCCAAACTGTGGATCCACACCTTATTTGTATCTGAAAGTCATCCAATTAGGTGCGGAGAGATCTAGATGTATAAGAGAAGACAATATAGTGAATTTACACGAATAGTAGAAATGGCTTCGTGGATGATGCCTTGCCAAAATAAACCATCGATTTTGAGAGAGATCTGAAGAATTAGTTCAGCTTACCTGATTCACAGCCTGGTGTTGGCTTCGCAGTTAGGGTGGCTGGCTTGGGACCTAAGGGCCCTGAGTTCGAGCCCCCGTCAGCCATTGAATTAACACCAGGTGGGGTTGACTCAGCCTGTCATCCTTCCGTGGTCGGCGAAAATGAGTACTTGTGTACTGGGGTAATAACCATTCGGGGTAACCTGCGTCGGAGTGGCGAACTATCCAGGACCGTACTCCTTGCCAATGAAACTGCCTCGGCAGCCCGATGTGCATTTATGACGTGAAAGGAATGATATTATTATTATTGGTTCACGAAAAAATATTTTCACCGAAAAATATGTGACCACTATATTCGTTATTGTTGTGTGTCTGTCTGTCTGTCCCGAGCATAGCTCTGTGGGTTTTGATCCGATCCTGATGAAATTTGGGGGGAGTTTATATCATGATCTAGTTGTGTTCTCCTGAAAATGGGCGTGGTCCGCCCACCCAAAAAACGTGTTTTTAGGGGAAGCCGATTTCAATTTGCATCTTCTCCTTGGGGTTTTGGCGAATCTGACAGGGTTTCGGTATTTGGTTAGCCCAATGGCACCTGCATAGCCCCACGGAGCTCGATTTTTCATTTTCGTCCCAAGGTCAAGGTCACAAGGTCACAAGTCACGAACTTAGAAAATTGCGATTTTGACATAAAAAAATTTCTTCTCCGAGGGTTTGTCGAATCTGGCAGGGGTTTCGGTATTTGGTTAGCCCAATGGCACCTGCATAGCGCGGAGCTCGATTTTTCATTTTCATCCTAAGGTCAAGGTCACATGTCAAGGTCACAAGGTCACGAACTTAGAAAATTCGAATTTTGACATAAAAATCATACAACCGCCCAAACTTTGAGAGCTAGGATGACAATATTTTTTATAGATAATCTTGAGGTCATTCCCCACCCAAAGTCTTGAAACCATTTTGCTCTATCTCGAACACCTTGCCCGTGGCGCCCCTTCAAGTTTGTTTTTACGCTGATTTCATCAAAGTATGGATAATCCGATGAGTGCGAAATGCCATATAGCCTATATGACGTTATATTGTTCCTGGAATGTTCCAGAGGAAGTTTTGCACCAAAGGTCATACTTCTTGACCTTTGACCTTTAAAGGTCCAAAGGTCAAATTTTCAAAGTTGTGGGAATCGAACCGGTTTTCGACCTTCGATGAACTAACTCCAATAAGCTATAGCACGTATCCTGTTTCCTTATTTTAATGTCCACAACATTGTTTTGTGACCTTTAAAGGTTATGCAAAGGTCAAATTTTGAAAGTTGTTGAACGAAACCGGGTTTTCGAGATTTTGCAGCTAATAACCCGTCACTCGTACCACATCATGTTGATCATTTTTATAACTTGGTCAAAAATTATCACATTGTCTCATCCTTGACTTCTGAAACAATCTACATCGTCAAATACCGCTCCGTGAACCATCGTCGTCTTCAGACTTGTTATCTTTATTATTATTACTACCCTGACTCAATGGCTATCTGGATCATCATAGATATTGGTCGAAATCTGAAGAATTCCTTCAACTTCCTGAATGTCTGATTTTGAGACGGTGATTTTCAGCTTACTGAAGTTCTATGTGATTCTGGTGGGATTATGCACACTGGCTTTTAGCTGTCTCGCCTCGGTTCGAATCTCGACCCAGCTATAAATTCATCTTGGTGTTTTGCATGCGGTGTGAGGAATCTGTGTGCGTCGTCTGTTGGATGGATGTTAAACTCTAAGGCCCGTCTGCTAACACTTGTTGATAGACATTAATGATCCCACGGTATATTATGCGGAGTAGATGAGTTATCTCCGGCACTCTGAACAAATTACAAATTACAAATTACAAATTACACCCTAACCTGTGGAAAGCAACTGGTCTGGTGTTCTCAGGTAATCCTCGACACTGAATTACATTGCTCGCTATTGTTTGACTGTTGCTGTTCGGGATGCGGCTCCTACACTATATAAATATTCACACTTCCAGCTGTTCACATGTCACATGTGAACGGCCATCTTCGACTACAAGGGGCACTCCATTTACAGTTCACCAAAACAAATTCTGAGTTATTCCTTGTGAAAAGATAATGGAACTGAGGCCAGAGTTGCAACATATGCCGTGAAGCGGAATGAAAGCCGCAGCCATTTCAAATGGCAAATGACAATGAACCGCAACTTTTTTTTTTAAATAAAACTCTATTTCCGATCAATTGTACTTTGTCTCTGTCCTAACAATTTCACTTCCATTTGTTTTCTCAATTTGCAATGTCTGTTTATGCCCTTAAGTTTCCTCATATGCAGCTTTCTGGATGTGACAATACACATGCATATCAATCTGTAAGACCCAGGTCCTGATGGTTATGGCCAATCTGATGGTAAAGTAAATAACTGAAAACTAGACTTCATGAAAGCCAGTATCAGTGCTGGTGAAGTAAAACTGATGACAGGGCCGACTGCAGAGTCCTGGATGTTTGCAAAAAAAAAGTATGGAATTCCACCATGTACAGTATACACAATAGCTCGCCACAAAAAGATAAAAGGGAAAGCACAAGGGCAGAAAGACTGAATAAATATGTGAGCTATTAAAGTGACTTAAAATTGGTGGTTATTGATTGGTATGGTCAAGGTGTGCCACTACTCTTCAATGAGCATCAGGGCAGTCACATGTTGTGAACACTGCTAGGTAAAAACCATCCCTGGATAGGTCACCACTCTGCGCTAAAGATCGGGGCAGGAATTTATAACTTGGCCAGAATTGAGGCACAAAATGGCCTACTCTTGCAAAAGACACGGTGGGACCCTTAGCGTCCACTACCAAATGCTGATGGTATATTAGAGCATCCGACCTTGCTTGATGTCCACAAATATGGTGTACCCCATCAAAGTTTGGAGTTGGTTTGGGAATGAATCCCAGACAATGACGTGACAGCTGGGGCAAAAAAAAACCCCCCAAAAAGCGATTTAACAGTGGAGATGTGTAACAACATGGAGGGGAAATGATGAAAAGACAAATGTGGTTTGGATGTGAAGTGGAAACCTCGCTGATCCCGAAAGCATTTTGATTGGTTTAAGCTTTGATTATTATTCTGGCCAATCAGCCACTCAGAATGTTTTTACTTCATCACTGAACCTTTAGTGGTGCGGTAACTAAACATCAGTCCTGGTTCTTCGTACAATAGTTTCCCCGCGCACGCGAAGCGAAAAGCCGGGTTAAGTGATCGATTCATATCCGTCAGTCGTCCCGCGATCATAAACTGACATTTGTAGATGGACAAACATATTTAAAATTAATGTTCTATTTTAAACATGAATCGGAAAACAAATCTGTAGTTTCACCTTACTTTGGCTCGCACATCGCACATGCGCAGAGAGGATTGAGATTAAAAATTTTTTTTTTTAAGTTTGTCTGACTGTCTGGCAGTAAACCAAAATTTAAAATCATTCCAAACAGGAAACATCCTGTTTTTAAGGACGTCACAATGGACACAAACAACAGACACGAATAACTAATGGAGCCTGTTAAATAAGGTGTGTAAAATACACTGCGTCAATGGCGGTAAATTCCGGAATTAATTATTTATATAACTTTTACAATTTTCATTTTATTTAAATTTAATTTATATACCTGAACACCTGTAGACCGCAAATCACCTTTGCCCTTTCAAAAGCCTTCCGTTTAGCAGTACGTGGACATGTTAAATAGGGTGGTGTACAAGACTGCTTCAATAGCACTAAACTTCCGGGATTTTTTTTGAACGATGTTTAATATCATTGTCTTATTAAATTGAAGAATGTACTTGAACACTGCATGGGGTATCGTGTTCGATGAACTCTCTACTTCTTTCCAGATATTGCTTCAAGAGTCCGTGAAAATTTCCCATCCGTCACTTACCTGTTGGATTCCTCTGAAGACATTGTCCAAATTATCTTCCCCTGCATTTATTTTGGCAACCCTTTCATTTTGATCCACTGCACTTCTATGAGTGACCTTTAATGTCGTTTGATTTTTTTTTTATTGTACGTCTTCCCATAAATGATGAGTAATGAAATAATAAACAAGTTTATACAAGTTTTATTCCTTTCAACGTCAGCTATGATCCTTCACTCTCCCCACTGGTGCAGGCTAAGTAGCTGTTTGTTATGGATTCACAATCTGACGAGATGGCCATAATTAACGGCCATCACGAAGGAGATAGAAATATCCAAGCAGACCACCTGGCAGGATACAGTGCTCACGCCGTCCTGGAGGCTGATGATTCTACAGGATCGTCGGCTGATGATGACACAGCGTTTGATGACTCGGACATCTTCATTTCGACTGTAGGTGATGATGTCACGGCACATTTGGCCTCAGCAGGTAATTTCTCCTCTTGTTCGGCGGTTGCCATTTGGAAAATCGAATAGGATAGAATATCTTTGAATATAACTTAGAGTTTCTGGCTGGGGATCTTTAAACAGAGGTTCCAGGTCGGCAAAAGACTTCTAATAATGTCTTTGCTTCTCTGTTCCACCAGCGAGCACCAGATAAATGATGGCAGGTTATTCTTGGTGTTTAACAAATCGTTGCGTAATTTACGTGGTTTTCATTACCTTAATGTCTGTGCGCTATTGAAGTTTACATTAGTGGTGGCCCAGTTAATTTAGATTGTATGTTATTGATTGAGTCTGTTGGGAACAGGACCTGTGGGTTTGGCAGCTGCTGCTGCTGTGGCTACTGGGAAGAAAAGAAAACGTCCTCACATCTTCGAGTCGAACCCATCGATCCGGAAGAGGCAACAGACGCGCCTGTTACGAAAGCTGCGAAACATAATTGACGAGTATGCAACACGAGTTGGCCAGCAAGCAATAGTGCTGTGCGTATCGCCTTGCAAGCCAAACCCGATTTATAAGGTCTTCGGCTCTGCACCATTGGAAAGTGTGGTACGTAGTTTTGTGCTTTGACCAAACAGAAGGAAAACAACATTGTTTTACTTGTTGTATGCATGGATATAATTTGTCAAAGCAGCCACAGCCTTCAAACCGTGCGAAACAAATATAATTTTTCAAAATGAGCGAAGCACAGATATTGAAAATGTAACGACAACAAGCAGTTCCTTTGGGAAAATGTTTACTCTTAGTTTAAGAAAACGGTTTTGTCTGATGGCTGCCGAGGATCACCATAAGCCGTGACATCATTGGGGACTCGAGTCCTACTGACTCGGTTTATGAGAATGCAGGGGGTTTTTTTGTATACAGAGTCAAAGCTCGCGTGAAAGAGTTAGAACAATGAATGGATCAGGATGCAACAGAACAAAAGGACCAGCAGAGAGAGAGAGAGGGGGGAGGGGGACACCAACAGCAGAGTTGAAGGAAAAAAATAGAGGGGGACTTGGACATACAATGGATGTGGGGAGGAATGAGGGGCTATGGAGGATGCATGGGGTGGACAAAATGGGTACAGAAGGGAAAAACTGAAAATTTGGAAGGAGGCGGGCTGGCTTGAGGATGATCTGAGATGATGGTGAAGAGCTGTCTTGAAGACTTGGAGGATCTTCAAGGCAACTGTTCACTTCCAGTTTGTGTGAATGCCGATGAAGATTGTTGCACAGACCTGGCATGCAATCACGGGGTGAAATTTTGAGCATTGCCAGTTTTGATTTTACAGCATGCTTGAAGGATTTCAAAGCATTGCATGACTGGTGCTAGTTTTGGTGAGATGGTGCTATTGACACCGATTCAAGAATTTTCTCGGTAAATACACCTTTAAGTGGCCAACCTCGGAGGGGATTCCTCTGTGCAAATCATATTCACAAGAAAGGTTTGAAGTCTGATGCACTCAACTAGAGACCAGTCGGCCTTCTCGCCATCATAGGCAAAGTGATGGAATGTATCATTGCTGCAGGCATCTGCAAGTCTTATCTTTTCTCCAACTCTTATCTCTGATCATCAGTTCGGCTACTGCCCTGGCTATTCTTCCGTGGACGTGTTGCATCTTTTACCAATCAATAGATGGATGCATGGAATTTAAACGAGAGATCAGCACCATCTCTCTGGACATCACTCGAGCTTCAAATACTGTCTGGCACCCAGCCTTACCTTTCAAGCTGTCTGCTCATGGTATTCAGGCACCCCATTCTTGTATATGCCTGATGTTGGCTTAATGGCTAGGGTGGTGGGCTTGGGATCCTGCTTGGCTGTTGAATTAATACCAGGTGGGGTTGACTCAGCCTGCCATCCTTCTGAGATCGGCAAAAATTAGTACCAGCTTGCTGGTGTCCTGTGTCCGAGTGGCGACCCATCCAGGATTGTGCCCAGGAGCTCAGGCGACTGCATAGGCAGCACCAACGCTCTGCACAGAGTACGGTCCCAATGGATTCTTGTATGGTTATGAAATTTTTCTCTGTGAGCAGAAACATTGAGTTATTCTTGATGGCATTGTCTCAAGATCTCCCTCTTCAGGCTGATGTCTCACAAGGCAGCTGTGTTTGGGTCGAACGTCAATGAACTCTCTGCTTCCCTGGCTCATCCTCTGTGCAATTTTGCGAATGATTCTACACTGAAGAACATGACACCACACTTCTGGAGGTGATCGAGTCCAAGGCTCTCCATGTTATTAGCATATCTCGGCAGAAGGCGGACACCGACTGCAGAAAGGTTGGAGGAATCTCAGTTTTCTTTCGCTTCACTTCTGGACTTACTTCTCCTACCCTTTCATTCCTCCTCCAGTCTCACCACTTCAAATGCATTCTTTCAATATGCCACACCTGGTTAACCCTCTGCAATTGTAAGCTGAATGCTCATCTCTATTGCTTTATCCCTCTTCTCTTTGACTAGTCTCGTGCCCCTCCTAGTGCTGCCCTTCAAAACTAGTCCTTCAAAAGTGCTGCCCATTGTCACATCGTATCTCTCCCCATACCCCTGCCCTCTCCTACTCTCGCTGCCTCCCACCACCTTGCTGCCCCTCTCCTTTCTGCCACTCACCCCCTCATTTGCCGTCTTTGTCTGCCTGTTCCCCTCTCTGTTGGTATGTGAATTTGCTGACCTCTGTCGTTGAGCTCCATCATGAGCTTAGATTTCTGGATATAAAGAACATTGTAAATTGATTTTAAAATCATGGGTGATTATTCGAAGGTGATTAACACATTCGTCTGCCATTCACTATCATACCAAACATACACTTCCATGAATCGGGAATTTTCCAGAAAATTTCATGCATGACATGATTTCCTGTTTTGTTTTGTTTTTAATTCTGGTGTTTCAAATCAATTTTTTTAAGATACCACATTTAGTTATTATTATGATTGCTCAGAAGTGGATAACTCTACAAAAAAGTCTCGCTTAGAATGGCTACCTGGAGGTGGCATTTGTTGTATGGAAAGCTCTTGTGAATATTGTGGAAAAGATTAATGGGATGCCAACGACTTCTGGTAAACCATGGGCTTCCGACTTTCCCTCCCTACCTTCCCCGACCCCCATTGCAGAATCGAAATCTATTACTAAGAGGAGACGTGAGTGTAAGTGTAAGAATGTAAGAAGAAGAAGGAGAAGCAACACGACTTCGAGCTTCAGCGTTTCTTCCTGCTGTCGTAGAATAATTTAAATGGTACCGTTGGAAAGCTAAAATCATCAAAGTGGAAATTTTTGCCCTTTTAAATTTCCGCACTGAGTGACATGAAAACGTGTTTGTGCGTTTTTCATTTTGCGGAGCAGGCACACAAGATGCATGGTGATGTCAACTATGTTAACAATGCAAAACCCCAGTGAATGCTTACATAGGGAGACGATGACTTGCAGTGCAACCAGAACTGGAGAGAAAGAGGTGCGAAAATATGCTTTATTATAAACTAAGGTGTATGGAACCGATGAAGCACTGGACAGAACCAGGTCAGGTCAGGTATGGGAGCATGCGCCAGAGCAGCGCGTCGCTGCGTCTACTTTCCACCGGTGCTCCAGGAGCCTCCGTCTGGCCATCCTCCAGGCAGATTCCTGGCCCATCCCCATCTCCTTGAGATGCTGATCAACGTGCTGCAACCACGAGGAACGTGGTCGACCCATTTTGCCTCCTCGACTCACGAGGCTGCCTTGCTGAGAGAATCTGGAGAGCAGGATCAGCATCAGGAAAATGAGCCACATGTCCATATAGCCGCAGTTGACGCTCACAGACTATGCGGGTAACAAATCTCATTTGAGTCTCTCTCAGCAAAAGCTCGTTGGACACAAAGTCCGACCAGCGATAGCCAAGGATTCTCTGAAGAGACCTGGTACCAAAGGAATTAAGTCTCTATCTCAGATCCTTGGTCAGAGTCCAAGTCTTACTTCCGTGTAGCAAGACTGGAAGCACCAAGGATCTGAAGACACGGCCTTTCGTCCTCCGGCACAGGTAGCGGCAGCGTCACACCCCATGATCCAGTCAATCCATGACTCCCCATGCCCGACCCAAACATCTATTGACCTCTGGCTCACAGCCAGCAGAGACATGAGTATCACTGCCAAGGAAAGTGAATCTCTCTGTGACCTCAACATTCTCACTACAAACAGGTACAGACAAGACAGCAGTATCCAAGATGTCATTGAAAGCTTGGATCTTAGTTTTGACCCAGGACACCCATAATCCCAGCAGCTTTAACTCCTCATTCATCACCTCGAGGGACCCCAAAAGGATCTCCAGAGTCTCCACAAAGATGACTGCATCATCTGCGAAAATCAGGGTCAGCGATCTTGACATTCCCAAACGATGCACCGCAGCTTGATCTCTCTGACATTCTCCCCAGAATCCAGTCCATACAAGTGCTGAAAAGTGTGGGGGCCAAACTCCAGTAAAAATTGGAAATAAGTCAGAGATGGTATCACCACATCTCACAGCACTCTCAATACCAGAGTGTAGTTCAGACATCAGCTTTATCAGTTTTGGTGGCACCCCACAAAGTCCAAGAATCCTCCAGAGGGCATCCTGAGTCACTGAATCAAACGCTTTACAGAGATCAACAAAGGTTGCAAGCAGCCCCTGCCGAAACTCTCATCTGCGTTCGGAGAGGACCCGAAGGGCAAGGATACGGTCAATCGTTGACCTCTTTGGTGTAAACCTGACCGCTCTGGATGCTGATGCTCAAGCAGATGGTGGAGAACCCCATCAAGAATTATCTGAGCAAAGACCTTGTCCAGCACTGAGAGCAGCATGACCCCTTTGTAGTTGTTGCAGTCCTGGCGATTACCCTTCCCTTTCCAGAAAGGGACAACAAGGCCCCTCTTTCAATCAGTTGGGATGATGCCTGTGTTCCTTGCAGAGCACAGAACTGCATGCAACGACGTGAGTACAGCATTTCCACCAGCCTTGAGAAGTTCAGCATGGATGCTACAGGTCCCAGGAGCTTTACCTCATTTCAACCGGTTCACCGCAGCCTGTTTTTCCACAAACGAAGGTGGATCTGCTAGATCAGCCTCGTACAGCCGCTCAAAGTAACCGGCCCAGCGGGCCTTCACTCCGGACTCCTCTGTCAAGAGCCCACCACCCTCTGCTCTCACTGCAGTACACCGAGGGATGGGTTTGGAGGAATGCAATGCACGAATTCCCGTTAGTAGGACGAGAATCACCAGACCATAGGTGATGCTCTATCCCCTCACAGATTCCTCGTACGTAGACCTCCTTGTCCACCCTCAGCGCACGTTCAGTCGTTCCTTGAGAGACAAAATTCTTCTTCGCCCCATGGTGAGTTCCAAGACATTCTCTGGCAACATCAAGAATAGTGGTCTTGAAGGTGCTCCACAACTCTTCAGGACCCCCCCCCCCCAGACTCCCCAAATCTCCACTCAGGCTGTTCGCAAACTCCTCAGCTACCCTCTCATCCTTGAGCTTGTCAACATCCAGCCTAGGCTGGGATGGTACCATTCTCCTGGATTTAAGGTGCAACTACAGAGTTGCTACCACAAGCCTGTGGTCCGTATTGAGGAACTGAGCACTCCGGTAGACCCTGCAGTTCTGGAACCTCCTCCAGCGACCATTAACGAATACACGGTCAATCTCCTTTGCCACATCACCAGTGTTGGAACACCAAGTCCAGCAATGAGCCTGTGGGTGCTGAAACCATCAACCAGCCACCCGAAGTCCATGACTTCTTGCAAAGTCAAGGAACTTGGTGTTATTCTGGTTCACAGTTCCAGACCCACGGGGACCAACACATGTTTCATAACCATCCCGATCAGTTCCAGTCGATGCATTGAAATCCTCCAAGACTAGAAGAGTATCTCGTCTGGTGCACTGATCAACCACAGACTCAAGCGTGGCATCGAATGCGTCCTTCATGGTGAGATCACTCGCCTCAGTCGAAGCGTATACAGAGACCAGGGAAATGACACCCAAGGAGTGACGAATCCTTAGTCTCATAATACGCTTGTTGACCGGTGTTACCTCAATTATCATTGGAGTCAGCTTATTGGACACAGCTGCAGCAACTCCTTGGGCATGGTAACCATCAGAGCGACCAGACCAATAGTAGATGTAACCACCCACCATGATCTCACCACTATCCGGTCTCCGAACCTAAGAGAGTGCTGCAATACTGATATTCAAACACGAGCTCAAATTATAACAGACAGGTGATCATCCTCTTCGCGATTGGACATTCCAGGCACCCACTCGAAGGGACCGCCTCAGGTTGACCCAAGGAGATCGCCGTCTGGTGGACGACACCTCAGCACCACCCCGACACACATTACTGCAAACTGGCCCGGGATTGTTACCCCATCACAGACAGGTCGGTGGTCTCTCTTTCTGGTCTTGCACCCTCTGTCATTTCCGTGCTTCTGATCCATTGCGTGTACAGTAATAGCTCTTCCACGAGCCTAGACTATGTATACAAAAAAAATAATAATAATGCAATGCAACACAAAGGCAGACATTAAGTTTTCCTTAACCCTCAAAAATAATTTTGGACTACAAAGGAATATGAAAAGATATCGAAACATTCTGGAAACCAAAAGGTCCTCTTTGGAGATAAAGTGCTATTTAATAAACCAGTCATTGCGGGGAGAGAAGGGAGGTGGGTCGAGGGTTTGTTCAGTAATATCCAGAAATCTCACTGCATACTGTTTTCTCCAGCAATGCATGTATCATCAATTCATTGCACAGCATTTGCTGGAGTGTTTGAGTTACACGAGGTATGCCGATCCATTGCTTTGCCAACGGCTTTAATCGAGAGAAAGTATGTTGTACTTCACAAACGTATTGCATGGCTATCTACGAGTCTCCATCAAGATGTAAAATGAAGTGGAACACAGCAAAACAAAAACTAGAGTTGATGTCAAAGCCACCCAATGCTCGGCTGTTTATACATTTATCGTTTTTAAAAGACTCGTCTAATAATTAATATTTTTTATAAAGCATTGCAGTGAAGTCTGATCCAAATAATTTTAAAGCAATATACTGTATGTATTTGTATATTGTAATCAGTAACAAGAGCGCAAGTGAGCACAATATATGCCAGAACAAGAAGGTATATACAGAATTGTGCTACTACGTGGAAAAGAGCATCCTGGTTGCCATGGCAACCACTTTAGATGACGAACGTATGTCGCGACACACCGTCTCCACAGTCTGTACCTGTACCAAATATGAACGTGAAAGTTTAAAACTTTGGGAGTTAGAGTGCGGACAGGAACGGACGGACAACACATAATACGCCCGATATATATATATTATATATATATATTAATAATATATATATATAATATATATATTATATATATATATTAATATATTGTTGCGAATTCGCGCCCGCCGGCGTGCGAACGGCCACGTGACTCGAATCGCGGCACGTCGCCCACCGGACGGACAATTCAGTCGTGACCCTCTCGGAACAACGCCGGGAGCTAGTCACGGGTGGGGGTTTAACCCCACCACGACCGTGCCAATTGCCACCCGCGCAGAATAGGGTTGCTCGCCAAATTCGATCTACCTAAGTACCTGCGCGGATGGTCGACCGGGCGATCGTACCACGCCACAGGCCGACTCCGGACACGAACCGTTTAAGCGGTCCGTTCCGTGCTACAGTGATAACCGAGCGGTGTTATCGTCGGCCTCGACGGTTCCGATTAATTACGGGGCGTATTAAGCCCACTACGAACCCCTTACGTGAAGCAGGATGGAGAGTCAAACAGAGAAAAGACGAAGCGAAACGGGAAAACAGTTCACACAATGCACATTTATTTCAACACACAGAAAGCACGTATATACAGCCATACAGTCAAAATGCACATAAAGCAACCAAAACAATAAAAGCAACAACGACGCAGAGTTAATACCGACTACGCGCACACACGGCAAACACTTAAACAGTTCTACTTTACAGATGGCGCCAACACACATTTACATCAAAGCAAAGGAAAGAAGCCCCTAATAGACAAGGAGGCAGACAGGCCTGTAGGCCAAATGTGCGCGGGACCTAGAGGAGCGGCCAGGTCCGCGAGACGGGTGGGTCCTACCTGCGTCCGTGACGCGTTGGCGGGCTAGCCACAAATGTGGCCGCGCGGCTGTGCCCGATCCGTGCTCCTTGGCGGGTTTCGTTGGCACCACGTGTGGGGTGGGGTGGGAACGGGGCCCCCTTTTGCACTATCTAGCGCGGGGGAAAGGGAGATTGTTGATGCCCTGGGGGAGGGGAGTGGCTGGCTGGCTTGGGTCCCACGACGAAACGAGCGATCCCACACCGTGACCTCGTCGCGACCGCCGTCCCTCTTGCCTCGGACCCGAGCTCCCTTGCCTGCAGTTCCACCGCTCTCCTCGCCCGACTCTCTCTGCAACCCGACTCTCTCAGTTCCGCACTCTCCTCAGCTGACTCCAGACCCCAACTAACTTCATTCGCCTTCCGCTGCCTTCTTATAGGCTGGCAGGAGCAGCTAATATGCAAATTCGGATCAGAATGACCTCGGGGGCGGAGCCACGCTCGCCCATTGGTCGGAGGAAACGGGGGCGTGAATCTCCCCTGATCCTAGACTTTGCATATATCGACTTCACACACACGCGCCTGGAGGGGGGCCAAGCGCCCCGCGCTCGCTAATTGGACGGAGGAGAAGTGGGCGTGAAGCGTTTTTGATCCGAGTTTTCCCCTCGGAAAGGCCGCCATTTGCGCTCGCGGCTCGGTGCGTTCGGCACCAAACGCCGAACGGGCCCGAGACAGCCCGACGTTCAGTGTTCACAGGTGGTGCGGGAATGGCCGTAGAAGGAGAGAGGTGAAGGAGGTGGAGGGTTTTCGGTGGTGAGGGTTGATGGTTATGGTGCCGTTTGGGAATGGCGGTGATGCGATGTTTGCGGGATTGAGTTGTGAAGGGAAAGGTCGTGGCTGTTGGCGTTGTTGTTGTTGTCTGAGGGTTGGAGCGTGGTTGTAGTTGGTGAGGATGGCTGGCGTGGTGGTTAAGGTGGTTGTTGTGTGATGGCGGTTGAGACGTGGTTGGTTCAAAATAAAGATAGAACAGAAAAAATGGCTAACTCAAAGCGTCGCAGCCCGGATGAATCACATAAATTCCCTCTATACAACGGGTTTGGGCTAACTACACATGTACTTAGAGATATCTCACCTGCGGGCCCTTTATGGTGTAATGCGAATTTCCACAACCGTAACATATATATAGATATATATACAGTCATGCGCCACTTAACGACGGGGTTACGTTCTGAGAAACGCGTTGTTAAGCGACGTCGTCGTCGTTGTGCGAACATCTTTTTTTTTTTTCGTTTTCGTTTTCGAACATCGTACTTACACAAAACTACACACCTAGGCTATATGGTGTAGCCTATTGCTCCTCGGATACAAACCTGTACAGCATGTTACTGTACTGAATACTGTTGGCAATTGTAACACACATCCAAGAGAGACGGAAGACACGTTAGTTTTACCTTTGTGCTTTCATGACGGCCATCGGTATTGTTAGCAGCAGCTTACAATCTCCTCTCGCATCGATTATAGAAAGATGAATAAATAGCGTTTGGATTTTATAAATTCGTAATCATTGCATCGATGTTATAATTTATAAATGAAGAAACGAGCACCTGTCAATTGTGATATATATTTTCGGAACAGTGCGATTGTTTTAACAACATGAAAAGCTTCACCAAAAAGAAATTTGTTTTAATTTCGACTGTAAAAACGATTTATTCACGGATTCTTCAATTCAAAGGTAATTTACTTGCTGGAAGGTAAACCTGCAAACATTGGTTCAGTTTGAAAGCCGATTTCCTTGAATCCGATTTAGCACGACCCTGCTTTTTCGCGGAACATTTTATGGACCTCAACGTTCGCATTATAACAGGGCCACACTGTCGTTTATTATCATTATGAGGTATTATGTACTGTACAGTGTACATAATTGTACGTGCTATTTTTATACGACTGGCAGCGCTACGTCGGCTACATCACTCGGCGATAGGAATTTTTTAGCTACATTTTTTTTCATTTTTATTTTTTTCAGAGCTGGCAGATCCGTCGTATATGCGATCCGTCGTTGCCCGGAACGCGTTAAGCGGCGCATGACTGTATATATATATATTTAATCGGGCGTATAAAAATAGTGTGGTAGATAAAACATTAGAAGGAAAAATAACGCACCAAAATTTTTAACATTCTCACGCTCACGCTCACGCCGGGGGTATTGCTATAGCCTCTTGTTCTTCGAACAGGCGAGCTAAAAGGATATATATTTTCTAATAACACATGTTGTTGTTGCTGCTCCTTCTGCATACGTTGAGATTTTTCTTTCCATTGATTCAAGAAATATTACTACATTTCCTTTTGTGTGCTCCTCCCGGATCATTCGAAAGGGTTCCTGCTATCGTAAATAATAAATGTTACTGTTTGAACCACAACATTAAGCTCCCCTTCTGCTTCTTCTTCTTCTTCTTCTTCTTCTTCTTCTTCTTCTTTTTAACGTGGAGAGAGGGCTTCTTAAAAGAAGTACTACAGAGGTCAATTTTCATGCTACAACAGAGAAGCTTGAATTTAACAATGCACGAACATATTTGCCTTTTCTTTTTTGAGAGACATTACAGAACCAGATCGCATACCAGTCACGGCATAGCGAGTAGCAAGCAACGCACTTGGCCAACATGTGTAGTGGATGTCGATGCGGGTCACAACTACAGTACTGTACTTCAGCGTCCACAACCCAACGTAAAATTTGCTTCATTAATTGTAGCCGATTAAAAAAGCGAACGGACTTCAACGTTTCCTGAAACCGTCAAGCTTCGTTAAAGCACGGCTCGTCTGTCCGTGCCGCTAACGAGAAAATATTGAAACCTGGAACAGGTGAAAGTCCCATTCTACCTTATGGAGACTGTGATGCTGATGCCAGAGAGACCAATCTCTGTTTGAGCAAAATGGATGTTTCTTTGACATATATGCAGTCGAGAGTAAATTTCTTGGTGGTCATACCAATGTAATCGAGTCATTCGAGATGCTGTATTGGAATTTGTGCAAAGACAAGAATGCCTGTATAAGGGTATTGATGGACCCATAGACTAGGGTTCATCGTGGGAGATTCCAATGATCTTTAGGGCCTTGGTTTCCATGGCGTCAAGCTGAGCAACATGTGAGGCCAGAGGGGAGAGCAGAACTCCATCAAGCTGTGGATAAACCCCCTTGTAGGTGTATAGTAGTTCAGGTGTGCCAAGGAAGGACTTTGTACAATGGAGGATGCCCAGTCGGCAGCTGGCTTTGGAGGCCAGATCATGGCTGATCGCGAGTTTGGACATTCCAGGAGTTTGAATGACTGAATATCCTGAAGGGGACTGTTAAGAAAGTAGATAAGAACAAATGATTGGAGGTGAGCTCATCCACATTTGCAAGATTTGATCATTGACTTTGACTCTGCAGCCCAAACCTGACTACTGATTAAATTATTTTGAAGGTTGAATTTTTAACTTATGAACAGCCAGATTCTTTATTTAGTTACAAAGTGGGTGCATTTTCCCACTCTACGATTAAACCAGTTCCGGCGTAATGGTTATAGAATCCGCGTTGTGTCTGGGAGCTCGGTTGGTTGATTCTGACCCCGGTCAAGTCGGCCCAAGTACTTTTAAAAATGGTATGTGCTGCTTCCTTGCTTGATGCTCAGCATTTAAAAAGGAGAGAGCATGAACAAACAATCATGGTTTGCAATCATTGTGCAGGCTTGATGGGCCTAATTGCCGCTTTACAAAGTTTACAAAGTTGTGGTGGTCTCTAAAACCCATTCCAAATCCAAAAGTGAACGCAAATCTGTTCCTCTGATGGCAACTTGCAGTAACCATAAAAGCTGAGACGATTCATTGCTTGCCTTTAGTCGGCTTGTTTGTGTACACGATGCGTTGGCTGCATGACCCAGGTGGGCAGGACATTTTCTTCTAATTCAGTCCTGTCAGACCATTTTCTCATTGCCGTCGTGCCATTTGATTGGAGATGAAAATTCAGTTACTGATTGTTGTCCCACTTAACTGAGCCAGAGCTGGTAATACAAACCACTTTGTATATGCCCAGGCCTTTGTGAAGTCGCTGTCACACCTTGACGTTTTAGCCAGCGTATGGCAACGTATCAAAATGTACTGTATGTAAAACGCTGGCATACGCTGAACTATTGATGTTTTTTTCCAGTTTAGGGCGTATTCATAACGAGTTGGACGTATGCATAACTATTAGTAACGTACACAACATTTCGATGACATATAGATAACTTATACCAACGAATGCTTAGCTGTTGCGGCGTTCACAACCTATGCCCAACGATAGTCTAACTTATGCATAGCGCGGGCAGCGTATCGCCGACGATCACGTGGCGTAGCCTATTAAAAGGCTGCGGCTCGACGATTCAAATCATAACCGCACTAGACATCGAAGTGTCAAGCCGCTGTCACACCTTGACGTTTTAGCCAGCGTATGCCGACGTATGAAAAATTTGCCGAATACGCTGGCACACGTCGAATACGTTATGGGTAAGTTTTGTATACGTTAAGAGCACGCTGAAGCACGCTGGCATACGTCGTAGTACGTTGACAAATTTTAAGCATGCTGAAAATGTTTCGACGTATGCCAGCGTATAACGCACACATTTCACATACGCTGGCCATAAGTTGTAGGCACGTTATGCGATCGTTGACACACGTCGACACACGTTCTTGTAAGTTACTCATAAGTCGAAACACGTCGAGGTAATGTTTAGCGTACCTGAAACTTATTTCTAACCTATGAGTAACGTGCTTTGAACCTATGAGTAACGTGCTTTGAACCTATGTGTAACGTATCTCCAACGCATATTGACGTATGTAGATGTATTTGACGTCTTCCGGACGACCACAGAACTTACTGAACGTGTTACTAACTTACAGCTACCGTATAATGGCATATTGGCAGCGTTTAGGGAATTGGTATATAAAAATGGGGTTCACACAGGAGGAACCCGTCAGTGTTCCAGACTCCATGGTTTTTTTTTTTTTTTTTTTCGTCATGACTGTGATGTTGACACTTCGATTTCTAGTGCGGTTATATTTAAATTGTTGAGCGGCAGCCTAGTAATTATATTATATTATAACCGCACTAGAAATCGAAGTGTCAACATCACCGTCATGCCGAAGAAAAAAAAAAATAATAATTAAAAAACCATGGAGTCTGGAACACTGACGCTAAACATACCTCGACGTGTTTCGACTTATGAGTAACTTACAAGTAACGTGTGTCAACGATCGCGTAATGTGCCTACAACCTATGGCCAGCGTATGTGGAACGTGTGAGTCATACGCTGGCATACGTCGAAAAATTGAGCATGTTAAAATTTGTCGACGAGTCGCGTCTACGACATGCGCGTACTACGACGTATGCCAGCGTGCTCTTAACGTATACAAAACTTACCCATAACGTATCGACGTGTGCCAGCGTTTTAGCCAAATTTTTCATACATCGGCATACGCTGGCTAAATCGTCAAGGTGTGACAGCAGCTTTACCCGTGTCTGTCTATCTGCACTTGACAGTATTTGTTTGGGTCTCGTATTCCAGATTGTCAATCCAGGTAATAGTTTGTGTTTCAATTTTAATCTAGCTGTCATGCACCTTTCTTTCTCTTTCCCTCTTTTATCTCTGATTTTACTTGGTTCTCCCTAGGTACGCAAGTACAAAGGCATGGTGCTCAATGACCTTGAGATATCTTTAGCAGAACACACACCTTCTCAGCAAGAGCTGCACTCGGATCTACCGCCACTCACCATTGATGGCATTCCTGTCTCAGTGGACAAGATGACCCAGGTATGAAGATTTTTTTTTAATACTGGCAAAAAAGTGTTTTGATATTGGTTTGTTTGGAAATTTGAGCAAAATGGATGTTTCTTTGACACATTTGCAGTCGAGAGTAAATTGCTTGGTGGTCATACCAATGTAATCGAGTCATTCGAGATGCTGTATTGGAATTTGTGCAAAGAAAAGAATGCCTGTATAAGGGTATAAGTTGAAACAAACATGTCACCAGGTGGCATTGCTTGCTTTCTTCAGGTGCATGAGAGTTCAAAAGGTTATACGAATGAGATTCTCACAATAAGTTCAAAAAATAAATAAAAAGTAAAACGAGGCATAAACTTCAATAAAAATAGGACTGCTCATCCTGAAACGCTCACCTGGATCAGGAGCAACGGTCACTCAAACCCCCTGCAGACCGGAGCAAGATTAAAGGTTAAGGATAAGTGTAAAATGTAAATGAGTTAGGCTTTCCCCCTGCATGTTTGTCTTCGCGCCGGCAATTTATTTAAGTCGTCTGTATGAGTGGGTTTGTTTAGTTAGTTACTCAGCCCGTAGGTTATTTATTTTGGGACACGAATACACTGAATGTCGCACTCAGGGATCCGAAGGTAAAACGTATTAGGGGAGAACTACAATGCATGATGCACACGAAAATTCGACGACTCGGGACGAGTCTGTAAAAAGGGAGGGGGTAGTGTTACGGGTGTGGAAATTCGCAATACACCATAAAGGGTCCTTAGATCAGTTATGACGCTAAGTTTATGTGCAGATAGTTCCCCACCGTTGTTTAAAGGGAATTCGTGTGATTCATCGGGCTGCGACTCTTGAGATAGCGTTTTTCTTTTTCTATTGTTATTTTGAACAAACCTCCACGCAAGCAACAAGCCGCGTTGAAAACCGTCGAACGAAAAAGGGAACCAAAAGAGTTCCGATGGCGCGCGGATTTTTCCCGCCTATTTTTCCCCGCGCTTGGTGTGAAGGAAAGGGGGAGGGCAGCTCCGCCGATGGTGGATGAACAGCGTGAGGCGATCGGGGTGAGGGAACGCCCCTTTTCGGGAACCTTCTCGAAGGGAGGTGGAGCCGAAAATGGGGAGGAGCGAAGGGCGGAGCCCGCGCTATATAAGGCGGACCGCGCGTGGGGCTCACTCTCTCTGTCGGGTCGAGTGCTCCTCTCTCTTGGTGGCCAGGGTCGAGCTCGCTCTCTCTCTTGGTGGCCAGGGTCGAGCTCGCTCTCTCTCTTGGTGGCCAGGTCGAGCTCTCTCTCTCTGTCTGGGCCGTCGACGTCACTCTCTCTCTCTGGTCCATGAGCTCTCTGTCGGGGTCAAGTGCTCCTCTCTCTTGGTGGCCAGGGCCGAGCTCGCTCTCTCTCTTGGTGGCCAGGGTCGAGCCTCGCTCTCTCTCTTGTGGCAGGGTCGAGCTCGCTCTCTCTCTCTCTCTGTCTGGGTCGTCGACGTCACTCTCTCTGGTCCTGAAGCCCCTTCTGCCCTTCAGTCCTTTCTTGCTCGGTCGTGGG
Source organism: Eptatretus atami (assembly GCA_035128595.1). Classification (NCBI taxonomy): domain Eukaryota; kingdom Metazoa; phylum Chordata; class Myxini; order Myxiniformes; family Myxinidae; genus Eptatretus; species Eptatretus atami. The sequence continues at coordinate 190,503,180 of CM068954.1, read as the reverse complement.
TCGTGAAAGCACCAGCAGCACAGCCGGAGAGAGCTCACTGACCACGCCAGGGGCCGAGGTCAGGCGCGGCTACGCAAGGCCGTGGGGAGTCGACGTCGTGACCTGCCCACCGTCGGCCACGAGGGCGCGGGTAAGACCCTTCGGTCTCACGGGACCCGTTCGGTCCTCCAGGTCCCGTGCCATAAAGGTTTACGAACCCCGTCTCCCTCCTGCCTATGGGGAGGGTTTTTCTTTGCTTTTGTATGACTGCTGTGGCGCCGTGTCCCTATAAGTAGACCTGTGTAAGTGACTGTACATTGCTCGTATTCGGTGGTAACGCTTTCTATTTGTTTCTTGTACATGCATGACTGCCTTGCTTCTGAATACGTGTGTGTTATAATAAATGTCCTTGTGTGAAATGTATCCGTTCGTCGTCTTTTTCCCTTTGGAAAGTGCCATCTTGATCGCGGAATAAATTAGTAGTGGGTTTTGAACACCCGGGTAAAGAAGAGAATCTGATCCGTCGAGGTCGGCGATAACACCGCTCGGTTATTACTGTAGCACGGAACGGACCGCTTAAGCGGTGCGTATCCTAGGCCGACCTGCGGCGAGGTACGATCGCCCGTCGACACTCGCGCAGGTACTTAGGTAGGTCGAATTTGGCGAGCAACCCTATCCTGCGCGGGTGGCAATTGGCACGATCGTGGTGAGGTTAAACCCCACCCGTGACTGGCTCCTGGCGGTAGTTCCAGGAGGGTCGCGACTGAATTGTCCGTCCGGTGGGCGATGCGGTTGCGATTGGAGTTACGCAATCGCTCGCACGCCAGGCGGGCCAGAATTCGTAACAATACTTACAATATATATATATATATATATATATATATATATATATATATATATATATATATAGATCTTGTTTTAAGTGCCATGAACAAACTTTGGTCTATCATAGGTGCTGAAGGTTGTGGTCAAGTTTGATCAAAATAGTGTGTGTGGTTTCAGAGAAGAGAGCATACCTATTTTTTGGGGTGGGGGTTGTTTGACCCCCCCCCCCCCGCCTCGC
>CM068954.1:190461280-190472632 GCA_035128595.1 Eptatretus atami | reverse complement strand
TCTCTACAACTTGATTGGAGTCCACCTGTGGCCACAACTTTTTGAGATATCGTGCTATACAGTAATCCCCCGTTTATCGCGGGGGTTACGTTCCAAACCTCCCCGCGCTAAGTGAAAATCCGCGAGGGAATGGACGGCTCCCCAAAAATCGACTCGTCTGGTCTGTCGGTTGGCAGTAATTGGGTTTGAGGTGCCGGAGATCGACTCGTCTGGTCTGTTCGTTTGGCAGTGATTGGGTTTGAGGTGCCGAGATCGCTCGTCTGGTCTGGCGGTTTGGCAGTGATTGGGTTTGAGGGCCGGAGATCCACTCGTCTGGTCTGGTCGGTTTTAGAGGTGCTGGGTATGAGCAGTGCTCGTCCAACGCGGCGGCAAACCTTTTTCCTCCTGAAGCATATATCGAGCACCTTAACCTTCTCCTGAGCGTCCAGGACCTTCCTCTGGCGCTTCGTTCCTTGCCAGAAGCCTTAGAAGGTGCAGGCGTTTGGCGGCATCGTAGGGCTTGGAGAAAAAACGTAGAAAATATTCGAAGTTCACAAGCGAAACTTTGGCTCGTGCGTTGTTGACTGGTCGAGCACACCACGCTTTATAATTTATTGCTTAAATAATTTATATTTTAAATATTATTACCGCGATGTTACCGGGGATCCGCAGGAAAAATTAGTTACGTTCCAAGGGAAAACCCGCGATGAAACCGGGGGCGCGATAGGTGAACCGCGATGAAGCGGGGGTTGACTGTATATCGTTTTTGGCCCTGTCTCTCAATGGTGAAGAATCACTTCAAGATTCAAGTCGTCGGATCCGGATCCAGATCGTCATCAAAATCTCATCAGTTCGTCCTTGTCACACACTAGTTCGTCCTATTCACAAATTTTCATCTGGATCCGTCCACAACTTTTTTTCGATATCTTGCACACAAACAAACAGACAGAAGGGGGTGAAAACATAACCTCTTTTACCCTCGGTGGTGGAGGTAACAACAAAATATTAGTGAAAAAAACCCCAAAACTGTCACTCCATTCTACACACACCGGACCACTCAACCAACACAAACACTTGTACAAAATCATAAACAGCATTACCAATTCCAACATCGGCATAACACCCTCACGTGCAGCCATAACTACCCCAGGCAACATACCATCAGATAAACAACAAGATAACATCTTCAAAGACAATTACACAAACATGTCACATAGGACCCAGAATAGAGGAAACATAAGTATTACAAGATGCAAACTCAGCTACCAACTCGATATCACCATCACGTCATTACTCACGCACAACACAAACGACGAAAATCATCAAAAATATCAAAAACTCGCAGGTTACTGGCCCTGACAACATCTACGATTTACATTCAAAACATCTTGGACCACACGGCACGTCAGCCCTTAAAAATATCAGCAACTTCTTCTCCCAACACTCAAGAAGTCCCCAAATTTGTAAACTCGGCAAAATCATTACCATCCTCAAACCAAACAAAGATCCCACCAAAGCAGCCTCCTACAGACCCATCACGTTACTTTGCACCTCCTCCAAAGTTACGGAACACCTTGTACTCACTAACCCACACATCCCACTCTCACTCACCCAACATGGATTCAGACTAAACCATTCCATGACCACTCTTCTCACAAACCTCACACAAAACACCTTTGATGGCTTCAACAATAGAAAACCATGACAACACACTATTCTTACTGCAGTAGACATCAGCAAAGCATTTGATGCCCTCCCACAACTCTTCCTCGCAAACAAAATACTGGACACAAACATGCACAACAACAACAACAAATGCTGGCTGGACAACTACCTATCATGCAGACAGTCATTTGTAGTTTTAACGGCAAGTCATCACGCTCACGATATTTTCCGAACGTAGTCCCTCAACGCTCAGTCCTCTCCCCCACACTCATCTGTTAATGTACGACATTCCACAACCACCCGAGAACATACGAATAGCCTCGTATACGGTCGATATAACCATTACCTCTACTCGTAGCAACACCACCACCACCACCACATCACAACTTCAACCCTTCCTCAGCACCCTACAAACCTGGCTCTTCATCAACAGACTGAAAGTAGCCCCCTCAATATCAACGGTCACTATTTTAACAAATTACTACAAGGAAATTACTACAAGGAAAAAATTCTGAATCTACTTTTATGGGTAGAATGACCCAACAATTGTTTTTAGGCCAAACTCCCAGTGGTGTGGGCCTACAAACATGGCACTCGTGATTCGTGTCTAATATCACAAACTCTTGCCGAATCCTTAGCTTTCGATGAAAATTATCCAGACAAGAGAAAGCAGAATGTGCTGGGCTGATGAAAATTATTTAAAATTGTTTTAAAAAGTAAAAGCGAAGTAATCTTGGCAGGCCCCAACAGTTTATCGATGATGTTTGTCAGTTTAGTTAAATTCCTTTAGCTAAGTAAACAAACCAAAAGGAAGTCTTGCACATCAATAAGAACTTTTTAAGAAGCCAGTATTCACATCTCAAAAGGTTTGTTCACGCCATGTCGTCGAGGCAACTTGAGACTGGGCCCGCAATGATCGTGAAAGTTCTTTTGGCATTCTCATGATGCCTGGCAGCCAAGAAATAATATGTCGCACGTATGTTTTTTTTTAGGTATGACGTCACGTACTACTTAACTGATGCTGTACACTGTACAGTCTCGTCCGACAAGAGCAGAGCCAGCACTGAGACGAGCTCATTGTTGCACAGACTAGGGAATGTCTGCCATTTTTACTCCTTCCTCTCTGAAACACAGTTGTATGACGACATCACCCTGATGACCTTGAATCTACACAGCCCAAATCGGCCGCAACTTCCCTGAGTATCCTCGCTGGTGACTCTCACCACTCGATGCCCTGCCCGTGACCAATCGGATTGGTTGTGACCACATTGTGATCATCTGTCCCGTAATTTATGGGACCATTCCATTTTATACCAAAGTGCAGTCCCGCTTGCAGCTTCATATCTTCCAGCATGCCATTTGTCCCATAGTCTCAGTATTTTGACTCGCTTGTTTTTAAGCGGTTTAGCTGCTTCACTCTTTGGTGCGTCCTTCCTTCCATTCCTCTGTCTATCATAAATGAAGAAGAAGAAGAACCTGTCTAACCCTCCGTGCGGGGATAACCAGAGTCGCAAGTTGATACCCACGTACAAACAGACCTTTATTTATTTATTTAGTTCGTTTTTAAGCAGTGCAGCCGCTTCAATATTTGGTATGTCCTTCCTTCCATCCATCCAAAAAATAAAAAATGGGGTCGGGGCCATGATGGCATCACGGACGCCAGTAGTGGGATGATGTCATCACCCCTTGCTGTCGCATCGCAGCATGCCACATTATGGAGCTTACAAAGAACTAGGAAATTGGACGCATAAGAAGGCAATTCTGCCAAGAGCCTGTGTCTGCACACCATATCAATAATTCAATGTAACAGTTTATCAAGTTAAATTCACTGGGGGAGAGGGTGTGGGTGAGAACAGTGGGGACAAGCACAGACATCAATGACCGTGGTGTTTCACACGCTGTACCTATATAATGTGACCAAAGAAATGCCAAATTGCATCGCCGCTTCCTTCGGACACAGGTGCGATTTTTTTATGATTTATTTATTTATTTTTGATCGTGATGCCAGTTATCATGTTGCAGATGGCCTGTGCATAAACAGCTCGAGAAGAATCATCTTAACATGCTCTAGAAGCCTTATTGGGCATATTTAAATACATATAACCTTATAGCTTCAGGGGGCCTCTCTCCCTGACCCCCACAACATGCGCTGCCCCTTCACCCTTAAAGGTGGCCTTTGGCAGTCCCCTTGACCCCTGCCTGTGTGTGACTTTTTTTCTTGAGAGATGTTCATCCTGTGTGAACACAACTTCATGTGGCCCAATGTGGCCCCAAAGACGACTCAAAGACCCCGTGTAAACTATCTTCATGAGGTTGATGTAGTCAGGCATGTTGGGTTTTGGGGCCTCCATGTCGTGATAACAGTAACATCCTCTAGGTCATTTAAGGAGTGAAAGTGAATTTTGTTACTTTTGTAGTGGGTGGGTGGGGGTCATTAATTAGAATTTAAGTCTTAGAATTAACACCACTAGTACGTAGAGTCGGCGTACGTGCAAAAAAAAAATATATGTATATATAAACACTTTCAAACCGCGTGCCAGAAACAACCACACAGACTGTTCCTTTGCTCTCGCATGCCGTACGTGTGTGTCCGTACGTGCAACCCCCCCCCCCCAAAAAAAACTTTCAAACAACCACACAGGCTGTTCCTTCGCTCTCGTAAACGACGACTGGATTGGGGTATTGTGTTTATCTATAAATGCGCAAAAGAAATCGAGAAATTATTAGAATACAGTAAGTCATCACTATCCGGAAGTGGTGCGTGCCCGTACGGAATGTTCACATGCAATCCACAAATTATCGCTTGCATTGAAGTAACAACTGCTGTGATACTTACACACACAGATTAATTAAAATCAAGTTTACCTCCCTGTCTTTGCTTGCCATGACATTCGCTGCCATTGACCATTGCCACTCCTACGCCACGGTAACTAAATGGTGCCCTTTCCCATCGGCCACGCCTACGCAGCAACGTGTCTTGTCATTGGTTTGGTAAATAAATGGCCATAACTTGGGAAGCACTTGTCCGATTAATATGAAACCTTGAAAAGGCACATACTCAGGTCCCCAGCAATATACCTGGCAAGTTTCAATTAGATCGGACCAGTGGTTGTCGCGAGAAACAGCGGTGTCGCGCGCAGCGCACACACACACACACACACACACACACACACACACACACACACACACACAGATTGCTGGAATTATAGATCGATTGATGTTCACGATTCGGATGTAGTAAAACCAGCAGAGGACCTGCCCCATGAGTGATCTTGTTCCAAGCATGCAACACGTTGTTCTGACACATACCTTTATTTGGGCAGTGTATAGGCAACTGACACTTCTGTATATGCAAAAATAAATAACCCAGGTTACATGCATAAAGTAAAAACATACCTACTGTTAATAATTCAAAACACCTCACTGAATTGGAAGACGTGGGGACGGGAACAGTGTCGTGTAAATGGTGGAGACGTAATACTCTCCCCCACCTAGAGGCGGCGCTACTCGATACACATTTACACAGAGAATTTGCATCCTCTCCCACCCCACACTCTCCCAACCCCTCTCCCCCCCTGCACCCAACACCACCAGCAAAGATAAAAACACCCTATACATGAATTAGGGGTCGTGCTGATCATATGTAGCAAGTCTGGATGTAATCAGCCCCAGAACTGTAGGAGGAGTCGTGCGACAAACAAACAAACACACACACACAAACCAGTCCATTAATTATAAAAAGGATATCCCTGTATTAAGTGCATGATTAGTGCAAAGTCATTCTTCGTATCACCACTAGGGACAGTGTTGTTAGATTTCATGGATAGACAGGTTCAGGGTGTCTCGTCCTGTTATCTCCCGTTTGAACTGAGCGGATCCGGGCTGGGTTGGAAGGATTGGTGACAGTTTCCCACGCACTCTTCCCATGTGTGCTGGTGTAATGGCCGGGTGTCTGTCCTGTGGGGGACTGCGAGCGACGCAGTGAGTGTTTAGAGCTGTGACCGTGGCATCCGGACATTGGCTCGCTCCGTAAGGTGACGCTGGCTCTGCCTGGGAGTCATGGAGGCCAGGAAGAGTGACAGGAGGCAATAAAGGTTGGTGAGCGGGAGGTCTCTCTCTCTCTCTCTCTCTCTCTCTCTCTCTCTCTCTCTCTCTCTCTCTCTCTCTCTCTCTCTCTCCTTTCTACCTTGCTCGCTCTGGTGAAGGACATGTCAGCCCCAAATGGTGGTGTCACTCCTTGACAGTGGAGCGAAGAGGACACCCGACTGTGCCAACACTGTTTCATTGTGCAAAGATGCAATATCCTTCATTCCCCAGCCCAGTTCGATGTGAATGATCATTGTGTGTGGCACCTTAGCCAGTGAGCAAGTTTCTCTGTAATATTTATTCCTGCGTTTTCTGTGTCTGCCTCGCGCTGTCTCGCCACGCTCGTGAAGCATTTCAGCTCATTGGGGTTTCCTGGAGGGGATTTGAATTATTTTAGGGGGGGCTAACGTAATCCTATAATTCGCAGCCCCTTTAGAGGTCTCTGAAGATGTCTGGTCTGATAAAACTTGGCGGTATGGGATTGCAATATAATTGATTGGGCGAAATTGGACATCGACGTGACCTGTGTCCCGCATACTGGAGTGTTAACCCAAACAACCGACAGGCCCTCCTCTCGACTATTTTTGTGATAAATATGATTAAAAGAACACTTTTTTTTAATGGAAACATTTACTGAGCATTCCATTGGGATTGTTGGAGTTCCAAGTTGGTGGTTTGCACCAATTTTTCAGTTTATTGCATGTCTGCCCATCTCTCCACAAACTGCGTATTTTGAAGAAAAATATGATGTTTCATAAGAGGCCACCCTCTCGGCTCTCGACGTGCCATGAAGGCATACCACGTCGAGAGCCGAGAGGGTGGTCTAACTGGGAAGACTGGAGATAACCACGCGATGCCCTCCTCCGGTACAAATGGCAAAAACTGGATGGTGCAAACAGCTGGAGAAGGTGAGCACAAAACAACGTTCGATTCACAACACCACTCCCACACTCGGTGGAACCTGCGCCAATCACGCAACCCACACGTCACCATGCATGTCCAACCCGGAACACGGACACTACAATGTTCGTGCTCAGGAAAAACAAAAAAACTAGAACAAACACTCACACATTTGCTCACCCACCCCCGTGCATACACCATCAGTTCACGTGAACAAAAAGAGCAGTGCACACCAGCGATGATGTGATTGGCGTTTTTTTTTTTTTAATTTTCCTTAATGTCGGCACAATAAAAACACTCCTCAATTGGACCCCTCTCACTGGCACATGACCAAAAGAGAATTGTCGCCTCGGGAATAAAAGCGGACACCTGCTGAGGCTTCCGGTGGAATGGCCTGAGGAAGCCCACTGGGAAGCGGGTGAAACGTCACCTGGGAACGCATCTGCTCTTGGTTGGTTATTACTCGATTATATATGTATATATATATGTATATACGTACATACATACATACATGCATACATACATACATACATATATATATATATATGTCTGTAAAATTTTGAAGAGTGCAACATGAGCCTCCAAAACCTTTTCTGATGGGCATTTAGTGATGTGGTGAAATTACAGAATCTAATCTTGTATCTTGTTTGCATTTGTCTGCATGCCAGTGATGGTGTGGTGCATGCAGTGACATCATTGGCAGAGGCAACTATACAAGAAGGACAGCTTGTACTCTCAGGTGATGGGACAGCTATCACAGGTGTCCAAGATGCCAGCGGTATAGTTGATCTCTCAGGTCCTATTCTTTATACCTCAGTATTTATAGTTTATTACTCTGAATGCAATGTGAAATGCGCGATGAAGCAATCGGTTCACTCGTCTGTCTGTCCACAAACGTCAGTCTATGATTGAGGAACAATTTGATTCCTATTCAATGTTATATTTTGAACACCGTAGAACACGAACCAGAACATGAATCGGAACACGAACTTGTAATTTCGCTGTACTTTGGCTCTGAATTTGGCAAATTGTACCGAATATCGTCACTATCGCGCATGTGCAGAGAGGAGTAAGATCTTTGTTTTTACTGCGTGTCTGTCTGTCTGGCAGTCAAACGAAATTGAAAAAAATTCCAAACAGGAAATGTATTGTTTTTAGGGACGTCATAAAGGACAAGCAACAGGCACAAAGAACTAATTTAACGTGTTAAATAAAGTGGTGTAAAAGACAGTGCATCCATCCATCCATTGGGAACGTACTCTCTATTGAGCGTTGGTGCTGCCTAAGCAGTCTCCTGGGCTATTGGGCATAATGCTGGACGGGTCGCCACTCCGACATAGTATAACAGCATGCTGGCACTCATTTTGCCGACCTCGGAAGGAAAGGATGACAGGCAGAGTCAACCCCACCTGGTGTTAATTTAGCAGCCAACAGGGCTTGAACTCAGGATCCTAGGATCCCAAGCCAGCCACCCTAAGCACGAAGCCAACACCAGGATTACACAGTGCATCAATGGCGGTAAACTTTTTGAAAAGGTGGATGGAGGTTATGTTTTCACCCCCTATCTGTCTGTCTTTGTTTTTTTTTTTGTGTGAACAAAATATCTCAAAAAGTTGTTGACATATTTGGACAAAATTTGGTACAGAGCTTGGGTATGTGACAAGGACGAATTGGTTCGGTTTTTTGGTGAAGATCCGGATCCGGATCTGGATATGAGAATTATTTAATTTCTAAAGTGATTCTTCACCATTGAGAAATGGGGCCCAAAACGACATATCGCACGATATCTCAAAAAAGTTGTCGACATATTCGGACGAAACTTGGTGGGCATTTTGGGTATGCAGCAAGGAAGAATTGATTCGATTTTGGTGAAGATCCGAATCCAGATCCGAGAATTTTTAAAAGTGATTCTTCACCATTGAGTGATCGGCCTAAAACGATATATAGCATGATATCCTAAAAAAAATTATGGACGGATTCGGACGCAACTTGAATGGATGAGTTGGTCAGGTGACGAGAACAAGTCAATTAAATTTTAATTCAGTTCCGAATCCAGATCCGGCCTATCAGTGGGATACAAAACGTAAACTAATCAGCCAGGCAGAGGTGTGCGCTCTACTTTAGAGCCCTTCTAGTTTTCGACAGCTTTAAAAAAATTTTTTATTTTATTTCAATTGAATTATATACTTAAACACTGGAGAACACAAATAGCCAGTTTGGCAGTACTTGGACAAAATATTACGCCATCTAGACCAATCAAATGTGCCACTCGTGCTTTCAGCTTTGGGGGATATCGAGGTTCAGCCAAAATGACATCTCGTAGGAAATATAGATTGTGTTCGGAAACGTAAAGTAAGAGTTTGTAAGACACTTCCCATGCCCGTTTTCTCAAGACTGTGCGGGTTAAGGTGTTCTATTAACTCTGTAGTTTTAACAAGGCTTAAGTTGTTTTCGAAATTGTGTTGCATCCCTCTATCCCAGTTAGAACTGCAGTACTTGAGAGTTGTACTCTCAGATACTGTAGTTGGAAACAGCCCGACTACAATAGTCTGCAGAGAATTACAATTTTTGCCTGGGATAGATGGCGAGCTATAGATGGGGATACATAAGGGCCCATTTTTCCTTCATCCATGTTTCTTTGTTGTCTCTTCTGGCTGACTCTCCCGTCCAATATTCCCTCACCTGTACATGGAAGCATTAAGTGGCCTTGCACTGTCCACTTATCAGGCCAATCCCACCAGTGTGAACCTATTTCATTTTCCAAGGCCCAGAATTGGTGCAAATGCATCGTAAGACGAACGTTTGTTTTCCGATTCAGCACAGCATATAGATTAGAGACATGTACGTACCGTATTTGCAAATCTCCAAGTATTTGGACAGACCTCCTGAATATGTACATGATGACTATATGCTTAACTAGTGGTTTCTTCTCATCACGGCACATCCTTCCCGTTTTCCACCAGGTATCACCATACCAGTTCGCATGTACCCAACGGTCATGCCAAGTCTGGCATCAGGGGAGCGCGCAGTCACCATGACACCCACTTCTTCAGCAGCCATCACCACAAAAATTGAATCCGACGACAGCCCTATGGACACCGAATCAGTTGCAGTTGTCACTCTGAGCCAGACTTAGCAGTGAAAGAATATCTATGACCTTCCTATCGCATCTCGTAACTCCGGCATGCCAACCCTTAACTGTGCAAACCCTCTCCCACAGTCCACACTCACCTCCTTCTCATCCACCATTTACGTTCTCCCTTCTCATCACAGTTTTCTCTCAATTTTCAAACCTTGCATTTTACTCACTATCTTTTCATGCTCTTCTCCACTTTATTTCTTCCCCTCCGCACTCTGCTCATGTTTATCACCTCATCATCCAATGGTCCTAAAGCATCCTTCAAAGAGAACCATCGTACAGACGTACCTGCGAAGTGAGGTGAGACCGTCAAGCAAAGGTTGGCAGTCTTCTGTGTTGACATTCCATTGACGACTACACCGCTGTGTTTTATTTCACCACAAACGTTACCGTTGATCATACGAAGAGGATGACAGAATGAGCGTCCGTTTACAGGATCTTGACCCCGGCTGGACCATTTGCCCGTTGAAGGAATGCATCTTTTTGTTTTACTTCGCGGATCTCTCACTTTCAGCGCGACAGCGAAGTACCGTGTCCTCAACCATTGCTCACCAAAGAAAGCAGTCAGCTTGTATGGAACGTTCCCTGTGCAGATTGTTTTAATGTACACCCACCCCACCTCCATCGATTGTAATTATTTATACAAGGAGGTCAATAACAGCCATTTTACACATACCCTTATCAAAGTAATTTTCATGAACTCCTTCAATGTTTTTTGTGATGTATTTGCTTATGCATAAAGCATGTGACAATTTATTGTTCTGTTCTTTTTTTTTTTCTTCTTTTTTTTTTAATGCATCATTTTTAGGCCTTTTTCATTGTCACGTGCATAAAGCCTGTATCTCACTGGGCTGCGACAGCTCGCGACTAGTTGGAGACACAAAATTGCGATAAAATAGCGATAATTTTCACTTGGAATCACACTGAATTTATTTTTGCGTGTCTCACAAATATCTCACATTTGCCTATGTCTCACGTCATTGAGAACAAATTGCGATATAATTACGAAACTCTCAGGGGTCCCAGGACAATTATCATTTTTTTTTCCCAATCAGTCACAATTTAGTTTCATCGGTCGCCAATCCCTCACAAAGTTGTCTCACATTTGTCGCACCTTCTGACTCACGGAAACTAAATTGAGAGAAGGGTTCGAGACCGGTTCGAGACAACCGCGCCGACTCTGCGACTATTTTGAGAGAAAATTTGTCGCATGAATTTTTTGAACATGTTCAAAATTCAAGCGACGTCCTGCGACTCGCGCGAGGAAATTGAGAACCACCGCGAACGTTTCGAGACATTTTGGAGAATCCCGTTCGCATTTGTCGCAGCCCAGTGAGATACAGGCTTAAGGGAGCATGAAGAAGGACCCTCGTTCATCACCCCATAGACGTTGTACGTGGCCCCAGAACAGCCAAATGGTTATTGGCCTAATTGAACTTTGGCGTGGCCCCAGAACAGCCGAATGGTTGTTGGCCTAATTGAACTTTGGTGTGGCCCCACAACAGCCGAATGGTTGTTGGCCTTATTAAACTTTGGCGTGGCCCCAGAACAGCCCAATGGTTATTGGCCTAATTGAACTTTGG
>CM068954.1:190450717-190461255 GCA_035128595.1 Eptatretus atami | reverse complement strand
CTCATAAGAACTAGGAATTGGACGCATAGAAAGAAATTTTGCCAAGAGCCTGTGTTCTGCACACCTTTCAATAATTCAATGTAAACAGTTTATCAAGTTAAATTCACTGGGGAGAGGGTGTGTGGGTGAGAACATGTGGGACAAGCACAGACATCAATCGACCGTGGTGTTTCACACGCTGTACCTATATAATGTGACCAAAGAAATGCCAAATTGCAATCGCTCGCTTCCTTCGGACACAGGTGCGATTTTTATGATTTATTTATTATTTATTTTTGATCGTGATGCCAGTTATCATGTTGCAGATGGCCTGTGCATACAAGCTCGAGAAGAATCATCTTAACATGCTCTAGAAGCCTTATTGGCATATTTAAATACATATTAACCTTATAGCTTCAGGGGGCCTCTCCTCCCTGACCCCCACAACATGCGCTGCCCCTTCACCCTTAAAGGTGGCCTTTGGCGTCCCCTTGACCCCTGCCTGTGTGTGACTTTTTCTTTGAGAAGTGTTCATCCTGTGTGAACACAACTTCATGTGGCCAATGTGGCCCCAAAGACGACTCAAAGACGCCGTTGTAAACTATCTTCATGAGGTTGATGTAGTCAGGCATGTTGAGTTTTGGGGCCTCCATGTCGTGATAACAGTAACATCCTCTAGGTCATTTAAGGAGTGAAAGTGAATTTTGTTACTTTGTAGTGGGTGGGTGGGGGTCATTAATTAGAATTTAAGTCTTAGAATTAACACCACTAGTACGTGCAAAAAAAAAAATATATGTATATATAAACTTTCAAACCGCGTGCCAGAAACAACCACACAGCTGTTCCTTTGCTCTCGCGTGCCGTACGGTGGTCCGTACGTGCAACCCCCCCCCCCCAAAAAAAAACTTTCAACAACCACACAGGCTGTTCCTTCGCTCTCGTAAACGACGACTGGATTGGGGTATTGTGTTTATCTATAAATGCGCAAAAAGAAATCGAGAAATTATTAGAATACCAGTAAGTCATCACTATCCGGAAGTGGTGCGTGTCCGTACGGAATGTTCACATGCAATCCACAAATTATCGCTTGCATTGAAGTAACAACTGCTGTGATACTTACACACACAGATGTTAATTAAAATAAGTTTACCTCCCTGTCTTTGCTTGCCATGACATTCGCTGCCATGACCATTGCCACTCCTACGCACGGTAACTAAATGGTGCCCTTTCTCCCATCGGCCACGCCTACGCAGCAACGTGTCTTGTCATTGGTTTGGTAAATAAATGGCCAATAACTTGGGAAGCACTTGTCCGATTAATATGAAACCTTGAAAAGGCACATACTCAGGTCCCCAGCAATATACCTGGCAAGTTTCAATTAGATCGGACCAGTGGTTGTCGCGAGAAACAGCGGTGTCGCGCGCGTGCACACACACACACACACACACACACACACACACACACACACACACACAGATTGCTGAATTATAGATCGATTGATGTTCACGATTCGATGTAGTATAAAACCAGCAGAGGACCTGCCCCATGAGTGATCTTGTTCCAAGCATGCAACACGTTGTTCTGACACATACCTTTATTTTGGGCAGTGTATAGGCAACTGACACTTCTGTATATGCAAAAATTAAATAACCCAGGTTACATGCATAAAGTAAAAACATACCTACTGTTAATAATTCAAAACACCTCACTGAATTGGAAGACGTGGGGACGGGAACAGTGTCGTGTAAATGGTGGAGACGTAATACTCTCCCCCACCTAGAGCGGCGCTACTCGATACACATTTACACAGAGAATTTGCATCCTCTCCACCCCCACTCTCCCACCCCCTCCCCCCCCACAACACCAGACAAGATAAAAACACCCTATACATGAATTAGGGGTCGTGCTGATTCATATGTAGCAAGTCTGGATGTAATCAGCCCCAGAACTGTAGGAGGAGTCGTGCGACAAACAAACAAACACACACACACAAACCAGTCCATTAATTATAAAAAGGATATCCCTGTATTAAGTGCATGATTAGTGCAAAGTCATTCTTCGTATCACCACTAGGGACAGTGTGTTGTTAGATTTCATGGATAGACAGGTTCAGGTGTCTCGTCCTGTTATCTCCCGTTTGAACTGAGCGGATCCGGGCTGGGTGGAAGGATTGGTGACAGTTTCCCACGCACTCTTCCATGTGTGCTGGTGTAATGGCCGGGTGTCGTCCTGTGGGGGACTGCGAGCGACGCAGTGAGTGTTTAGAGCTGTGACCGTGGCATCCGGACATTGGCTCGCTCCGTTAAGGTGACGCTGGCTCTGCCTGGGAGTCATGGAGGCCAGGAAGAGTGACAGGAGGCAATAAAGGTTGGTGAGCGGAGGTCTCTTCTCTCTCTCTCTCTCTCTCTCTCTCTCTCTCTCTCTCTCTCTCTCTCTCTTCTCTCTCTCTCCTTTCTACCTTGCTCGCTCTGGTGAAGGACATGTCAGCCCAAATGGTGGTGTCACTCCTTGACAGTGAGCGAAGAGGACACCCGACTGTGCCAACACTGTTTCATTGTCAAAGATGCAATATCCTTCATTCCCCAGCCCAGTTCGATGTGAATGATCATTGTGTGTGCACCTTAGCCAGTGAGCAAGTTTCTCTGTAATATTTATTCCTGCGTTTTCTGTGTCTGCCTCGCGCTGTCTCGCCACGCTCGTGAAGCATTTCAGCTCATTGGGGTTTCCGGGAGGATTTGAATTATTTTAGGGGGGGCTAACGTAATCCTATAATCGCAGCCCTTTAGAGGTCTCTGAAGATGTCTGGTCTGATAAAACTTGGGCGGTATGGGATTGCAATATAATTGATTGGGCGAAATTGGACATCGACGTGACCTGTGTCCCGCATACTGGAGTGTTAACCAAACAACCGACAGGCCCTCCTCTCGACTATTTTTGTGATAAATATGATTAAAGAACACTTTTTTTTAATGGAAACATTTACTGAGCATTCCATTGGATTGTTGGAGTTCCAAGTTGGTGGTTTGCACCAATTTTTCAGTTTATTGCATGTCTGCCCATCTCTCCACAAACTGCGTATTTTGAAGAAAATATGATGTTTCATAAGAGGCCACCCTCTCGGCTCTCGACGTGCCATGAAGGCATACCACGTCGAGAGCCGAGAGGGTGGTCTAACTGGGAAGACTGGAGATAACCACGCGATGCCCTCCTCCGGTACAAATGGCAAAAACTGGATGTGCAAACAGCTGGACAAGGTGAGCGCACAAAACAACGTTCGATTCCAAACACCACTCCCACACTCGGTGGAACCTGCGCCAATCACGCAACCCACACGTCACCATGCATGTCCAACCCGGAACACGGACACTACAATGTTCGTGCTCAGGAAAAACAAAAAAACTAGAACAAACACTCACACATTTGCTCACCCACCCCCGTGCATACACCATCAGTTCACGTGAACAAAAAGAGCAGTGCACACCCAGCGATGATGTGATTGGCGTTTTTTTTTTTTTAATTTTCCTTAATGTCGGCACAATAAAAAACACTCCTCAATTGGACCCCTTCTACTGGCACATGACCAAAGAGAATTGTCGCCTCGGGAATAAAAGCGGACACCTGCTGAGGCTTCCGGTGAATGGCCTGAGGAAGCCCACTGGGAAGCGGGTGAAACGTCACCTGGGAACGCATCTGCTCTTGGTTGGTTATTACTCGATTATATATGTATATATATATGTATATACGTACATACATACATACATGCATACATACATACATATATATATGTCTGTAAAATTTTGAAGAGTGCAACATGAGCCTCCAAACCTTTTCTGATGGGCATTTAGTGATGTGGTGAAATTACAGAATCTATCTTGTATCTTGTTTGCATTTGTCTGCATGCCAGTGATGTGTGGGTGCATGCAGTGACATCATTGGCAGAGGCAACTATACAAGAAGGACAGCTTGTACTCTCAGGTGATGGGACAGCTATCACAGGTGTCCAAGATGCCAGCGGTATAGTTGATCTCTCATGGTCCTATCTTTATACCTCAGTATTTATAGTTTATTACTCTGAATGCAATGTGAAATGCGCGATGAAGCAATCGGTTCACTCGTCTGTCTGTCACAAACGTCAGTCTATGATTGAGGAACAATTTGATTCCTATTCAATGTTATATTTTGAACACCGTAGAACACGAACCAGAACATGAATCGGAACACGACTTGTAATTTCGCTGTACTTTGGCTCTGAATTTGCAAATTGTACTGAATTCGTCACTATCGCGCATGTGGCAGAGAGGAGTAAGATCTTTGTTTTTACTGCGTGTCTGTCTGTCTGGCAGTCAAACGAAATTGAAAAAAATTCCAAACAGGAAATGTATTGTTTTTAGGGACGTCATAAAGGACAAGCAACAGGCACAAAGAACTAATTTAACGTGTTAAATAAAGTGGTGTAAAAGACAGTGCATCCATCCATCCATTGGGAACGTACTCTCTATTGAGCGTTGGTGCTGCCTAAGCAGTCTCCTGGGCTATTGGGCATAATGCTGGACGGGTCGCCACTCCGACATAGTATAACAGCATGCTGGCACTCATTTTGCCGACCTCGAAGGAAAGGATGACAGGCAGAGTCAACCCCACCTGGTGTTAATTTAGCAGCCAACAGGGCTTGAACTCAGGATCCTAGGATCCCAAGCCAGCCACCCTAAGCACGAAGCCAACACCAGGATTACACAGTGCATCAATGGCGGTAAACTTTTTAAAAGGTGGATGGAGGTTATGTTTTCACCCCCTATCTGTCTGTCTTTGTTTTTTTTTTTGTGTGAACAAAATATCTCAAAAAGTTGTTGACATATTTGGACAAAATTTGGTACAGAGCTTGGGTATTGTGACAAGGACGAATTGGTTCGGTTTTTTGGTGAAGATCCGGATCCGGATCTGGATATGAGAATTATTTAATTTCTAAAGTGATTCTTCACCATTGAGAAATGGGGCCCAAAACGACATATCGCACGATATCTCAAAAAAGTTGTCGACATATTCGACGAAACTTGGTGGGCATTTTGGGTATGCAGCAAGGAAGAATTGATTCGATTTTGGTGAAGATCCGAATCCAGATCCGAGAATTTTTAAAAGTGATTCTTCACCATTGAGTGATCGGCCTAAAACGATATATATAGCATGATATCCTAAAAAAAATTATGGAGGATTCGGACGCAACTTGAATGGATGAGTTGGTCAGGTGACGAGAACAAGTCAATTAAATTTTAATTCAGTTCCGAATCCAGATCCGGCCTATCAGTGGGATACAAAACGTAAACTAATCAGCCAGGCAGAGGTGTGCGCTCTACTTTAGAGCCCTTCTAGTTTTCGACAGCTTTAAAAATTTTTTTATTTTATTTCAATTGAATTATATACTTAAACACTGGAGAACACAAATAGCCAGTTGGCAGTACTTGGACAAAATATTACGCCATCTAGACCAATCAAATGTGCCACTCGTGCTTTCAGCTTGGGGATATCGAGGTTCAGCCAAAATGACATCTCGTAGGAAATATAGATTGTGTTCGGAAACGTAAAGTAAGAGTTTGTAAGACACTTCCCATGCCCGTTTTCTCAAGACTGTGCGGGTTAAGGTGTTCTATTAACTCTGTAGTTTTAACAAGGCTTAAGTTGTTTTCGAAATTGTGTTGCATCCCTCTATCCCAGTTAGAACTGCAGTACTTGAGAGTTGTACTCTCAGATACTGTAGTTGGAAACAGCCCGACTACAATAGTCTGCAGAGAATACAATTTTTGCCTGGGATAGATGGCGAGCTATAGATGGGGATACATAAGGGCCCATTTTTCCTTCATCCATGTTTCTTTGTGTGTCTCTTCTGGCTGACTCTCCCGTCCAATATTCCCTCACCTGTACATGGAAGCATTAAGTGGCCTTGCACCGTCCACTTATCAGGCCAATCCCACCAGTGTGAACCTATTTCATTTTCTCAAGGCCAGAATTGGTGCAAATACATTGTAAGACGAACGTTTGTTTTCCGATTCAGCACAGCATATAGATTAGAGACATGTACGTACCGTATTTGCAAATCTCCAAGTATTTGGACAGACCTCCTGAATATGTACATGATGACTATATGCTTAACTAGTGGTTTCTTCTCACACGGCACATCCTTCCCGTTTTCCACCAGGTATCACCATACAGTTCGCATGTACCCAACGGTCATGCCAAGTTTGCATCAGGGAGCGCGCAGTCACCATGACACCCACTTCTTCAGCAGCCATCACACAAAAATTGAATCTGACGACAGCCCTATGGACACCGAATCAGTTGCAGTTGTCACTCTGAGCCAGACTTAGCAGTGAAAGAATATCTATGACCTTCTATCGCATTCTGTAACTCCGGCATGCCAACCCTTAACTGTGCAAACCCTCTCCCACAGTCCACACTCACCTCCTTTCTCATCCACCATTTACGTTCTCCCTTCTCATCACAGTTTTCTCTCAATTTTCAAACCTTGCATTTTACTCACTATCTTTTCATGCTCTTCTCCACTTTATTTCTTCCCCTCCGCACTCTGCTCATGTTTATCACCTCATCATCCAATGGTCCTAAAGCATCCTTCAAAGAGAACCATCGTACAGACGTACCTGCGAAGTGAGGTGAGACCGTCAAGCAAAGGTTGGCAGTCTTCTGTGTTGACATTCCATTGCCGACTACACCGCTGTGTTTTATTTCACACAAACGTTACCGTTGATCATACGAAGAGGATGACAGAATGAGCGTCCGTTTACAGGATCTTGACCCCGTTGGACCATTTGCCCGTTGAAGGAATGCATCTTTTGTTTTTACTTCGCGGATCTCTCACTTTCAGCGCGACAGCGAAGTACCGTGTCCTCAACCATTGCTCACCAAAGAAAGCAGTCAGCTTGTATGGAACGTTCCCTGTGCAGATTGTTTTAATGTACACCCACCCCACCTCCATCGATTGTAATTATTTATACAAGGAGGTCAATAACAGCCATTTTACACATACCCTTATCAAAGTAATTTTCATGAACTCTTCAATGTTTTTTGTGATGTATTTGCTTATGCATAAAGCATGTGACAATTTATTGTTCTGTTCTTTTTTTTTTTCTTCTTTTTTTTTTAATGCATCATTTTTAGGCCTTTTTCATTGTCACGTGCATAAAGCCTGTATCTCACTGGGCTGCGACAGCTCGCGACTAGTTGGAGACACAAAATTGCGATAAAATAGCGATAATTTTCACTTGGAATCACACTGAATTTATTTTTGCGTGTCTCACAAATATCTCACATTTGCCTATGTCTCACGTCATTGAGAACAAATTGCGATATAATTACGAAACTCTCAGGGGTCCCAGGACAGATTATCATTTTTTTTTCTCCAATCAGTCACAATTTAGTTTCATCGGTCGCCAATCCCTCACAAAGTTGTCTCACATTTGTCGCACCTTCTGACTCACGGAAACTAAATTGAGAGAAGGGTTCGAGACCGGTTCGAGACAACCGCGCCGACTCTGCGACTATTTTGAGAGAAAATTTGTCGCCATGAATTTTTTGAACATGTTCAAAATTCAAGCGACGTCCTGCGACTCGCGCGAGGAAATTGAGAACCACCGCGAACGTTTCGAGACATTTTGGAGAATCCCGTTCGCATTTTGTCGCAGCCCAGTGAGATACAGGCTTTAAGGGAGCATGAAGAAGGACCCTCGTTCATCACCCCATAGACGTTGTACGTGGCCCACAGAACAAGCCAAATGGTTATTGGCCTAATTGAACTTTGGCGTGGCCCCAGAACAGCCGAATGGTTGTTGGCCTAATTGAACTTTGGTGTGGCCCCACAACAGCCGAATGGTTGTTGGCCTTATTAAACTTTGGCGTGGCCCCAGAACAGCCCAATGGTTATGGCCTAATTGAACTTTGCATGACCCCAGAACAGCCCAATGGTTGTTGGCCTAATTGAACTTTGGTTGTGGCCCCAGAACAGCCGAATGGTTGTTGGCCTTATTGAACTTTGGCATGACCCCAGAACAGCCCAATGATTGTTGGCCTAATTGAACTTTGGTGTGGCCCCAGAACAGCCGAATGGTTGTTGGCCTAATTGAACTTTGTGGCCCCAGAACAGCTGAATGGTTGTTGGCCTTATTGAACTTTTTGAAGTGGCCCCAGAACAGCCCAATGGTTATTGGCCTAATTGAACTTTGGCGTGACCCCAGAACAGCCCAATGGTTGTTGGCCTTATTGAACTTTGGTGTGGCCCCAGAACAGCCGAATGGTTGTTGGCCTTGTTAAACTTTGGTGTGGCCCTAGAACAGCCGATTGGTTATTGGCTTAATCGAACTGGGAGTGCTAACTCTGTTTCTGCATGAACTCCACAGTTGCCCAATGCAAGAGGGTGATGGCAGAATAAGATGTCCCCACATTAACAATCAACAGTTTCGTAATGGTGACAAAAATAACAACCAGTAATTGTAATGCTATTCAATAATTTGATATATTCAGGGACATGAGGTACAAATCCTGACAGGCCTTAATGGTACAAGAAACAGGTATTTGACAATTATATAACCATCCCTCTATAGACATAGGCCTCCATAATAGGGGGCATAGGTTTGGAAAAATGGGAAAGCAAAAGATGAAATGAACCTCAAGCTGTGATGAACAAAAGTATTGGGAAGGTCGTGATAGGTTAGAGGAAAGTACAATGACAGCGCACCTCATGGAATACATAGGGTAGGGGGAGAGGAGCACAGCGGTGCTCAATGTCAACCATGTCATAGCTGCTGACACTGCAGTCAAGATCATAGCTAACGTTGATGTGTGATGAGCTCAGGAGTTGTCCGATTTACTTGACAACTTGTTCAGGTCCAATCACCCTTAATGCCTAACTCATTGATTCACCCTCTCAAGCTGCCTGACTGCTCATAGTTGATGAATAAGGCCCACTATAAACATAACTTTTGTATGTCCTGTGAACATCTGGTGCTTCATCAGGGATTCCCTTTGGGTCTGACAATGTGTCTGAGTGTGCCGTCTTCTCCAAGAGTTGCCCATCTGACTCTTGTTCTGCTAGGTGGACTGGGCAGCCGGATGGAGGAGGTTTTGGTCCCAGCCATGTTTTCCAGACTTTCAAGCATCCGGTTGAAGAGACAAGTGAAAGGTCAATAGTGTTCCTTCCTGATAGGTCTGGGCAGCCTCCTGGAGGTGCTTCTTAGGGGAGCGGTCATGTATCGGGGAGTCAGTCACGAAGATGGACGTGGTATTCATGGAGGGTGCAGTTCTGGTCTGCGTTGTGGAGATGAGAGGACTGGCCTGAGGCTAGAGGACAAGCATGTAGGGAGTGGATCTCACAGCGGGGGTTCCTGGAAGAATTACGTCAGAGAGATGGATCACTCAAATGTCGAGTCAACTGCCTGTGGATGGTTATCAACCCGCTACCATGAATATATGGGGATCCCCTGCATGCTCATCGGGTGGTGGTAAGATTTATGGTGGTTCTAGAGAATTAAGTTGGGATTTATTTTTAGACTCAAGGTTGAGGATATGGTTGGAGGCTTCGGGAAGTGAGGCATGTTTCAAGGAAGGGAAAGGTAGAAGGTATTTTATACAAATGCTCGGAGCTTGAATAGGAAAATGGAAGAGCTGCATGCTAGAGTGGATGGTGAGGGGTATGGCATAGTTGCTGTATGTGAGATTGTGAGAAATACAACTGGTGGTGGCAGTTAAAGGCTGCAGGGTTTGTAGGTGTGAGAGGAAAGAGAAAAATGGAGGAGCTGTGTTAATCTAGGTAAAGGACAGTGTTATATTGAGAGAAAGGCATGACATTAAGAAGGGAATTAACGTCGAGGATTATATATATATATATATATATTTTAATATTATATATATATATATATATATATATATATATATATATATACACATACACGACTGGTCAAAAGTTTTAGAACACCCCTATTTTTCCAGTTTTTACTGAAATTTAAGGCTAAAGAAAACAAATAAACAATTGCAGATTAAAAAAAGAAATCATGGAATCGTTTTGTTGAACAAAATTTAATCTAAATTTTTGACTCGTCAAAGTAGCCACCTTTTGCAGAGTAATAAGCCCGAACATACTCGTGGCATTCTTTCTGCAATGGAAAATCAAATATTGTTCGGAAAGTTCTTCCCAACACTGTTTGCAGAAGTTCCTACAAAATGTTGTTTCACTTGTGGTTGCTTTGCTTTCACCCTTCTGTCCAGTTCTCCCAAACCAGCTCGGATGGGGTTTAAAGTCGGAGACTGTGCTGGCCCATTCCATGATTTGAAGCCGACCGTCTTGTTCTTTTTCTTTGAAGGTAGTTCTGGACATAGCCATGGAGGTATGTTTTGGGTCGTTATCTTGCGGTAGGATGAACCCCTGACCAACTCGGCGTAGACCAGAGGGTATTGCATGGTGCTGCAAAATGCTGTGGAAGCCCTTTTGGTTCAAGGTGCCAGTCATTCTGTGCAAGTCGCCGACTCTGGATCCAGCAAAAGAGCCCCAGATCATCACG
>CM068954.1:190423989-190438826 GCA_035128595.1 Eptatretus atami | reverse complement strand
ATTCAAAGCTTATGCAGATGACCTTGTGTTGTGGTCAAAAACCCAAAAGATGTCAGTGAGCTATCACCGTTGTCTTGCAAAATTTGAAACTTGCCTCATCAGCAAGAGTAAATTGGAACAAGAAAGTGTAGCTCTTTGGCTATACCCAAATAACACTCTCCTCATACAACTCCTCATGTGCACCTCTCCCAACCTTCAGGAGGAAGTTATATGGAAAACGGATGGGTTTAAATACTTAGGAATCTATTTGGGAAACTACGAGCTATATGCAAAGGAATTGGGATGGTTCTAGACAACATTAAGCAGAAAACTATCAAGGTGAGAAAGGAATGCTCCAGTTCTTGTCACTTAAGGCACGGGTAAACGATCATTAATAACCTGATTACTACTAATCGTATGGCATAAGGTCATCGCACTCCAGCCTCCTCAAGCTGTGATCACAAGCATTCAGAGAGAAGTCTGATTGATTTTTTCTGGGAGGCCACACCACTGGCTCAAGCCAGATGTATTGTGGCAGGCCACGAACGTTTGGTGGCCAAACTTGTGGCACAACCCGAGTCGAATAATGGCTTTTTGACTCTATGGCAATAAACTCCTACAATATAGTGAAGTAGTGTCCGGCGTCCTCTCACCAATACCTTGCTTCGGCAAACAGGTGGTTTGGACATGACCGGGAACTCTTCCTCATAGACCTAAAGCAGGTTGATAGGCTCGCTCCCTGCGTTTCATCAATCTCTTCTGAATGCTTGGCAAGCTCTGGAGTGCAGCGGCTTGAGATCTCCGATGATGCAGGGAAATTTGTGCATGAGCCACTATTCCAAAACGTATTATTTGCTGGAAATATCTTACCAGCCGACTCCTATAAAGTACTTTACAAATAATGGATATAAATAAAGTACAAGATCTTATGGAGCCTTCCTTGAAACGATGGTTGCCTGCTGGCTCGGTTCCTAAAAACATTGGATTGCAATTCAATGAGAGTAGTGGGTGAAGGTCATGAGGAATAGTAACCCAGCTTTTCTACTTTAAATATTGGGTGGAATGGGGTAAGTGAAGAAGTTGATTTTCGCCAAAATTTATCCTGAACTTTCAATCACTGCCAAAACACCATGACGTGTTCTCTCAAACAGTGACGAGTCTGGTGTGTTCCACGTCAAGGGAAAAAAAAACAATATATGGGATTTGTCGAGAAGTATGTTTTACCGGGATGTACGGGCAACGTTGAGAAACCACTGGAAGAGACTTACTCTGCAGGAGCTTTCCTTACTCCCAATTGAAGGTGATATATAGATCTGCCGACCGTTGGGTCACATGGGAGATTTAATTTGAGACTGGTCCATCAAGCCCTGGCCAACACAAGTTTTACTACAGAAGTTTAACCCCTCTGTTGTAATTCATGCCCCTTTTGTATGAGTTCGAAATTTGAAACATGCGTTTTTGAATGCAAGAGGTTTTGTCACCTCTGTTTTTGTATCTGAGTCGGATTTTTGTAATTTAAAAATTGTTTTTTCTTCCAATCTTTTTAAATTATAGGCTCGCTCTCAACACTGGAAACAAATCTGTGGTTTTTGCTTTGAAATTTTTACTTGAATTGCTAAGCTGCAATTTTATAAGACCAGAAAAGCAGATTCGGTAGAAATAAGAAAAAATGAAAATGTCAATTTTTTGTTTTCAACGGCAATGGTGTCTGCTCGGTATAAAACTAGAACATGCATATCATAGTAAACATGGTAGTCTTCCTGTGTTTGAAGACTTATGGTGCAGTGGTGGTGTCTGTGTGTAAGGTGTTGAGAATGAAGTCACATTTTTTTTGTGAATTCCACAATATTATTGACTAGCCGAAACCCGTCACAGACAGATTCCGTTCCATGAGCCCAATATGAAACAGTGGCGGCTCTTGGATGAGCCGGATCCAGTCGATGTACTCCATGGCCTTAACCTAATGAGGCCTACAAAACGTCCTTGTAACACGACATTTTTGGTGTACACTACTCCTTGTGAAGAAGTTCCCCTGATTGTTGCACGTGTCTACTTTGACGTACACCTTGTCAAACTTTTCAGGTCACAGTACCGAGAAAAACGTGACGTAAACCGACGAGGAGGAGCAAAATTGGTCCTTCAGTATAATAATATATAGATCCTTGACTTTCATTGTTTTTCTGACTCTGCTTGAGCACCTGTATCTTAAAGAATGGCACTTTTCTCTCATGTGGTGATGCTTTTATGAACCTCAGGCAAATGGTGCGTCAAGATTTATACTTACGAAATCTAAAAGATTTTGTAAGTATATTGATGACTTCCGTCCCTGTTTTGTGTGTTTGTTTGTAGGAACGATAACTCGAGAACGGAAGAAGCTACCATGTCAAATTTACACCACGTGGAATTCAGGAGGGTGATGGCTAGCGCTGATTAGATTTTGGTCAAAATCGTCAAAGGTCAGGTCACAGTGAGGTCAAACATTCGATTTTTGATGGTTTGGTACAGAATCATTGTAGAGACTTCTGGTTTGCGTCGCTACCTCTAGAGACAGCTTTTATTAGACAAGGTAGAGGTCAATTGACGATTTTCGTAAGTACCAGTCTATGACTGCTTGTTTTCTTTGTTTAAATTTCCTTGCGAATGTTTTATACTTTTATAATAAAGGATGTAAAAAGTCAAGTCAGTCTCAGTCTCTCTCTCTCTCTCTCTTCTCTCTCTCTTCTCTTCTCTCTCTCGCTCTCTCTCGCTTCTCTCTCTCAGTCTCATCTCAGTCTCTCTCTCGCCTTTCTCTCTGCTGGCTGTGGTGAGATCAGTGGAGGTGTCAGGGCGGCGTGTGTGGTCTTGGTGAGCTGTGATCTGCCTGTTTTTTTTTGCCTTTCTATCCCTTTCGCATCGTTTTTCACCTCTCCCTTTGCTTTTCTCTTCTACGCATCGTTATTTGTGTTCCCACCTCCCCTCTTCATTAGACCTCGGCTTCGGCCTTCCTCCGCGCCGTCGTCACCACCCACCACCCGCCCATCTGTCCTTGTTATTTCGTGGTTTGCCCTTTGGTTTCATCTCTTCCCTTCCCTCCCCATCCCCCTGTTTTCTCCTCACATACTTTTTCCCAGAGATAGAAAGAGAAAGAGCCCACAGCTTCTTGTGGATACTTTTAGTGGCGGTCCATCCGGTCCTTCAACTGATCGTTTTTTCTTCACTGTAGCTGTGTTTATTTTCCTTGGAAACCGCTCGGCTCGTATTTAATTACTGCACGAGACAATCACCCTCTCCCCCCTCCTAAACAGACTTCTTTATTCCGTTATTCGGCATTTGAAGCATTAACAAACGAAAACATGGCGTCGTCTGCGTCCGCCGACGACGTCTGCGTCGAGGATCTCGTTATCGCTACGGGAAACATAGGTCGTACTGACAAAGTTCGCGCAGCCTCGCAATGAACAAACGTGTGAATCTTCGTGTCTGAGACAGAACTGGTTCACGAAATTGTATCGACCGGACTCAACAGATGACGGACATTTGTGCTCGTGTCCCCTCTCGACACCCCGCCGTGAAGGTCATGATCTCGAACGCTCCTCCTTTCCTGAAGAATCAGACGCTGATCTCCGAACTATCTCGTTATAGTTGTGGTTTCTCAGATCACCATGTTACTTTACGTAGCCAGGACGATCGGACGAAGCACTGTGAGTCTTTTCGGAGACAAGCTGATGTGGTGCTTCTCCCGCTAACGCTGAAAGAACCTTGAACACGTTTTAAAACTCAAATTGATAATCATGATTACCAGGTCTACGTAACCACTGACACCCTGAATGTTTCGAATGTGGTAATTTCGGACACTTGAAACGATCTTGCCCAAAGGCGACTTCGTCAAACGATGAAACAAACCTCGTCAACAAGAATACGTCTTCCTTCTTCTTCTTCCTCGACTGTGAAGGAAGCGAATCCCGTGTCCGGTAATAAGGCCCAGTCCCCTCAGTCTGAGAGTCCAAACAGCAAAACGAATGTTTGTGATGGTTTCACCACCGTTTCATCAAGGAAGAGAAAGACTTTACCTGATGGTCGTTTAATACCCAGAAAAAGGAGCAGTTTACAAAGGAGGAATCTGTCGGTAATGTCCGCAGTTGTGACTGATCACTGACGTCACACTACAAGGCCTACCCGGAATGCACCCGGTATGACCCGGATGGACCCGGAATTGACACCGGTAATGGACCCGGAATGGACCCGGAATAGACCCGGTAGACCGGAATGGACCCGGAATGGACCCGGTAATGGACCGATGACCGGAATGACCCGAAGGACACGGTAATGGCCACCCGAAATGGACCCGGAATGGACCCGGTATGGACCCGATGGACCCGGAATGGACCGGTATGGACCGGTATGGACACCGGAATGGCACCGGAATGGACCCGGACCCGTATGGACCCGGAATGGACCCATAACCGGTATGGACCGGTATGGACCCGGAATGGACCCGGAATGGACCCGGTATGGACCCGGAATGGACCTGAAATGGACCCGGTATGGACCCGGAATGGATGGACCCGGTATGGACACGGTGGACCCGAATATGGACCCGTATGGACCCGAAATGGACCCGGTAATGAAGACCCGAAATGGACCACGCGAATGGACCGGTATGGACCCGACGAAACCCGGATGGACCCGAAATGGACCGGAATGGACGCCGGATGACTCGATGGACCGGTAGGACCGGAATGAGACCGTGGACCCGGAATGGACCCGAAATGGACCCGGTATGGACCGAATGGACCCGAAAATGGACCCGGATGGACCGAAGAGACCCGGTATGGACCCGGAATGACCCGGATGGACCCGGTATGGACCCGGTATGGACCCGGTAAATGGACCCGGTATGGACCCGAAATGAACCCGGAATGGACCCGGTATGGACCGGTATGGACCCGGAATGGGACCGTAGGACCCGGTATGAGACCCGTATGGACCAAATGGACCGAAATGCGACCCGGTATGGACCCGAAATGGACCCGAAATGGACCGGAATGGACCCGGAATGGACCGGTAGGCCCGGAATGGACCCGAATGGACCCGGAATGGACCAACGAATGGACCCGGACCCCGGTACTACGGCAACAAGTTACCCTACTTGCCGGTGAGGACAGAGACGTCTCCTTTACAGAGACGGCTTAACCTGTTGTCGCAGTAAATGAAACTGTTTCACTCGTTAAAAACTCTCCTATTGGAAAGTCCATTGACGGTGATACACAGCACCATCAGTGATGAACCTGCTGTCACTTGGTAAATGTTAACCCTGAATCCTTGTCAGCGGGAAATAGTGAAACAAATGTTAACCCTGTTACTGCTCCAGTCCATCACGTGGTGAAGCTGGAAAACACAGGAAATGTTAAAAATGAATGTTTTACGAGAGACCCCCAAAGTACTGTTACCCCACGCCGTTGGAGGTCGATAACACCGTTACGGTCGAGGAAGCGAGATCGCTACATCCACTATGATGGGTTTCCGTTTCATCAACTCCCCCGATTATTTCCATTACTTCACCAGGAGATGTTCCCACAATGGAAGAGCACATAGACGTGGTAACCAGTACAGATCTGTGTGTCAATACTGACGACAGTATCGATATGCAGGACAGTACAAGCTTGTGTGACTCGAAAACTAAAACCGACTCTGACGAATCTGACCTGGAAGAAGCAACCAGGAACAGTCAGGTGAAAAACGGTGGAGAAGCAGCCCAGTCAAGGTCCTACCCCCTGAACAAAAAAGACTCTTCTTACAAAATCCATACAGGAAACGCAATATAAACCTGACGGAATACTTTCCAGATCTACCGTCTTCCTTGAGTGTGCTCAGGCTATCGTACGTAAGCCTGATTATTCGGTTTCCACCAGACACACTGTCACCGTAAAAAAACTGATTGCCAAGGCGAAAAGGATCCTAATCAATTATCCGACTTCTGATCTTATTCTTCGAAGCTATTATTTTCCTCTAGGCCAGTTTAAAAGATTGGAACAATAAATGTTAATGGTGGTGGGAGTCCGCTCCGCAAGATCCAAAATTTAACAGTTGGTAAGTCAACGGTCTTGACATAGCTTTGTTACAAGAGACCATGCTGTCCGATTGTTCAGCGCTCAGTGGCGCCTATTTATGGACAAGGAATGTTTCTTCAGTAACAACTCCTGTCGAAGGCAGGCACATGTTTGTCTTAGGAAACATTCCACCCGTCCTGCCTTAATATTTATGAGTATTATTGATGGACACTTGCTCCGTGACCTTCCTATCAATCAGGTCAAGTCACAATTCTCAATGTGTACGCTCCAAGCAAAAATGAAGAGCGGATCTCCTTTTTTGCCGAACTGAAGAAAATTCCTGCAAACACTGGATTTGCAGACTTGTCTAATTATTGGTGGCGATTTTAACTGTACTGTAATGCTTCATTTGACCGGAACGGGCCGGAACCGCAACCATGTACCGCAAAACTTTTGCAAACATCATTGTGAATATAATCTCCATGATATTTGGCGTGTACAGCACCCTTCTGATCGGTCGTATACATGGTGTCGTTTAAACAACCCACATCTCACTTGCGAGGCTTGATCACATCTATGTAAATCTCCATTTATTACATGGAGTTTATAAATCCGATATCGTGCCTTCTGGTTTCTCCGACCATTCCGAGCTCGAGTCTTTATTCAACTCTCTAAACCATGTCCAGGGAGTCCCATTGGAAATTCAATAACAGTTACTGAAAAACCAACTTCATTCAGCGCTTTGAATCCTTCTGGGACGGCTCTCCTAGAACAGAAGCGAAGCTGTTCCGTTAACCCGTTGATATGGTGGGATTTAGTAAAAACCCAATTAAAGGGGTCTGTCAACAGTACAGTTTTTCTCACAAGGGCTGACCATGAAGTAAAGAAAATATTACAGTTAGAAATTTTACAACTCCAACGGGTCATCGGACAAAATAATAGTAACATACAAAAAACTTAACTGAGAAACAGTCCTTATTAAAGGAGATAACCGAGAGGAATGCACGTGGTGCCTTAGTCTGGATGAGGGTGCGACACCTGAATGAGGCAGACGTACCAACCAAGTATTTCTTTCCTTAGAGAAACGTCTTCCCAGTAA
Source organism: Eptatretus atami (assembly GCA_035128595.1). Classification (NCBI taxonomy): domain Eukaryota; kingdom Metazoa; phylum Chordata; class Myxini; order Myxiniformes; family Myxinidae; genus Eptatretus; species Eptatretus atami. Next base: position 190,431,722 of record CM068954.1, on the reverse strand, counting down.
GCAGCTTTCTCAGCGCGATTAGCAGATTCATCCATTACCTTTACACATCAGAAATCAAACTTTTCGTGAAGGAATACTTTTCGAAAAATATATTCAATGGAACAAATAAATCCTGTCAGTGTCGCCTCGATCTCCGTAGGCCTGCCAGTGTTGTGTGCCGATGGGCGTTCCCAACTGAAAGACCCATTACTTTGGATGAACTTGGCACTGCCTGCACACCCTTGCCATTGGGAAAACACCTGGTTTGGATGGACTTACAACCAAATTTTACAAGAAGTTTGGCACTATTGGGTCCAGAACTCATTAACACCTTGAACGCAAGCTGCAGCTTGGAGAGCTACCTCGAGTTGCCGCGAGCTCTTCTTACCCTATCCCAAAAAAGGGAGACATGCTGAGTATTGAAAATTGGCGTCCTATATCCCGTTATGTACGGACTATATAAATATTTTCAAAAGCCCTGGCATCGCGACTTACTCCTCATCTATCCTCGTTGTTGAAGGAAGACCAATGTTACTGTGGTTCCCAAAACGTTCCATCTATGACAACATCTCCCTTGTGAAGGGACATCATTGAACTGTGCAAGGAAACAAAAGATTTAGGACTTCTTCTCTTGATCAGGAGAAAGAAAGCCTTTGACCGTGTTGACCATCGGTACCTTTTCGGAAGTACTTGAGCGGTTTGGACTTGGTTCGACCTTCAATCTCTTATATTAAAATACTATATAACAATATTTATAGTGTGCTTAAGATAAACAATGAACTTGTTGCACCTTTGTCTGTTAACAGGGGAATGAGACAGAGGTTGCCCTCTTTCCGGGTTGCTTATGCTCTCTCCATCGAACCCTACTGGTTTCTTTGCGCTGTAGAACTAAAAGGGTTTAGTTTGTCCCAGCTTGAATGGCCCATCAAGGTACTGCATATGCCAATGATGTGTGTGTATTTGTACAAGATATCAATGACATTAACGTCGTCGTATATGTTTGTCCTTATTTGAAAAGGCATCTTCAGCAAAAGTAAATTGGAACAAAACGAGCGCCCTTTGGCTTAGTCCGTTGTGCTACTTGGCGCCAAGACTTCCTGCTCCACTGTCATGGGCCAATGATCGGTGTGAAATACCTTGGAGTGTTCTTGGGTAATAATACAACAGTAGCGAAGAATTGGGCTGGTCTGCTCGAGTTTGTTGAGGGTAAACTGCAAAGATGAAGGTCTGATCACAACAACGTCATATCGTGGAAGGGCTTGGTCATCAACACTTGGTGGCCTCTACCTATGGCCAGGTTTTCGTGCTGCATCCTCCAGCGGTGTTGCTTCAACAACTCAGAAGTGCTTCGTGTCCTTTTCTGGGACGGAAAACACTGGCTGCGACCTGGGGTCCTCAGTTTACCACTGACCGATGGAGGCCAAGGCCTGGTTGACATAAGAGCCGGCTAATGGCCTTTCGACTCTCGGTTGCTCTTCGCATGCTATACACGCGACCCTCTTCGCCATGGGTCAACGTCGCTCGTCACCTTTTGCAACAGGCTGGGAGGCTGGCTATGACCACCTCTTTTCCTGATGGACCTTTCCAAAATCGACACATCCCCCCTCTCGGTTTCTATCAGAGCATGCTAAATGCGTGGCAAGCTCTGACAATAACAAGAGCTACACATTCTTACACGAAACAGATGTTTCTGGAAGAACCTTGTTCTACAACTCTTTTTTCCATGATATGCCCTGCTGATAGGTGTCTCATTCAACGCTTTACCGATAAGGGCATTAAATCTGTCGGCGGCTTTCTCAGCCCAAATGGCAGCTGGATCGGAGCTGATGCGTTGGCAAGCCTGGTCGGTGTGCGATCCTCTCGAATCGTGGCACGCATATTATGTAGTGTGCTTTGGACATACACACAAGCATGCACCTGCTTGGGAGCAGGACCAGCAAGCAATGAACAATAATACACATCGAATACCTTCTCTCTCTCTATCCTTTCCTGAACTCGTATGTGCTTTTTCTCTTGCCAGACCCTCTTCCTTGTTCCCCTTTTAACGTAGGCTAAAATGGCCTTCCCAAACAAAAAGACCTTTATTTGGGTTGTGTAAAATTTATTTCACAACGGCAAATAACACAGCATAGGGTTCGATGGAGAGACCTCTTACCTTGTTCCTCCCCTTATTTTCCTAACTGGAAAAGGATTTTAACACCAAAACTCCAAAAGATAAAGAAAAGTCGTACAACAACGACAGGCGGACATCCACAAATGAGAAGACGAGTACAAAAAAAAACTGGATCCTTAAACACTACATCTAATCTAACACATATGTTTCAAAAAAAAACAACACAACAAAAACAATAACAAAACAATAAAAAAAACAACAAAAAAAAAAAAAAAACACCAAATCATGTTACAAAAAAACAAAAAAGTATACATAAAAAAAAAAAAAACAAACAAGAAAACATACAAAACAAAAACAACACAACAAAAAAAAAAAAAAAAAAAATAATACAACAAAAACAAAAACAAAAAAGACAAAAACAATCAGAAAAAATAAAAAAAAACAAAAAAAAAAATAAAAAAGACAAAAAAACCAAAACAAAAAAAAAAAAAAAAACAACAACAAACAAAAAACACAAAACCCAAACAACAAAAAACGAAAAAAAAAAAATACAAACAAAAGAAAAAAAACCCAAACACAAAAAAAAAAAAAAACAAAAAAAAACAAACAACAAAAAACAAAAAACAAACCAAAAAAACAAAATAAGAACAAAAAAAAAAAACAAAAACAAAAACAAACAAACAAAAGCACAAAAAAAAAAAAATGAAAAAACAAAAAAAACAACAAACAATACAAACCATATTTTTTTTAAAATCTGACTTGTAGATGAACATATCCCTTGTAAGAAATCATGAAAAAGAACCTTTTTCACATCTCTGTTGAATGCAACGTTGGCAACCTTATTTGATCTTATTCGGAATTGTTTTGTGAGCGTTTGGTTTGATTTTTAACACTTGTGTTTTCATCTACGGATTGGAATCCCACACAAAAATTCCAATGCTGTGTGAGCCATTTCTGCTTGCTCAGGCGAAGATGGCAAGAGTATGGATAAGTCAATGGAAAAGAAAACTGAGAGTGTTGGAGTAATGCGATGAAGATGCTCTGTTTTTTGTTCCACAACGTTGTAATAACGTGCGTCGTTAATATGATTTTTGCTTTTTTTAGCTCAACTGGAAGATTACCGCAGTTCGACATCAAATGGTGTACTAAAGGAAGTCATATTCTGCAAAGTCGAGAGGAATGTTTATGCCTTTGTGGAAATGTTTGTATACTTAATCCACCCGATTCATACCTTTCTTTCTTCAGAAATTGTTTCTTGGTTTTCTTTCTTTCTTGAAATGTAAAATGTAACTCCCATCTTGGGGGCTTTATTTTCTATTTTATAAATTAAAAGTATACAAAAGTCTCTCTGTCTCTCTGGTCTCCTCTGCTCTCTCCCTCTCTGTCTTCTCGTCTGTCTTTGCTCTCTTGCCTCTCTCCGTCTCTCTCTGTCTCTCTTTCTTTCCTTACTTTGTTCCTTAGCATGGTCACATCTTCTGGTTAACAACTCACAAATCGGGGTACGAATACAACTTTGGGTGTGTGATCAAATGAGGCGATGTGGCCGCGCCTCACAACGAAGCATGTGGGAGTCATGGGGGGGGGGCATACATTCTCAACTGTATCAATGTTGATCGATGTAAACACCACCTGTGTGTTGGTGGCGGAGGGTATTACAATTTCCTTTTAACCTGGGTAATGCTGTGGTTAAAGCACCTCGCATTGGTAAATTGGTCCTTCCCTCCCTCTCCCCTCCCTAAAAATGGAGGGCAGTCTCCGTGTGGAGACATTTTTGCGGAAGGGACATCAGTAATGAAAGGGATCAAGGAGAGGGAGGAGCAGGTACATGACGGGGGGGGGGGGGGGGGATAAATTAGGCAAACACGATGCTAATTGTCGCGCAACCGACGGGTAGGCTCTGCTCATTTCTTATATACTGTATTTATTACCTACACCACCGAAGGTGGAAGGAGGTGATGTTTTCACCCCTGTGTGTTTGTTTGTGTGCACGATATCTCAAAAAGTTGTGAACGGATTCAGATGGAATTTGGTGGACAGGTTGGGTGTGTGACAAGGACAAATTGATTTGATTTTAGTAAAGATCCGGATCTGAATATGAGAATTATTTAATTTTTAAAGTGATTCTTCACCATTGAGAGGTTGGGCCATCAACAATATTGAGCACGATATTTCAAAAATTATGGGCCCGATAAGTTCTACTAGATGAGGCATTGAGGGGCGGAGGTATGTGCTCCACTGAGTGCCCTTCTACTTTGGTTATGCATTTATCTGATTTTTATGCTTTGTGGAAAACTACATTTCATACAATAAATATGATGCAACGAAACAAAATGAAGGGAAAATCAGGGCAGCCCCCAGCTGAACTAGCTTCCCTGGGGCCGAACTCTCTTCAGTGGATTTGTGTTCCTCGACAAGGTAGTGCTGTAGTTCACTCAGATATCCTGAATGTAGAAGGTGGCCATTTTGGGTTAGCCAATGAGGAACATGACATCCGAATGCAAAGTGTGTAAATGTGGGATTTGCAATTGCAAACCTTGTCTTATATTTGCCACAAACCACACAATTAATTGTACAGTGACAGATCTTACAAGTTAAACAAACGAAATAATTAATTACATGTAAAACCTCAAACATAGTTTACTTATTGACTTGTAGCACATGTGTGATGCAGAGATGTAATGCAAGAATGAATGCACACAGGAGTGGCAGGAGAAACCCAGATAAAACTACTGGTTGTCCACTACTCACTCGTCACTTTACTTATGGACAAGTGAATAAAAATATTGATGCTAAATACAAGTAGCAATGTAGGGATGACAACCTGCAGTCTAAAAAAGGTTTTAAACAAAATAGGGATTATGTTGGTTTGGAGAGTAGCTAACGGTATTGCCATCATGTAACAATCCCGACATCACTGCCCCAGACTATTGTCTCGCTAAAGGTATTAGAAACTCCGATATTTCATTTCAGAATAAATATAAGAAGCTCCGACATAACTTCAGGGAATTCTTGCAACTTCAGTTGTCTTTCCCACTTTTGTTTTTTTATTAAGTTAGAGTGAACAATCACAAATGCAGATAACTATAGAATGTTGTTTATTGATGTTCATGCAGTTTGAAAGAAGTCGATGTTTATGTTCTGGTATTAACATTGTAGTCGGGCTGCTAATTTGTAGAGTGTCAGTATGTGGCTGCACTACAAGATCTACAAGAGTAAGAGAACTCCACAAGAGTAAGATAACTCCACAAGAGTAAGATGACACTACAAGAGTAATCTCCAAAATCTACAAAAGTAAGGTGACACTACAAGATCTACAAGAGTAAGATGACACTACAAGAGTAATCTCCAAAATCTACAAAAGTAAGGTGACACTACAAGATCTACAAGAGTAAGATGACACTACAAGAGTAATCTCCAAAATTTACAAAAGTAAGGTGACACTACAAGATCTACAACAGTAAGATGACACTCCAAAAGTAATCTACAAGATCTACAATAGTAAGATGACACTACAAGAGTAATCTACAAGATCTACAATAGCAAGATGACACTCCAAAAGTAATCTACAAGATCTACAATAGCAAGATGATACTACAAGAGTAATCTACAAGAGTAAGATGACACTACAAGAGTAATCTACAACATCTGCAAAAGTAAGGTGACACTACAAGAGTAATGTACAAGATCTACAACAGTAAGATGACATTACAAGAGTAATCTACAAGATCTACAAAAGTAAGGTGACACTACAAGGAGTATTCTACAAGATCTACAAGAGTAAGATGACACTACAAGAGTAAGGTGACACCACAAGAGTAATCTACAAGATCTACAACAGTAAGATGACACTACAAGAGTAATCTACTACATCTACAAGTGTAAGGTGACACGACAAGAGTAATCTACAAGATCTACAAGAGTAAGGTGACACTACAAGAGTAATCAGACACGACAAGAATAATCTACAAGAATAACAAGAGTAAGATGACACTACAAGATCTGCAAGAGTAATCAAGTCCTGATGTAACCAGTGGAGTGTTTGTAGAAGTTTGAAGCAATAACTGTTGAAGTGTAAAGGAGGCAGTGATGTCAGGATTGTCACGTGATGGCAATACTGTGAGCTCATCTTGAAAGCAACATCATCCCTATCTTGTTTAAAACATTGTTTAGACTGTAGTTTATCATCCCCACATTGCTTCTTTATTTAGCATAAACTCACTTGTTTCTGTGAAAAAAACAATTATAATGTGGAATAGCAGAAGGGTATGGTACTCGGAGGATACTCAATCTTGGAGCAAAAGTGCCAAGAGATCTTGGTCAGTAATATCAAATACTACATGTCTTATGTAACTCTGACAGTATCTTGCAGCTCTGTGCTATTGCTCAATTCTCAAAGAATTAGATGGTATTCATAGAAAACATACCCCGCACAGTCTTGAGAAGGACTTGGTGTAAGCGAACTCCTTTTGTTTTTTTAAGGTTTTTCTTCTTTGATCCAATATGACCTCCAGACCACGTCACCGATGATGTCATCTTCATCAAACCATATTTCCCACAGGTAGTTGATCAATTAATTAAAATTTGCATTGATCGGTTAAGCGGTTTCTTCTTCCGAAGATTTTTCAAAGATTTTCCCTGAGATCCAATATGGCTGCCAGACCATGTGACACATGATGGTCATTTTAATGAAAATCCTGTTCAAATTTCAAGTCGATTGGATGAAAATTTAGGATTTCTGATATTTGGCCTCGGTTGACCTTTTGGCTCATGTTGACCTCAAACATAATTGATGGTTGAATTCAGTGAGGTGATCTGAAAATCCTGTTCAAATTTCAAGTCAATTGGATGAAAATTGAGGATTTCAGATATTCGGCCTATGTTGACCTTTTGGCCTATGCTGACCTAAAAAATAATTGGTGGTTGAATTAATTGACCAAATGTGCAAATCCTCTTCAAATTACAAGTCAATTGGATGAAAAATAAGGATTTTAGAAAATCGGCCAATGTTGACCTTTGGCTTATGTTGACCTCAAAAGAGTGACTGATGTATCACATGGTCATATTGTTGTGGGCTGGGGTTCGGTGGCGAGGACGACCGCTGGATGGAGCAGTTAGGCCGTCTCCCACCGAACACCGGAATGGAAGGTCGTCACCCCGGATAACTCCGGAGTCGACGGGTCGCTTAAAGGACCGTAGACGCCAATATTTCGACCATGTGGCATAGGGTTAATTGTCTCGATCTCCAATATACCGAAATAACCACGCAGTCTAGCTACTGGGGAAACCACACCCTCGACCAACTTTGTCCGAACCGAGTCGCTGTTACCGACTCGGATCCGGCGTAACCGAGCGGAAGTTACCAAAGCCACGCCGGACCAAATTAACGATTTACGGCACCGACGGCCTCACTAATTCTCAATATGCACCGTGCTGAGTCAATGGGAGAAAGCACAGAAAACGAGTTGGAACATTTAACAGGGGTTTTATTTTACAATAGGGAGGGAGACAGAGCAGAGTTATCACGAATAAAAGAAATACAATTTACAAGGAACACAGGCTCTACTTACAGACGGGGCCCACGGACACGCACACACACCCGAAAGAAAATGGACCCCGTGGGTCTTTATTCGGTCCTCCCGCC
>CM068954.1:190410120-190423979 GCA_035128595.1 Eptatretus atami | reverse complement strand
GTTCAGCTGGGGGACCAGGGCCTTGTCGGGTACCTTCCCGCCACGTGCGGTCCCACCGACTCCAAACCACCACGGTGGGACTCGAACCCACGACCCGAAGTCCACGGCCCACGACCCTGGCTGCTCGCAGCCAACTACCACGAGGAGCCACCACAAAAGGCCGCAGACGACGACTGAGACCAAGCCACCACGACTGCAGATGAAGCCAACGCCACAAGACTGCAGACGAAGCCAATCGCCACAAGACTGCAGACCGCTCCAACAACGACCAACCCTCTCCTCTCTTGATGTGGGAGCGATTTCTTTCCTCCCACTCGCCTCCTGATTGGACGGTGCGTCTCAGGGGGGGGGGGGGGGGTGTCGAGGCGTCTCGGAGGCCTGCCTCCCAAAGAGCTCTGTCGTAGCTTTCGGCACGCTGGCCTCCCATTGGCTGGGGCGCGCGTGCGATGCTCACCTTTGCTCATTGGCTGGAGGAAACGCTCTATGCCTTCCTCGGAGCAAGAGTCTCGATCTGAAGCAAATGGAGCTCCGCCCACGCTTTCAGCCAAAAACACGTGGGCAATGGAGTCGATGGTGTGGAGAGGTGAAGGGGGTTTTAAAGATATAAAAAAATCCTGACTATAAAGAAACTTCGTAGCGCACACATGTAATTCCCATTAGACAGAAGACGGGACCCTGACTATAAACACATACTTATGTCTTATCGAAATAACTGAACTGTGGGGCTGCTGTCTGTTTGTGTGCAAATGGCTTCCAGATTCGTAACAATATAACATGTGGTAAAGATTCAATTTCCTCCGCTGAATGGTTTTCGATGTATGCTCTTAACCAGGCCGGATTTACCCAAGAGCAATCTGGGCATGTGTCCTGGGCCTCCACCACACACAACACATGCCACGGAGAGCTCCAACACCCAACACGTTCCACGGGAGCCTCCACCAACCAACACGTGCCACGAGAGCTCCACCACCCAATCACGTGCCACGGAGCCTCCACCACCCACACGTGCCCAGGACCTCTACCACCCAACACGTCCCAAGGAGCCTCCACCACCCAACACGTGCCCAGGAGCCTCACCACCCAACACGTGCCCAGGAGCTCTACCACCACAACACGTGCCATGGAGCCTCACATCACCCAACACGTGCCCAGGAGCCTCCACCACCCAACACTTGCCAGGAGCCTCCACCACCAAACACGTGCCCACGGAGCCTCCACCACCCAACACGTGCCCAGGAGCCTCTACCACCCAATACGTGCCCAGGAGCCTCCACCACCCAAGGGCTCATCCAGGATTAAGCCAAGCCATGTCAGCCTGAGCCATCTGCGGAAGACGTATTCAGCATTCACAATCGTTATACCTTCCATTTCAGTTTTTCCTTCAGGGTAAAACAAGGATTTCAAATCTATATTGAAAGGTTGCAGCCGGTGGCGGTCCCAAGCCAAGAGAAGGCCATAGCATGGTCATGGATGGGCCTCAGGCCTCGAACAACTTCTTTCCCCAAAGTGATCGCGTTGTTGGTGTTGGTGGTGTTGATGTGAAGGTAATGTTGAGGTAATATTAATTTTTCTGGATGCAATCTTGTTCTTGGAGGTGTAGTTGTTGTTGTTGTTGATGTGAAGATAATGTTGAGGCAATATAAATTTTTCTGGATGCAATCTTGTTCTTGGAGGTGTAGTTGTTGTTGTTGATGTGAAGGTAATGCTGAGGTAATATTTATTTTTCTGGATGCAATCTTGTTCTTGGAAGTGTTGTTGTTGTTGTTAAGGTAATGTTGAGGTAATATTTATTTTTCTGGATGCAATCCTGTTCTTGGAAGTGTTGTTGTTGTTGTTAAGGTAATGTTGAGGTAATATTCATTTTTCCAGATGCAATCTTGTTCTTGGAGGTGTAGTTGTTGTTGTTGATGTTAAGGTAATGTTGAGGTAATATTTATTTTTCTGGATGCAATCCTGTTTTTGGAAGTGTTGTTGTTGTTGATGTTAAGGTAATGCTGAGGTAATATTTATTTTTCCGGGTGCAATCCTGTTTTTGGAGGTGTAGTTGTTGTTGATGTTAAGGTAATGCTGAGGTAATATTTATTTTTCTGGATGCAATCCTGTTCTTGGAAGTGTTGTTGTTAAGGTAATGTTGAGGTAATATTTATTTTTCCGGATGCAGTCTTGTTTTTGGAGGTGTAGTTGTTGTTGATGTGAAGATAATGTTGAGGTAATATTTATTTTTCTGGATGCAATCCTGTTCTTGGAAGTGTTGTTTTTGATGTGAAGATGATGTTGAGGTAATATTAATTTTTCTGGAGGCAATCTTGTTCTTGGAGGTGTAGTTGTTGTTGATGTGAAGATAATGTTGAGGTAATATTTATTTTTCTGGATGCAATCTTGTTCTTGGAAGTGTTGTTGTTGTTAAGGTAATGTTGAGGTAATATTTATTTTTTATTGGATGCAATCCTGTTCTTGGGAGTGTTGTTGGATGTTGAGGTAATATTATTTTTCCAGATGAATCTTGTTCTTGGAGGTGTTGTTGTTGTTTTTGTGAAGGTAATGTTGAGGTAATATTATTTTCTGGATGATCCTGTTTTTGGAGTGTTGTTGTTGTTGTGTAAGTAATGTGAGGTAATATTTATTTTTCCAGGTGAATCCTGTTCTTTGGAGGTGTAGTTGTTGTTGTGAAGGTAATGTTGAGGTAATATTATTTTTCCGGTGAATCCTGTTTTGGGTGTAGTTGTTGTGTGTAAGGTAATGTGAGGTAATATTTATTTCTGGATGGATCCTGTTCTGGGAGTGTTGTGTTGTTAAGGTAATGTTGAGGTAATATTTATTTTCCATGTGATCTGTTTTGGAGGTGTATTGTTGTTGTGTAAGGTAATGTTGAGGTAATATTATTTTCCGGTTGAATCCTGTTTTTGGGTAGGTGTGTTGTTGTTGATGTGAAGTAATGTTGAGGTAATATTTATTTTTCGTGTGAATCCTGTTCTTGAAGTGTTGGTGTGAAGTAATGTTGAGGTAATATTTATTTTTCCGGATGATCTGTTTTTTGGGTGTAGTGTTGTTGTTGTTGTATTGAAGGTAATGTTGAGGTAATATTTATTTTTCCGGTGATCCTGTTTTTGGAGGTGTAGTTGTTGTTGTGAAGGTAATGTTGAGGTAATATTTATTTTTCTGGTGAATCTGTTTTTGGAGGTGTAGTTGTTGTTATGTGAAGGTAATGTTGAGGTAATATTTATTTTTCCGGGTGAAATCCTGTTTTTGGAGGTGTAGTTGTTGTTGTTGATGTGAAGGTAATGTTGAGGTAATATTTATTTTTCCAGGTGCAATCCTGTTTTTTGAGGTGTAGTTGTTGTTGTTGATGTGAAGATAATGTTGAGGTAATATTTATTTTTCCGGGTGAAATCTTGTTTTTGGAGGTGTAGTTGTTGTTGTTGTTGTTCATGTGAAGATAATGTTGAGGTAATATTTAATTTTCCCAGTTGTGAAATCCTGTTTTTGGAGTTGAGTTGTTGTTGTTGATGTGAAGTAATGTTGAGTAATATTATTTTTTCCGGGTGCAAATCCTGTTTTTGAGGTGTAGTTGTTGTTGATGTTTAAGGTAATGCTGAGGTAATATTTATTTTTCCGGTGCAATCTGTTTTTGGAGGTGTTTGAGTTGTTGTTGATGTGAAGGTAATGTTGAGGTAATATTAATTTTTCCGGGTGAAATCCTGTTTTTGGAGGTGTAGTTGTTGTTGTTGTTGTTGTTGATGTTAAGGTAATGCTGAGGTAATATTTATTTTTTCCGGGTGAAATCCTGTTTTTGGAGGTGTAGTTGTTGTTGTCGTTGTTGTTGATGTTAAGGTAATGCTGAGGTAATATTTATTTTTCTGAAAGTGATCTTGTCCGTTGGTGGGAATAAAAGTCCGCAAAAATACTCCTGAAATAATGTACTTTATCCAATAATTTAACTTGAGGAGCCTGCAATGTTCTTATGGCAACGATTCAAATCGAAAATTGAATCGGGGAATCACAGAATAAGATATGTGAGTTCCGGGTGCCATCCATGAGAAATGTTGAAAACCACTGATTCACTTCATCGTTTATGGCAGAAAGGGCCACCACCACCCATGTGTGCCCCAATGCCTCCACCACCATAAATCCAGCACTGCTCTTAACAAAATGCAGACACGTATGATGGGCGACATACATACATACATACGCTACCGATCACTTAACCCTGCTTTTCTCCTCGAGAGCGCAGGGTAATAATGTCTTCATCCAACCTCAGGGCACGCAATGACCTGCACTTCGAAATGCTCCAAATAATTACTGTGGATTGACAGTAGAGGGAGAGAGAACCACATCAAAGTGATTATGCCTAAAGCATGATGTACATAGCCATCTGTATGACATGATCATGCAAATCATCAACATGCCTGGATGGGTTTGTGGGTGGAGGAGCAGCAGCTGAAATGTGAATCCTATCCAGGTTCCTCCTGATGACTTCATCTTTGCTTGTCCAGGTTCCTTCTGATGACTCCGATGCAGGAATGTACCTATTTGGTCTTCCATTTGATTTGAATTGAATTTATTTTAATCCCATTCTAAATTCAATTGAGTAATAATAAAAAACCATCATGGGTCAGGATCAGGTGTCCAATCAAAGCGGGACGTCTTGGGACCCGGTCATCACTGCCAGCAGTTATAAAGCAGCAGTTATAATTATGTCTCATTAATTATGTAACACACCAGTACACAAACACCACACAAAATACACGACACATAACTACACAAACACCACACAAAACAAGTCTTCCTCTTTTCTTGTTTCAAGCCAGTAATTGACAGTATCCACAACATCATTAGAAGGGCACTCAGTAGAGCACATACCTCCGCCACGTAATGCCTGATCCACGAGAACATATCGGGCCCAATACATTTTTGAAATATCATACTATACAGAGACATGACAGAAGTAAATTGACACCTTACATTTCTTCATTTCTTCTGTTTAACAGTTTTACTCAGTGATTTGTGCTAATATTCCATTATTTATTTGCAGAAACGAGTTCCTGGGTCGTGTATGACAACTAACTATGCCTCGAACCCAGGGAGCACACAAACTGTCCGATTTCCAAAGAGGCCGAATTGTTGGCCATTCGGAAGATGAACTCAGCCAGCGTCAGATAGCTCAGAACCTTGGCATTCCGCTTTCTACGGTCAATCGGGTGATTGTGCAATTCACGAGCGAAGGCAAGGAATCCACAGCTTCCCGTTCTGGTCGACCTGGGCCCTCAGAAAGGTGTCTTTGAGCTGTCAAGCGGTCCATTGAGAAAACTCGCCGTTGCAAGGCAGCAGATGTTGCAGAGGAGGTCCAAGTTAGCTCAAGAACTGCTGTGCAGTACCTTAATTAACTTGGCTACTATGGGAGAGCAGCTCAGAGGAAACCTCTTCTTAGACCAGCCAACATTGAAAGGGGAAAGAAGTGGGCTGACGAGATAGCCAACAGACACTTGGAGTTTTTGGCAAACTGTCCTTTTTTTCAGATGAGTCACAATATGCTCAATTTTCTGACGGTGGATGCGTATGGGTCTGGAGACTTCCCAGACAAGAGTTCCCTTTGAACCGATTGCAGCGAACTGTCAAACAAGGTTGTTTTTCAGTGATGGTGTGGGGAGTGCTGGTCGGTCAGAGCTTGTGGAGTGTGTTGTCAACATTAACTCTACGATATACATTTCTATCCTTGAGGATGGAATTCTCCCAGTCTTCTCCATTGGTCAGATGGTCAAAAACAACACTGTTCATGGAAGATGGAGCACCATGCCACACTCCAAAAAAGACCAAAGAACGGCAGAACAGAAATGGGTTCAAGCGACTTCCATGGCCAAGTCAGTATCCTGACATGAATCCCATTGAACACCTCTGGGTCATGTTGGATCGAGCTGTGTGGAAATAGTCTAGGAAACCAACATCATGGGCAGAATTGCTAAACCTTTTGTGTGAATCCCGGGCAGAAATCCCAGAAGAGAAAATTTCAGAACTCGTTAGTTCTATTCCTGAAAGAGTAAAAGCATTGAAATCTGCAAATGGCAAGTCTACCAAATACTAGCGTACGTATTAAAATTGGTCAAATGTAATTTAAATGTTCAATAAATAAATACTTTTAAAATCATGGTGTCTATTTACTTCTGTCATGTCTCTGTACAGTACTGTATCGGTTTTGGCCCTATCTCTCAATGGTGAAGAATCACTTGGAAATTAAATAATTCTCGTATCCAGATCCAGATTCGGATCTTCACCAAAGTCTAATCAATTCTTCCTTGTCACACACCCAACATGTCCAAGTTTCGTCCGAATCCGTCCACAACTTTTTGAGATATCGTGCTATATATATCTGTTTCGCCCTGCCTCTCAATGGTGAAGAATCACTTAAAAAATGATCAGATCCAGATCTGGATCGTCACCAAAATCTACTCAGTTCGTCCTTGTCACACCCCCAACCTGTCCACAACTTTTTGAGATATTCTGCACACAGACAAACAAACAGACAGAAAGGGGTGAAACCATAACCTCCTTCACCTTCAGTGGTGGAGGTAATAACAAGGGTAAGGCTAAATGTCTCTCAACTTTGGATTTTTCTACATTATACACAAAAACATTCCACATGACAAGCTCATAACCGCATTGGACAGTAGGCGAGCTATCACCAGCACCCTGGCCAAATGACAAATAAAACCTTAGTCGAACGTCAGGCCTGGCCAGCCGGTTCGTGAAATGCATGAACCAAACTTCGCCCTCCCTCCAGCCAACCCCATAATAATTGTTGCCGTTAAGAAGAATAAGTTGGCTGGCAAAGGTGATTTTAGCTGACTATCTCAGGCAAATGATAGGGTGAAGAGAGCAGAATGTTTGTGAAGTACATGTCATCTTTTGATTAAAGCCGTCAGCGAAGCGACGGGTAAAATTGCCTAAACTCAGCAAATGAAAAATGTATGACATTACCATTGTTAAAAAAAAAGAAGAAAAAAGTGCCATCCAGCTGAAACCGACACTAAAAGTGAAATTCTCATCTCTCATAAAATCGAGACCAATTGAGACAAGTTCAGGGTTCACTTATCCCAGTACAACATTCAAACATCCAAGTTCTTAAGAACTTTGGACAAACAATATTGAGGACCAACAACAGTTTCAACAACCAATTATTAAAATTGGTGTACTAAAAGTATTCATATAAACGTACCAGTCGCATTCAGCGATATGTTTCATGCGAACTTATTAGACAGAGTCAGCAGGGAGTGCTCCAGGACAAGTTCAAGAGAACAATTTGCAAATGGAAGACAATGCTTTTTATATTTTCCTCTCTCATATTTATTTGTTTCTTAAAAGTATTTCTCGAGCACATTCATTCGAGACATTAAGGTAACCTTGTTTGTTTTTTTAAAAAACTTACTTTGATCAGTCATAATCATTGAGAGGGATCAAAAATGGAACTGGAGTGTGGCAAATGTGGATAGATAAGTGTATTATTGAAAATTACTTATCCAATCTCAACTAAACTTGCCAGGGGGTCTAAGGGTCACACGACGAAGGATGTAGTGACTTAATTCCCCTCCCCCCAAAGGGGCTTCCGGTCTTGGACAAACTCCATGTTAAGGTGTATAAGTAGCGTAGCATGGCATTTCATAGGGCGCCCCCACCAGAAGTAAAAATTATTATAACCACAAACTATTCAGTCAATTCTGTCCAACACGCAATTACCTTTTAAAACAGTCACTACTGTTGTTTAACACCAAACTGAATTTTTTTTGGAGAAAACCTGATGTCCTTGAGGCATTCCATGCTTGTTGCGTCCCCCCAAGGACTAGCAGATCCGAGGCATCTCGACTTGCGTGGCCTCTCGGTCGGCCGCTATCCATGTCGCAATGATCTTTCGCTAATAAAGGTGTTTAAATGAGTCTGAATGCATGAATGATGCATCCGATTGCCTGTCCGATTTTTCTAGCCATCAGGTTAGGTATATATGGACTGTATATGGATTGTTTACAACATATCTTGGGGCCCCATATGTGATTTGGTGGGCACAACAAGCAAGTGAATGAACAAGCAGTGAAACAGGGAAGAGAGAGGAGAATAGGAAACATAACATGCAAGAAGAGGGTTGGATTTTGGGTGCTGGGTGGGAGGGAGGGTTAATGGAGGTAGAAAATATCATAGGTAGGGGTGAAGGATGGCAATAGATGGTCATGCACCACACACTTGAAGCTTAAGGTTTAAGGTTAGGAAGTTACACAAACGGGGGGGAAAGAAGTGGATCAAATGAGTGAAAATTTGTGAACCAAGCCTGGATTTTTGGAGTTTAATCAAGAGGGGATAGTTGGAAGAATGCGTGGGTTCCGGAGGAGCTCGTGAGGTTAGAGGGCTAAAAGAGAAGCAGAAGCAAGACTGGAGAAGAGACATTGAAAAACAAAAAATCACAGGCCACCATTCTGTTTTCATGGTGAGAGGAATAGTCCTTGTGCTTTTGCCTCATCAAAGGATAGGGGATACATATATTGTTGATAATCGAGATTCCACAGAATTCTGGAGAGACAGACGTGATGCAGGGATTTCTGCCCACAGGGGAGAGCAGTCCTCCTACTCTTGGCCTCCAGCGCCAAGGCTTGTTGGCGGTGTTTTCACATTCCTGGGCATATCTTGGCTTGGACACCCAGCTAATATAATTGTCCAATAAGGCCAACTGCTTTGACTTTCATAATGGCTTTCTCAGCACTTGCTGGCTCATCTTGTATTCGTTTTTCGTCCTCAGATGGGTATCAGCCTGGCTGGGGGCTTATATTTTGGGTGCTGTCAGTCCGTCCATCTGTTCATCTCTCCGTCCATCCATCCGAAGCCTCTGCTCGAAAATGACTGGACACTTTCAATCAAGTTGGCACGTGTGCAACAATATCTGGATATGAGGAATGTTGAATGATTTTGGTGTCGGAGCCAAAAGTCATGGGACACACTATTTTTTTTATTTTTCCAGATTTTGGCAATTAATTTTTTTTTTTTTACGGGAGAGGATAGTAGAGGATATGCTTTCGGGAACTATTGATTTATTTACATTTTACCATCACTGCCAACACACAGCTTGCAATTATATATTTATTTGGACACACTTTACCATTTCCAACATCTACATGTTTATTTATTTGTTTATTTTATTATTTCCATGTAAAAGTTCAACACGTCCCCATTTTAAGGTGCGCATGGATGGATGAGGACTTGCATCCTTGCTGCTATGATTATCCACATAGTGCAAATTTCACCACTCTTCACTTATTACGATAACAAATACTAAGCGTTTCTATTACAAAACAATAACTAGAGAGTTCATAGAACATGATACCCCATGCAGTGTTCAAGTTTATACTTGAATTTTAATAAATTAATGATTTTCATCATCGTTTTAAAAAAATACGAAAGTTTAGTGCAACTGAAGTCAATCTTATACACTACCCTTTTACACTGAAATAAGACGACATTGATCACAGTTCAGGAGAGGGAGGCTTTGTTGATCACCATGAAATGCAGCGTCAATCGGCATTGTACATAGCCATGTCAGCGGCCTCTTATTCATCCCCCACCCCCAATACTGCACCCTCTCACATGTGACTCCCACTTCCCAGAGGCTGCACTTGACATCTCCTATTATGTACAACACCCAATGGAGCTTGTCCAAGTAATGCAAAACTGGAGGTTCTTGGAAGTATTATGTCGGTGGTTTGTTTTCTACCGTGTTCAAGTATCCTTACAACAATTCATGGACCAATGTTTGTTTGTGTGTTTGTTTGTTTGTCACGTTACTCCTACAGTTCTGGGTCGATTGGATCCAGACTTGCTACATACAATCAGTATGACCCCAATTAATGCATAGGGGTGTTTTTTTATATTTGCCAGTCGTCTTTTTGGGGGGGGGATGGAGGAGGGGGGAAGATGCAAATTCTCTCTGTAAATGTGTGTCGAGTAGTGCCGCCTCCAGGTGGGACAGGGTACTCCATTTAAAGTACAGTATTCCTGTCCCCACGTTTTCCAGTGCAGTGAGGTGTTTTGAATTACAAGTAATAGATATGTTTTTGCTTCATGCATATAATCCGGGTGATTTTTTTTTCTTTCTTTTTTGCCTATACAGAGCTGTCAGTTGCCTCTCTACTACCCAAATAAAGATATGCGTCACAAGAAGGTGTTGCATGCTTGGAACAAGATTGCCCGTAAGGTGGGTACTCTGCTCGTATAATTCAATTTGAACAAGTTTTAAAAGAGACATAGAATGTGTTACATGCCGCCTCCATATCTCGAGACTAGTGTCCTTTGAGAACCCAGAGGAAAAGCATGGCAGGCAATATAAACGATCACTTTAAACTTTTCAATCAATCGACAACCAACCAGGTGAACCAGGGACATACAACAGAAGGAACTTTAAAATGCAATTTATTTAAAACCCACTGTTAAAATGCGCCAATATCAATCAGTAAGGATGCAATCACAATTCGATCAATAGTTCATCGGTAACTGTAAACTTCAACACAGGAAAGTACAAGTCACGGTCAATGCTTAATCAAATCAAGGTTACACACATATATTTCAATGCAGTTTCAAATACTTCAACATCTCTTTACAAAGGCAATTACTCTTTTGGCAAAGGCACCTTCACACTTACGTTTTAATAAACCCCCTTGACCAGGATTGTGCCGCGTGCAGATCTGTGAACCTTTTGCCTTGTCTGGTTTTGCCGTGTAGATGAAGCTAGCATGAAAATGAATGGTCGTGCAGAAACGAACCTTGCAGATTGGTGGTCAGATTTTGGGTGTAGAGCGAGTGAGCCCCGTGGGAATGATCATGCAGTATGGATCTCACCACGTCTCTGGTCGAACCATGAGATGGCACGAGAATTTTTGAAGTGATTCTTCACCATTGAGAGATAGGGCCAAACAGGACATAAAGCATGATATCTCAAATAGTTATTGACTGATTCATCCGAAATTTGATGGATGAGTTGGTTAGGCGACAAGAACAAACTGATTAAATTTTATTTCAGGTCTAAATCCAGATCCGGCCTATCAGTGGGATACAAAACATAAACTAATCAGCTTGGTGGAGGTATGTGCTCCACCAAGTGCCCTTCTAGTTTACATTTTGCATCCCTCTGATAGGCCCGATCTGGATTCGGACCTGAACTAAAATTGAATCAGTTTGTTCTTGTCATCTAACCAACTCATTCATCAAATTTCGTCTGAATCAGTCGATAACTTTTTGAGATATCATGCTATACATCGTTTTAGCCCGATCACTCAATGGTGAAGAATCACTTTTAAAATTCTCGGATCTGGATCCGGATCAGGATCTTCACTAAAAATCGAATCGATTCTTCCTTGTTACATACCCGAGCTCTCCACAAGATTTCGTCTGAATCTGTCAACAACTTTTTGAGATATCCTTTTCACAAACAAACAGACAGACAGGGGTGAGTGAAAACATAACCTCCATCCACCTTCAGTGGCGGAGGTAATAATTACATTTTCAACCATTTCAATTCATTTGAAACATAACGACAAAATAAAGAAATCCAAATTTTTAAAACAATACAATCCGTAACGCATCAAAGCTTTGTTTTCAATTAATGTCTCGGAATACCTGCAGCATTTTTAATTTATTGGCAAATTCACATTTAAAGAAATATTATGGTGTTGTATTAGTATTAGTTATCTTGTATTATTAGTTATACAGTATGAGACATTATTATATTATTTGATCATGATAAAGAATGGATTAAGATTTCTGAGAGCTTTTTAGGCGATCGTAGTTGGTGTTATGTGGAGAGGTGTGCGTGTGCGATGAAAGTGGCTGTTATCGGGTTGCGTATCTGTAACGTTGCAGTGTTGAAAATAAATCTAAAACGTTTTTTGGGAATGCAGGAAAATGCTCAAGACTTTCATTTTGTTGAAGGCTTTTGCAAGGTTTTCATTGCGCTCCCCCTGGACACAGTTTCTCTTTCTCCTGCCAGGCACACCTTGATTGACTGCTGTAACAGTATTAAAGTTGCGGCAGATCATTTTACCAGTGCAATATGATCAGGTTTGTAATGTCTTTGAGCAGCATGGTGTGTCCAAAGAAGTAGGCCTAATACTATCCTGATTCTGATGTACCATACTGTGTTAGAGAGCGTCGGTGCTGCTGAAGCAGCTTCTCGTCAAGGGACTGAGTGGTTTGCAATGACCTTCCAATTAGTAGTTAAGGCATGGATTTGTTCATTGTGCCAGCGACAATTCATCGACTGTTTGTGTAAGACACCGTTGGATCTTTTTCGTCCACCAACTAATTCCGGCAGACAGGATGCCCAGTTTAGCATCCATCCGAGGGACAATACACACGTTGATGAATTACCCTACTCATGAAACAGTTTATAACTGGGTCAGGATTCGAACCCAGGATAGACAGCTTAGAGGCAAGTGTTTGTATGTCTCGGCCATCCTGTCAGCCAAGGCCTAATACTATCTATCTATAATTCCAGCAAACTGTGTGTGTGTGCGTGCGTGCGTGCGTGCGTGCGTGTCTGCGTGCGTGCGTGCGTGTCTGTGA
The DNA here is from genome assembly GCA_035128595.1 of Eptatretus atami. NCBI lineage: Eukaryota > Metazoa > Chordata > Myxini > Myxiniformes > Myxinidae > Eptatretus > Eptatretus atami. The sequence goes on along the minus strand of CM068954.1, from coordinate 190,411,391 downwards.
CCACCTTTTCTCGACAACCGCTGGTCCGATCTAATTGAAACTTGCCAGCTATATTGCTGGGGACCTGAGTATGTGCCTTTTCAAGGTTTGATATTAATCAGACAAGTGCTTCCCAAGTTATGGCCAAGACACGTTGCTGCGGCCATTTATTTACCAACCAATGACAAGACACATTGCTGCGTCGGCGTGGCCGATGGGGAAGAGAACCTCAGCCGCGTTCCCCATTACGGGTTACAAGCGTACGTGACTTCTGGATAGTAGATGACTTCGTGTATTCTATATAATTTCTCGATTTCTTATGCGCATTTATAGATAAACCACAATGGCCCAATCTAGTCGTCATTTACGAGAGCGAAGGAACAGCCTGTGTGGTTGTTTGAAAGTTTTTTTTTTTTTGCTCGTGTTTTTTTTTTCGTTTTTCTTTTTTTCGCTTCTCTTTCTTTTGTGTTTTCTCCTGCGATGACATTGCGAAAAGGCAAAATACGTTGGCGCTAATGAATAATAGCCATTAAACTAAATTGCGAATAATCGTAACTGCGATATGCGAACTTCCGGACAGTGAGGACTTAACTTCGCGTAGGCCGATGCGCGGCCGCCGACGATGACGTCACGTGCCGTGCGGTTACGATGGGATCGATCGGTGCCTTAGTTACCGGCATAGGAGTGGCAATGGCAAATGGCAGCGAATGTCATGGCAAGCAAAGACAGGGAGGTAAACTTTATTTTAATTTGATTTAATTAACTCTGTGTGTGTAAGTATCACAGCAGTTGTTACTTCAATGCAAGCGATAATTATCGTGGAATGCATGTGACATTCAGTACGGGCACGCACTACTTCCGGATAGTGATGACAATGTATTCTAATAATTTCTCATTTCTTATGCACATTTATAGATAAACACAATGCCCCAATCCAGTCGTCGTTTACGAGAGCGAAGGAACGGCCTGTGTGGTTGTTGTTTCTGGCTCGCGTTTGAAAGTTTTTTTTTTTTTGCACGTACGGCTATGCACGTATGGGCACGTACTAGTAGTAAAATAAAAATTACAATGACTAACAGCATACTGCTATTATGCTTTCACCAAGCACTAGAAACGTAGCTTTTTACGTGATGATTCATTACTGCTCTGCATAAAAAGGTGGAAAAACATACCCCTGCAATTACAGACCAATCAGCCTTCTTCCAATCATCACCAAGGTTACGGAATCCATCATCGCGCCAGACATTAAATCCTTCCTCTTCTCCAATGGCTTGATTTCCGATCATCAATTT
>CM068954.1:190396161-190409837 GCA_035128595.1 Eptatretus atami | reverse complement strand
CATTCTGGGCCCTGTTCTTTTTCTGGTTTTCATCAATGATCTCTCCAACTCTCTGGAAAATCCTCTACATGTCTTTGCTAATGACTCCACCCTCTGCCGTACCATCGGTCTTCTCTCAGACCGGCAAGCAGCAGCTTCTTCGCTCACTGCCGATCTGGGTAAAATCACAAACTGGTCCAACACCTAGAACCAACTCTTTAGCCAATTTGGCGGATGGGGCACACAACTCGACTAAGGCCGGACCAACAGTGAGAGAACATGGTCCTAAACCTGAACAATCATTCCATGGTGGATAAGGTCCCCAAAACAAGCAGGTTGTGGTTTGAATAGAATTTGGGGTACGATAACAATCAGTACCTATCATAACACTACTCCAGGAGCGACAAATTTACAATACACAGGCATATGGGCGACATAAAACAAACGATGGTAATGACGAAACAAAAAGCGTTGATGCTCAAAAACGAAGGACAACAATACAGACTTACTCATCCCCTCTAATGTTGTGCACAAGTCAAAAAAAGATTCCACTCCATTCTCACATGAAATAAGATGTTCTCAGTCGAGATATAAACCAATCTCAAACATGTCTAGCATCCTAAATGTGGGCAGCAGCATATTTCGTTTTGCAAGCAAGCTTCAATAACAGCTATGCAAATAATTGCACTCTCACTTAGAATCACAGTAAGAGACAGCAGCCAACAAGACCGAACTGACAACTACAACAAACTAGAAACGGCCGTCAGAGCGCCGAGTAACCATCAGGCTTGACATTTACATTGCCATCTGCGCACGAGAAGGCCACAATCGTATCCAACTCGAATCCGGTGACCCAAACCACATCTAATCCGGAACTTGAATTCATCCACCGTAAACACGAACCATGGCCACCACCAAGTTTTGTCTGACAAACCTCATCCAGTCGGAGAACACTTTGAAGCCTCATTCACGATATACCATAACAGAGTAGAGAGGAGAGCGAGAGACACGAGAAAAGTAGAACACACGAGACATCCACAATGGACAGAAAAAAAAAATAGTTTTGCCGTCTCTCAATGGGAAGAATCAGTTAAAAATTCAATCGCGTTACACCGAGCTACCCTGACACTCGAATATTCAAAAATCTAATCAATCCTGATCACCACACACCCAACTCTGGCACCAAATGCAGTCCCGAATCCTCACACACTTTGAGAGTATCCTCGCTACACTAGACAGATCAGGGAGAGACACACAGAAGCACAACAGGTGAAAACAAAACCATCCGCCACCTGTGTGGTGGAGTAAAAAACGCACCTCTTCGAAGCATATAGAGGTTGCTGCGGTTAGAAAAGGTTAAACTAAATAGGGTATGAAGCAATAACCCGTCATAAACACCACCTCCAATGCCTGCTTCCTCGTGACCAATTCACAAGCACATATGACATTTCCACCAAAAGCTATACAATATACGTTTGCATAAAATCCTGCACCTTCCGTGGAAGATAAAACCCAATACACTAAGTAGGCTATTTTCGGATCTTTCCTACATATAGCATATGCCAAAATCGCGCGTGTGGGTGGTGAGCGTATTCAAAAGAAACATAGAACGTATGAGAAAAGCAAAGAGGCAGAAAAGATGATATGAAGGAGAGAGGGGCAAAGGATTATTATAGGTTCCAGACGAAACAAGATGACAAAAAGAGCACAATCAAATGCTGAAAAGGATCAGCTCAGGGAAGCTTTTGGAAAATAATCAGACAAATGAAACAAAGGGCGAGGAGGTGTGTCGTCAGTGGTCAAACTGATATTTCATGCCCCAACCCTCATAACACAAAGTGTATTGATTCTCGATTACTCTATAACATCTAAACCGTGAACTCCGTTGCTCCTTGCAACCCAACCTCACCCAAAGCTCCTTGCCCCTCTTCACGCCGAAATCTGCCCCCCCTCCTATTGCTCTAACGAAAATACGTCTTCAAGCGCTGAATATAATCGTATATTATATCTAGCGATTCTGAATCCCATATATACATATAAACTATATACATAAATAGATGTTAACCGTATAATAAGTACAAAAGAGAGCAGTCCAGTGGTTGGATCATACTAACATTGTCCCCTGCGTCAGCTAAATCGAAACTGTGAGCTCGCTCTGCAGGCCAAAAGGCCACAGTGCCGAGAACAGACACTTGTATCTACCGTTTGGAGTATTGGACCAGATAAAAGTTGCACAACCCCTCACTTGTTGCCTTCAGCTCCGAAGAGCGTACTGCCTGCAAGAATCCTCCAGCAGATGAGGGCACAAACCAGTGAAACACAAACAAAAAAATACCAATTTTCTTTTTAATATACATACCAGCTGCAATGTAATACCCAACCGTATATCACATCGCTCGTTTGAGAGTTTTACAGTCTAGTGACTCCACAAATGGGCCATCAGGCTTGCTTAACACACCAGTTCATGCTTGATCGGTAACCTTAATACTTAATGAACATAATATAGAAATTACACTAAAGTAATCTACTCAGCTTGCCGTGATGTTATTTATCTGTCCCGCGTCTCACCATATGACAGGTCGGCACGTTTCGACACCATCAGTTCTGATGCCGTATTTTTAATGTAATCTTTAAAAAACTGTACCTTGCTGACTAATCCTTGCTGAAATGATCGTTTTCTCCAAACTTAAAAAGCGTCTGACAATGGACAACAACGTTTATGCAATCTTACCACAATATCTTCTAGCCATCCACAGGAGGCACACCTTAATACCCAAACACACCAAAAGAAAGACAGAGTACAAAATGACAAGCCTCATGAAAACACAACTAGATCCGAAGAGTTCACGAAATCGTATTCCCAGCTCTGCCCACCCACAAAATTCACATAACAGAGGTTGAGATGGCGGGGATAACCAATTGTCGAAGAAAGAGAGAAATATGAGAAAATAATGATAGAAAAGGAAACCATCGGTGGGAAAAATGTGCTCTATTGCCACTCCCCAGACTGAGAGAGAACCTACACACATTTGGAGGACCACTAAGACTTAGGGCGCCAGACATTATAAACACCCCCCACGATCCGAAGAACCGTCCATCCCCTCGAACAACGTCAACAATTCTTACAGAGCGCGGGAAACTCATGCCAGCCCAGGTTCGTGCTCTCTGTCTCCCATTTTCCCATAACCACTTGTCGACTTCCTCTCTCTGAACCTTCCTAAGGGAGGGCCGAACACGCCTTGGCCACTGAATATCCTCCATGTTGGGCTCCAAATATTCCCCTCCATGGCACCCCTGGGGCGACTGAAACTGGCAGCAATAATAAAGTAAATAATAACCCAAGGGAAGTGGAAAGAAGGAAACCGATCCAAGCCGAGCTACTCGATTCCGTACATTATTTGCCCACGTACCGCCCCATCCACCAAAGTACATTTTAATAGAAAGTCAATTAGTACATTAGCACAAATCCATCAGACGTGTTATTCCATCTCCTGATTCCAGCACCATATAAATAAAAAATTGTGATCCATCAACTCTATTTACATAAATTAAAAGCGTAATCTCTTGTGAAATTTGAATTTCAGCCTTACTGGAAAAGTTCAAGAAAACATGGTACACCGGCAGCTGATCTTCATTCGGAGTAAGAGAGGTTTGAATTGTCACGGGAGCACAGCATAATAAAAATGTCTTACCATCCATAACAACCACCCGTAAGATTACTTGGGTCCAACCATCGACCTGCACACTTGCTTGCGGACTAGGTTGTAAGCGTCGTAGTGATCTCATTTAGAAGACTCAATCCCCAGAGTTGTAAGCAACTCTCCCACAGAAAAACATGGGTGCACGAGGAAATACAACACTACCTCTAGACGTCAAATTGGTATCGCCTATAACCCATCCGAATCTCAAGGGATGATATGCAGAATACAACAAACAGAGTATATTCTGCGAGCAAACCCTAGAGTAGATAAGGGCTGTAGAGTTAGAGCAGGGTGTTAAAACCAAAAACCTAAAACTGGTGATTACTCACCTAGTCTATCCCCGTATACCTCGCCTTGCTGTAAAGTACAACCATAAAACCCGATTAAGGTCAATCCTCTGTTCCTCAGGCCACATAAGTCTGACAGAGCAAGAGCACATCGTCCAGAATCTCCAGACAACAAAGCCAATGCCTCGCCTTCATGTCGCCGGAGTTCCTCACACATTCTGAGAACATTCAATATTGGTACAACACCACAATCGGGTCAAAGTGTACACACTGCACAAGTAACGAGGTTGTGCCCCCCCAACTGCTGTAGAGCAATAAATCAAAACTTAAAACTATCAGTGAAATTCTTCGCTACACTCGCAGTGCTGACATATAAGAATCCAACAACTATTATGTTTCTAGTAGCTTTAATTTGAACAAGAGGGCCACGTAATAGTTTAATTGGTGTGTTGGCGCATCAATTCGGATGTACTTCCTCATGTTCTTGAGCGCGGCCCATCTATCAATGAGCACAAATAAACAAAAAAGATGTACTTCATACCAAATGCCTCGTAACCTGAGCCCACCCGCAATAAGGCATTACGACACAAAGATAAAACTGATTACAAGGAGGGGTATACTAGAGAACCCAGATCACACAGCATTACAGGCACGTGCACACACTGCGAAAAGCGTAGCGCCTTGAGACAGCTTTACAGCTACAGTATCGCCAGAGAAGGTGCCATAGTATAAGACTCACACTATTTCTAAATCGTAGTCCTGTCCAACCACTAACAATTGACTATGAATGCACAGTAACATCCTCCACACGACTTCATTACTTAAATTCACTTGTTATGAGAATAACTTGGGTCTCGGTACTTCAGGATATCACCAGCGATTTTCCATACTGTTGGATCAATGGTTCAAATAGAAATATATAATGGCGCACCAGGTAAACATGGAATACCACACAGGGAAATTATACTTATGTCTGTCTTACAGCTACTTGTGACCATTCGCGGCAAAAATTCTTGTATCACTCTCAAACCCATACTTATTAATATACCCTAGTTAATGGTTGTCCTTTTCCCAATAACCCCGTAGCATGTACTTCCTGATCTAAAATGTCTTACAATTTACCCCTCCAAAATCTCTCAAATTTTTAAAGAATACATCTGGCTCTTCATACCTTCGATTCCAAATGTAGAAATGATGATATTACTGATGCAAATAATCTGCAGTGATAGATACACCATTACAAATTTTTATAAAGAAATATATAAGTAAAATAAGTCGGATGCTATAGAAGTTGAGACTTCATCGTCCAATAACCACAAGGGTATATTGACAACTAAGGGTTGTCGGAGAGAGAAAATTAGATTGGATATATGCAAGTATAGAAATGAGAAAAAAAGAACTGGGCCGAGGGGCCAGGCAGAGAAGCTCACTGCGCTCTCAGCTGTTCGCGGCCTGGATCTCCTGAATCCGTGTATCCCAGCTATCATACGGCGAGCTCTGTGTATTCACAGTCTTAGGTAAGCCTTAAGCTATCATGTGAGCAACCTTAACGGATTGTAAGTAAAAAGGCGGCGCAACCCCGTGACCAAGATGAATTTTATGAATATAATAGTTGGAAATGACGTTAAAGACACATGACATCTTTTCGAAGAGGAGGTCACCATCGCCGGCCCATGCAACAAATGACAAATCCTTGCCCTACTTCCTCGTCGATGGCGACCCGTTCCAGGATCGTAACCATACCAAGAAACGACTTCAGCAGAACCTACGCCGGTAGAGCCTATGTCTGCCCATAATTAAATTGTAAGAAGAATTTGTTACATAGTTTTAAAAATATTTAAACAATACTCAACCAACATCACAAAATGAAGACACGACAGTTACGGAGAATGTTCTTGAAACAGCAAGTATACTTCGGACATCTTGGACCCCTAACGGAGTCGAGGAAAACTACCAGCAGATCATAACTACAGTGAAACACCAACAAATCGATATAGTTAACCGTTACTTTGCCTTATATTTTTATCCTCTGCCACCGAAGGTGAAGGAGTTATTTCACCCTCTTTGTTTGTTTGTGGTCAGGAATATTCAAAAGGTTGACGGATCGATGAAATTGTGGACAGGTTGGGCGTGTGACAAGAGAACTGATAGATTGTTGGTGATCCGATCCAGATCTGGATCTTGATCATTTTTCTAATAGTGATTCTCACCATTGAGGCATGCTAAACATATAAGCCTATTCTCAAAAGTTGTGGACGGATTCGGACGAAACTTGGCATGTGGTGTGTGTGACAAGGCGAACGATCGATTGTAGACTCGGATCACGGATATTATTTAAATTTAAAAGGAATTATCAGCATTGGGAGATGAGCCAAAAATGAACATGCAAGATATTTCAAAAATGTATTGGCCCGATTATGTTCCGTAGACCCAGCATGCATGGCGGAGGATGTCGCCCACAGTGCTGAGTTTTTTACTGTTTACTTCCCTCTCTCACCTGAAAGCAAGCACACTCCAGCAAGCACAAGCTTGAGAGCCATTAAACGCCAGAATCAGAAGCAGGAATGGAACGAGATGGTCAGAACAAGCAAGACAATGCACTGCATCATCGACGTACCATCCATATTCCCACCGGAATCTGACGAAAAGTAACCTGCACGTCCCTGTTATCGCTGTCCTTTTGCAGTTTAATATGACTCAAAGAGGGCTAACAGCCCTTGTCCCGTGGACACCTGGGAGAAAAGGGTCATCACATCCCCCAGCCCAAAGTAACATTACACAATGGTACCCCCATACAACTTGAACACATGGAATCAACCACCATACAAGTGGAACATAAACTAACACCAACAACTGCACAATAACCACTTGAAGAATGGGTCTAATTTACTGGATAATCTTCTATATGGAAAGTCCGTATGAGAAAATGCCATTCACGCATCCTGGAGTGCGTATCATTGCTCAAAGGGCCAAGTCGAAGCAGTTATTATTAACTGCCCGCAAAGGAACAATTAACAAATACTAACGGTGTGTCAGACGTTAAGAACTTTTACAGCCGTGCCTGTATACAATGGCACCGATTTGAAATATCCCCGGTCTAACCACATCTCCGGGTCCCCCCCTCCCCACTGCCTGTACAGCCAATGACAGCCGTCCGTAGATCATGCGTAACCAGAACCGAAATGGCGACAATGACGGAAATACCCGAGTATCAATGGTATTTGTGAAACAACGTGTTAAATTATGAAAACCATTGAAATTTTAGCTACGGAAAAAAACAAGAAACGCGCTCCCTCCATGTACGAACGACGAAAGAGAACGTCATTCCCGCCACCATCGCATTCTCCGAAAGAATCTCATTCCGCCCACCATCGGCATTCGGCGCTGAAGACGCATTCCGCCCACATCGCATTCGCGCCGAAAGAACGTCCATTTCCGCCCACTCATCGCATTTCTGCGCTGAAAAGACGTCATTTCCGCCCACCATCGCCATTCCGCCGCCGATCGCGAAAGCTAAGTTCTCTATGCCATCATTCTTGTGGCCTCCTGCCACGCTGATCGAACGATTTCATTCCTCGTATATATAAAGGTCTATCACAATAATACAAGATTTTACATTCAAATATTAAGTACGCTTTAATTGTTCAACTGAAAAAGCAAATGCATATTTTAACATAGTGACTCATTGCTTCACCACAGTGCTGTATGAAGGATGCACTGTTTTCACTGGAAAAGACAAAAGTGGTTCAGCACCCTAAACATGATCGTCTTGGAGTGAGGAGAAAACCTACCTATGAACAATGAAATGCTCCAAACTGATGAGGACACTTCCAAAACCTGCTAATACCCCATATTCCAAACAACACTGGCTTCATCGAGATGAAAGGTACCGAAATGAGTAGATTATATGTGGATGAAAAGAAGGTATCACCAGATTCAATGCGCCATTTAGTTTTACAACAATAATATACCATGAGACAAAAACCGCAAATTCGCCATCGAATCAGATTGTAGGACTCAAGTACCAAACAACGATCGGCCCCCACCCATAAACGAGAAATGCATCCATGAGGAAAGAACCTGTTCCGTGAAGACAAGTGTCGAACTCGTCGCGGATAGGCAGAATGAAGGATAAACCAACGAAACAGTGATCAAGGTATCTAACCACAAAATGGAACAAGGAAGAAACGACGTTTTGGTGTTAACCTCTGATGACAAAATAGTGAAATAGAATATCGAGGTTGATATTAGTGGAGGCCATAAGTCCATCCCATAACCTGTGCTACCTGTTCCCCCACCACCTATTTGACCCCCAACCCTTCCAACCCACTTTCCCCCCCTCCCCCATGCAAAATCTGTGAAATGTTCTCGCACGCAGAGGGTCGTGCCACGGCAAAGCCCCACGTTCGGCAGGGTTCAGAGCTGCGCACGCACCTGCCACAAAGCTGGTTCCGAACCCCTTGGACACGACAAATATCACTTATTAAAACACTGATTAAAGTACCAACGCTCCATTGATATCGGTACCTAACTTTGATCGATGACCCAATGAAAATGGTCAACGTTGAAATTACAACTGGCAGTGTCTGGTGTACGCAATGTACATACATAAAAAGTGCTTTGTCGGCAAACAGACAGATGACGAGTAAAAACAGATGAACAAACCTTCTACCACCGAGCTTTGTCGTGACTCAAAGAGCACCAACAAATTCAGCAAAGCTTTCCTCCAAAGTCCTCACGCGTTGAGATTCTTTAAAACTAACACCAAAGGATCGCCATTGTTTCACTGCATTTGGTAAAGGAGAGGCGGTGTCCAAATTAGTTCCATTTAGTCATCATGCGTGCCAGACCTATTTGTTCACCATCTTAGACTTGACCAATGCGTTAAAAACAATACGAAAATCCAAGCCTGCTTGAGTTCTCTTCATATGACCTTGGAATGATTTCTCTCTCCCGAGGCAATTGCATCTGTCACCGACAGTGTCGTTGTTACGGTGTAAGACATGAAACATATAAGAATGGAGCCACTAAGCCATGTCGATATAAACACCGTGACTTCTTCTATGGAGCATCAACACCAGTGCAAACAATAGGAAACTCTGTGACAAATACATCACAGCTAAACAAGTAGATCTTACAGCGAGACTTAATCCAGTTGTTTATTCGATAAGTCAACTATACAAGTGTAGAGAGTTAGCCTAGACGTGCAATCTGACCTTTCAGAAATTTGCAGGAAGAACAAGCAGCCTGAAAATCAACGCTCCTGCAATACGTCAACGGAAAGGTATGTGACTGAGTAAAATAATCTCCGATAAAGACTAAAAGGCAAAAGACAATAAAGTCTCACTCGTTAAACACATGAACCATCGGCATATAAGGAGGGGATGCACAACAGGGAAGTGACACAGCCGAATGAGACATCAGCCACACCAAATGAAGATGATATTTTTTCATGTCTCATCTTTGCCTTTAAAAATGGTTGCAATGTGTAAATGAGGAACGAACGAGTCAGCGACAAAACCAGCATCGGCAACTCGGAAGCGGCGGCTATAGCGAGATAACGACGACAGTCATGAGCAGTCTGTTCATCGTGATGAAAGCTGCAGGGCGTCCTCAGGAAGACTTCTTGCGAGCACTGCCGGACACAACAGTAAAAACCACAAGGACGTAGTTACTGAAACTACCACCTGTTGGTCATGTGAAAACCGATCCCGTTTATTAAGACGGTCAGGTTCAAAACCGGTTCACCAAAGACGTTCGTTCTCAACTTTGTAAGATAAAGTTATATTCTTAGTCATTTGCTCAAATCAAAAAAGTTTGTTTAATATGTGATAAACACAAGTGTAAGAGTAGCCTGAACGTCACTGACCTTCAGGAGGCAAGAAGAACTACATTAGTGTTATGATGATTGATTGATTTTTACCCCAGCTTCTTGAAAAAAAATGGGGGATATATAACACGTTCGTCCTTCCATCTATCATCACGACTATCTTTCCTAAAACGTTGCGCAGAAATTCACCAAACCAGTCGTATATCACCGTCAAGACAGTATCATTTTGTCCGTCCCCCTGGACTTGCGTAGGGACCAGAGGAGGATAGGGTACAAGTTGTCAAAAACGGGAAAAATTTCAATCAAAATTGTTATTGGCAATCCTGTGGAACGTTGCCATCTTTCAACTTCGCTTCGTGGAAAGCGGGGAGTTCAATGCACGCCATCGACTTACTCTACTTTTATTCTTACAACACCATTAATATGAGCACAGCACCCAAGCAGGTCCAAAACCCTCCACGAACCTCAAAAATCGTTAAAAACAAAACAGCATATATATACACAACACGACAACTAAAAGTCCTCAGAACACCCCTGTAATCGGAAAATATTGCCTACAGCTCAATCATCATCGCGCTAAATCATCAACGACAACAGTATAATGAATCAGAGGACGGTCCTCACTTTAATTTCAGAGAATCATCCTAAAGAAAAGGAACGTAAATGAAATTGAATGAGAAACCGTAAATGCTGCATGTTCTATTCACACGAAAAATTACTTCGGACAAATGCAAGGATTGAGTGGTATGATTAATCTTATGAACATGGCACTCGACATTTCTGGCATAACTGCACTGAACACTGTCTGTGAAATATCATGGTAACATAGCACCATACGAGCCGCACCAGTATTGCGACCAACTCACACTGCTGCTGCACCTCACCGTTAATATATTTTATGTGAATGCCAAAAACTTCACTATAGGTAAAAATTAGTGAAATTATACAGGACTTCAGTTACACCCTATGGTTAATCAAAGAGGACACCTCCATCAGACAATTCAACTATCCAATCTATTACAAAAACAACTGTGGGACATGTCATCATGAAACTGCGATACAGGAAAAACCAATCCTGACATATGATGTTGCAGAACATTGAAAATCAGTTTAAGAGAAGAGATCCAGGCTTTGGGTGTTCCGCAGTCGACCGGGATCCACAGGCTGCTACTCTTCCACCTGGAATCAAAGTGTTTTCAAAACGGATCCGTCTGTTTTCTCTGAAATTTTGTCATCTAAATTTTAAAAGAGATATAATCGTGTCTCGCAATATATGATCTGTTTTTGTGTGTTGCCTCCCTACTCGGATACCCAGGATATAAATCGTATCGTTTGAAGTTATTTTGTAATCCTGTTCTTAAACAAAATTTGTCCTTTGCCTTCAAGCATCCATTCCCCCATTCCTCCATTCTATTGTGTCCAAATCCCCTCTCAGTTCCTCAACTCCGCTGTGTGTAACCCAACCTATCAAACAAATGGTATATGTAAAAATGATATCCCCAATAAGAGGTTTACTTTCAATGGAAACAACCAAAAATAACCCAATTAAACTTCCATGAATATCTAGTAATATTGTATAGTGTGCAAAGCATCATATTTAAATTTCTAAAGTGCAGTCGATGATTCGTCAGTAACATCAAATTATAGGTTGAGCCTTGCGATCCCTCCATGACAGTGTAGTTCTGCTGATCAAAACACTCACTGAAGGCTATCGACCGCTGAACAAGTTGACGGGAATATGCGTCGGACTCCTTCTCCAAGAGGTCCAAAGCTACCTCGACACCAAAATGGAATACCATTGCGCACCAATTGGATCGCCAATGGTGCACACAAGCCACTGCATGACCTCCAACATTCTGCTCACACATGAAGCCGGCCAAGCCCAACACGTATGACAGCTGCCTCAAACATGAACAAATTGATAAGAATCGTCACAGAATATGTAACTAACTGGAGGAAGTCTATATCCTGAGGCCTATATTGCAGTAAACCCTGGCCCTGAAAGAGCGAGGTGATAAGTAAAAGGGGCAATGTCTGAACAACATGGACACAGGGTTGTGCGCTGGGAAAACGCTGCCAGTAAAACAGCGTCCCAGTGGTAGAACCATCAAAAAAAAAAGAAATGTTCCTATTTGACCAAAATAAGCACAAAGTGTAGAATACTCAAAAGTAAGCAAAGTGTTCCATGATAACCACACAATCATCGGAACCAAGAGCAGCCTCAGACATTCCTCCAATAACAGGACATCTATTGGACCATCACAAGTGTGTGTAGCGCTTTAATCAAAATCCACAACGTCCCAAGTAAAGAAATTATTGAAATACGAGAAAAGCAAAATCAAAAAAAAAAAAATATTCAAACGTAACAAAAAGTCAAGTGGTACATCGACTGAAAAAAATCCAAGAAACACAAAAGTAAACCATGCCCAACTAAAACAAATACAGTAAACTTCAATAGAATACATCTACACCTAAAGAGTCTGCGAGAACCCGAGTGCCCCCCCCCCCCCCCCCCCATGGGTCTCTCGCCTCCAGACCCCGGTTCTGCAACAATATATATAATCTTGTGAAGACAGGTAAACAAAATATATATTATATTGGGAAATACATTCCCCAGAAACCAGGAACACCTAGGTCCTCTGGTGAACCATACAACGCCTGCATCTAAAGCTGAGTGACCATTGGCTGAAACATTGCAATCTCCCACATATAGAGATCACTTCTCTCCACCGCTGCTTCCGAGCACCGCGGCAAACCAATAAGAGCATTGCTCCCGCCACAGGAGGAAAACCTGTCATGGGACAAGGCCCTCGCTGCCCTAGGTGGGTAGTGAGTGCCTGGTGCAGCGGAAAAGAGTTGGCCCATGTCCCCATAGTGGAAATTGCGTCTCCAGTCCAATGGTCACCCGATAAGCTCAGATGCAGCATTGGTACGTTCACAAGTCCTGTTGAATTCTAGGTTTGGGCCATTAATATCCCCACAATACAACATATATATATTTTTCTAGCCCAAGCATCAGTACTGCAAAGCAGTTCTTGCAAGCCTATACTGGTGATGCATTCTCTTCCAGAAACTTTTCAAATTAAAATACGGTTTGGGTTAAAAGATCATCCCTTAACTGTCTGAAAATTTTCAGAACCCGCCTTTCATTAGTTTTCCCAACTAAATGGCGATTTTACAAATAAAATGTGAAATCTACCACCTGGGTGTATAAACAACCTTCACTGTCCTCCTCCAAACCATCGGCACGACAATCCGTCCCCAGGGCTGTTAAATTGATATGCCCCACACATTCACCCCTCTTGTACTTCATTTGCGTCGACTGGGTACTTTGAGAAAGTTGATAATACAGAAATCTTCCAAAACCGAGTCAGCCGAGAAGTCTAAGAGCTGGAGTACAACCAGGCCAACCTCCACCTCTGCAGCTGTAAAGTAACAACACCAGTTTTCAACCAACATGGCTTCCTCGACATTTTTCTTTAACTCCACACGAGCTGGCCTGCATCACTGCACGCCGAACAACCTCCAAAATACTATCATTAGTTGAGAATAACAGTTGTATCATATTGTTACCGATCAAAAACTATGACTATGCAATAAGTTCAATGATATGGGATTGATGAATCAGAGTATAGATACACCTGAAACAAAGTGTCAACAAATAAACAGGCACTATAAACCTTTACAGTGGTCTTCATATCCAATGAGATATTTGGCCTCTCAACCACTGGCAATAACATAATCCAAATAGTAAAATACTGCAAGTAAGTGCTAAATTAACTAAAAACCCAAAAAAAATTGATCAGTACAAAGCACACACTTGGTTACCTTTTGAAGATACATAATCCTTACATCTATTTACGTTCTAATCCAAAGACA
>CM068954.1:190376293-190386810 GCA_035128595.1 Eptatretus atami | reverse complement strand
GCTAATGTGGAGTACATAACAGCAAGTTCTTGCGAGCAGAAACGGAAGTAATATCTGTAGAAAAGAGAAAGAGAGCCGACTATGCGGCGTAATTTGAGCGGTTGAAAACAGAAAGGTTGATGGTAGGGCAAAGATACCGCACAGGGTCCTGAGACCTCTGAAGACCTGATCAGGAGGATTCTCAACAAACTGCTGCTCGGCTATTCATGTTGCCGGATTATGTTCTACAGAGGGTTGAATACCTTCTACAGAAACTGTCCGCGACTCCGGGACTTCATGAGCAGGTATGTTCTCATTGGCCTTCGGGGAAAGTTGTGCCATGTCTCAGGATGACTTCTTACCGGCGGTTCATTGAATGGGTTTCAGATGTTTGTTTATCGGCTGGTCCTGTCGCCTAAAACCTGTTATTAGTTAACCATTTTGAAAATTCCCTCAGTTTGATTCTTCAGTTTGCTCAAAAGTGTTTAAAATGGCGAAAGAGGGAATCACCCCGTGCAATGACTGGACTTGGATTGGTGGAAGGGTTTCCCGAAAACGCGTATGCAGCACCTGGCACAAAGGCCTTTGTTGAAATGACGTTCATGACGTCATTTCGAAAGGGTCTCATTGGACTGGAATACATCTATGCCTGGTGTTGGCTTAATGGTTAGGGAGGTGGGCTTGGGATCCTAGGATCCTGAGTTCAAATCCCACTCGGCTGTTGAATTAATACCAGGTGGGGTTGACTCTGCCTGTCATCCTTCCGAGGTCGGCAAAATGAGTGCCAGCATGCTGGTATACTGTGTCGGAGTGGGGACCCGTCAAGGATTGTGTCCAATAGCCAAGGAGACTGCTTAGGCAGCACCAACGCTCTGCACAGAGTATAGTCCCAATGGATGGATGGATGGAGTACATCTGATGCCAGTGAAGTGTACATTTGGGCAACGTAGCTATAATTTGGGCAAATTTGTGGCTGCCCCCCCCCCAAAAAAAATTCGCTCGTACATCTGAACAAACATTCCTGCAAAGTTGCCACAACGTTTTAAACGTTTATCATCTGGACAGGAATTCTTCAACTTGAAAATACATATATTTACATCACTTCCAATTATGTTTTCTGATATATTTGACACTTGTCGACTTAGAGAAAGAAACACTTGATCTCCGACTCAAAACCCTCACCATCAGCACCAATTGCGATGAAGTCTTTTGATGGACTTTCTGGGTGTCGACTGTAATTATATCAAACACAATATAAACTAGAACAGCATTCGGTGGAGCACACATACCTCCGCCAGGTTGAACAGTTTGCATGTTTTTTTAAACCAAAATCAAATTGGCTTGTTCTTGTCACCTACCCAACTCATCCACCTCGTAGTTTTGTCCAAATCCGTCTACAGCTTTTTGAGATATTGTGCTATTCACATGTTTTATGGTGAAGAATCATTTAAAAATTCCAGTAACCGGATTCGGATCCTCACTAAAATCGAATCAATTCTTCCTTGTCACACACCTAATCTGTCCATCAAGTTTCGTCCGAATCCGTGCACAACTTTTTTGAGATATCCTGTTCACTGACAGACACAGAGACAGACGGGGGTTAAAACATAACCTCTGCCCACCTTTTGTGGCAGAGGTGATGACATACGTGTGGCAGGCGGCATCATGCGTGTGTGTGTGTGTGTGTGTGTGTGTGTGTGTGTGTGTGTGTGTGTGTGTGTGTCCGTCCGGGCCATACTTGTTTACCATTTGAGCTCATCAAATTTTGACAATATGGGGAAAATGATTAGTTAATTTGACATTTTTGTTGTCTCGATGTTGTTTTCATCAAGTTTAGTTCGAGTACAAAGCAGACACGGACGGGCTTTCATTTCGAGTTCCTTTGGCTTGGAAATAATGACAGAGAATCATATCAAGTCCCTGTGTGTGAGATCCCAAACCGAACTGATACAAAGGCCATATTCCCACCGAGTGATTAGATAGGGTCCCTTTTGTCCACGATTATCCACGTTCCCCTGAAATCCCCTCCAGTATACCTAAAGTGCCTTTTACTTGCGTGATGTGTCGAAGTGGGGTCAAGGATGCGCCAATAGTGTGATCTCATCCTTCTGGCGTCTCGCCATCACTTTTCCTTTTATCCTCCATTATGGGCTACATTATGAAATATTAATTGCCGATAATAGCTCACTTGGGCTATTGTATCATCTATCTTGCAATGAACAGTAATAATTCGTTCGGAAATGGAATTGTGAAATACTGTATTTCGTGGTATTTGATGTTCATACAATGCTTCAAATGTCCTCAAACACTGTGCAATACCAGACATACCGGACCATTTACACTGTGAGCATGCCTGGGTTACATGTGCATGCAGTAGAAGGGCCGAGAAATTTCTTCATTACACTTGAAGATTTATTACATGTCTGATCAATACTTTTTCACCGTGTGTGTGTGTGTGTGTGTGTGTATGCATGTATGTATATATATTTTTTCGACATTATATATATATATTATATATATATATAATAATATATATATCCATCCATTGGAACCATGCTTTGTGCAGAGCATGGAGCTGCATAAGCAGTCTGCTTGGCTATTGGACACAATCCTGGACAGGTCATCACTCCGACACAGAATACCAGCAAGCTGGCACTCATTTTGCCAAACTCAGAAGGATGCAGGCAGAGTCAACCCCACCTGTATTATTCACAGCCAAGCAGGATTTGAACTCAGGACCCAAGGATCCCAACCCATCACTCCAGCCATTAAGCCAACACCAGGTGTGTGGTGTGTGTGTGTATGTATATATATATATATAACCAGCGATACCCGTGCACATGCACGGGATAGCAGTACAACATAGCTTGTAGCAGACGACAGACCGTACACCGGGAATGACAAAATACGCATTGTGCAAATGCAAGTGGTACTATGGAACGCCAAGACTTCCCAAACATTGTCGCATGTCCGCTAAGTGCCACAGCAATTTCATAGGATCGTTGTACGGCGAGCCGAGTTTTTAGTGTGCAAGCTTGGTATTAAATAGAGATGTACATATATATATATATATATGTATATCTGTGTTACATATATATATATATATATACATACATATACATACATATACGTATATACCTAGTCTGGTACATATATATATATATATATATATATATAATATATAATATATTGGAGTTGAGAAAGTTCTGAGGTATACTGAAGCCTCAATACCTGAGTGGACTGTCATCGATGATGAGATTATTGGGTTTGTATCCTGGATTGAATCATAATTTTTTCACACCGGCCCCAAGCAGAATTTATTTGTTTGTTTATGTATATATATATATATATATAATACATATATATTATATATATATATATATATTGTTGTGGCCGGGTCGGGTGAGAAGACCACTGGGGGGGGGGGAAGCTATGTCGGTTCCCACCAGCCTCCCGGAATTGTAGGCCGTCGCACACGGATAATTCCGTGACGCGGCGGGTCACTTACGACCGTGGACGCCAATAACTCAACGCGTGACATAGAGCCCTCCCGTCTATGGGTTAACTGGGTTACCTAATTAATCACGTGATTAATTTACGGGAACACGCCCTCGGTACGCCTTGTCCGAACCGAATCACTCTACCGGACCGGATCACTTTACCGGATCGGATGCAGCCGGGCGACACTGCCAAGGACGTATCGGCGAAGAGGAACGGATCGTTGGGAATAAAGTCCTGGCTAAGCTAAGATTCGGGCCATGCTGGATCAATGACGGAAAAGACAAAAACGAGCAGGGAACATTTCTAATAATTATTTATTTACAACCATGCGAGGAAGGGTATGTCGTGCAATCAATAGATTCATTGGGGTGTGTTGTGCAGCGATAGGGAAGAAGGGTGTGGTGCCACAATAAACAAGCAACTTATGAAAGTGGACGCAGAGCAGACCTAACCCAAAAATAATAATAACAATCTTATGCAGGCTTACTTATCTAGACAGGTGCCAGGACACACACACACGCACACACACAAACACAGAAAACCCGATGAAGAGGAATCGAAGCAAGACAGGAGAGGAATTGAGGCTACGGTCCCTCAATCGCTTTGCACACTTTCCCGAACGCACCACCAATACGTTTGGGGGAATGCTCCATGGTGCGGTACCCCCTGACAGCTGGCGCGTCATCTCTTGCTTTGGACAGCTCGTGTTGAGACCATGGGCGTGAAGGAGGGGCTTGAGTTGGAAGGGTGGAGTACGGAGTGGCAGGTGGGTGGGTGGAGTCAGCGTCGTGTGGGCGGAGAAGAGGAGGAGGAGTCCAGCGATGACGACAGAAGGCGGAGTCGAGGTGATGACGACAGTAGGCGGAGTTGAAGACCAGCTTGAGCGGGAGGCGAGACAGGGCAGAGAGCGAGCGAACGGCCCCGCTCCGACCTTTATAGGCCCCACGGCGCTGGGTGGGGGGCCACCCCGAAGCGTTGTTGCCACCAGAATCTGGCGCTCTGATTGGCCCCGACCCCCTTCGCAGCCCGGCCGCGATGGCCGGAAACTGCAACATTCCATTTCCGGCAAGATGACCCCACGCCGCAAAAATATCTTGCTCTGACCTCACGACATGATACGAATCACCCACACCGAATCCACGCCATGAATTGCCCTGAAAGAATCCGCAGGCCAAGCCCTGACGACCGGCCGTGGGCAGCGTCGGTCCCGCACACCTGCTCCGTGTACGCCAAGTGGCCCGGGCTGTACCGCATGCCTCTGCCCGATCGTGGCTTCGCTGGCCGTGGTGGCGGGGGGACGTTTGCCGTCCGTGGCCACCAGCGAGGACCAAAGGTACAATGTTATGGTGAACCCATGCACAGACAGTAAGATGTGTCCATTCATGTCCCGCTCTGCACGATAACAAAGTGTCGCGAGTGGCGCACGGGTCTGCCTTTTGAGAGCACGTTCCGTACAACATCTTCCGTTCCGATCCACCATTACGCACATGGCCAGTGCTCGCCCGATTCTGCTATCGTGTGCACGGGACGAAACCCGATCGATATAATTAGTCCAGAAATGGGTTGAAAGGAACGCGCCACTTGCGCCTTGCACACTCGCATCCCGCCCAATGTGGCGTGGTTGTCATTTTACTATTATCAGCCTCGATTGAGGGATCGCTTGAGGACGGGAGCTCTGTGCTGTCGATGCTCATGTGGTGTTTGAGCGCCCTTTCTATGCCCCTCCCCCACAGAAGTTAGTTTGAAGTATCACTGAATCTTCGCAGCCGCGTGAGTACTGAAAGTTGCCAGCATTTAAGGTGCTGTTTCTTCCATCTCCTCGGTATGTGTTCCATGCAGCGTGGGCGGCATGTTGAGTGTGTTTGCTGTTTTGGGTGGAAATTACCACTGTGCGTGCGTTTGGCAGGCTGTGATTTCTACGGAGGGGTGTCCAGCGTAATGCCTGCTTGGCCTTTGCTGAGGACCCATCTCACAGCGAAGAGTGCACGTGGCTCAGATTTTTTCCCACATTACTGAGCTCTTTTTACACGTGTTACCGAGCTGTTTTTACCCATGTTACAGAGTTGTTTTTACTCATGTTACAGAGGTTGTTTTACTCATGTACAGAGCGTTTTTTTTATGTTAGAGAGTTGTTTTTACTCATGTTACAGAGCTGTTTTTCTATGTTACAGAGAGCTGTTTTTACTAATGTTACAGAGCTGTTTTACCCATGTTACATAGCTGTTTTTATCCTCATGTCTACATGCTGTTTTTACGCCATGTACAGAGCTGTTTTTTCATGTTACAGATGTTTTTACCCAGTACAGAGCTGTTTTTACCTATGTTACAGAGCTGTTTTTAACCATGTAACAGAGCTGTTTTTACCATGTTACTGACTGTTTTTTACTATGTTACAGAGATGTTTTTTACCCATGTTACATGAGCTGTTTTTTACCGATGTTTACTGAGGCTGTTTTACTATGTTACAAGCGATGTTTTTACCATGTACAGAGCTGTTTTTTTTCCCATGTTACAGAACTGTTTTATCCATGTTACAGAGCTGTTGTTACCTATGTTACAGAGCTGTTTTACCCCAGGTTACAGAGCTGTTTACCCATGTTACAGAGCTGTTTTACCCATGTTACGAGCTGTTTTTACCATGTTATAGCGTTTTAGCCATGTTACTGAGCTGTTTTTTACCGTGTTACAAGCTGATTTTACCCGTGTTAACCGAGCTGTTTCTGTCTGCGTTACAAGACTGTTTTTATCCTGTTACAGAGCTGTTGTACCTATGTTACAGAGCGTTTTACCCAGGTTAAGAGCCTGTTTTTACCATGTTACAGAGCTGTTTTTACCCATCGTTTACAGAGCTGTTTTTACCCATGTTACTGAGCTGTTTTTTGAACCCATGTTATGAGCTTGTTTTTACCCGGTTACCAAGTGATTTTAACCCGTGTTACCGAGCTGTTTCTGTCTGCGTTAAGCTGTTTTCCCATGTTACAGAGCTGTTCTTACCTATGTTACTAAGCTGTTTTTACCCCTGTTACATGCTGTTTTTACCTGTTACATGCGTTTTAGCCATGTTACAGCTGTTTTTAACCATGTTACAGAGCTGTTTTTAACCCATGTTACAGAGTGTTTTTACCATGTTACAGAGCTGTTTTTACCCATGTTACAGGCTGTTTTTACCCGATGTTTGAGCTGTTTTTACCTATGTTACAGAGCTGTTTTTACGCCATGTTACAGAGCTGTTTTTACCCATGTTACAGAGCTGTTTTTGCCCATGTACAGAGCTGTTTTTTACCATGTTACGAGCTGTTTTACCATGTTAAGAGCTGTTTTTACTATTTACGAGCTGTTTTTTTTACCCGTTTTATTACCAAGCTGATTTTACCCGTGTTACCCGAGCTGTTTTTGTCTGCATTACAAGCTGTTTTTAACACCATGATAGGGCTTTTTTTACCCATGTTACAGAGCTGTTCTTACCTATGTTACTGAGCTGTTTTTACCCTGTTCATGCTGTTTTTACTCATGTTTACATGCTGTTTTTTCCCATGTGACAAGCTGTTTTTACCAGGTTACCATGCTGTTTTACCCATGTTACAGAGCTGTTTTTACCCCATGTTAGAACTGGTTTTTTACCCATGTTACAGAGCTGTTTCTACCTACGTTACTGAGCTGTTTTTACCCATGTTAGAGCTGTTTTTACCCATATTACAGAGCTGTTCTACTGTTACTGAGCTGATTTTACCCGTGTTACCGAGCTATTTTTTTACCGTGTTACCGACTGATTTACTCGCGTTACCAAGCTGTTTTTGCCTGCGTTACCAAGCTCTTTTACCCGTGTTACCGTGCTGTTTTAACCAGTGTTACCGACTGTTTGAACTCCTATTCGAGCTGTTTTTACCCTGTTACTGAGCTGTTTTTACCTGCGTTACGAGATATTTTTACCTGCGTTACGAGGCTGTTTTTACCTCGTTACGGAGCTGTTTTTACCTGCTTACCGAGCTGTTTTTACGCTGTTACCCGTGCTGTTTTACCCGCGTTACCGAGCTGTTTGAACTCCATTACCGAGCTGTTTTTACCCTCGTTCCGAGCTGTGTTTACCCGCGTTACCGAGCTGTTTGAATACAATTACCCGAGATGTTTTTACCCTCGTTACCGTGCTGTTTTTACCGTCGTTACGAGCTGTTTTTTTCCTCGACGGTGTGTTTTTACCGCATTACCGAGGTGTTTTTACCCTCCTTACCTTGCTGTTTTTACCTCGGTACCGAGCGTTTTTACCCTCGTTAACGAGCTGTTTTTACGCCTCGTACGTGCTGTTTTACCTCGTTACCGTGCTGTTTTTACCCTCATGCCGAGTTGTTTGAACTCCTATTACATGCTGTTTTTACCCATAACCGGCTGTTTTACCCTCGCTTACCGAGCTGTTTTTACCTCGTTACAGGCTGTTTGAACTCCTATTACCGTGTTGTTTTACTCTCGTTACCAAGCTGTTTTACCCTGTTATCATGCTTTTTTACCCTCGTTACCGAGCCTTTTACCCTCGTTACGAGCTGTTTTTACCTCATTACCGAGCTGTTTTACCGTCGTTACCGTGCTGTTTTAACCTCGTTTCCGAGCTGTTTTACCTCGTTACCGGTGCTGTTTTTACCTCTTACGAGCTGTTTTTACCCTCATACCGTGCTGTTTTTAACCGTCATTACCGAGCTGTTTTTAACCTCATTACCGAGCTGTTTTTACCGTCGTTACCGAGCTGTTTTTACCCTCGTTACCGACTGTTTTACCCGCGTTACCGAGCTGTTTAACTCAATTACGAGCTGTTTTACCCTCGTTAACCGTGCTGTTTTTACCGTGTTTACCATCGAGCGTTTTTTCCCAAGTTACGTGCTGTTTTTTACCCGTATTACGAGTGTTTTTTACCCTCCTTACCTTGCTGTTTTTACCCTCGTTACCGAGCTGTTTTCCTCGTTACCGAGCTGTTTTTACCTCGTACCGTGCTGTTTTACCCTCGTTACCGTGTGGTTTTTACCCTCGTTGCCCGAGTTGTTTGAACTCCTATTACCGATGTGTTTTTACCTCATTATCCGTGCTGTTTTTACCCTCGTTACCGAGCTGTTTTTAACCTCGTTACCATGCTGTTTTTACCCTCAGTGTTACCATGCTGTTTTTACCGTCGTTACCTGCTGTTTGAACTCTATTACCGTGTGTGTTTTACTCTCGTTACCAGCTGTTTTTACCCTTGTTATCAATGCTGTTTTTCCTCGTACGCTCTTTTACCTGTTACCGAGCTGTTTTTACCCTCGTTAAAGCTGTTTTTACCCTCGTTACCGTGCTGTTTTACCCTCGTTTCCGTGTTTTACCTCGTTACGTGCTGTTTTAACCCTCTTACCGAGCTGTTTTTACCTCATGTTTACCCGTGCTGGTTTACCCTGTTACCGAGCTGTTTTTACCTCTTACCGTGCTGTTTTACCTCGTTACCGGAGTGTTTTTACCTCGTTACCATGCTGTTTTACCCTCGTTACCATGCTGTTTTTTACCCTCGTTACCAGCTGTTTGAACTCCTATTACCCGTGTTGTTTTACTCTCGTTACAGCGTGTTTTTACCCTTGTTATCATGCTGTTTTTTACCCTCGTTACCGACATCTTTTACTCGTTACCGAGCTGTTTTTTACCCCTCATTACCGTGCTGTTTTTACCTCATTACCAGAGCTGTTTTTTACCTTGTTCCATGCTGTTTTTACCTCGTTAACATGCTGTTTTTACCTCGTTACATGCGTTTTGAACTCCTATTACCGTGTTGTTTTACTCTCGTTACCGAAGCTGTTTTTACCCTGTTACAGCTGTTTTTACCCTCGTTACCGAGCTCTTTTTAACCTCGTTAGAGCTGTTTTTTACCCCATTACCGAGCTGTTTTACCCTCGTTACGTGCTGTTTTTACCCTCGTTTCGAGCTGTTTTTAACCCTCGTTACCGTGTGTTTTTACCCGCGTTACTGTGCGTTTTAACTCTATTACAAGCTGTTTTTACCCGTGTTACGAGCTGTTTTAACTCCTATCCGAGCTGTTTTACCCGTGTTACAGAGCTGTTTTTACCCTCGTTACTGTGCTATTTGAACTGTATACGAGCTGTTTTTTACCCTCGTTACCTGCTGTTTTTACCCTTGTTAACGAGCTGTTTGACTCTACATGTTACCTGTGCTGTTTTTCCCTCGTTACCGGCGTTTTTACCCGTGTTACGAGTGTTTTGAACTCCTGTTACCGAGCTGTTTTACCCGTGTTACCGAGCTGTTTGAACTGTATTACCAGAGCTGTTTAACCTGTGTTACTGAGCTGTTTTACCTGTTACAGGCTGTTTTACCCTCGTTACCTGCTTGTTTTTTACCTCGTTACGTGCTGTTTTTACCCTGTTACATGCTGTTTTACCCATGTTACCATGCTGTTTTTACCATGTTACAGAGCTGTTTTTACCCATGTTAAAGAGCTGTTTTTACCTATGTTAGCAAGCTGTTTTTACCCATGTTACAGAGCTGTTTTTACCCATGTTACATGAGCTGTTTTTACCTATGTTACAGAGCTGTTTTTGCCCATGTTACAGAGCTGTTTTTCCCATGTTACAGAGCTGTTTTTACCCATGTTACAGAGCTGTTTTTACCTATGTTACTGAGCTGTTTTTTTTACCCGTTTACCAGCGATTTTACCCGTGTTCAGAGCTGTTTTTGTCTGCATACGAGCTGTTTTTACCCATGATGGCTGTTTTTTACCCATGTTACAGAGCTGTTCTTACCTATGTTACTGAGCTGTTTTACCCCTGTTACCAATGCTGTTTTACTCATGTTTACCATGCTGTTTTTACCCATGTGACAAGCTGTTTTTACCTAGGTTACCATGCTGTTTTTACCCATGTTACAGAGCTGTTTTTACCCATCGTTAGAACTGTTTTTACCCATGTTACAGAGCTGTTTTACCTACGTTACTGAGCTGTTTTTACCCATGTAGAGCTGTTTTTACCCAATTACAGGCTGTTCTTACCTGTTACTGAGCTGATTTACCGTGTTAC
>CM068954.1:190349538-190366640 GCA_035128595.1 Eptatretus atami | reverse complement strand
CCCGTGTTACCGAGCTGTTTGAACTGCTATTACCGAGCTGTTTTTAACCGCTGTTACTGAGCTGTTTTTACCCTCGTTACAGTGCTGTTTTTACCCTCGTTACCGTGCTGTTTTTACCCTCGTTACCGTGCTGTTTTTTACCCCTCGTTACCCATGCTTTTTACCCATGTTACGAGCTTTTACGTGTGAACTCCTATTACCGAGCTGTTTTTTAACCGATGTTACTCGAGCTGTTTTTACCCCGCGTTACCGTGCTATTTGAACTCCTATTACGAGCTGTTTTTACCCGTTGTGCCCGTGCTAATTTGAACTCTATTACAGAGTGTTTTTTAACTCGATGTTACTGAGCTGTTTTCACCTCGTTACCATGCTGTTTTTACCATGTTAACGACGCTATTTGAACTCCTATTACGACTTGTTTTTAACCGATGTTACCGAGCTGTTTTTACCAACTCGTTTACCGAGCTGTTAACTCCTATTCCGCTGTTTTTACCTCGTGTTACGTGCCTATTTGAACGTCTCTATCACCGAGCTGTTTTTACCCCGTTACCGTGCTATTGTGAACTCCTTTTACCAGCTGTTTTTACCCGTGTTGCCGTGCTATTGAACTCCTATTAACGAGACTGTTTTTAACCGTGTTACTCGAGCTGTTTTTACCCCTGTTATCCGTGCTATTTGAACTCCTATTCCCGAGCTGTTTTTATCTAACCCCTCGTACGAGCTGTCTTGAACCTATTACCAAGCTGTTTTTACCCGTGTTACCGTGCTATTTGAACTCCTGATTCCCGACTGTTTTTTTACCCCTCGTACGTGTCTATTTGAACTCCTTTCACGCTGTTTTTTACCCGTGTTACCGAGTGTTGAAACTCTATTAGAGCTGTTTTAACCGTGTACTGAGCTGTTTTTACCCTCGTTTCAGTGCTGCGTTTTTTACCCTCGTTACGGTGCTGTTTTTACCCTCGTTACGTGCTGTTTTTTAACCCTCGTTACCATGCTGTTTTTACCCATGTTAACGAGCTATTTGAACTCCTATTACCGGCGTGTTTTTAACCGATGTTTACCTGACCTGTTTTTTACCCGCTGTACCGTGCTATTTGAACTCCTATTACCGACTGTTTTTACCCGTGTTGCCGTGCTATTTTGAACTCCTATTACAGAGCTGTTTTTAACCGATGTTACTGAGCTGTTTTTACCCTCTGTTACCATGCTGTTTTACCCATGTTAACGACTATTTGAAACTCCTATACCGAGCTGTTTTAACCGATGTTACCGAGCTGTTTTTACCCTCGTTCGAGCTGTTTGAACTCCTATTACCAACTGTTTACCCGTGTTACCGTGCTATTTGAACTCCTATTAACCGAGCTTTTTTAACCCTCGTTACCGTGCTATTTGAACTCCTTACCGCTGTTTTTACCCGTGTTGCCGTGCTTTGAACTCCTATTACCGAGCTGTTTTTACTCTCGTTACCGGAGCTGTTTGAACTCTATTACCAAGCTGTTTTTACCCCGTGTTCCCGTGCTATTTGAACTCCTATACCGCTGTTTTTACCTCGTACCGTGCTATTTGAACTCCTTTTACCGAGCTGTTTTTACCCGTGTTGCCGTGCTATTTGAACTCCTTACAGAGCTGTTTTAACCGATGTTACTGAGTTGTTTTACCCTCGTTACCGTGCTATTTGAACTCCTATTACCGAGCTGTTTTACCCTCGTTACCGAGCTGTTGAACTCCTATTACCAAGCTGTTTTTACCCTCGTTACGTGCTATTTGAACTCTATTACCGAGCTGTTTTTACCCTGTTACCGACTGTTTGAACTGCTATTACCGAGCTGTTTTTAACCGCTTTACTGAGCTGTTTTTACCCTCGTTACAGTGCTGTTTTTACCCTCGTTACGTGCTGTTTTTACCCTCGTTACCTGCTGTTTTTACCCTCGTTACCATGCTGTTTTTACCCTCGTTACCATGCTGTTACTCCTGTTACCAGCTGTTTTACCTCGTTACGTGTGTTTTTACCTCTCGTTACCATGCGTTTTTACCCATTAACGAGCTATTTGAACTCCTATTACCGAGCTGTTTTAACGATGTTACCGAGCTGTTTTTACCCGCGTTACCGTTGCTATTTTGAACTCCATTACCGAGCTGTTTTACCCGTGTTGCGTGCTATTGAACTCCTATTACGAGCTGTTTTAACCGATGTTACCGAGCTGTTTTTACCCGCGTTACCGTGCTATTTGAACTCCTATACCGAGCTGTTTTTACCCGTGTTGCCGTGCTATTTGAACTCCTATTACAGAGCTGTTTTAACCATGTTACTGAGCTGTTTTACCCTCGTTACCATGCTGTTTTACCCATGTTAACGAGCTATTGAACTCCTTTACCGAGCTGTAACCGATTCCGAGCTGTTTTACCCCGTTACCGAGCTTTGAACTCCTATTACCAAGCTGTTTTTACCCGTGTTACCCGTGCTATTTGACTCCTATTACCGAGCTTTTTACCCTCTGTTACGCGTGCTATTTGAACTCCTTTTACCGAGCTGTTTTTACCGTGTTGCCGTGCTATTTGAACTCCTATTACCGAGCTGTTTTTACCCTCGTTACCGAGCTGTTGAACTCCTATTCCAAGCTGTTTTTACCCGTGTTACCGTGCTATTGAACTCCTATTACCGAGCTGTTTTTACCCTCGTTACCGTGCTATTGAACTCCTTTTACCAGAGCTGTTTTACCCGTGCGTGCTATTTGACTCTATTACAGACTGTTTTACCGATGTTACTGAGCTGTTTTACCCTCGTTACCATGCTGTTTTTACCCATGTTAGAGCTATTTGAACTCCTATTACCAGCTGTTTTTAACCGATGTTACCGAGCTGTTTTTACCCTCGTTACCGAGCTGTTTGAACCCTATTACCAAGCTGTTTTTACCCGTGTTACCGTGCTATTTGAACTCCTATTACCGAGCTGTTTTTACCCTCGTTACCGTGCTATTTGAACTCCTTTTACCGAGCTGTTTTTACCCGTGTTGCCGTGCTATTTGAACTCCTATTACCGAGCTGTTTTTACCCTCGTTACCGAGCTGTTTGAACTCCTATACCAAGCTGTTTTTACCCGTGTTACCGTGCTATTTGAACTCCTATTACCGAGCTGTTTTACCCTCGTTACCGTGCTATTTGAACTCCTTTTACGCGAGCTGTTTTTACCCGTGTTGCCGTGCTATTTGAACTCCTATTACAGAGCTGTTTTTAAACCGATGTTACTGAGCTGTTTTACCCTCGTTACCGTGCTATTTGAACTCTATTACCGAAGCTGTTTTTACCCTCGTTACCGAGCTGTTTGAACTCCTATTACCAAGCTGTTTTTACCCTGTTACCGTGCTATTTGAACTCCTATTACCGAGCTGTTTTTACCCTCGTTACCGTGCTATTTTGAACTCCTTTACCAGAGCTTTTTTACCCGTGTTATCGAGCTTGTTTTTTTAAAATTTTTTCTGATTACCAATCTGTTTTACCCATGTTTCCCATAATGAGAACAGCAAGTAGATACTTTTCAATGTATAACTGTGTTACTGGAGTTCGTAGTTTTCAATATATAACGTCTGTACAAATTTAATTGAGACACCCCATATATTTATATATTTATTTATGGACCACATTGCATCCATTGACTGAATATTCTCTTTCAAATATATTCTCACTGAACCACAGCTGATTTTCTGAAACATCACAACTCTCGTTAATGTGCATCACCAAACCCTAAATACAATAACTGCAGGTACACCAGTAGCTGACGTGGCTGAGCTATGATCCCAAGTATCTTCTGTCGCCCAAGTTAACGAAGTATTGCTCATTGTTCAAGGTAAAACATGTATTTGTTCTCTGTGTTGTATTTCGTTTGTCATTTTTCCTTCATTGTAGTTACAAATGGCAAAGCTGGAAGAAATAGTCAGTTTCCCGTCTTACGCTGCACCCTTTCGCCCGAGTCGAACAAATAACCCATGGGATTGTGTCATGTGTTTAGATTTTCACAGATTGGGAAATTATTCCCTTTTCAGGTTTTTTTGTGCGATTCTAAGAGGTGATAGGTTGAGAAACTGTCGAGCTTGAACCAAGGGATGATTTTATTTTCACATTCACTGAGCACAGACCTTGTTGGTAGGTGTCAAGGCCAGGTGTAATGCAGCAATGACATCCGATTTCATCTCAAACGTTTTCTTTTGTGAAAGCAAATTATAAGCCTCCTCGAGTATAACAGCGACTTCGTTTGATTACTATGTACCTGCGAGACCTTCTATTAATTTGTAAATAATGAGCTTATTTCATCGTGTGAAACATCATGCAAACGTTCTATAACTATGCAGTGATAATATACTCGTGTCACGTATGAAAAAGCTTTATTTGCAAAATTTGTAAAACATCGGTGAAAGGACAACAAAAACAAATGTAGTGCAAATGCAATTCTTGCTTATAACCACTGCCCAGTAACAGTTTCCCCATCCTTTGTCAGATTTTGTTCGTGAATTATTTTCTGGACAAAGCATGTGCTGTATTGCAATAAACCCCAATGGATGTTTGTGTGGTGCGTGTTCTTGTGTAGCAAGCTTCTCATTACTGCCAAAAATTTGTTGAAATCATCAATAATGTAAGCATTGATAGATTTGAAACTTCTTCGAAGACTTCAGAGCAGATGCAAACTTCCAATGTCCTTCGCACACATTGTTGATGCTCCGTTAATTGTGTCGGGCATTGCTCGTCTCCTTCAGATATCATCCGCGCACATTGGGTCGTGCTCAGAGTTCTATGAAGTGCTTCCGTGCAAGAGGCAGGGAATCCCAGGACGGTACTCGTATGAAACACCCACTCCCCTTGGGAGGTGTCAATGAAGCACTTGCACTAATTGCCAGGTGTAATGCAAAATTGCAAGTCATCTCTACAACTGACTTGTAATGCCCTCTCCCAGAACCAGCGGGTGGCACTATACAGTACACATCATGGTTGATGACAAACAAACACCTACCAACCCTGTTTTTCAGTTTTATTATATAAATAAAATTGATGTACTGCTATAAGCATTTAAAAACTAAACTCTTTTCAAAAGCAGCACAATTCAGATTAAGTAACAAGCGAGCCAGTGAAATACCGCTTCACCACGCTCCATTAACATCGATGCTGTGCTCGTGTAACATTGGTGAAGGGGTCATCATGCAGTGACAAGAAACACATTGCACATGGAATTATTATATGCCAAACACTATTCCTTTGACACAGTGCCAATCCATTCACCAATTCTTTCCCACACAACCAATCCAAAGCGATGCACATCCCACAGCAGTCACTACTCATGAAGGATTCCACCACATCCTACACCCTCGGAGGACTCTCGGACACCCTTAAACGTCATTCCTGTATTATGCTCACGTGTTTTACGGGACGAAATACCACATTTGCATTACACAAGCAGCAAATCGCATCGTCCCCACTTGGCACGACACATATTTGACACTCGCTGCAGGAAGCAAGTATGTGCTAGTGCCAAAGGGAGCCGGAGCGGCAGGTTGAAATGGATGGACACACAGTTTCCACTTTTTGGTCTTCCTCAATTATTGTGGATCATACGTTGTTCGACGCTTGTAGTGGGAAAATCTAAGCGGGGAGGGAAAGAGGTTAGTTCAAACAAACTTTGGCGATTTGAATAAGAGGATGACAATAAATCAACAAAGCCCTTTATCCATTCTGACTATCTCACAGCTACAATATGGTGTAGTTAACTTGTCGAGAGGAGCATGAAGCAAATTATACAGCAAAATTGTTTGCTTCGTCCTGCATCGACTACTTATCATAGCAATCTCAGTGGTTGATAATATTTACATAGATATAACTAAATGATGGCCTAGAGGTACACAAACTAGCCTCTAAGCTGTCTCGCCTGGGTTTGAATCCTGACCCAGCTATAAATTGTCATCCCGGCGTTTCACAGACAGGACGATTCATCAATGTGTGTGCCGTTAGACGGGCGTCCCGTCTTCCGGCATTAGTTGGTGCATGTAAAAGATCCCATGGTGTTCTTCATGAAGAGTAGGTGAGCTATCACCGTCACCCTGAACAAATTACAAGTTCCTGCCATAACTACCGCTGGGAAGGCAACGGCAAACCACCTAGTGCAACCTTTCCAAGAAACTTATTCACCAGCACCGATGCTCTGTGACAGAGTATGGTACATCATAAAAGTATCGATAATCTTGTTGAAGAAAATAAAAATGGTGACCTTCATCAAGCTTGGGGAGAGGTATTCCCACATAAGTATTTGTAAAAGAGCAAAGATTCAACTAGTACAGGCTCTTATATTCCCAAATGTTATCTGTGCTTGTGAATGATGGATGATGAGAAAAGCACATCGGGAAAAACTAAATTCCTTGGAAATATGTTGTTCGAGGCAGCTATAAGGATTCCATTGACCTCAACACTCATCAATGAAAGCAGGTGAGAAGAAACTTCTGGATCAAGAAGACTCAGAAAAATTGTTTAAACGAGCGAATGCTAAGATACTTTGGTTATATAAAAAGATGATAACTTCGAAAAAACCAACAAGGATGGCAAAGTAGCAGCCTTAAGGCAAAGATGAGGACAAAGGTCGTGGCGGACGGTCCAAGAGAAAGCACTGGATGGAAAGCCAATGAAAGAACTGGGGAGCCTTTGTTACTGAGCAAAGAAATTGGTGAAACATGATCAGGGCAGCCATGCGTCCTCGGCCGTAAGGAGAGCGACTAACCCAACATCAAATCAGCAATACATCATTAAATTTCAATATCTGGCACTCTATGTATGGATTGTCAGGGATTTGACATCACAAACTGGGAAGGGTAGGGGGTCAAGGAAGCTTGTTAGGAATCGGACTGTGCAGAACATACAACTACAATGTGACAGTTGTTAGCTGAGAAAAAGGAAGGAAACGAGTGTGCAAGTTGGTAGTGGCACCAGTGTACAAAGGATCGGATAAATTTATTCTGGCAGAAATGGCTTTCATACCATGCATCACCACCAATTACCACAACACAAGCTTGTACAAGTCTTGTCATAAAAAAAACCAAATCGCACAGTGTGACTCTCACTGTGAGATGTTGTGCCATTCTTCGACCAGGAGCACTTCCAGTTGATCAAGAGACCGTGGGTGGACTTGGAGGCTACAAGCCCATCTCCTTAGGACTTCCAAGTACATGCAATTGGATTTATTTCCAAAGGTCCTGAAGGCCTGTCCATGTGAGTGATTGTGTATTCCTGAAGTGCAGTGTTAACAATATGTGCTCGGTGTTGATGGGGCGTTGTGATCCGTAATGATGAATGTGTGATCTTGCTGTTGGGCCAGAGGGACAAGTACAGGTGTATTGACCATATCGCTGTATTTGACATCAGTCATAACACCCCTCCAAACAATGACATCAGCTCTTCAGCCAACTTGAATGCCACACCGTACCATCAGGCTGCTCCCATCAAACCGATCGTGTGACTTAGTGGTCCAGTTTGCAAATCGCTCTTCGTCTCGTCTCGAGACTTGAGCACATCCACCATTGAAGTCCAGGAAGCATATAGAGACGTCAGTGAAACGAATTTGACGCCAATGTTTAACCTTTAAATTGTGACATTGTGTCGTCGATTGCCTGCACTGCTGTCAATGGCAATATCTTGTAGAAATGTGGAGCAGTGATCTTCCGGACCTCACACTACTAGTGTGAAGCTTGTTTCAAACTGTCTGGGTTGAAACTCCATGGTTGATTGCTCTTTGCAGGTCATTTTGGATAAATTGTGTTGTTGAAAAGTGGTTTCTTCTGGCGAGGGTGACAACGTAACGATCCTCAAGAGGGGTTGTAACCCTTGGGCGATCTGAAGGAGGTCTCTCCTCAATCCCAGGACCCTGAGTTCAAATCCTGCTCGGCTGTTGAAATAAAATCAGGCGGGGTTGACTCTGCCTGCCATCCTTCTGAGGTCGGCAAAATGAGTGCCAGCATGCTGGTACCCTGTGGCAGAGTGGCGACCCGTCCAGGATTGTGCCCAAGAGCCTAGGAGACTGCTTTGGCAGCACCAACGCTCTGCACAGAGTATGGTCCTGATGGATGGATGGATGGTGGCAATTTATTGAGGGTATTGACAATTAATCATGTGCAGACACATACATAGATTCTGTAGGACACATGATTTGCAGATTAATTTACAGGATTGTTCAGTTCAGGTGATTAGATAATGATCACAATACGTGTTGCACGTCCAATTTCTCAATTCGGTTTCTTTCCTCAATCCTCATCTTTATTTCACAGTTTAAGAGTTGTTGCCTAATATTTTGTGGTTACATTATATTATTACCTCTGCCACTGAAGGTGGATGGAGGTTATATTTTCACCCCTGTTTGTGTCTGTGTCTGTCCGTCTGTGAGCAGGATATCTCAAAAAGTAATGGACAGATTCGGATGAAGTTTGGTTGACAGGTTGTGGATGCATGACAAGGACGCATCGATTCGATTATGGTGAAGATCTGGGTCCAGATCCGGCCTATCAGTGGGATACAAAACATAAACGAATCAGCCGGGAGGAGGTATGTGCTCTACCGAGTGCCCTTCTAGTTGTTGTTATGTTATTATAATTATTATAATGCAATGATTCAGAAGTAAAAAGATCCAGGGATGAATGCCAAAGTCCATCTGGTCAGAGAAGAAATGTAAGAGTGAAAGAGGGTGAGAAAAGAGTTGGTGAAGAGCTAGCGTTATTGAAATCTGCACAAAGTTGCTGAGAGCCATGGCTCGGGAAATAGCAAGCATGACGGGAATCTTTCTTCTCAACTTAAATCCCAATGGGATGAAGTTGCGGTAAAATTGCACTGGATCGATGGACGTGGAGGTGGAAGGGGAGATGAGATGAAGTCCCTTTGCGTCCTCAAATGGTTCAAATGATTGCGCGGAATCGATGCTCACGGAATCTCGTAACGATCCAGTGATCGGCGTCTCCAGAATATTGGCGCCTGGATGCAGTCTGTACTTACTGAGTTTGTCAATCACAGATCGTTCGAGTAACTTAATTTCTCGCCAAGTATAGATTTAACCGCCTGCTAACCTGGAAATGGAGAGCCTTCAACAGAAACATGTGCATGCTGTTAAGAGTCAGGCTTTTAAGGGGCCTTGTGGATGAAAGCAGCCAACAGTGATCCGAGCAATTATTGCCAGTGTAAAATCCCATTGGCTATGACTAGATCAGCAAGTTTTCTGGGTTGGATATTATGTAAACGAACATTTTAATATGCGATGTATAATCTGCGGTATACCTGCGGATTATTGGAAGATCGGAGAGAATTTTCTTGAAATATTCTATTTGAAGAGATGAGAATTTTTTCTTTTCTGAGACCATTGATATTAATAACCAGTGATATTGATATTACCTGGTGTTGGCTGAGCGGTTAGAGTGGTGGCTTGGGATCCGAGGGTCCTGAGTTCAAGCCCCGTTGGCCGCTGAATTAACGCCAGGGGGTTGATTCAGCCTGTCATCCTTCTGAGGTCGGCGGAATGAGTACCAGTGTAGCCAAATGGCTGCGCACGAAGGGGAGGGGTATCGACGGATTTATTAAATCTGGTATTGGTGTGGTGCAGGCATGATTGGCCGAATGGCCTCCTGCTGTGCAAAATTTCCTTGTAATTCCTTGTAAAAATAAGATAGGATGAATCATAGTTATAACTGAAGGGCACTCAGTGTAGCGCATACCTCCGCCCCGTAATGCCTGATCCACGAGAACATATCGGGCCCAATACATTTTTATGATATCACGCCATATATCGTTTTTGGCCCAATCTCTCAATGGTGAAGAATCACTTTAAAAATTCTGGTAGTCGGATCCGGATCTTCACCAAAATCTAATCAGTTCGTCCTTATCACACGCCCAACCTGTCCACAAAATTTCATCCGGATCCGTCTACAACATTTTGAGATATCCTGTACACAGACAAACAGACAGGCAGAAAGGGGGTGAAAACATAACCTTCTTCACCTTCGGTGGCGGAGGTAATAAAACAGCATAACACCAATTCCAAAAACGATATTGGTCTTTATTACCACAGTTTTATACTACTGGCATTATTACATTATACTGGCAGACAAAGCGGCGTTCAATTTATTAATCTTCCGTTTACAGTTTACACAAAATACCCCGGAATACCTAACAAACACCAAATGACTTTCATCATGATGAAAATTGAACAATCACCCTTATTAGCCTTGTCCATTTCCAAGAGACTGTTGCAGTGTATGTGTGTGTGTGTGTGTGTGTGTGTGTGTGTGTGTGTGTGTGTGTGTGTGTGTATGAAACAGATCTACTTTCAAAAAGACCATCATATTTTCAGATCTATTGTGATCTGTATACACCAGCAAGGCTTTGCATTGTTAAATCTTCAGTGTTGTGTTAGTCGGAGGATGGAGGTTATGTTTTCACCCCTGTCTGTCTATCTGTTTGTTTACTTGCGAAACAGTATGTTGGTTGGTCGTGTGCATTATTCTGTCTGTTGGGTGGTCGCTAGACTACCGTTATTGTCAGGTTTTCCGTCTGTCTGTATGTATGTAAGGACAGCTCTGAGGCCAGAGGAGTCAACCGATTTTGATGAAACTTGACTGTAGGTTCATACCAGGATCTAGTTGTATGCTTTTGAGCACCGTTGCTATGGACGCCACCGTTGCCTAGCAAAGGGACTTTGAAATTTTTGAAAAAATCCGAAAAATATTTATATATTATTTTTTCGAAAATCAAAAATCGGCTTCCGTGCTTTTATGCCCACTATAATCAACCTCTTTGTCAAAAATTTCAGCCCGATCATCAAAAACTGCATGACTAGTATGCAATTATGTAGCGACCACCCATGGCGCCTACTGGCTTGTCTGTCTGTTTGTATGTAATGGACAGCTCTGGAGGCCAGAGGAGTCAACCGATTTTGATGAAACTTGACTGGTAGGTTCAAACAGGATCTAGTTCTATGCTTTTGAGCACCGTTGCCATGGACACCACCGTTGCGCAGCAACGGGACTTTGAAATTTTTGAAAAATCCTAAAAAATTAATTTTTTCGAAAATCAAAAATCGGCTTCCAGGCTTTTATGCGACTATAATCAACCTCTTTGTCAAAAAATTTCAGCCGTATCCGTCAAAAACTGTATGACTAGTATGCAATTATGTCGCGACCAACCCATGTCCAC
This sequence comes from Eptatretus atami, assembly GCA_035128595.1. Classification (NCBI taxonomy): domain Eukaryota; kingdom Metazoa; phylum Chordata; class Myxini; order Myxiniformes; family Myxinidae; genus Eptatretus; species Eptatretus atami. The sequence goes on along the minus strand of CM068954.1, from coordinate 190,355,438 downwards.
CCTACCGGCTTGTTTGTATGTCAATCGCCGACAGGTCCCAATTTTTAAGCAATCTTTACGAAACTTCACCGTCTGATAGAGTTTGTCATAAGGAAGAAGCCTCTTGCTTTTGAGGTCAAATGGTCAAAAGGTCAACATAGGCCAAAGGTCAACAACTTTGTCAGGTTTCTAAAATCCTCAATTTTCAACCGATTGACTTGAAATTTGAAGACGATTTATATTTCATGTCATTGAATTCAACCACCACTTATTCTTGAGGTCAACTTAGGCCAAAGGTCAACAACTTACGTGGGATTTCTAAAATCCTCAATTTTCATCCGTTTGACTTTGAATTTGAAGAGGATTTATATTTGGGGTCACTGAATTCATCCAGCCAATTATTTTTTTACATCAACATAGGCCAAAAGGTCAACATAGGCCAAAGAGTCGACATTGGCCTAATTTCTAAAATTGTCACATCCGATTTCGTTGAAATTTTTTTATTTTTTTTTGTATACCTTGTTGAGTCTCGTATGAGAGCGAACACACAATGTACAGCAAGGGGGCATGAGACAAGAGGGGTGGGAGTGGGAAGGACAAAACAGTGGGGAACAGAGACATTAAGGAGATCTGTGGAAGGAGAGGGATGGGGCGGGGAAAATACAAGATGGACATCACAGGGTCTTTCAGGAAGGAAAGCAGGGAATTTGAAGGAGGTGGGCTTGGGTGGATTATCGGGGCGTAGAAAAGATCGAGGATTTGGATGGGGGATGATAAGAGGTGGTGGTGAACAGCTGTTTTGAAGGCCTGGAGGGAAGAATGGGATTGAATAGAGTGAGGGAGTTTATTCCAAAGGTGGGAAGAGGATTTTAAATTTGAAGAGGATTTGCATATTTGGTCATTGACTTCAACCACCAATTATTTTTAAGGTCAAAAATTTTTTTTTTAATGTTTTGTGCTATGCACAACATTTTTCTTATTTATTTGTCTATTTGCCTGTATGTCAAAACGTTATGGATTGATTCGGACGAAACTTGGTGGACAGGTTCGGTGTGTGACGAGGAAGAATTTAATCCATTTTGGTGAAGATCCGAATCCGGATACTATCATTTTGAAGTGATTCTTCACCATTGAGATAGTGCCAAAAACAATATCTCAAAGCGTTGTGGACGGATTATGACAAAACATGGTGGATGAGTTGGGTAGGTGATGAAAACAAGCACATGATATTTTGTTTTTGGTAAACTGATCAGCATGGCGGAGGTATGCACACTAGTTCTGGCCTTCTATGGCACAATTAAGTTACGTTAAAAAAACACACACGTCTTTATCCTTTGTTAGCACATGGATATCCCACAGGTGGATGTGGGAAGAATGACTGACGTATCAGAATACGAGTCGATTACTAAGTCCCTGAATTGATGATGCAGCATTTGCTATGGTGAGGCCTCCTGTATCATTCACTACCGGTACATCGAATCCTGATGTTCTATGATGTTTTATTACAGATAATATCCAGGCTGTCACTAACCCATCAATTGCATCAATAATGTTGTAGATCTGAATGTATAAAACATTGCTATTCACTGTAGCCATAAGAAAGAATAAGTAAAGGTTTTGCCAAAACACTGCGAGTAATTTTGATGGTTCGAATCGGGCTTTGGTGTAAAGGCAGGGTATTTAAGTGGGACGTTCGCGGAATAAGACACGAGCGAAAGATCAAGAAACTATTTCTTTCTCAATGTGGATGAGTATAAAACATTGCTATTCTGTATATTGGCCTAAATATTATATATTCTGTACCGTATATATAAAACATATATACTGTATATTGCTTAATACGCTGGGGCTGCCTGCAGTCGTGACGAAATCATCATGGCGTTTGGCGAACTTAATTAATCATCCTTGTGTGTGCGTATATATATATTAAAATACATACACACACACAAGACTCGCTGACATAATGGTTGGAGCGTCCACTCTGAGTCTGGGAGGTCAGTATTTCAAACCCCGACCGAGTCATACCAAAGACTTTAAAAATGGTGTGTGCTGCTTACTTGCCTGACACCCTTCATTTAAAAAGGGACAGAACACGGACAAACAACGCTGGGAAGGCGATGGCAAAACACCGAGTACAACCCTTGAAATGGCAAGAAATTGCTTCGACAGCATCAATGCTCTGTATTGAGTATGATAGATCAAATCAAAGAACAAAGTATATATTCCGGTATATAGTAAAAAAAGGGTTGATGGGATGGTCTCCACTCCTAGAGGTATCCATTCTCCCCTCTTAGCCGTCTCACCTGGGTTTGAATCTCGGCCCAGATAGAAATTGTCATCCCAGTGTTTCGCAGGCAGGGAGTCAATGCGTGTGTCTTATCTGAACGTTCAAACTGGGTGTGTCCCGTCTGCCGGAATTAGTTGGTGGACGTTAAAGATCCCACGGTGTCCTTAGCGGAGAGTGTGTGAGCTATCGCCGGCACGCTGAACAAATTACAAATTCCGATCCAAACAACTGTTGGGTAGGCAATGGCAAACCACCCAGTGTAGTCTTTGTCACGAAACTGCTTCGGCAGCACAGACACTCTGTAACAGAGTATGGTACATCAGAATACAGTTGGATAAAATATTTCATAATTATATGTACATAAAATGTTTTGGCATGTCTTGCATTGTTGCGAATACACGTCTCGTTCCCGAGAACATAATAAATATAATAGAACGGCACTCAGTCGAGCAAGCGCCTCCGCCAGGTTGAACAGTTTACGTTTTGTATCCCACTCATAGGCTGGATCTGCATCCAGATCTTCACCAAAATCGAATCAATTCGTCCTTGTCACACACTCAACCCGTCCACCAAATTTCATCCGAACCCGTCCACGACTTTTTCAGACATCCTGTTCACAGACGGACAAACAGAAAGGGGGGGGGTGAAAGCATAACCTCAATCCACCTGCGGTGGCGGAGGTAACGAACACCACTCGTACCATCCATTATATTTAGTTGACCCTCGGTTTCCCGGGCTCCTCTTTGACTCGCATTCCAGGTAACTAACCTTTGTTATGCTTTGCAGAAACTTTGCTTCGTTTCGACCAGCAATGTGAGCATCAAGCTCACCTCTTCTTGAGATAACTTGCTGGTCTCCGAGCTTTGGGGTAACCTTTGGGGTCTCCGCGCTTACCTTGCCAAATCAGAGTCTGCTTCCTTATATCGACTGAAGCCGTTGTCTCCGTGGCACGCCGTGACGGCGGGGACTTTGTACGCTTATTTACCAACGTAGGCCTACAGTATTTAAAGCTTCCAGGAATGTGTCTGCTCGTGAAGTTGCTCCTTTTGAAAAAGAGAAGAAGGTACATCTTGCCGCCCGTCCCATGCACAGTCTTTTGTCCACTTGCTTTTTGTCCTACCCTCCCCCCCGTCTGTCTCGTCTGTCTCTCTCTCCCGACTCAAGCCTCTGTCCCGCCCCCACGCACCTGTCTCACTCGCCGCACCTTACCTGTGCATCGCCATCTTAAGCGGTTCCGCGATCGCTTCACTTTCAAATCACGAGCTGTTGGAGGGTGAGGAGCAAATTGACAGTCGGACAGGAGGGCACATCGACAGAGAAAGACAAAGATCGAGAAAGACTACCCCGCAGGTGTTGGGAAGTGGGACGGTGGCGACTGTGGCAGAATGAATGACAGAATGAAACGTCGATCATTGGAAAGAACCACAGGCTACAGTTAAAGGGTCAAACACATTTAAACGCCAAACTCAGACACAGAATATGAAAACATCATGTGTGGTTATGTCTGGCAAAAATAGCGGAGACCCCGAGATGAGATCGCACGGATATGGATCTTTTTATTCTAGCGCACGAAACGCACACCAGGTATTCACCTGCGGACCACCGATACCGATTACCTTTCAGTGAGCAGAAAACATTACCCAAGGCAAATGATAAGCATCCATGGAAATACTTCATCGTACTAAACTACAAATCCGGTTCGTCCATGTGTTTCCCTGAAACTCTTACCACGAAGCAAACGAAGAGCGCGGCGTCCCTCCGGGAGGTTCCGCCAACCGTTGTGCGTGCGAGGACGAGCGAGACACGCAGAACGCGCCTACAGGGGCGGAGCGACGAGACAGAGGAAGGGGCAATTGGAGGAGTTAAGGACAAGGATGGAGTAGCGGTGCGTTCACCTGCACTAGCACCACCTTTCGAACCTCGAGGGACGAGAAGAAGAAACATTTTGGTAGACAGGACCACTGGACCAGACACCGATATATATATATATATATATATATATATATATATATATATATATATATATATATATATATATATATATATATGTACAGTATATACTCGGTGTACAAAACATTAGGAAAATCTTCTTAAAATTGAGTTTCCTCAGAACAGCCTCAATTCATCAGGGCATGGACTCAACAGGGTGTCGAAAGCGTTCCACAAGGATGTTGGTCCATGTTGACTCCAATGCTTCCCACAGTTGTGGCAAGTTGGGTGGTAGCGGATCTCTACTCCGAATAGCTCGTTCCATCTCATCCCACAGATGCTCAATTGGATTGAGATCTGGTGACTGGGCAGGCCACTGCAGGAAGCTGAATTCACTGTCCTATTTGTGGAACCATTCCTGGACAATCCTAACCTTGTGACATGAGGCATTATCCGGGTGAACAAATCCATCGGCAGTTGGACATACACTGCTGCCATGAAAGGATGCACCTGATTGGCAATGATGATCAGATATCCTGTGGCATTCAAACGTTTCTCCACTTTTATCAAGGGTCCCGATGTGTGCCATGAAAACAGACCCCACACCATCACACCACCACCACCAGCCTGTGATGTTGACACAGAGCATGATGGATGCATGTACTCCTGTGGTTTTCTCCATACCCTAGTCCTCCCATCAGCGTGAAACAGCAGGAACCGGGATTCATCAGACCAGGCAATGTGTTTCCAAATCCTCCAGTGTCCAGTGTTTTCGTTCCTTAGCCCACTGCAACCCGCACGTTCTTGTTTTTTGCTGAAAGCAGTGGAATTCTGTACGGTCGTTGGCTGCCATTTAAATATATACAGTATATTTTTTGTATACATTGTCGAAGCTCGTATGATAACTAATACACAGAACGTACAACAAGGGGAACAGGAGCCAAGAGGGGCAGGAGAAGGAAGGACAAAACAGTGTGGAACAGAGACATGAGATCTGTGGAAGGGAGAGGTCTTCCTATCTGCCATGATTTTCCTGGGAAAAAGCCATTCTTCCAAGCTTTGCCTCCAAACCACTCGCCAACTGGGAATCCTCCGTTGTGCAAAGTCCTTCCTTGGCCCACTTGAGCTCCTGACCACTTACAAGCTTTCGTCCGCCGGCCTGATGGGAGTATGCTCTCTCCCTCTGACTGGTGCTGCCCTCTCTCACCTCTCTCGGTTTCATGCTGGGAAACCAAGCATTAGGATCATTTGTATCTTCCGCGATGAGGCCGAGTCTTTGGGCCTCTCACTCTCTCACTGCAGGAAGGTCAGAGGTCTTTCTGTCTTTTATCATTCCTCTCTGGTCTCACCCCTCCTACTCTGTCTGCGACATGCCCCCCCCCCATTATTTCCACAAAGTGCCCAAGGTCTGCCAGCAACCCCCTTCTGTGTAAACTACCAAAATCAAGAATTACTGCTCACCTTCTCTCTTTCATTCCTCTTTTTCCACCTTTGGAACAAACTCCCACACTCTCTTCAATCCACTCTTCGCTCCAGGTCTTCAAAACAGCTGTTCACCACCATCTAACATCTTCCCCCATCAAAACCATGATCTTTTCTTACCCCTGTTAATGCATGCCAAACCACCTCCTTCAAATTACCTGCTTTCCTTCATGAAAGTCCCTGTAATGTCCATCTTGTTTACCCTGTGTTCCCGCCCCATCCC
>CM068954.1:190308878-190327775 GCA_035128595.1 Eptatretus atami | reverse complement strand
ACGTGAAAGTCCTTGAGTGGCCCAGCCAAAGGCCAGACTTGAATCCCATTGACAATCTGTGGAAAGACTTGAAGATTGATGTTCACCGACAATTCCCATCCAACTTCACAGAGCTTGAGAAAATCTGCAAGGGAGAATGGGAGAAAACCCCCAAATCCCGATGTGCAAAGCTGAAACGGACATACCCAAGAAGATTCGAAGCCGTAATTATTGCCAAAGGAACTTCTACAGTGTTGAGTCAGGGGGTTGAATACTTATTGACTCGAGATATTTCAGCTTTTAATTTTTGATTGAATTTGTAAAAATTTCTAAAAACATATTTACACTTTGTCATTATGGGGTATCTTGTGGAGATAGGTGACAAATTTTTTTTTTTAATTTTATCAATTATAAATTCAGGCTGTAACACAACAAAATGTGAAAAACGTCGAGTCTTGTGAATACTTTCTGAAGTTGATGCAGTATTTAGGTATAAAAGAAAAGAAAAGAAGGCATTGCTAATTGAGGGGTCATTACCCAGTGATTTTGGCCTAAACAACATGGAAATCAAGAAAATGATCAAACACCAGGATCTCAAGAAAGAAGTGAAAAGATCCTGGAAACTGAAGTTTAGAGACATTGTACCAGTGATCATTGGAGCAACGGGAATGATAAAGAACCTTACAGAGGTATGAAAAACCATCCCTGGGAATATTACTACAAACAAACTATAGTTGCAAGCTGTCCAGGGCTCAGTGACGATCCTGAAAAGATCACGAGGAACAAAAATGAGAACAACACAACTTCACAGCTTGTTCCATGAATCATGACGCCTTACTGAAACGGGGGTGGGTACTTGGAGAACAGGTGGGACTCCGTTCCACCTCCTGAAACACGCATATGGAGAGAACAACCAACGACCGACACACACACACACACACACACGCACACAAAATATTTGCTTTTTTTTATTGAAACAATATTTATTTATTCCAAAATAAATAAAATCGAGTTGTTTATTGAACTATCGTGAGTATCTCGTTCAGGGGACGTTTGTAATCCCAGTATCAGAATCACGATTAGTGACACAAAAACGCACAGGCTTTATATTTAAAAAAAAAAATAATAATAATAATAATAATAAAAAATATATATAAACCTTCCTTTTGTTCTTCATTTTCACAATCAAATGCATTTTCTACTTCATTCATGGCGATTAGTTAAAACCTCTTCATTGAAGAATCATCTTGCTTTGTTACTTGTGTTTCATTGTTCGGATTTTGTAATCAACTCTCGCTGAACGATTAAGGACCTTTTTTTTTTTCACCCTAGACATCTTGATATCCCGTCTGGTTCAAACTCTTTGTGGATCATGCAACGCATCTTTCATCCACCACCAGCTACAGCTGGTCACACCAGCTCTTCCTCTAACCCAACCCACACCTTACAAGTCCACATTCTGCTCACCTTCATTGCTTAATCCACTTTTTTCTTGCCTTTTTTTATTTAAAAAAACCCTCCATGTCTGTCGAGCCTCGATCTTCCATCCTCAGTTTTTCAAGTTGGTGCTTACTGACTCACAGGCAAACTTGCGGTACCCATTATATAATTCCTTGAGCCTCATTTATCTTATGAAATTTGCGTGTCCGCTTACCCCTCCACCCCTCCCTTCGCATAACCCCCGTCCCCCGTTGTCAAGACGTCAGACTCTCACCATCTGTTGTTAACATCATTTGCCGTGATATTTGTTGGCAGGGTGCCCTAGAGGTAAGCGCACTCACTTCAAAGCCGTCTAGCATGGGTTTGAATCCCGACGCAGCAATAAACGGTCACACTGGTGTTTCGCATGCATGGCGAGGCATCGATGTGTGTGCAGTCCCTCGGATGGACGTTAAACTGCAGAACCCATCCCCTAGCATGTCCCTCAGTGTCCTTGGCAAAGAGGAGACGAGCTATCACCGGCACCATGAACAAAATATAAATACCTCCTCTCTGAGTGCGAGAAAGGCAATGGTGTTAGGGTTTGGTTTGTTAGGGTTTTGGGTTTGTTAGGGTTTGGGTTTGTTAGGGGTTTAGGGTTTGGGTTTGTTAGGGTGGGTTTGGGTTTGTTAGGGTTTGGTTTGAGTTTGGGTTTGGGTTTGTTAGGGTTAGGGTTTGGGTTTGGGTTAGGGTTATATCCCTTGCCGAATGTCCCTTGCCGAGAGAATGTTTGTGCGCAGCACCGACGCTCCGTGAAGAGTAGTTAGGGTTAGGGTTAGGGTTTGGGTTTGGATTTAGGTTAGGGTTAGGGTTATATCCCTTGCGAATGCCCTTGCCGAGAGAATGTTTGTGCGCAGCACCGACGCTCGTGAAGAGTTAGGGTTAGGGTTTTAGGTTTTGGGTTTGGTGTTAGGGTTTGGGTTTGGTTTAGGGTTATATCCCTTGCCGAATGTCCCTTGCCGAGAGAATGTTTGTGCGCAGCACCGATGCTCCGTGAAGAGTTAGGGTTAGGGTTAGGGTTAGGGTTTGGGTTTGGGTTTGTTAGGGTTAGGGTTTGGGTTTGGTTTGGTTTGTTAGGTTTGGGTTTGGGTTAGGGTTAGGGTTATATCCCTTGCCGAATGTCCCTTGCCGAGAGAATGTTTGTGGCGCAGCACGACGTCCGTGAAGAGTTAGGGTTAGGGTTAGGGTTAGGGTTGGGGTTGGGTTGTTAGGGTTAGGGTTTGGGTTTGGGTTTGGGTTTGTTAGGGTTGGGTTGGGTTAGGGTAGGGTTATACCCTTGCCGAATGTCCCTTGCCAGAGAATGTTTGTGCGCAGCACCGACGCTCCGTGAAGAGTTAGGGTTAGGTTTGGTTTGGGGTTTGGGTTTGTTAGGGTTAGGGTTTGGGTTTGTGTTAGGGTTAGGGTTATATCCCTTGCCGAATGTCCCTTGCCGAGAGAATGTTTGTGCGCAGCACCGATGCTCCGTGAAGAGTACGGTACACGTTTGATTACGACGGCTCATTAGTTGAAGGCAGCAGACCAGGTATTTATCTACTCACGGTACTTAGAATATACATTAATAGCAAAACTCTCACAAGGAAGAGTTATTTAAGTGTAGTTATGTTTCGGCCACGTTTATTACATTTATCTGTTGCGGAGAGTTTTGATGTCGGTAACGTGTTTAGCACATCATGTACGCACAATGAAGCCTTCAGATTATTGACCGAAGTAATGTTTCATAATAATCGGCTAATGCTGTCTGTCTGTCTGTCTCACCCTGAAATACGGAAATGTTCCCCAGAAAGGATTTTTTTTAAAAACAAAAGCCGTTTCAAATTAATCCAAAACTAAGGAGCAAATTTTTTTTTTCAGACAAAATATTGAACCCGGGCGGTGTATAGGCAATAGACCGCTGCTTCAATCACTCCCCCACCCCCACCCACCCTCGCAATTTTGTTTTTGTCTTTGGTGTTAAGAAAGACTTAACCTCCCATTTTTGAGCTTTTTCGACCAGCGCAAGACGAAAAGGCTTAATTTTCTTTTTCCTTCTTCTTCTTGTTCTATCGTGGAATTTTCATCACGGGCTTGTGTTTGACAATCGTGAGTGTAATCTGCATCAAGTAACATAATATCAGAAAAGCAGGATTTATATCCGTTTGTGCTCGATCGGCGTCATTTGAACTCTGTTTGACGTCATTGTATTTCGATCTATGGCTTTTCTGATACCAGAGTCATTCCAAAGGCACTCACAGATGTCCAAGAAATAGAAATTAGAAATGTTTTGTTTTTCAATGCATTTCTCTCTGTCTGTCTGTCTGTCTGTCTGTCTGTCTCTCATAAATGGCAAAGTGACCCGCATTTCACAGGCGTGGCCCGCTTTGTTTCTGAAATCCCGCAGACCCAAGTTATCGTCAATACCCGTATTGGATGTAAAGTACGATCAATTTTCCAAATGAGATGTTTCCCTTCCACTCCACTCGCAAGGATTGACCCAGACTGATAGACCTGTAGCCAATATGCAAGGTATCACTCCAGTGCATTAATTGGCTGTTTGACGTCATGAGCTTTCCTTCACCCAAGGCCATGTCACCACCATCCAGGATTCCACACGCAGTATCACTTCACTTCCGATCATGTCTAATCTACACTATAAGAGAGATGTTTGTCTGTCTGTCTGTGTGTCGCCATTTTTCTCAGAGATGGCAAAACAGATTTTCGTCAAACTTTGAGAGGTTCGTCAGGGAGTACCGGGGATTGTTCTAGGCAATATATAAGTTGGATTTTTTGTTTTGTTTTAATCGCTCTATGCAGTAGTGCCGGAGCCTTTGTGGCTACATGAAAGGTAACATTAAAGGATACACTGTAGACATGCAGTGAAGTGTTTTAGGCCCCCACAAGTAGAAAAAAAAAACACAAAATTTGATTTCTCCAAAATGCCAACAGGATTAGAATAGCACCGGGCAATGCCAAGTATCCCTGCTGGTAAATAAATAAAATAAAAAGTCTCTTTCAATCCCTAACAGCCCGCTTTTCATCACCTCCAACTTGCCACGTTTAACTCGGCGGACGGCGGACAGATAGTCGGTGCTGCTGAAGCGGTCAGTCTCTTGGCAGGGAATAAGTTGGGTCGTCAGTCATTGCCTTCCCAACAGTCAACCCGGGCAGCATTACTGCATGGAGTTTGTTCAGGGTGCTGGTGATGACTCACCAACTCTAATTACGTCGAAAGATGCCGTGGGATCATAAACGTCTACCAACTCATTCTAGGAGATGGGACACCCTCCTAAACATCCATCCGTGGGATGGAACACCCGTTGATGCATCGCCTCACCCTGACTCCCCAGTTCCGACAGTTTATAGTCAAGGCAGCAATCAAACCCAGACGAGACAGCTCAAAGGTAAGTGCTCTATACCTGTGCACCAGGGTGCTGACATATTTGACAATGTATAAGGGAATATAATTATTAAGGAAATGTGTCTTTTGGAATAAAAAAAAAAAACCTTGCCGTTTCTTGGACTCACAAGAACGTTTTGAACTCTCACGTCCACATATATATATATATATATATCCAATGACTGACTAACTGATCCGAAAGATTGGTGCCTTCCAGGTGTCGTAGAAAGCTGAAATCTGGTGTGCCGATGGACATCGAAGCCAGTACACCAGAAAAAAAATAAATCACAGAATCGTCGGACAACATCCATCAATGAAAATATAAATAAATGGGGGAAAAAAATTAAATCAGTGCAGGTGAGTGACCCGAGACAATGGCGGAAGCATGGTAATTTTGTGTGCCGATGGACATCGAAGCCGATACACCAGGAGAAAATCACAGAACCGTTGGAAAGCATCCGTAAATGAAAATATCAATAAATGCAAAAAAAAATAAAAAAAATAAATTAAAATAAATAAATGAAAAATCAAATGCAAGTGAGCGACCTGTGACAACGGGGAAACATGGTTCATATACTTACACAATGTGCAAGCGCACTCCGCTATTATATATATGTATGTTGTTGACGTATCACTTCGATGTGGCTGAGCTGAACTTCAATTTAATTCGCCCCAGCGGATAAATGAGGTTCGATTAAGTTGTATTTTTCGAAAAGGAAGAAGTGGATAAGTTCATCTGATTATTCCGTTTAAAGATGGAGAATGATCGCCCGCCGCCGGGTGCTTGTGCCAAGCGCTTCCCAAACTGACATCACAAAAAGGCCAAAAATGTTGTCCATTCCAACGAGACACCTTCAGCTCGAAGGTCAGTACCTGGGCAGCATATTTACCGGTGTTTATGTAAACTCGGTGTCTGCGAGGCGACGAGCCACGTCTGCTGCGTAACACCGTTGTCGTACGCAAATCGTCCGGAAATTGGATGCACGATCCTGTATTGCCTGGCTTGACAAGCCCGATATTTGGCTGACAGGTTAGGGGGAAATGGAATAACAAAAAAAGAGTGAACGTGAGGCTCCAGGGCTAGTCCGGCAGCTGCTGCTTACCGTGGCAGTCGCGACAACCCGACGTATCATTGTTTGAACGAAACTCGATCCGGGCAGCCCGAGCTCTCCCCTGGGCTTGAGGTGGGTCTCGACCGACCGCTCCGCTAGTGGTGTCGCTTTACACCGCAGTTCGACCGACCGCACTGCTCGTGGTGTCGCTTCACCCCAAGAGCCACGAGATCACCCGTGAACCGCGATAGGAGGAAGGTTCACCGTTGAGGCACGGGGGCAAACATATACGAGTGGAAAAGTTTCAATAAATCGAGATCATTCAGTTATGCAGTGTACCTCTTGGAGAATTATTGAGCAGGTATCGAACCTGCAATTACTAGGCTATATCGCACCACAGGTCATGGGACGACCCGTTCAAACTGTTGTGAGCATTGCTTAGTGACCGTCTGATTTACCAAACGGTGAATGTCACCAACAAACAGTCAGTCAAGGAAGAGACTCATTGCTCAGTTTGAGGAGGGCATGTTCAAAAACAAGGATATAATGGAATTTCATTCTGGGAATGACAAAGAGAACATGGTACAGTACAGAAGTTGTGCACTTATCTTTGAAACTGTCTAGCCTTGGTTCAATAAACCGTGGGAGTGGTGATTTGTGAAATTGGGTTTATGAGCAGCAAGATGTCCTTCAAGATAGTTAATGGGTACACAAGGATGCTTGTTCATTGTGTGTACTTCAAATGTGAATTGGTTGGACCGTCCGCTCTTAGTCTGGAAGGTCGGTGGTTCAAACCCTGACCGACCGAATCATACCAAAGACATTAAAAATGATACGTGCTGCTTCCGTGCTTGATCTTCAGCATTTAAAAGGATAGAGCAAGGGCAAACAACGCTGGGAAGGCAATGGAAAACCTCCCAGTATAAACCTTGCCAAGAAACTCCTTCAGCAGCAGCGGCACTCTGTAAGGAGTACTGGAATGAATGCAAGACCCGTTGCTTCGCTGACGGGAATACCAATCTTCACGTAATTGCTCAATAAAAAAAAAATGGGGAAATATAAAATTAGGCAGTGTGTAGATACCAGCCGAGCTGTACACTCAGGAAGCGAGGAGGGGGAGAGTGTTAATGGGATATTCATCACAGCCTTTTTAGATGCTGAATTCCGAACAATATACAAGAACACACGAAGAGAAAGATCAAAGTGAAATACAAAAAATTCTCGCCCTCCCTCTTTTCCTTCTTTTGATCAAACTGGGGTATGTATTCGGCACGGGCCATACCTGGAAACGAACTCTCCTCGTGCGTGTATGTGCAGCACGTGAAATGCTGTGTGTACGTATATGTGTGTGTGTGTGTGCATGTATGTGCATGTATCGCTGTGCTGCTCGATTAGTGATGTCCTCTATAGGATAATTGTTGACGGACGGACGCACGCAGACACTCCGAGACCGAGCTCCTTTTATATATTGTCAGGTCCTGCGGATCCCGTGTATTCGCGCTTTATAAAATGCGACCTGCTTCGACATTCGCGTAGTGCTTTAAATGGTTTCGTCAATATATCTATATATTACGAAAACTCTCATCTTGTACATATATATATATATATATATATATATATATATATATATATGTATGTATGCTCCTGAAATACAGCCAAAACGGTACAGGATAGCACAAAAATTTTAGGGCCACCTTACTCACCATTTGCCTGCGGTGTGCAGTATCAAGTTTCGTTCAAATTGGGCAACGAAAAAAAAATATTAAAAAATCAATTCCCAATTCAGTCAAGTACTCTTCGGAGAATTTGATCAATGCAAATAACCTCAGCGGTAATAGTTCGCTGGAGCTATCTTTTTTTATTTTTTTTTCTTGAAATGATTTTTTTTATCAACCGGTGTCACAACGGGAACCCAACGGGTTCACGGGTCGTCTAGTATTTTTTTTAAACTAGCAATGAACTCATCCTTCTGGACAGGTTAATTCCCCTACTTCGATGATGTCTATGGCTACTGACTCCCACCACGTGGCGGTATACGATACACAGTTACTGTACATGGAGAGAGAACTACAACAACACTCGGTAGAGCGCATACCTCCGCCAGGCTGAACAGTTTACGTTTTGTAACCTACCGATAGGCCGGATCTGCGTCCGGACCTTAACCAAAATAAAATTCTCGTTTCCAGATCTGGATCTTCACCAAAAAAATTCGTCCTTGTCACAAACCCAATCTGTCCACCAAATTTCATCCGAATCCGTCCATAACTTTTTGAGATATCCTGCACACCGACAAACAGACACACAGACAGGGGTGAAAACATATCCTCCATCCACCTTCGGTGACAGAGGTAAAATAAAAAATTTCACGTATACGGATCCCAATCTTCACCAAAAATTGAGTCAATCCTTCCTTGTCACACACGCAACCTGTCCACCAAATTTCGTCAGAATCCGTCCATAACTTTTTGAGATATCCTGGTCACAAAGAAACAGAGGGGTGAAAACATCACCTCCGTCCACCTTCGGTGGTGGAGGTAATATACGAACTGCGATTCCATGTTGTATTTACACGTTTAAAATGTATCCCATTTGGTATCCTGCATTTAATTCTGCTTGAATGTTGAGCTTTGCGCACGTGCGGAGCTTTTTAAACGCAGCACGGGAAGTGACCGCCGGAGACGGGAGACAGCCGAACGTGCAAACGTACGGAGAGCTAGACCTAGCTTTGAATTATATATAGATACCCTATATATTCTTGGCATTGGAATTATCCATTGTTTTCGAGTTCATAGTGGAGATTACAACTGAGTAAGGTACATACATATTGAGATGCATCTGCACAGGACCATAGTGTGCCTTTTCTCATTCCAAATGACACCGCAATGGTGGATTAAATCAGGTCAGCCAGCCGGTTAGATGGGTAAAAACAATGAACAAAAACGATTACCCCCTTGTGTATTGTATGGAACTGGTCGTAGCTCTTTCTCAAAATCCACCGAACGTACAGTTTGACGTCCAACAATACGTTTCTAATGTTGAGCAATATGCAGGATGTGAAAATCCTTTCAGGGGTTCGATTTTTAATGTCTTTCACAATCACAACTAGTTCAATGGGATGCATTCACCATCTGCTTGCTTCTGTCTGTCTTCTGTGAACCACCGACTCTCTGGATACGGCAAGCTCAGAAATTGGTTTTCAAATATTTTTGCTTTGAAACTCACAAAGAGAAACATGTAACCTTTGTAAGGCACACTGGATAACCAATTGCTTTATAAACAGTCACGAGGACAAAAGAAAACCTGAAAGAACCTCCATAAGATAAGGATGATACTTTGCCACCACAGCACATGTAACAGGCATGGCATTCCACACACCCACAGAGAGTCTGTACAGATCCAAATATACCCATATGTACCACTCCGTGTGTGCTGTACATACCTCAACCTTGTTTAGCAACTGCTGACTGTACATCCCAATCGGGACACGAACTGTACCGTTCTCGACTACAGGGTGCTCGTAAAGTGGCTTAAGGACTCAGCAAGCACTCCAACGGAACACCTGGCTTGGCAAGTGATTACCAATTCCTGTCGATAAACCCATGCACCTGGAAAATGCCCAAGCAATGCCTGAATTGGACAAATTAACATTTTAGCATCAGAACTGCTGCCAAGTTCAATTCTGGAGCTTTAATTTTGTAATTCAGCTTAGTTTAAGAGATTCTGAGGTTATGGCATGTGCAGAAATGAAATAAAGCCATGAACGCTGGCCTCTTCAGGCGTTTATAAGCATGTGATGTGTACAAGATTCGTGGTTATGATGAACCGGCATTCGCTAATATGAGTGAGGAAAGTGAAAAAATAACTTTATTGTGAGAAATCATTGCGGCCTGTTCCAAGTCAAGGTATGGTTGAGCAGGCCAAAAAACATGGTAATTTAGACCTCAAGGAGGTTACCCAGGATGTGCCTTAAGATCCCATTAGAGCGGTGTGGCTGAGATGTGCCTGATAATGGTTATACTTAAATAAGGCTGTTAATTATCTTCAAAAGGTGTAGTTTAATTAACCCAAACACCCTATTTTCACTCATGCACTTCCTTGAGCTCTCTTAGTATGTAAGCAAAGTTTCAGGCTGCAAGGTTTCATTTTTTGGAGTTATGGAGGACACACACACACACACTTGTTAGTATCGATACCTGGTCTTGGGGTAATTCAGGTTGTCATGGTCCCTCCATTTGTAATCAAGGAAAGCCTGTTGAGGTTTAATGGTGGCGGCATTTAAAGCCGCATAAAGAGACAGTGCCACACACTTCTGGCTTGCTTGGCACAAGGACGAGGCTTGTGATGCATAATTAGCATGGCGCTTGGCCAATTTGGTGCCCCAATCAGTACAGTATCGTGACTGGTGGACACGTGATCCAACTGTGAGTCTTCAAATCCGTTGACCGCTACGATCATAGGGAGCCGACTTGCCAGACTTGTACCAGGCAACTGGCATGAGTGGACAACTACAACAAAAGACCAAGGGCAAATGATATGATGAACAGGGCAGAAAGAGGATGTGCAAAAGCAGCACGACAGGTTCATCGACATGTGAGCTGATGCCGTTCGGTCCAGTTGCAGAATCAGTCGAGGGATGCAAAAACTTCTCCACTTTCTCAGGTGAAAAAAACCCTCCACAGAGTCCAGAGCAGTTGGGTGTGACGGAATATGGTGGGTACAGAGAGTGAGGGGTTGGGGAAACAATATTTGGAAGCAAACAGAGAATTGAGGCATTCAGCCTTCTCATGAGCGAAGCCATTGAAGTGAGGAAAGGATGGAAGGGGAGCATACTCCAAAGATAGACTTAAGGCACCACCAGGTTTTGAAGGAGGGAGACGGTTTGACAGATGTTTTCTGCTCTCCTGAGAGTGGACACACACTTGTTGTGGGGTTTTGGAATGATCTAAGGTTGCCTTCGGTGGATGTACGTTCCAGGAGGAGAAGGAAAGTTGTTTCAATGCAAGTGCTTCACCACAGGATTCAGTGTACCATGTGTGGAAAGAAGGGTAAGATAATTGAAGATGAGATGGGATGAATCTGTGTAGAAGATAGAGCAGATTTCTATGGAAGAATCCCAGTCTGAGGTACATCAGGGGCAGTAGATATTGGAAACCACTCCTGAAGTGAGATGGCTGCTTACACGAGTCTCTGCCAGTTTGGCTGAGTGAACTGCCAGACTCACCAGTGCTGAGTCTGCTCTCTGAGAATAGCTTGAGAGATGCTGATGTGAAGACAAGCAGATGATGTGATGAACCAATTGTAGCAGACGGAGAGCAAGAGTATTGTAGCGGGAGATGTTATTAAACCAAATCGAGAAGGGAGGATTTTCTAGTTGCCAGAAGTAATGACTTTGCATGAATCAATGAATGTAGCCCTGGAGAACATGACTGTAATATGTGTGCAGTCTATCTGAATAAAGTACATAATTCGGTGTTTGCTGGTGCGGTTTGTTTGACTGCGATACATTCCGTGGTTACTTATCCAATCACAACCAAACTTAACAGGAGGACTGAGGGTCACACGATGGAGGTTGTAGCGATTTAAGTCCCTCCATCCCCAAGGGGTTTCGCGCATTGACAAACTCAATGTTGAGGTTATATAATAAGTTTTCATGGCTTTCATGACGGCACACCTTCCGGATGTAAAAATTATTGCATGGTTCCAAATGTCCGTCATCAGAAGAATGATTGAGTAACATGTTATATTGACCTGATTAACAGTTTATAATGACATGCACGGTCTCATCCTTCCAATGACCTGATCTAACATTTATAATGTCATGCATGGTCTGATTCTTCCAATGACTTGATTATCATGAGAAACAGAACATGCAGTGCCAGGACACTGCTCAATGTCACTCTCCTCAGCTGGAACCCGTGGATCATCACTGTTTCGGGGCCTACTCTAGTGCAGCTCCTCACGGGCAGCCCCAGCAGCACAGCACACATACCACCAAGCAACATCGCCTACATGCTCGTTACCAATATCATTGACCAGATATAGATCCCACAGACCTGCCTTTACATATTGTTACAGAAATGGCCTTCGTATGCTATAAATATAGGATTAGCCCAGATCCCCATTAAATGCATGTTTAGCCAGGTTGTTCGGTAATTTGAGTTACATGTGTGTCGGGAGGTGTCACAGGCTGTTATTTGTTTGTGCAGTGGTGGTTGTCGAGAGCTTCCTCTTCTTCCTTCCTCTCTCCGACAATAGTCCCCGCCAGCGCTGAGAGGGGGAGTGGCCAAAAAGAGAAGTGAAACTAAGGCGAGGAGCCAGTGGCTTTGAAGCGAGCGAACGAAGGAGAGACAGTGGTGATTCTGCCGGGAGAGAAACTGGACCTGGGTGCGCCGGGTCTGCCTTCTGTGGCCTGGAGAAGCGAGCCAGGGCTGAAGGAAAGGACTGCAGGAGGTCTGTCTGCCCTCGGCTGGATGAGAGGATGACTGGTGGGAGTCGTGATCTGCTGTGTAGGGGACGGCTGTGTCTGTCTGCGATCTGCTTCGTAAAGGAGGCCTGGTGAACAGGCCAGGCCTGGATTGTATGCTGAACCTTGTGAGAAACCAGCTGGAGCCTACCGTCGATCTGGCGGTCTTGTGCCATCGACCTTACGCGGGTGTGAGCGCGCGGAGGCCGCGTGCGTGTGACAAAGGAGGTGAGCGCCATCTTGCCACGCGGCGTGCTCGAGCTTGGGGGCTCGAATCCGTGGACATCCGCTTGTTACGAGCGACATTCGTGCTTTTGACACTTTCCTCTCGTCCATGAAACATCACCAAGTACTCTGTCTTGTCTGCATGCTGTCTATGTCTTGTCTGCATGTTGTTTAAGGTATATCTCGGTAGGGACCCCCTCAAAACCCGTAATCCGTATGAAGTTGCCGCTTTGGATTAATTCGTGTCGCGTCGAGAAACCATCCGTTCGATTGGTATATAAAACCAAAATGGTTACAGACTGGCAGAAAACGCTCGGCATCTGACAAAACCAGTCTGTAACCGGGTCTATTTCAACAACTGGAAAGGTTCAGGGGTACGTTGGTATCGCGATTGAAGACGCGTGACCCGAGGCCTGTGCCGAGCCAGCCGGCGTTATAAACCCCAGAGACGGGGTGGTGAGGGTGGCGCCAAGAGTCGGGTGAGAATCCGCCCACCCGGATCCGTAACAATATGAATGGAATCACTGCACTCGCTCTGCCTCCAAATCCACAATTTCTGCTGTTTCCTGTAATTGTGTCACAGTGTTCTTGACTTGCTTAGATGACACTCCAATCATCTTGAGGTACTTCAACATAAACTTTGCCACAAAACCCCTACAACCCACTTCCACTGGTAGCACATCACGCTTCCACCCATGGTCATCACACACTTCTCTTACCTCTCATCCCGACACAACTTTCTTTCATACGCCCATTCCATATTTCCTTCCCATGGTACTGTCAGCTCAACGATGATAACCCTTTTTACCACATCAAACCAAATATTTAAATCAGGTCTGTTTTGGATGACTGCAATATGAGATGGAACCTCAGCGCTCTGTCCAAATCTGCATCTACCTGCCATCCCATACCTGGCTTCAAAATGCACGCTGCCCCCTTGATGTCGCTTAACCTTAGTTTCTCACCCTCCTTCATGAACTTGATAATGGTCTTCTCTTTTATGTCTGATTTGTTTTCCTCATCACATAGCCTTTTCGTAACCTCGACAATCACTCGCAAAACCTGTTATGTCGCCGAGTATACCTGGCTTGAGATTTCGGGCAACCAGACAGTACATGCTCTAATGTCTCTCTTCTACCACACTTGGCACATTCTACTGACTCAGCCAATCTCCATTTCCACATTCACCGCAGTTGGCATCTGGTCACACATTGATTTAAGTGCAAAGATTAGTCGCTGTGGCTCCATCTTCCACAGAGATGCCCAGCTAACATTCTTCTGCCACAACCATCTCCCATGCCGTCCATGCTCCTTGCCTAGGTTGACTTACAGCTTGAACCGTTCTTTCTCCTTCTTCTAACATTTAATCTCTTCGATAACCATCTCTGTCGTCTCCACCTGCACTCACTTGTGGCCACCGTTTCGTTCTTTCCAACCAAATCCTTTCCTATCTTTCTGCACTGCCCCGATGATTTCCTTCATTTGCAACCTACTCTCCGCATCTTCAACCATCCTCTGAACATCCCACTTAGTTCCCGTTCGTATCTTTGGCCTTCGTACACCCCTTCTGAACACGTCGATCTTCTGAGTTGATAAGATTTTAATATTTTTCATGTTAAATAGAGACCAGCCTTTACACTTTCCTTCTTCACTGTCTGCAACAGTTTCATCAAGTCCTCTTTACTTTCTGCCAACAGAGTGGAATCATCAGCTTACCTTAGGTTGTGGTACATCTTCCTCCAATCCTGACTCCAGCCTCTATGTCATCCAAGTTATATTTTTCATCAAGTTTATTCAAATTCAAATTAATCCGTCAATTCTGTCCAATCCAAATCCATTGGGACCATACTCTGTGCAGAGCGTTGTCGCTGCCTAAGCAGTCTCCTGGACTATTATTGGGCACAATCCTGGAGGGTCACCGTCACCTCTCCGACACGCAGGATACTCGAATGGCTCGATCATCCCAGCAAGCTTGTACTCATTTTGCCGACCTCCGAAGGATGGCAGGCTGAGTTCTGTCCAATGATGATGGCATAATGATAATAATACGAGGTATTAACACAGGGGCTGGCAGAATAACCTCGAGCTACACACACTCTCCTCTAAGCTGTCTAGCCTAGGTTTGAATCCTGACCCAGCTGTCATCCCGGTGTTTCACAGGCGGGGTGATTCATCAATTTGTGCCATTTCTCGGATGGATGTTAAGCTGGCGTCCCGTCTGCCAGCATTAGTTGGTGGACTTTAAATATCCCACGCTGTCCATCACAAAGAGTCGGTGAGCTCTCGGTGGCACCCTGAACAAATTACAAATTCCTGCCTTAACCTCAGTTGAACGTCAGGCCTGGCCAGCTGGTTCATGAAAGACCGGGCAAGCTTCCTCCAGCCAACCCCACAATAGCGTGGAATAATTGTGGCCGTTAAACAATGATGTTAACAAACCACCGTCGGCAAGGTGTGCACCTACATGTGTTCCCCCCCCCCCTCAACCCCTCCACCCCTCCTCCTCCCAGTTGCTCCCATAGGGTGCGGGTGTACTAGTACATGTAAAGTTGTATTTTCTGTCTGTCTGTTCATCGATAGAATCGGCCCCACCGGTAGTAACCCCATCATTGCATACTGTTGTAATCCTCTTGGCAAATGGAGATGCGAGAAAACGTTTTCAAACTTACAGGGTAGGGGTTCAGGGGAGGGGGAAGACCCCAATTCTCTCTATGCAAGTGTGTATCGGATAGGGCTACCCGGTGGTAGGCTGTATCAGCAAATCACCTTGTATCTAAACTCTAAATTCCTTCCGCTCAAGGTGCTGCTACCTCTGCAGTCGTTCAATAAATTCATTTATTTTTGAAGACATCTGGGCTCCATTGTCATTATTCACCATCTCGCTTGGCTAATACTTGTGATGGATCACAGCGAAAGGCTCTTTCAGACCATCAGGCGACGTCGGAAGCTTGGTGTTGGCTTAGCCGTTCGGGTGGCTGACTTGGGACCTTAGGGTCCTGAGTTTGAGCCCCTTTCCATTGAATTAACACCAGGTGGGATTGACTCAGCCTGTCATCCTGAGTTTGGTGAAATGAGTACTGGCATGCTGAAAACAGGGGCATTGCATCCAAACAAGCCATGCCCTCAGCCAATGATGCTACCCACAGCCTTGTGCTGTCTACAAAGGAGGAGGAGGAGGAGAGGGGGTGACGTTGCATCGTTCTCTCGGAAAGTCAATTGGACATCTGTGACTGTGCTGGACCCCAGCCTTGCGGTAATAGTCACATTGACCATGTCCACTTTGATCTACAAAACCCTAAAAAGGTTTCAATATTTTCACAAAAGAAATCAGCCACAGGTAGGTAAATGGGGAAAAAAGTTTAAAGACCATCAACACGTTTCAAATGCCAAATGTAGGAATTTTAGGCCTTTCCTCTCCTAGTTTACCTTCCAGAGTCTCAACCACAGAGAATCCTGTTGATTAGGCAATGCAACACACATCTAGTAAGCTGAATATAGTTGAGTGGCTAGACTATAAAGACAGTCTTGGACTGGTGCATATCGTCAGTGTTGTGAATGTATATTTTGGAAGTTGAACTTCACAGACGAGACGTAGACACTATGTAGGGAAAATATCCGCTCTCATTTTTGGTATCAAAATACCTTGTTCAGTATTTGATTCATTTGGAAATCCAGATGGATCTTCGAGATGGCTTGACCAGTTGGTTGCGTGTGTGATGTGGAGCGTCTAGACTCCAGAGGGAATAAAAGAAATTTCATGCTTCTCGTCTCCGACATGTTTCGTGCCACCATTACCACCACCGAAGGTGATTTTTTTCAGAATTAACCTGTTGTGAACGAGTTTTGCCAGAGTATTACTTTCCCGATTCCACCTGCAGTAGGTCGGAGCTTCGACTCACTCATACAAAGACAAAAGACCGTTCGCACAAGGTCAAAATGGGACGCTCGTTGACAGCGAAGTCTCAGCGAGGCCCTCGTGAAACTGAGATCTCAGGTTTAATATATCCCCATCTGTCATGTTAAGTTTTCATTGCGTGTTAAGTGCTTGCCCTTTTGTAAATGTGTTCGAAAAAGAATGCAATTCAACAAAAAATATGAAATTCTAGAAGTGATGAATATATGGGTGGCGAGGGTGAGGTGGTTTTTAATTTTTTTGTAAACATTGTCGAGGCTCGTATGAGAGCTAAAAACACAACGCACATCAAGAGGGGCGGGAGTGGGAAGGACAAAAGTGGGGAACAGAGACATTAGGAGATCTGTGGAAGGGAGAGGGATGGGGCGGGGAACACGGGGTATACAAGATGGACATTACAGGGACTTTCAGGAAGGAAAGCAGGGAATTTGAAGGAGGTGGTTTGGGGTGGATTAACGGGGGTAGAATAGATCGAGGATTTGGATGGGGGACGATAAGAGGTGGTGGTGAACAGCTGTTTTGAAGGCCTGGAGGGCAGAATGGGATTTAACAGAGTGAGGAGTTTATTCCAAAGGTGGAAAAAGAAGAATGAAAGAGGGGAAGGTGAGCAGTGATTCGTGATTTTGGTAGTTTTACCAGAAGGGGGTTGTTGGTGGACCTTGAGCGCCCTGCGGAAATATAGTGGGGACAAATTTCAGATACAGCAAGGGGGGGGGGAGACCGGAGAGGAGAGGTAGAAGACAGAAAGACCACCGACCTGCCTGCGGTGAGAGAGTGAGAGGCCCAAAGACTCAGCTTCATCGCGGGAGATACCGATGATCCGAAATGCCTTGGTTTCCACAGCGTGAAGCCGAGAAAGGTGAGAGGCAGGAGCACCAGCCCAGAGGGGAGAGCAGCAGTGCCGGATTAACCACTAGGCCCGTGAGGCCCGGGCCTTGGCCTACGAAAAATATTTGGCCTACGAAAATTTCCGACGACATTTTTTTCAGTCTTAATTATGTGACTCGACATGTGCAGGAAGGCTGTACACACCGTGACGAAGGCGGCTGGCACGCTGCCAGACAGTGATCGTCGACAGCGAGCGTGGGAACCATGTGATCACATCACAATCAGCCAATCACAGGCGTCCCGCTATTGTCTGGCTGATGCGTGGGTAACGTTCGCGCTGAGTATGAACATACTGACCTCCTCTTACTTTCCTGTGAGTTATCGCGCATCCTGACGCTTGCAGTTCTTCGTTTTGCTATTATTTGTCGTTTTTTTATTCTTGACTATGGCCGATGGATATATTCGGCACCACGACAGTGGTACTTGCAAACGCGACAAAAAAGAAGAGGCGTGAAACAGAAACAAAAAGGCTGTCTGGATCAATGTTAAAAAATATTTCACCTCACCAGAGCGAGATGAGCAAACGGAACGTGCGCTGCAGAGTCTCTGATGTCAATGTCGAGGGATCAAGTAATCTCGCACTGCATCACATTTCGAAAGCTGATGACACAATACCGTCGCATCAAGCAACGAGATAAGCATTGAAACAACTGCAGCCAGTGAGTGCTACGGCTCGTAGTTTCAATCCTATCCTGCTGAATGGACTCTTTCCGCAGAACTCGGAGATAATTTCATCCAGAATCCTCCCTGCAGATAGGAACGCAGACTTTTCGTATACGGTCCATTTCTCCGAAGTGATCGCGTCGTTTGCCAAGCAAAAGGCACGAAAGAAGGTGTTTCAGCAGGGTGTAAATTGAATGTCCCTACATTCCTCCGAATTTGCTTTCTGTATCTTCGTTTCTCAATTTCGAAGCCGAATTAGATTTTACAGGCACTTGTGTAATTTGAAAGTCGGACAAATCGCCATTTACCGCAGTCTGTTCCAATTAAATTTCATGTTACAAATCGTCGTTTTGGTCACTCTTGAATTTGGCCTACGAAATCTCAAGGGTCTTGGCCTACGAAGACCTTAATCCGGCCCTGGAGAGCAGTACTCCATCAGGCTGCGGACGAAAGCTTTGCATTGGTCAGGAGCTCAGGTGGGCCAGGAAGGACTTTGCACGACGGAGGATTCCCAGTTAGCGACTGGCTTTGGAGGCCAGGTTGGAAATGTGGCTCTCCCAGAAAGGTCATGGCAGAAGTGAGACCCAGAAGCTTGAAAGAAAGGACTTCTTCCAGAGGATTGTTGAGAAAGTGGATGGGGTAACGTTGCAGGGGGGGGGGGGGGTAGTGGAGATGGTTCCAAACGGTCCTTTCGGGAGAGACATAGTGAGAGTGTGAGATTTGTCCGGATGAAAGACATGTTCCACGTGTTGGACCAGTTTGTGATTTTACCCAGATCTGCAGTGAGCGAAGAAGCTGCTGCATGCCGGTCTGAGGGATGACGAAGAGGGTGGAGTCATCAGCAAAGAGATAAAGAGGATTT
>CM068954.1:190298253-190308713 GCA_035128595.1 Eptatretus atami | reverse complement strand
TCCATCGGCCATAGTCAAGAATAAAAAAACGACAAATAATAGCAAAACGAAGAACTGCAAGCGTCAGGATGCGCGATAACTCACAGGAAAGTAAGAGGAGGTCAGTATGTTCATACTCAGCGCGAACGTTACCCCACGCATCAGCCAGACAATAGCGGCGACGCCTGTGATTGGCTGATTGTGATGTGATCACATGGTTCCCACGCTCAGTTTCGACATCACTTCTGGACGTGCCAGCCGCCTTCGCTCACAGGTGTGTACAGCCTTCCTGCACATGTCGAGTCACATAATTAAGACTGAAAAAATGTCGTCGAAATTTTCGTAGGCCAAATATTTTCGTAGGCCAAGGCCCGGGCCTCACGGGCCTATTGTTAATCCGGCACTGCTGCTTCCCCTCTGGGCTGGTGCTCCTGCCTCTCACCTTTCTCGGCTTCACGCTGTGGAAACAAGGCATTTCGGATCATCGGTATCTCCCGCGATGAAGCTGAGTCTTTGGGCCTCTCACTCTCTCACCGCAGGCAGGTCGGTGGTCTTTCTGTTCTTCTACCATCTCCTCTCCGGTCTCCCCCCCCCTTGCTGTATCTGCAATTTGTTCCCCACATATTTCCGCAGGGCGCTCAAGGTCCACCAACAACCCCCTTCTGGTAAAACTACCAAAATCACGAATCACTGCTCACCTTCCCCTCTTTCATTCTTCTTTTTTCCCACCTTTGGAATAAACTCCCTCACTCTGTTAAATCCCATTCTGCCCTCCAGGCCTTCAAAACAGCTGTTCACCACCACCTCTTATCGTCCCCCATCCAAATCCTCGATCTATTCTACCCCCGTTAATCCACCCCAAACCCACCTCCTTCAAATTCCCTGCTTTCCTTCCTGAAAGTCCCTGTAATGTCCATCTTGTATACCCCGTGTTCCCCGCCCCATCCCTCTCCCTTCCACAGATCTCCTAATGTCTCTGTTCCCCACTTTTGTCCTTCCCACTCCCGCCCCTCTTGATGTGCGTTGTGTTTTTAGCTCTCATACGAGCCTCGACAATGTTTACAAAAAAAATTAAAAACCACCTCACCCTCGCCACCCCCTTTCCCCCATATATTCATCACTTCTAGAATTTCATATTTTTTGTTGAATTGCATTCTTTTCTCGAACACATTTTACAAAAGGGCAAGACATTAACACGCAATGAAAACGTAACATGACAGATGGGGATATATTAAACCTGAGATCTCAGTTTCACGAGGGCCTCGCTGAGACTTCGCTGTCAACGAGCGTCCCATTGTTGACCTTTGTGCAACGGTCTTTTGTCTTTGTATGAGTGAGTCGAAGCTACCGACCTACTGCAGGTGGAATCGGGAAAGTAATACTCTGGCAAAACTCGTTCACAACAGGTTAATTCTGAAAAAAAATTCACCTTCGGTGGTGGTAATGGTGGCACGAAACATGTCGGAGACGAGAAGCATGAAATTTCTTTTATTCCCTCTGGAGTCTAGACGCTCCACATCACACCGCAACCAACTGGTCAAGCCATCTCGAAGATCCATCTGGATTTCCAAATGAATCAAATACTGAACAAGGTATTTTGATACCAAAAATGAGAGCGGATATTTTCCCCTACATAGTGTCTACGTCTCGTCTGTGAAGTTCAACTTCCAAAATATACATTCACAACACTGACGATATGCACCAGTCCAAGACTGTCTTTATAGTCTAGCCACTCAACTATATTCAGCTTTACTAGATGTGTGTTGCATTGCCTAATCAACAGGATTCTCTGTGGTTGAGACTCTGGAAGGTAAACTAGGAAGAGGAAAGGCCTAAAATTCCTACATTTGGCATTTGAAACGTGTTGATGGCTCTTTAAACTTTTTTCCCCCATTTACCTACCTGTGGCTGATTTCTTTTGTGAAAATATTGAAACCTTTTTAGGGTTTTGTAGATCAAAGTGGACATGGTCAATGTGACTATTACCGCAAGGCTGGGGTCCCAGCACAGTCACAGATGTCCAATTGACTTTCCCGAGAGAACGATGCAACGTCACCCTCCTCCTCCTCCTCCTCCTCCTCCTCCTTTGTAGACAGCACAAGGCTGTGGGTAGCATCATTGGCTGAGGGCATGGCTGTGTTGCTGATGCAATGCCCCTGTTATCAGCATGCCAGTACTCATTTCACCAAACTCAGGATGACAGGCTGAGTCAATCCCACCTGGTGTTAATTCAATGGAAAGGGGCTCAAACTCAGGACCCTAAGGTCCCAAGTCAGCCACCCGAACGGCTAAGCCAACACCAAGCTTCCGACGTCGCCCTGATGGTCTGAAAGAGCCTTTCGCTGTGATCCAATCACAAGTATTAGCCAAGCGAGATGGTGAATAATGACAATGGAGCCCAGATGTCTTCAAAAATAAATGAATTTATTGAACGACTCGCAGAGGTAGCAGCACCTTGAGCGGAAGGAATTTAGAGTTTAGATACAAGGTGATTTGCTGATACAGCCTACCACCGGGTAGCCCTATCCGATACACACTTGCATCGAGAGAATTGGGGTCTTCCCCCTACCCTGAACCCCCTACCCTGTAAGTTTGAAAACGTTTTCTCGCATCTCCATTTGCCAAGAGGATTACAACAGTATGCAATATGATGGGGTTACTACCGGTGGGGCCGATTCTATCGATGAACAGACAGACAGAAAATACAACTTTACATGTACTAGTACACCCGCACCCTATGGGAGCAACTGGGAGGAGGAGGGGTGGAGGGGTTGAGGGGGGGAGGGGAACACATGTAGGTGCACACCTTGCCGACGGTGGTTTGTTAACATCATTGTTTAACGGCCACAATTATTCCCACGCTATTGTGGGGTTGGCTGGAGGAAGCTTGCCCCAGGTCTTTCATGAACCAGCTGGCCAGGCCTGACGTTCAACTGAGGTTAAGGCAGGAATTTGTAATTTGTTCAGGGTGCCACCGAGAGCTCACCGACTCTTTGTGATGGACAGCGTGGGATATTTAAAGTCCACCAACTAATGCTGGCAGACGGGACGCCAGCTTAACATCCATCCGAGAAATGGCACAAATTGATGAATCACCCCGCCTGTGAAACACCGGGATGACAGCTGGGTCAGGATTCAAACCTAGGCTAGACAGCTTAGAGGAGAGTGTGTGTAGCTCGAGGTTATTCTGCCAGCCCCTGTGTTAATACCTCGTATTATTATCATTATGCCATCATCATTGGACAGAACTCAGCCTGCCATCCTTCGGAGGTCGGCAAAATGAGTACCAGCTTGCTGGGATGATCGAGCCATTCGAGTATCCTGCGTGTCGGAGAGGTGACGGTGACCCATCCAGGATTGTGCCCAATAATAGTCCAGGAGACTGCTTAGGCAGCGACAACGCTCTGCACAGAGTATGGTCCCAATGGATTTGGATTGGACAGAATTGACCGATTAATTTGAATTTGAATAAACTTGATGAAAAATATAACTTGGATGACATAGAGGCTGGAGTCAGGATTGGAGGAAGATGTACCAACAACCTAAGGTAAGCTGATGATTCCACTCTGTTGGCAGAAAGTAAAGAGGACTTGATGAAACTGTTGCAGACAGTGAAGAAGGAAAGTGTAAAGGCTGGTCTCTATTTAAACATGAAAAATATTAAAATCTTATCAACTCAGAAGATCGACGTGTTCAGAAGGGGTGTACGAAGGCCAAAGATACGAACGGGAACTAAGTGGGATGTTCAGAGGATGGTTGAAGATGCGGAGAGTAGGTTGCAATCTCCATACATACACAAGGAAATGTAAATTCCCAAAGCATTAAACTTAACTTTTTCTACTGTTTGCGGGAATTATATTGAGTGAAACAAAAAATTTAGGAACGCTGCCAAAATTAACCAGCTTCATTGAGCTCTATGATTTAATGCATTCACTGCTTGACCTGACACGCCCTGTTCCCCAGAGGGGACTGCCTACCCATAAGCGTCGCCAGATTCTGTTTCTATATTTCGGAGAGTTTTCGCGAGGCTGCTCGACAGGGAAACAAAAGCAAATATGCGTGGAAACGGACGTTTTTTTAAAAAAAAAAGTTCATAACGTTTGCCGCTGACCCTGACCATGTGCACGCATTGTGCACAGACGAAGCAGGCAAGATCGTATATCTGCAATGCTTATTTCACGGACGATTGAACTTTGAGATGTCTTCAAGGTTGCTTCTGCATTAAGTTTGCCAACTCTTTTGTGGAAGCAAATAATCATTTGAACAAAATTCATTTTATTCATTAACTGCTGCGTTGCCTGGTGAAGACCAAGCTTTAAAATTAAAGGGATCCTATATTACATGCAGGATAGCCTGGCCAACCGCTTCTTATCAACCATTTAACTGGCAGTGTCCTTGCATGAGCTGCTTAAGCCGCTTGCCGCCGAACACCCATTGTCGATAGCGGAACCACGCAACGTCCTTCTGAGTGGAATCGTTTCACTCACTTGGACGCTTTTCCCGCACACGTCATTTCAAAAGCGAGTGGTTCATGCTCCGTCACCCTAAGTGAGTTGTGAAATAACACCCAATCTCCGATGCGTTGCTGTCTAAACTTTTTCTAAATTACGAGCCAAATTCTTTTCCACCCGTTACACGCCGCTGTTTATATAATATTATTGTTTGTGGAACATTATCCCTGACACGCTTTTTTATAATGCAACATTGTTTTTTCAGTGAAAGCTACTCATGCGTTTTTGGGTTGTTCGGATATCACCAGCTGTGTGTGTGTGTGTGTGTGTGTGTGTGTGTGTTGTGTGGTGTGTGTGTGGTGTTCATTAAAGCATCTCTCTCTCTCTTCTCTCTCTCTCTCTCTCTCTCTCATCTCTTCTCTCTCTCTCTCTCTCTCTCTCTCTCTCTCTCTCTCGCTCTCTCTATCTCTCTCTCTACTATCTCTCTCTCTTTCTCTCTCTTCTCTCACTCTCTTTCTATCTGTCTGTCTTCTCTCCCTCTCTCTTTAGCAGAGAGAAAATGTTTATTTGCTGCTTTATGCAAACAACACACACACACACACACACACACACACACACACATTAGTATGCTGCGATATCGGCCAACTTCTCGGTATAATTGGCAGATTGGAGCTACAGTTACGTACTGTATATAACCCAAAAACTTGGTGGACCTTTACTTTCACCGTTTGTTTTGGGGGAATTTCACCCCCCCCTATTAAACAATTAAAAAAACGTTATACATTTATATAGTCGTTTTAAGAGATGGCATAAAACCATTATTATTTCATTGAACAACTGCGTGTGATGGCGTAGAAAAAAACTTTGTCGGCTTGGTTAATTTATAAAAATAAGTTAATACGCGCAAGCTCGAAATTGGTGTTATCAATTAATATTTTGCTTTGAAACTCAACAAAGAGAAACATGTAACCTTTTGTCAAGAACAATGCGATAAACCAATGCTTTAGAAACAGTTCTGAGGACACAAAGTAAACCTGAAAGAACCTCCATAAGTAATGGATATAACTTTTGCCACCACAGCACACGTAACAGAGCCATGGAATCCACACAACCCCAGAGAGTCTGTACAGATCAAAATTATACCCATATGTACCAATGTCCGTGTGTGCTGTAGGTAAACGTAACCTCATACCTTGTTACAACTGTGACTGTCATCAAATCGAAGGACACGAAAAACCTGTTGTTGACTGTACAGGGCTTGGGTAAGTGGCTTAAGGATCAAGCCAACGCACTCCAGACGGAACAGCCTGCTTGGCAAGTGCAATTACCAATCTCATAAACCATGCAACCTGAGAAAAACGCCCATGCAATGTCCGAATTGGACAAATAACACTTTATGCGGGATCGAACTGACTGCAAGTTCAAATCTGACTTAACTTTTGTAATTCAGCTTAGTTTAAGAGGATTCTCTCAGGTTTATTGCAATGTGCAAAATGAAATAAAGCCACGACGCTGGCTTCTCAGGCGTTTAAAGGCACTGTGATGTACATAGCGATTCCGTGTCTATGATGAACCGGCATCGATAATAATGAGTAGTGAATGAAAAAAACTTTATCGTGAAGAAATCATTGCGACCTGTTCCAAGTCAAGCATGGTTGAGCAGGCCAAAAAACATAGTAAGTTAGACCTCAGGAGGTTACCCCAAGGATGTGCCTTTAGATCCCAATGAAGAGCGGGTGTGCTGAGGACTGTGCCTGATAATGGTTTATACTTAAAATAAGGCTGTTTAATTATCTTCAAAAGGTGTAGTTTAATTAACCAAACCCTATTTCACTCATGCACTTCCTTGAGCTCCTTTAGAGAAGCAAAGTTTCAGGCTGCAAGGTTTCATTGTTTTGGAAGTTATGGAGGACACACACACACACACACTTGTTAGTATCGCATACCTGGTCTTGGGGTGAAATTCAGTGTCATGGTCCCTCCATTGGTAATCAAGGAAAGCCTGTTGAGGTTTAATTGGTGGCCGGCATTTTAAAGCCGCATATAAAGAGGACAAGTGCCACACACTTCTGGCTGCTTGGCCACAAGACGAGGCTGTGATGCTATACTTAGCATGGCGCTGGCCAATTGGTGCCCCATCAGTACAGTATCGTGGACTGGTTGGACACGTGATCCAACTTGTGAAGTCTTCAAATTCCGTTGACCGCTTACGCATCAAGGGAGCCGGACTTGCGCAGACTTGTACCAGGCAACTGGCATGAGGGACATACAACAAAAGACCAGGGCAAATGATATGATGAACAGGGCCAGAAGAGGATGTCAAAAGCAAGCACGACAGGTTCCATCGCGACATGTGAGCTATGTCGTTCGCGTCCGTTGCAGAATCAGTCGAGGCGATGGCAAGAAACTTCTCCACTTTCTCAGGTGAAAAAACCCTCCACAGAGTCCAGGGAGCCAGTTGGTGTGACGGAATATGGTGAGGTACAGAGAGTGAGGGGTTGGGGGAAAACCAAATTTGGGAAGGCCAAACAGAGAATTGAGGGATTCACCTTCTCATGAGCGAAACCATTTGAAGTGAGGAAAGGGAGGAAGGGGAGCATACTCCAAGATAGACGTTAATGCACCCACCAGGTTCTTTGAAGGAGGGAGCGGTTTGACAAGATGTTTTTCTGCTTCCTGAGAGTGGGACACACACTTGTGTGGGGTTTGTGAATGATCTAAGGTTTGCCTTCGGCGGATGACGTTCCAGGAGGAGAACCGAAAGTTGCTTCAATGCAGTGCTTTCACCACAGGATTTCAGTGTACCATGTGTGCGAAAGAAGGGCTAAGAAATTGAAGATGAGAGTGGTCGATGAATCTGTGTAGAAGATAGAGCAAGATTTCTATGGAAGAATTACCCAGTCCTGAGGTACTCAGGCGGCAGTAGATATTGGAACCACTCCTGAGTGAGATGGCTGCTTACACAGTCTCTCCAGTTTGGCTGTAGTGTAACTGCCAGGACTCACCAGTGGCTGAGTCTGCTCTCTGAGATACTTTGAGAGATGCTGATGGAAGACAAGCAGCATGATGTGATGAACCAATTGTATGCAGTCACGCGAGAGCAAACGATATTGTAGCGAGCGGATTGATGCTTATTAAACCAAATCGAGAAGGGAGGATTTTCTTCAGTTGCCAGAGTAATGACTATTGCTATGAATCAATGAATGTTAAGCCCGTGGGGAGAACATGACTGTAGTATGTGGCAGTCTATCTGAATAAAGTAATAATTCGGTGTTGTCTTGGTGCGGTTTGATTGGACTGCGTA
Source organism: Eptatretus atami (assembly GCA_035128595.1). Lineage (NCBI taxonomy): Eukaryota > Metazoa > Chordata > Myxini > Myxiniformes > Myxinidae > Eptatretus > Eptatretus atami. Next base: position 190,300,979 of record CM068954.1, on the reverse strand, counting down.
CATTCCTTGGTTAGCTTATTCCAATCACAACCAAACACTTAACAGGAGGACTGAGGGGTCACACGATGGAGGTTGTAGCGATTTAACTGTCCCTCCATCCCAAGGGGTTTCGCCGCATTGCACAAACTCAATGGTTGAGGTGTTATAATAAGTTTTTCATGGCTTCATGACGGCAACACCTTCCGGATTGTAAAAATTATTGCATGGTTCTCAAATGCCGTCATCAGAAGAATGATTGCAGTAACATGTCTATATTGACCTATTAACAGTTATATGACATGCACGGTGTCTCATCCTTCCAATGACCTGATCTAACATGATATTAATGTCATGCATTGGTCTGATTCTTCCACATATGATTGCATTATCATGTAAGAACAGAACATGCAGTGCCAGGACACTGCTCAATGTCCACTCTCCTTCAGCATGGAACCAGTGGATCACCACTGGTTTCGGGGCCTACTCTAGTGCAGCTCCTCACGGGCAGGCCCCAGCAAGGCACCAGCACACGATACCACCAAGCAACATCGCCTACCATGCTCTACCAGATATGTCATTGACCAGATATTAAGATCCCCACAGACCTGCCTTTACATAATTGTTACAAGAAATGGCCCTTCGTTGCTATTAAATATAGGTGATTTAGCCCAGATCCCCCATTGAATATGCCATGTTTAGCCAGCGTTGTTCGCGTAATTTGACGTTACATGTGTTGGGAGGTGTCACAGGCTGTTATTGTTTGTGCAGTGGTGGTGTTGTCGAGAGCTTCCTCTTCTTCCTTCCTCTCTCCGACATCAGTCCCCGCCCAGCGCTGACGAGGGGAGTGGCCAAAGAGAAGTGAAACTAAGCGATGGAGCCAGTGGCTTCGAAGCGAGCGAACGATAGGAGAGACAGTGGGATTCTTGCCGAGAGAAACTGCGAACCTGGGTGCGCCGGGTCTGCCTCTGTGGCCTGGAAGAAGCGAGCCAGGGCTGAAGGAAAGGACTGCAGGAGCGTCTGTCTGCCCTCGCTGGAATGCAGAGATGACTGTGGAGTCGTGATCTGCTGTGTAGGACGGCTGTGTCTGTCTGCGCACTGCCTTCGTAAAGGAGGCCTGATGACAGGCCAGGCCTGGACTTGTATGCTGAACCTTGTGAGAAACCAGCTGGAGCCTACCGTCGATTCTGGCAGTCTTGTGCCATCGACCTTTATGCGGCGGTGTGAGCGCGCGGAGCCGCGGCGTGCGACAAAGGAGGGTGAGCGCCATCTTGCCACGCGGCGTGCTCGAGCTTGGGGGCTCGAATCCGTGGACATCCGCTTGTTACGAGCGACATTCGTGCTTTTGACTTTCCTCTCGTCCATGAAAACATCACCAAGTACTCTGTCTTGTCTGCATGCTGTCTATGTCTTGTCTGCATGTTGTTTAAGGTATATTTCTCGGTAGGGACCCCCTCAAAACCCGTAATCCGTATGAAGTTGCCGCTTTGGATTAATTCGCTGTCGCGTCGAGAAACCATCCGTTCGATTGTATATAAACCAAAATGGTTACAGACTGGCAGAAAACGCTCGGCATCTGACAAACCAGTCTGTAACCGGGGTCTATTTCAACAACTGGAAAAGGTTCAGGGTACGTTGGTATCGCGATTGAAGACGCGTGACCCGGGCCTGTGCCGAGCCTAGCCGGCGTTATAAAACCCAGAGACGGCGGCGGGGTGGTGAGGGTTGGCGCCAAGAGTCGGGTGAGAATCCCGCCACCCCGGATCCGTAAACAATATGAATGGAATCACTGCACTCGCCTCTGCCTCCAAATCCACAATTTCTGCTGTTTCCTGTAATTGTGTCACAGTGTTCTTGACTTGCTTAGATGACACTCCAATCATCTTAGGTACTTCAACATAAACTTTGCCACAAAACCCCTACAACCCACTTCCACTGGTAGCACATCACGCTTCCACCCATGGGTCATCACACACTTCTCTTACCTCTTCATCCGACACAACTTTCTTCATACGCCCATTCCATATTTCCTTCCCATGGTACTGTCAGCTCAACGATGATAACCCTTTTTACCACATCAAACCAAATATTTAAATCAGGTCTGTTTTTGGATGACTGCAATATGAGATTGGGAACCTCAGCGCTCTGTCCAAATCTGCATCTACCTGCCATCCCATACCTGGCTTCAAAATGCACGCTGCCCCCTTGATGTCGCTTAACCTTATTTTCTCACCTTCCTTCATGAACTGATAATGGTCTTCTCTTTTATGTCTGATTTGTTTTCTCTCATCACATAGCCTTTTCGTACTCGACAATCACTCGCAAACCTGGTTATGTCGCCGAGTATACCTGGCTTTGAGATTTCGGGCAACCAGACAGTACATGCTCTAAATGTCTCTCTTCTACCACACTTGGCCACATTCTACTGACTCAGCCAATCTCCATTTTCCACATTCACCGCAGTTGGCATCTGGTCACACATTGATTTAAGTGCAAAGATTAGTCGCTGTGGCTCCATCTTCCACAGAGATGCCCAGCTAACATTCTTCTGCACAACCATCTCCCATGCTTGTCCATGCTCCTTGCCTAGGTTGACTTACAGCTTGAACCGTTCTTATCTCCTCTTCCATACATTTAATCTCTTCGATAACCATCTCTCGTCTCCCACCTGCACTCACTTGTGGCCACCGTTTCGTTCTTTCCAACCAAATCCTTTCCTATCTTTCTGCACTGCCCCGATATTCCTTCAT
>CM068954.1:190286805-190296805 GCA_035128595.1 Eptatretus atami | reverse complement strand
AATAAAAAAAATAAATTAAAATATAAATGAAAATCATGCAAGTGAGCGACTCTTGACAACGGGAAACATGGTTCATATACTTACACAATGTGCCAACGCACTCGCTATTATATATGATGTAGTGTTGTTGACGTATCTACTTCGATGTGGCGAGCTGAACTTCAATTTAATTCGCACAGCGGATAACATGAGGTCGATTAAGTTGTATTTTTCGAAAAGGAAGAAGTGGATAAAGTTCATCTGATTAATTCCCGTTTAAAGATGAGAATGATCGCCCGCCGCCGGTGCTTGTGCCAAGACGCTCGCAAACTGACATCACAAAAGGCCCAAAATGTTAGTCCATTCCAACGAGACACCTTCAGCTCGAAGGTCCAGTACCTGGGCAAGCATATTTAACGGTGTTTATGTAAACTCGTGTCCTGCGAGGCGACGAGCCACGTCTGCTGCGTAACACCGTTGTCGTACGCAAATCGGTCCGGAAATTGGATGCACGATCATGTATTGCCTGGCTTGAACAAGCCCGATATTGGTGACAGGTTAGGGGGAATGGGATAACAAAAAAAGAGTGAAACGTGAGGCTCAGGGCTAGTCGGCAGCTGCTGCTTACCGTGGCAGTCGCGACAACCCGACGTATCATTGTTGAAGCGAAATGACCGGGCAGCCCGAGCTCTCCCCTGGGCTTGGAGGTGGGTCTCGACCGACCGCTCCGGCTAGTTGGTGTCCTTTTACAATACGGCATTCGACCGACCGCAACTGCTCGTGTGTCGCTTCACCCCAAGAGCCACGAGATCACCCGTGAACCGCGATAGGAGGAAGGTTCACACCGTGAGGCACGGGGGCAAACATATACGAAGTGGAAAGTTCAATAAATCGGAGATCAATTCAGTTATGCGTGTACCTCTTGGAGAATTATTGAGCAGGGTATCGAACCTGCATTACTAGGCTATATCGCACCACAGGTCAATGGACGACCCGTTCAAACTGTTTTGAGCTTGCTTAGTGACCGTGCTGATTTACCAAAACGGTGAATGTCACGCAACAACCAGTCCAGTCAAGGATAGAGACCTCAATTGCTCAGTTTTGAGGAGGGCAATGTTCAAACAAGGATATAATGGAATTCTCAATTCTGGAATGACAAAGAGAACATGGTACAGTAGCAGAAGTTGTGTGCACTAATCTTTGAAACTGTCTAGCCCTTGGTCAATAACCGTGGGAGTGTGGTGATTTGTGAAATTGGGTTTATGAGCAGCCAAGATGTCCTTCAAGATAGTTAATGGGTTACACAAGGATGGCTTGTTATTGTGTGTACTTCAAATGTGAATTGGTTTGGACCGTCCGCTCTTAGTCTGGAAGGTCGGTGGTTCAAACTCCTGAACCGACCGATCATAACCAAAGACATATTAAAAATGAATACGTGCTATGGTTTGCTTTTTCCGTGCTTGAATCTTCCAAGCATTTAAAAGGAATAGAGCAGAGGGCAAACAACGCTGGGAAGGCAATGGAAACCTCCCAGTATAAACCTTTGCCAAGAAACTCCTTCAGCAGCGAGCGGCACTCTGTAAAGGAGTACTGGAATGAATGCAGACCCGTTTGCTTCGCTGACGGGAATAGCCAATCTTCACGTAATTGCCTCAATGAAAAAAAAAATGGGGAAATAAAATTAGGCAGTGTGTAGATACCAGCCGAGCTGTACATCGGAAGGCGAGAGGGGGAGAGTGTTTAATGGGATTATTCATCAACAGCCTTTTTAGATGCCTGAATTCCGAACATATAGCAAGAACACACGCAAGAGAAAGATCAAAGTGAAATATCAAAAAATTCTCGCCCTGCCTCTTTTCCTTCTTTGTGATCAACTGGGGTATGTATTTCGGGCACGGCCATAGCCTGAACGAACTCTGCTCGTGCGTGTAATGTGCAGCATGAAATGTGTGTGTACGTTATAGTGTGTGTTGTGTGTGCATGTAGTGCTATGTATCGCTGTGCCGCTCGATTTAGTGATGTCCTCTAATAGGATAATTGTTGACGGACGGACCGCACCGCAGACACGCCGAGAACCGAGCTCGCTTTTATATATTGTCAGGTCGCGGCTCCCGTGTATTGCGCGCTTTATAAAAATGCGCCTGCTTCGACAATCGCGTAGTGCTTTAAATGGTTTCGTCATATATCTATATATTACGAAAACTCTCATCTTGGTACATATATATATATATATATATATTATTTATATATTTATATGTTGTATGTATGTAATGCTCCTGAAATACAGCCAAAACGGTACAGGATGCACAAAAATTTAGGGCCACGCTTACCACCTTTGGCCTGCGGTGTGCAGTTCAAGTTTCGTTCAAATTGGGCAACGAAAAAAAATATTAAAAATCAATTCCAATTCAGTCGAAGTACTCTTCGGGAGAATTTGAATCAATGCAATAACTCAGTGGTATAGTTCGCTGGGAGCCTATCTTTTATTTTTTTTTTTTTTTTCTTGAAATGATTTTTTTTATCAATCCGGTGTCACAACGGGAACCCAACGGGTTTCACAGGGTCGTCTAGTATTTTTTTTAAACTAGGCAATGAACTCATGCCTTCTGGACAGGTTAATTCCCCTACTTCGATGAATGTCTATGGCTACTGACTCCACCTACGTGGCGTAATAACGATACACAGTTACTGTACATGGAGAGAGAAACTACACAACACTCGGTAGAAGCGCATACTCCGCCAGGCTTGACAGTTTCTTTTTGTAAGCCTACTCGAATAGGCGCATCTGCGTCCGGACGCTTAAACCAAAATAAAATTCTGCGTTTCAGAGATCTGGATCTTCACCAATAAAATTCGTCCTTGTCACAAACCCAATCTGTCCACCCAATTTTCATCCGAATCCGTCCATAATTTTTTGAGAATCTGATCCTGGCACAGCCGCAAACAGACACCATCAGAACAGGGGTGAACATATCCTCCATGCCACCTTCCGGTGACAGAGGTAAAATAAAAATTTTTCAGCTATGACGGATCCCAATCTTCACCAAATTGAGTCAATCCTTCCATTGTCACACAGCAACCTGTCCACCTAAATTTCGTTTCAGAATCCGTCTAACTTTTTGAGATATCCTGGTCACAAAGAAACAGAGGGGTGAAAACATCACCTCCGTCCACCTTCGTGGTGGAGGTAAATATACGAACTGCGGATTGCCATGTTGTATTTACACGTTTAAAATGTATCCCCATTTTGGTTCCTGCATTTAAATTCTGGCTTGAATGTTGAGCTTTGCGCACAGTGCGGAGCTTTTTAAACGCGCATCGGGAAGTGCACCGCGGAGACGGGAGACAGCCGAACGTCAAACGTACGGAGAGCTAGACCTAGCTTTGACTTATATATAGATACCCTATATATTCTTGGCATTGGAATTATCCATTGTTTTATCGAGTTCATAGTGGAGATTACAACTGAGTAAGGTCATACATATTGAGATGCATCCTGCAACGGACCATGTGTGCTTTTCTCATTCCAAATGACAACCGCAATGGTGGATTAAATCAGGTCAGCCAGCCGGTTAGATGGTAAAAACCAATGACAAAAACGATTACCCCTTGTGTATTGTATGGAAACTGGTCGTAGCTTCTTTCTCAAATCACACGAAACGTACAGTTGACGCCAACAATACGTTTCTAATGTTGAGCATATGCAGGTGTGAAAATCCTTTCAGGGTCTCGATTTTAAATGTCTTCACAATCACAACTAAGTTAAATGGTATGCTTTCACCATCTGCTTGCTTCTGTTGTCTTCTGGAACCACCGACTCTCTGGACAATGCCTCTTTATCTCTTTGCTGATGATCCACCCCGTGTCCGTCATCCCTCAGACGCGGCATGCAGTCAGCTTCTTCGCTCACTGCATCTGGGTAAAATACAAAACTGGTCCAACACGTGGAACAATGTTTTCAATCCGGACAAATCTCACACTCTCAATGTCTCTCCGAAAGGACCTGTTGGAACCCACTCCCACTACGCTCCCTCTCCCTGCAACGTTACCACCTCCACTTTCTCAACATACCTCTGGAGAAGTCCTTTCTTTCAAGCTTCTGGGTCTCAACTCTCTGCCATGATCTTTTTTCTGGAAAAGCACATTTCCAACTCTGCCTCCAAAGCCAGTCGCTAACTGGGAATCCCCGTCGTGCAAAGTCCTTCCTCGGCCACCTGAAGCTCTGACCACATGCAAAGCTTTTCGTCCGCAGCCTGATGGAGTTACTGCTCTCCAGGGCGATTAAGGTCTTCCGTAGGCAAAGACCCATTGAGATTTCGTAGGCGCAAATCAGAGTACCAAACGCACGATTTTGAACATGAAATTTTAAATTGGAACAAGACTGCGGTAAATGGCGATTTGTCCGACTTTCAAATATACAAGTTGCCTGTAAAATCTAATTCGGACGTTCGAATTGAGAACGAAGATACAGAAAGCAAATTCGGAGATGTAGGGACATTCAATTTACAACCCTGCTGAAACACACTTCTTCGTGCCTTTTGGCTTGGCAAACGACGCGATCTAACTTCGGAGAAAATGGACGCGTAATACGAAAGTCTGCGTTCCTATCTTGGCAGGGAGGATTCTGGATGAAATTATCTCCGAGTTCTGAGGAAAGAGTCCATTCAGAGGATCAGGATTGAAACTACGAGCCGTAGCATCACTGGCTGCAGTTGTTTCAATGCTTTATCTCGTTGCTTGATGCGACGAGGCTGTATTGTGTCATCAGCTTTCGAATGTGATGAGTGCGAGAACTTGATCCCTCGACATTGAATGCAGAGACTCTGCACGCGCACGTTCGTTTGCTCCATCTCACTGCTGGTGAGGTGAAATATTTTTAACCATTGATCAGAGGAAGCCTTTTTGTTTCTGTTTGCACGCCTCTTCTCTTTTTTGTCGCGTTTGCAAGTACACACTGTCGTGGTGCCTGAATATATCCCATCGCCATAGTCAGAAATAAAAAAACGACAAATAAATAGCAAAACGAAGAACATGCAAGCGTCAGGATGGCGCGATAACTCACAGGAAAGTAAAGAAGGAGTCAGTATGTTCATACTCAGCGGCGAAGTTACCGCCACGCATCAGCCAGAAATAGCGGCGACGCCGTGTGATTTGGCTGATTGTTGATGTGACACATGGTTTCCCTACGCTCGCTGTCCGACGATCACTTCTGGCAAGCTGTGCACAGCCGCCTTCGCTGCAAACGGTGGTACAGCCTTCCTGCACATGTCGATGTCACATAATTAAGAGACTGAAAAAAATGTCGTCGAATTTTCGTAGGCCAAATATTTTTCGTAGGCCAGGCCCGGGCCTCACGGGCCTAGTGGTTAATCCGGCACTGCGCTAGCTCCCCGCTCTGGGCTGGTGCTCCTGCCGTCTGCACCTTTCTCGCTTCACGCTGTGGAAACCAAGGCAATTTCGGATCATCGGGTATTCTCCGCGATGAAAGCTGAGGTCTTTGGGCCTCTCACTCTCTCACCGCAAGGCAGGTCGTGTGGTCTTTCTGTCTTCTAACCCATCTCCTCTCCGGTCTCCCCCCCCTTGCTGTATCCTGCATTTGTCCCCACCATATTTCCGCAGGGCGCTCAGGTCCACGCAAACAACCCCTTCTGGTAAACTACAAAATCCACGAATCATGCTCACCTTCCCCCTCTTTCATTCCTTTCTTTTTTCCCACCTTTGGATAAACTCCCTCACGTCTGTTAGAAATCCCATTCTGCCCCTCAGCAGCCTTCAAAACAGCTGTTCAACCACCCACCTCTTAAGTCCCCCATCCAAATCTCGATCTAATTTACCCCCGTTAATCACCCCATAACGCCACCTCCTTCAAATTCCCTGCTTCCTTTCTGAAAGTCCTGTATGTCCATCTTGTATACCCTGTTCCCGCCCCACCTCTCCCTTCCACAGAATCTCCTAATGTCTCTGTTCCCCACTTTTGTCCTTCCCACTCCCCGCCCCCTCTTGATGTGCGTTTGTGTTTTTAGCTCTCATACGAGCCTCGACAATGTTTACAAAAAAAATTAAAACCAACCTCACCCTCGCCACGCCCTTTCCCCCATAATATTCATCACTTCTAAATTTCATATTTTTTGTGAATTGCATTCTTTCTCGAACACATTTAACAAAAGGGCAGACATTAACACGCAATGAAAACGTAACATGACAGATGGGGATATATTAAACCTGAGATCTCCGTTTCACGAAGGGCCTCGCTGAGACTTTCGCTGTCACGAGCGTCCGCTTGTGTGACCTTTGTGCAACGGTCTTTTTGTCTTTGTATGAAGTGAGTCGAAGCTACCGACGACTACTGCAGGTGGATCGGGAAAGTAATACTCTGGCAAAAACTCGTTCACGATAACAGGTTAATTCTGAAAAAAATTCACCGTTCGGTGGTGGTAATGGTGGCACGAAACATGTCGGGAGACGAGAAAGCATGAAATTTCTTTATTCCCTCTGGAGTCTAGACGCTCCACATCAACCCGCAACCAACTGGTCAAGCCATCTGCGAAGATCTCTGGATTTCCAAATAATCAAATACTGAACAGGTATTTGATACCAAAAATGAGAGCGGATATTTTCCCTCACATATGTCTACGTCTCGTCTGTGAGTTTCAAACTCCAAAATATCATTCAAACACTGACGATATGCACCAGTCCAAGACTGTCTTTATAGTCTATGCCAGTTTCTCAACTATATTCAGCTTACTAGATGTGTGTTCAGTGCTAATCACAGGATTCTTGTGGTTGAGAACTCTGGAAGGTAAACCTAGGAAGAGGAAAGGCCTAAAATCTCTACATTTGGCAATTTGAAACGTGTTGATGGCTCTTTAACTTTTCCCCGCATTTACCTACCTGTGGCTGATTTCTTTTGTGAAAATATGAACCTTTTTAGGGTTTTGTAGATCAAAGTGGACATGGTCAATGTGATATATTACCGCAAGTCTGGGTCCAGCACAGTCACAGAATGTCAATTGACTTTCCCGCAGAGAACGATGCACGTCAGCCCTCTCCTGCCTCCTCCTCCTCCTCCTCCTTTGTAGACAGCAGCAAGGCTGATGGGTAGCATCATTGGCTGAAGGGCATGGTGTGTTGCTGATGCAATGCCCCTTTATCAGCATGCCAGTACTGCATTTCACCAAACTCAGGATGCACAAGGCTTGAGTCATACCACCTGGGTGTTAATTCAATGGAAGGGGCTCAAACTCAAGACGCCAAGGTCCCAAGTCTGGCCACCGAAGGCTAGCCAACACCGAAGCTTCCGACGTCGCCCTGATGGTGCCTGAAAAGAGCCTTTCGGCTGTGATACATCAAAGTATTAGGCCAAGCGAGATGGTGAATAATGACATGGAGCCAGGAATGTCTTCAATAAATAATGATTTATTGAACGACTCGCAGCAGGGGTAGCAGCACCTTGAGCGGAAGGAATTTAGAGTTTTTAGATACAAAGGTGATTTTGCCTGATACGCCTAACACCGCGGAGCACTATGCCGATAACACACTTGCATCGAGAGATTGGGGTCTTTCCCCCCTACCCCTGACCCCCTACCCTGTAAGTTTTGAAAACGTTTTCTCGCTCTCCATTTGCCAAGAGGATTACAACAGTATGCAATATGAATGGGTTTACACCGGTGGGGCCGATTCTATCGATGAACAGACAGACAGAGAAAATACAACTTTACATGTACTAGTACCCCGCACCCTATTGGGAGGCAACTGGGAGGAGGAGGGGTGGAGGGGTGGAGGGGTTGAGGGGGGGAGGGGACAACATGTAGGTGCACACACCTTGCCGACGGTGGTATGTTAACATCATTGTTTAACGGCCACAATTATTTCGCCAACGCTATTGTGGGGTGGCTGGAGGAAGCTTGCCCCAGGTCTTTCATGACCAAGCTGGCCAGGCTGACGTTCAACTGAGGTTAAGGCAGGAATTTGTAATTTGTTTTCAAGGGTGCCACGCGAGAGCGTCACCGACTCTTTGTGATGGACATCGTGGGATATTTAAAGTCCACAACTAATGCTGGCAGACGGGACGCCAGCTTACATCCATCCGAGAAATGGCACATAATTGATGAATCACCGCCGCCTGTTGAAACACCGGGATGACACTGGGTCAGTGATTCAACCTATGGCTAGACAGGCTTAGAGGAGAGTGTGTTGTAGCTCGAGGTTATTCTGCCAGCCTCCTGTGTTAATACCCTCTGTATTAATTATCATTATGCATCATCATTGGACAGAACTCAGCCTGCCATCCTTCGGAGGTCGCAAATGAGTACCAGCTTGCTGGGATGATCGAGCCATTCGAGTAATCCCTGTCGTGTCGGAGAGGAGTGACGGTGAACCATCCAGGAATTGTGGCCGCAATAATAGTCCAGGAGACTGGCTTAGGCAGCGACAACGCTCTGCACAAGAGTATGGTCCCAATGGATTTGGATTGACAGAATTGACCGATTAATTTGAATTGAATAAACTTGATGAAAAATATAACTTGGATGACATAGAGGCTGCGAATCAGGAATTGGAGGAAGATGTACCAACAACGCTAAGGTAAGCTGATGATTCCACTCTGTTGGCAGAAAGTAAAGAAGGAACTTGATGAAACTGTTTGCAGAACAGTGAAGAAGAAAGTGTAAAGGCTGGTCTCTATTTAAACATGAAAAATATAAAATCTTATCAACTGTCAGGAAGATCGACGTGTTCAGAAGGGGTTGTAACGAAGGCCAAAGATACGAACGGGAACTAAGTGGGATGTTTCAGAGAATGGGTTGAAGATGCGGAGAGAGGTTGCAAATGAAGGAATCATCGGGGCAGTGCAGAAGAGATTAGGAAGGATTTGGTTGGAAGAACGAGAAACGGTTGGCCACAAGTGAGTGCAGGTGGGAGAGCGAGAGATGGTTATTCGAAGAGATTAAATGTATGGAAGAGGAGATAAGAACGGTTCAAGCTGTAAGTCAACCTAGGCAGGAGCATGGACATGCAATGAGATGGTTGTGCAGAAGAATGTAGCTGGGCATCTCTGTGGAAGATGGAGCCACAGCGACTAATCTTGCACTTAAATCAATGTGTGACGCAGATGCCAACTGCGGTTGCAATGTGGAAAAATGGAGATGGCTGAGTCCAGTAAATGTGGCCAAGTGTGGTAGAAGAGAGACTATTAGAGCATGTACTGTCTGGTTTGCCCGAAATGCCAAAGCCAGGTATACTCGGCGACATAACCAGGTTTTGCGAGTGATTGTCGAGGTACGAAAGGCTATGTTGATGAGGAAAACAAATCAGACATGAAAAGAGAAGAAATTATCAGTTCATGAAAGGAGAGGTGAGAAAACTAAGGTTAAGCGACATCAAGGGGGCAGCGTGCATTTTGAAGCAGGTTGGGATGGCAGGTTGATGCAGATTTGACAGAGCGCTGAGGTTTCCAATCTCATATTGCAGTCATCCAAAAACAGCCTGGATTTAAATATTGGTTTGATGTGGTAAAAAGGGTTATGCATCGTTGAGCTGACAGTACCATGGGAAGGAAAATATGGAATGGGCGTAATGAAGAAAGTTGTGTCGGATGAAAGGTAAGAGAAGTTGTGTGATGACGCATGGGTGGAAGCGTGATGTGGCTACCTTAGTGGAAGTGGGTTGTAGGGGTTTTGTGGCAAGTTTATGTTGAAGTACACTAAGATGATTTGGAGTGTCTCTAAGCAAGTCAAGAACACTGTGACACATTACAGGAACAGCAGAAAATTGTTGGATTTGGGAGGCATGAGGCGAAGTGCAGTGATTCGCATTCATATTGTTTAACGGATCCGGGGTGGCGGGATCTCACCCGACTCTTGCGCCAACCCTCACCACGCGCCGTCTCTGGGTTTTATTAACGCCGGCTGGCTCGGCACAGGCCTCGGGTCACGCGTCTTCAATCGCGATACCAACGTACCCCTGAACCTTTCCAGTTGTTGAAATAGACCCCGGTTACAGACTGGTTTTGTCAGATGCCGAG
>CM068954.1:190253997-190271060 GCA_035128595.1 Eptatretus atami | reverse complement strand
TTTTTTCCATTTTCTTCATCTTCCCAGCAACACACTTCCATTGTGAGTACTCGATATGAGAAGCAATGCAACGTGTCTGTGCATTCTTGCTTGTGGACCATTTTGCTGTTCTGATTTTGACCGTCAGTGCTTCCCCCTTCCCCCTCGCTCCGCAACGCTTGCAGGCCAAATTTTGCCTTTTTATTGCTTTCTGTTAATGTTGACGTTGGCTTTGCACGTAGCTCAAGTCGTCGGCATTTGAAGCGATGTCACGTTTGACGTTGCTTTGAAAGTCTAGCTTAGATAAACATGCTGTGCCGACCCGTTGCTTCGCTGACGTCTTTTATCAAAAGACAGCATGTTGTACTTCGCAAACATGTTGCATGTCTCTGGGAGTCTCAATGACGTTGTAACATGAAGTGAACACGTGGAGGATATTTTACAACACGTACCTGTTGCTGCTCTCGAATTTTTGTTGCAAGCAAATCGATTGTTACCTCCGCCACCGAAGGTGAAGGAGGTTATGTTTTCACCCCTTTCTGTTGGTCGCTGAAATAGGTGACCCTTATTGTCAGTAATTCTGTCTGTTTGTTTGGATGTTTGTTCGTTTGTCATCAACATAATTGGTAGTAAACGTGGGCCGATTTTGACCAAACTCGGGTGGTAGGTACATCTTATGACCTAGTGCTTTGGAAATTGTGATGGTTGCTAGGGACGCTTTGGTTCCCTAGCAACAACCGAAAAACCTTCAAAATGGTCCTAGTTCACGCGAAATTTCCGAAAGCCATTATCCCACGTAGGGTTTGAAATTTGGCACGAATGATCTACAGGTGATGCTCTATCAAATATTTCCGGTTTTTGTGATGTATCATATGGAATACTTTACCCGCAGCGCCCCTACAATTAGGGTATGCGCGAAAATTGGCGAAAATTGAAGGCCCCTAGCGACCAGGTGAGTGCATCGATACGAATGAAACTTTGCAGGTTCATGGTACTCATATGAGTACTACAACTTGCCTCAGGACATATTGACCGATTTCGCTTAGGTCAGGGGTCAAAGGTCAATTAGTGCAAAAATCAACAATATGCGAGAGCTGGAGGTGCCTTTGCACCAAATGCTACTCCTCCTAGGGTTATGGTCGGATGGTCATGAAAATTCACACTAATCGTCTGGAATATATGTGCACAAACGATCGAGCCGGATTTTCGATTTAGTCTTTGTTCACCACAGCACTCCTCGAACTCTGGGGATTTCCGATTTCAAACCGATTTTCGGTACTTTTCATTCAAATGGATACCGAGTAGTTATCAGTAGATGGAACTGATGAGATTTGATATGCATAATCTTAGGTGATTCCCTATCTGCTATATGACATCCATTTTGCTCTATGTCTTATAGTTTCATGCTCGGCGACCCATCGCCGCCTACCGGCTTGTCTGTCTGTTTGTTTGTCTGTGTACAGGATATCTCAAAAAGTTGTGGACAGGTTCAGTGGATGACGAGAACGAATTGATTAGATTTTGGTGAAGATCTGATCCGGATCCGACTACTAGAATTTTTCGTGATTTTTCACCATTGAGAGATAGGGCTCGAAAATGATTTATAGCACGATATTTCTCAAAAATGTATTGGGCCCCGATATGTTCTTGTGGATCAGGCATTGCACGGTGGAGGTACGTGCTCTACCGAGTGCCCTTCTAGTTTGCTTTGCAACGATACCATTTTCATTATTTTTTGACTGAACAGCAGAAACCCTTTAGAACGAAGCAGGACAGACGGACAGACGCTGAGCTTCTTTAGTAAAGGTATCTTTTGACTTTTTGCTTTAAATTTTAACACTAAAGTTAAAATACACATTGTAAACTGCTGATGACTGCAACATATGCTTTAATATCCTGCACATTATTTGTTTTAACTCTTCACTGGAGGGAACTCTTGGTTTTTATTCTGCCAAAACGAAGTTTTGCAAGATATGTTAGTCAGCTGTATGTTTTTTTTTTTTTGTTTTTTTTGTTTGTTTGTTTGTCTGTAATCACGAAAAAAAATTCTGCAGACCACAGTTTTCATTGGAAATTTTTGTAACTTCGCATACAGAGCCTATGGAGGTCCTTTCAGGCCATAAAATTTTGAAGGTCAAGGTCAAAGGTCAAGGTCACTGTCGCAAATCAGGGGAATCGACAAAACCTTATTTTTTTGAGTAATTTTGATCGGATCGTCTTCAAACTTCATGGGAAGATAGTTCATGTCTGGCGCTCAGCTGATTAATTTTGTGGCGATTGGCCTTGACCTTCATGTGTTTTTTTTTGTTGTTGTTTTTTTTTATCTGTAATCACGTATAAATCACTTGCAGAGCACAGTTTTCATTGGAAATTTTTGAACTTCGCATATCAGAGGCCTATAGAGGTCCTTTCAGCGCATAAATTTTGAAGGTCAAGGTCAAAGGTCAAGGTCACTTTGTCGCAAATCAGGGGAGTTGACGAAACCATTATTTTGGAGTAATTTGATCGGATCGTCTTCAAACTTCATGGGAATATAGTTCATGGTCTGGCATTCAGCTGATTAATTTTGGTGGCGATTGCCTTGACTTCATGGTTAACGCCTAAGGACAAACAATTTGACCCAAGGTCAAATTTTCAAGTTTTAGGAACCATATCGTGTAGTACCTCAAATTGAACACCTCGATGAGTGCTTTCTAGATATATCAAGCTTGAGACATTATGACGTGATTTGTGTGACGTTATGAGGCAAACGCATATTTTTCATGGTTACTCTGTAGAACGATTCTCATCGGAATCTCTTGTAGGCAGATATTCCTCAAGGAGTCGCTCCTGGTGGATAGCAGCTCTGTTCACCACAGTGTGACCTTAAAAAGTCACACGTGGTCACCTTTTGGCAAGATACGGATCACCCTACGGGTGACATTGGTTTTTTTTTTTGTTGTTTTTTTTTGTTTTGTCCATCCCACCTGTGGTTTTTAAGACTTTTTTTAAATGTTTTTCTCTCCACACACCCTTTAACATCTTCACCCGAAACTTGGTACATGGCTTTATTATGATAAGTTACACAAGTTCGAGTTTCAGGGCTTTTCGTCAATTTCTCACAGTGTTATGCCCTTTTTGGACTTCGAAAATATCACATCGGTAGGAGACATTATTGCAAAGCAATTGTTGCTCTCATTAATCTTGCTGCTGCTCGAGCTTTGCACGCCATTTTTTAAATTTTGTTCCATAGAGGACATTGAGCTCTGCTGTTTCATTTTAAGCTACATGTTTGTGCTTGGCCACAGCCTGATTTACCTGGCTTGTTATATGGAATTGATGAAAATAATTCCCTCATTTTTGTTTGTAAATTATACAAGCTTTCATCTTTAGTGTACACAGCCTGAAATTCTGGTATCCACCATTTGGAATCGAGAGGAGGTGGAATCGAATTTCGTCATTCGGATGTAATGGTGGAAGGTCTTTGAGCGTGTGACGATCGTGGGAGAACTTTTGTTTTGCTCTTTCCAGGTCAAAGTGTCTTTTCACAGAATCATGGCTTATGGTTGTAAGCCATAGGTACCAGAAGACCACGGGCAGTGGGAAGGGTATTCCTTCAATGTCTTCCCATCGGTAGTTGAGCAGGCAATAGGTGAATAGTTTTGAACGAAACGGTCTCATTACTGCTGGGTAGAGTCTCCGGTAGACCATGTTGACTGCACTCGGTGCTTTGTCACTCAAGAGTTGAACTGCAGCTTAAATCCTTTACTTCATCCAACTCAATAAATATGGAATAGTGGTCAACTACTATCAGGTCTGTCTTAACATCAAACTGGACCAGGTCTGTCCCAATTTCAGTCCAAGGTAGATTGAGTGTCTGAGTCGGTTTCAGTGGCTCAGCAGGCAGGTGATTTTGATAGTCTTATCACTTAGAACAGTTCTGAACAGTTTGCTCTATGTCCACATTCATGGAGGGCCAGTATAGAACCTCCCTAACTCATTGCTTGCACTTGATTATTCCGAGATGAGTTTTGTGAATCTGGCTCAGCATGCGGGGCTTCACAGTAGGTGGTACGATGATCCGCATGCCTTTGTATAGGATACCATCAACAACCGAAAGTTGACCGAGTGATGCACCTTGCCTGGCATCTGGCCATTGATCAAGAATCGTGGACTGTAATTGACTGAGTTCTGACTGACTAGCTTTTTGAAGATCAGCATACCTCTCATCAGTGACGGATAGAAAGTCCCACATTGAAATATGCTCCAAGTTGTCCAGTTCCGAACGAGTATCTTGCAGATAGGCTCTAGAAAGCATTTCCACGAGCTGCATATCCTCCTCTCCTCTGTACTGAACGTTGAGATCATGCCATTGCAATCATAGCCTCTGTAGTCTCATCACTGTAGTCTCTTCGGAGCGATTGCTTCCTAGCAATCATTTCCAGAGGTTTATGGTGACTTTTCCCAAAGATATAACAGTGGATCTTCTTTGCAGGCATGGATTATGGACAGCATCTCTTGTATTTGTGCATACCTTGTCTCCGTAGCCGTCAGAGCCCTGGAGCAGTAAGCGACGAGTCGGTTATCTTGGACTTGTTATCCACTTTGGCTAGCATCACGGTGAATCTCGACTGGTTTTTTGACATCGAAGTATGCAAGAACAGGTGGATAACTGCAAACTTCCTTTGGTCTCTCAAATGCTCTGGCTTGAGCCAGTTGCCATTGATGCTCAACATCCAATGTCAGTAGCTTTCGGTGTGGAGCTATCTCTTCACTCAAACGAGGGATGAACTTGACAAATACGTGATAAATGCTTCACAGCTGCATCCTTGTCAGTCGGCGCTGGTATACTGTGAACTTTTTCTGTTTTGGCCGAATCAAGAGATTGTCTACGTACTGTACCCATGACTGGTGGATTTTACACGTCTGCAGATTCAACTTCAGATTGTAGTTTGTTGCTATCTCGATGACTTGTTTCAGGATTCGATCACATAGCTCCACCTCTGGACCAGCTACAAGACTGCCATCGATGATCACGAATGCTCCATCCATGCCTTAAATCATCTGGTCCAAAATCCTCTGAAAAAATTTCAAGTGCACATTTCATTCCAAAGGGAAGGCGAAGCCTCCTGTACCTACCAAATGGTGTGTTGAAACGTGTCGGATAGGATGATTCCTCATGTAGTTTTGAAGGAAACCTGACTTTCCATCAAGCACTGAGAACACCTTGGCATTAGGTATACGTACTTGCAACGACTTCCTGAACAGTTTGCATGAGATGGTGTTCCCTCTTTATGATCTTCTTCAGATTGATGGATTAAGACATCAGTTTTTCATATCTAAGAGATGCTGCCATTGAACTGACCCATTCAGTTGGTGTGTCAACTTTGGCAATGTACCTTCCCTAGTCGGCTTTTAATATGTGGCAAGAGGGAAGCTGGTTGTCAACGAGAAGCGTGTACTAATCCCTTCGCACCAGATTGCAATTTATTTGTATACATGCCTGGCAGAGTTCCAATAGTTCGTATGAGATCTGGATATTCCTTCAGTTCAGTAAGAACGTCACAAGTGTCCAGTTCAGTTACAAAGGAATTGAGTTTCATGATCAGACTCAGAAGTTCAGCTGTATCTCCGGATATTTTTTTTTTCCTGTTTGTGAGCTGTTGGGGTTTTATTCTGTAAATTGAGTAGCTACACAATACCTTGGCTGATTGACGGAGTTCGCCAGTGTGAGTGAGATTCCGGGTAATCAGATTGTGTCATTGTGTTGCAGCGAGCTGCAGTATCGATCCTGAAATTTCCAATCCTGAACTTGCTGCTTTCTTGATAGCAAGAGAGCCTGCCTCCATTTATGAGGATGGGAGGAAGAGGAAGAGGATGGGAGGGGAGGGGAGAGAGATGAGGGAATATGGGAGGGAGATGAGACGAGAGGAGGGGAGGAAGATGAGATGAGATGAGATGAGACAAAACGAGACGAGGGAGGAGGGGAGGGAGATGAGATGAGATGAGACGAGGGAGGAGGGGAGGGAGATGAGACGAGGGAGGAGGGGAGGGAGATGAGACGAGACGAGGGAGGAGGGGAGGGAGATGAGACGATACGAGACGAGACGAGAGAGGAGGGGAGGGAGATAAGATGAGACAAGACAGGAGGGGAGGAGATGAGGGAGGAAGGGAGATGAGATGAGATGAAACGAGGGAAGAGCGGAGGGAAAATGAGATGAGACGAGGGAGGAGGGGAAGGGAGGGAGAAGGGAGAGGAGGTGGAGAGGTTCTGCAGTGTGCTGATCTGCATAATTTTCCAATTAGCTTCATCTATACTAATGTAGTCGGTTGTATCGGCAGTCGCACTGTCCAGCTGAGTTTCAACCGAATGAACCAAAGCATGTCGACGGCAAGCTGCAAGCCAATGGTTCGGATTCTTGCAGTAAGAATATGTGGATCCAATTGCTGGACATTCACTATGATACCATGCATGCTTTGGACCCTCACCACAGCAGTGGCAATTGTCCTTACACTGGGGTCTATTCAGGGTTGGTCTCCTTTGTGATGGGCGGTTATGGTGCTGGGTTCGATTGTGGTTTCAGCCTTGCTTGTTTGTAGTGTACAGCGGCTGCCCTCGTATCCTCATCACCGAGAAGCGTGTACTAATTCCTTCACATCAAGCACTGAGAATATCTGGAATTAGGTATACTTGCAACGAAAGGACAATGTGAATCTGAGTCCTTGAAAGTTCATATTGCTGATCTACTTCAAGAGCTTTGGTCAGTGTAACTTCCTCACCCCTGTCTCGTAGGCATTCCTGGACCTTCTCCTCATTTACGCCTTGAATGATAACATCCACGAGCACATCTTCAGATTGTGCATACTCGCAGTCAATGAGAATGAGACACAAGTTCTTAACAAAGTTGTCAAACAGTTCCTTGGAGTTTTGTTTCCTCTTGAACAGCCGATGCCTCATAATGCACTTGTTTTTCTGGGGACGAATGTACAATTCAAATTTGTCAAAATCCAAAACTCTGTTGGGGTCATCCTTCTCACCTTCAGTCCATTCAAAAGTCTTGTATATCTCTCGTCTTTGTTCCCAAATCCACGTTCCAAGCCAGCCTGCCTTGTGCGTTGTCGGGTAGATCAGCCAACAGACCGTCAAAAACAACTCAAATCTGGTTTCAAATTCAACCAAATTGCTGATACGGCACAGTGAAGCTGAATCCCAGTCAATAGTGGGGTGATCAAAGTTAATGGATGCTGTAGTTTGTGTTTCAGATGAAACGGATGGACAGAGTCATTTGCTGATTATTCTGACACTTCAGTTGGTCCAAAAACAACATTCAGTGTGCAAGTCCATTATTTTTTGTTTTTAAAATCTATGAGCTGAGACTGGGTCTTTAATGGTTATAAATGGTCACGAACAACAGGTTATGAGTCATTCTGAGTGACGTTGAGAGTTTTGAATGATCGGTTGTTAAAGCATCCAACTTTTGACTGCCAGCTTAGAACAAGGTTTATAGCAGACTTTGAGCACTTCTACACTTCACTGGAATGCCACTTTTAGCCAAAGGCATGGAAATGGAAGTTAGATTTCAAAACGTGATGTTACTATGAAATCCACATTGATTTGGTACATTTGTAACCTTCTGGGTAGTTTAGTGGTTGTCTGCATCCTTCCCTGTTTTTTTTCAGCCACCTCCTGCTTGCTATGGAGGTCGCCACACAGTGGCCATGATCCCTGGAGATGGGATTGGGCCTGAGATGATGGACCACATCCGGAAGGTGTTCAGGTAAAGATAATGTCATGTACTTTGTATGCTAGGCCCAAAAGATGATGGCTTCACAAGGTATGATATGGACACAAAGATGTGATACACCAAGAATTATCGATGAGGCGGTGATAAATAACATTCAGAACTTTAGCTGAATGGAGCCTAATGAAAACAAGCTGGTACACAAAACTCTCGAAGCTGGAAAACATCCACACGAGGAGGAGAAGAGGAAAGGGACAGGGAAAGGGAGAGAAACCACAACAGTGGAGAGGAAATGACTGAAGCAAAATAAATTTAAATTGTGTGGAAGAGCCAGGATACTGTGCCTTGAGTTGCCATCCTGGTACTGATTTGCAATGCCCTATTCAGGAGTGTCATGCAGGGGTTTATGGTCGTGTTTGTTTTCATGCCCTCAGCAGTGCTGGAGTGGAGAAGCTGGACTCTCTGCTCTCTTTCTGTCCTCTCCTCCACTCTGCACTCCCGTCTCCACTCTCCTCCCATCTCCACTCTCTTCTCCTCTCCTCCCGTCTCCACTCTCCTCTCCTCTCCTCCCGTCTCCACTCTCCTCTCCTCTCCTCTCCTTTATTCCCGGTACTCCATCCCCTTCTCCTCATCCTCCTTCCACCGTGTTTTCTCACACTCCCCTCTCCTCTTTGGCGCCATTCCCGTCCACTCCCTCTCCTTCCCGATCTTCCCTCTTCCTGCGTCTCCAACTCCCTTCCTCTCCCCCCCCCGTCTCCAACTCCCCTCTCCTCTCTCCGTTCCACTCCCCTCTCCTCTCTCCTCCCGTCTCCCTTCCCCTCTCCTCCTCCCGTCTCCACTTCCCCTCTCCTCTCCTCCCGTCTCCACTTCTCCTCTCTCTCCCTCCCGTCTCCCACTCTCCTTCCTCCTCTTCCTCTCCTCCTCTCCTCTCTCCGTCTCCACTCTCCTCTCCTTTCCCTCCCGTCTCCACCTTCCTCTCCTCTCCTCCCGTCTCCACTCTCCTCTCCTCTCCTCCCGTCTCCACTCTCCTCTCTCTCCTCCGTTCTCCCTCTCCTCTCCTCTCCTCCCGTCTCCACTCTCCTCTCCTCCTCCCTCTCCTCCCGTCTCCCACTCTCTCCTTCTCTCCCTCTCCTCCCGTTCCTCCACTCTCCTCTCTCTCCTCCCGTTCTCCCACTCTCCTCCTTCCTCTCCTCCCGTCTCCACTCTCCTCTCCTCCCGTCTCCACTTCTCCTCTCCTCCCGTCTCCACTCTCCCTCTCCTCCGTCTCCACTCTCCTCTCCACTCTCTTCTCCTCCCGTCTCCACTTCTCCTCTCTCCCGTCTCCATCCCTCTCTCTCTCCCGTCTCCATCCCCTTCTCTCCTCCCGTCTCCATCCCCTCTCCTCTCCTCCCGTCTCCACTCCCCCCTCTCCTCTCCTCCCGTCTCCACTCCCCTCCCTCTCTCCTCCTCCACTCCTCTCCTCTCCTCCCGTCTCCACTCCCTCTCCTCCCGTCTCCACTCCCCTCTCCTTCTCCTCCCGTCTCCACTCCCTCTCCTTCCTCCCTCTCCCACTCCCCTCCTCTCCTCCCGTCTCCATCCCTTTCTCCTCCCGCCCATCTCCCTCTCTCTCTCCCGTCTCCACTCCCTCTCCTCTCTCGTCTCCACTCCCCTCTCCTCTCCTCCCGTCTCCACTCCCTCTCTCTCTCCGTCTCCACTCCCCTCTCCTTCTCCGTCTCCATCTCCCCTCTCCTCTCCTCCCGTCTCACTCTCCTCTCTCCTCCTTCCCCTCTCTCCACTCTCCTCTCCTCTCCTCCCGTCTCCACTCTCCTCTCCTCTCCTCCCGCTCTCCACCTTCCTTCTCTCCTCCGTCTCCACTCTCCTCCTCTCTCCCTCCCCTCCACTCTCCCTCTCCTCCCGTCTCCACTCTCCTCTCCTCTCCTCCCGTCTCACTCTCCTCTCCCTTCCCGTCTCCACTTCCTCTCCTCTCCCCCGTCTCCACTTCCTCTCCTCTCTCCGTCTCCACTCTCCTCTCTCTCCTCTCCTCCCGTCTCACTTCCTCTCCTCTCCTCCCGTCTCCACTCTCCTCTCCTCTCCTCTCCCTCCGTCTCCACTCTCCTCTCCTCTCCTCTCTCCGTCCCACCTCTCCTCTCCTCTCCTCCCGTCTCCATCTCCTTCTCTCTCCTCCCGTCTCCACTCTCCTTCCTCTTCCTCTCCCCTCCTCTCCTCTCCTCTCCCGTCTCCACTCTCCTCTCCTCTCCCTCCCGCTCTCCACTCTCCTCTCCTCTCCTCCCGTCTCCACCTCTCTCCTCTCTCGTCTCACTCTCCTTTCTCCTCCCGTCTCCACCTCCTCCCTCTCCTCCCGTTCCCTCTCCTCTCCTTCTCTCCCTCTCCACTCTCCTCTCCTCTCCTGTCTCCACTTCTCCTCTCTCCTCCTGTTCTCACTCTCCTCTCCTCCTCCCCCTCCCGCTCCACTCTCCTCCCCTCCCGCTCCACTCTCTCTCCTCCCGTCTCCACTCTCGTCTCCTCCCGTCTCCACTCTCCTCTCCTCCCGTCTCCACTCTCCTCTTCCTCCCGTCTCCACTCTCCTCTCTCCCGTCTCCACTCTCCTCTCCTCCCGTCTCCACTCTCCTCTTCCTCCCTCTCCTCTCCTCCCGTCTCCACTCTCCTCTCCTCTCCTCCCGTTCCACTCTCCTCTCCTCTCTCCCGTCTCCACTCTCCTCTCTCTCTCCCGTCTCCACTCTCCTCTCCTCTCCTCTCCATCCCCTCTCCACTCTCCTCTCCTCTTCTCCGCCACTCCACTCCCCGCCACTCCACCCTACTGCCTCCAAGCCACTGGCCTGGCATCTGGCCTTCTTCTACTGCCTTCTCCATTTTCATAATAACACTACTTAACACGACAGCTCAAAACCAAGCACAATGTCATACACAATGAATGTGACTATATGGTTGTTGGTAGTTTTGATTTTTTTTTCTTTTCTTTGTGGTTAATGTCGACTTCTTTGGCAGGCAAGTTGGTGCCCCCATTGACTTTGAAGAGGTGACTGTGAATTCTGCAAATATTGAAGATGAGAGAGACATTGAGAATGCCATAATGGCTGTGCGAAGGAATGGAATTGCATTGAAAGGTTTAAACCCTGTTGTATGCTCGTTTCCATGTACTCAAGTAAAATCTGAGTTATATTTTTCAATACAGCTGGTATAATTTACTAAACGAACTTTCAGTGAATCGTGCCTGCAGTCGTCCAATGTTTTCCACATGTCTGCACAGGAAACATCGAGACAAACCACAACCACCCTCCTGGCTACAAGTCCCGGAACCTACTGCTCAGGTGTGACTGCATTGCACCTTTCACAACTGCTTAAAATTCTGTTTG
This sequence comes from Eptatretus atami, assembly GCA_035128595.1. Taxonomy (NCBI): domain Eukaryota; kingdom Metazoa; phylum Chordata; class Myxini; order Myxiniformes; family Myxinidae; genus Eptatretus; species Eptatretus atami. The sequence continues at coordinate 190,260,007 of CM068954.1, read as the reverse complement.
GAGAGAGGATAAGTTCTAGAGACATGCAGAGGCCCCTGTCCATTTTGATGTGCAGGACAAGCCTCGACCTTTATGCCAATGTAGTTCACTGCAAGACAATACCAGGTGTGCGCTCGCGGCACAGAGACATTGACATCGTGATCATTCGAGAAAATACAGAAGGGGAGTACAGCAATTTGGAGCATGAGGTGTGTTCCCTGAACCATTGCGAGCTCGTGAAAAATTCATTTGGAGCTCTGAATTGGGCCAAGCAAACGTAATCACAAAGTCACTTGTAGCATAAGGTTGTCGTCGTCCTGTTGGTACAATCTCGTTTGCCAGCAATAATTTTGAATTCTGTATTTTGGCGGCATTGATCATGTTTTAGTTGAAGAGTTTATCCAGGAAATGGTTAAGTATCATTGTTGTGATGTTGATGTTTGTGCCCAGCCAAGCTGATTGCATTGTTGACTCACTGATCTTCCTCCATTTCAAATTGCTCATCTTCTCCCTTGCTGTAATCCTTCTCTCCCAGAACGTACCAGGTGTTGTGGAATGTCTGAAAATAATTACTCGGGCAAACTCTCTTCGCATTGCTGAATATGCTTTTGAGTACGCGCGTGCACACGGGCGCAAAAAAGTCACGGCGGTTCACAAAGCCAACATTATGTGAGTGTTCCTGACCTTCACTACATTTCCAATTTCCTGTTTATCTGCTCGTCGAGACGATTGTTTCATGAAATTATTTTGACTCGTGGAGTACCCGCCTTACGGGCGATCTTGTGCCAAGCATGCAACACATTCCTCCTGACGCATACCTTGGCGGTGTATAGGCAAACTGACAGCTCTGTATAGGTGGAGACCCCCACCGGAGGCGGCACGACACGATACACATTTACAAAGGGAATTTGCGTCCCGCCTGCCCCAGACCACCAGCAAAGATAAAAACACTCCGAAACACTAATTGGGGTCTGGATGTAATCAGTCCAGAACTGTCGGAGGAGTAGCACGACAAACACACACAAAACACTGGTCCTTGACTTGTAATAAGGACTAGTAATGCACAAGGAAAAGTAAAGTAGATGGCATCTAACATTAGGAGGGGAAGAGTGGGAGAGGGAAAGAAAAGAAGAAAAAAAACTCAACCACTCCAACACCACAATAAATCAATACCAATCCTTTGAGGTGCAAAGTAAGAGAATGAGATGAGATCCATCCATTAGGACCATACTCTGTGCAGAGCGTTGGTGCTGCCTAAGCGATCTCCTTGGCTATTGGACACAATCCTGGATGGGTCACCACTCCGACACAATATACCAGCATGCTGGCACTCATTTTGCCGACCTCGGAAGGATGACAGGCTGTCAACCCCACCTGGTATTAATTCAACAGCTGAGTGGGATTTGAACTCAGGATCCTAAGATCCCAAGCCCATCACCCGAACCATTAAGCCAACACCAGGCATAATGAGATGAGATATGCACGTGCATTGTGTTGTGAAAGATACAGGTTGGCTGTGAGAGGAACAATATATGTGGAAAATGTGCACCATTGATCGGTCGTGCGAGGGATGAAAGCAGGAAAGGGAAGATATGTGACTGAAGGCTATTTGAACATTAAGAATTGCAAGAAGAATGGCGTCTGAGGTGCCGGGTTTCAAATAAGGATGGGTTGAATTTTGGCAGAGCAACGACCATTTTGTTATTTGCACAAATCACCCTTGAAGAAGCGTACATTTGCAATGCAGGCCCTGATAAAACATAAAAATATAAACGAGAGCGAAGTCGATGACTCACCACCACAAATTCCAACCTAAGGCTAAATGGACCTCTGGTAGCTTGTACATGTTGCTGCGTTGAGCCTAGGGAGTAACTGCTGAAATCTATCTGTCCGGGTTCTATTCGACATCTTTGTTCATTGTTCCTTTCACACTTTCCAATTTTTTCACAGTTTTCTTTATTCATTCTAATTCTGGCTTTTTCTTCTCTTTCATCTCTTTTACTCTTTATTCCTCTGTTTCCTTGTTTACCCCTCTTAGGAGAACTAAATTCTTGCAGAAATTTTTCTGTAAGGCTCACTTGGCTGCGCCTGGATGGGTTAGAGGGTAGTGGCGTAGCGGCTGAAACCCGAATCCTGTCCAGGTTCCTCCTGATGACTCCATCTTTACTCTTTACTTCTTCGGGTTCCTTCTTGATCTTCCGTTTGACTAAGTTGAAAGATGGCAAACCATTTCACCAGGAATGACCCATTATCAAATTTAGAGTTTATTTATTTATTTTATTTTTTCCCCTATTTTGACCCCTCTGACCTCAAGTCTCCATCCCCGAGGGCATGAACCGGGATTCCGACCCCCCCCAAAAATCGTTAAATATTTCAGGCGTCTCCCAATGTTGATTGCATGTACAAAGATTCATTAAAAATGCGCCTGTAATTGCATTTTCCGGAATTTGTTCTCGCACCTTCATGCCATGCAGTGATCATAAGTACCCAGTTTAGTGAATTCCTGCTCAACCTTTTAGGTGGAGATAGCATGGCAGACAGACAGAGACAGACGAAGCCGATTACAATATCCCCCTGTTTTGTTTTGTTTTTCAGAAAAGCTTGGGGATAATAATAATGATAATTAATCAGGAAATAAACTAATCCTAAGCTCAGGGCCCACACACACACAGCAGGCTTTCACACTGAACCGGGTGAGATAAAAGGACTTTTTGGATTTCATTCCCGGTTCATGCCCCAGGGGATGGGCACTTGGGGTCACAGGGGTCAAAACGAAAAAAAAAAAGTGTTAGAGAAATTGAGGCAAGTTAAATCATGAGACTGGAAAGGGATGAAATTCAGGTTTGTAGAGATTGCCTCGATCCTGTGAATGTGGTATTTATCTCCGATTGCAATCGGATGAATTAGGGTTAATTGCAGGTTAACAAATGCAATTTCTCTTCACAAAAATCATCCTATACATCTCTGTTGTTCATTACACGGCATGTGAGCCACTAGCGGCCCCTGGTGGCCGAAAGTGCAGCCTCTGATGTGCACCCATAATACATAAATGTGAAAAGCCACATCATAATCCACCATAAATGCTATCAAATTGACCCAATGGTTGCAAACGAGTGTTCCAACGCGAAGCGTAAAAGTAACGTAACAACATCACGAGATGGCAGTATACAAACAATGATGCTTGCAGTTCAGTTAACCACAAGGAAGGAGAATTTGTGGGGGCAGGGCCTATTAGCAGCCATTATGGAGTGCTGCAGATGGTGTGGTGGCTCTCGCATGACACTAATGACTTATTGGCAAAAGTGGCCCCCTCTAAAAAATAGTGAAGATCATTGCTATAGATGTTTGTGTTATTTTGCTCATTTACAGGAAGCTGGGTGATGGGCTGTTCCTGAAATGCTGCAAGGAGGTGGCTGCTGACTACCCTGATATAATTTACGAGTCCATGATTGTTGATAACACCACCATGCAGGTAAAGAATCCGTGAGAAAAGCATAAGAAATCCTAATTTATTGGATTCCATCCAAGTAGACAAATTCATGAACCTTTCTTTGTATTTTCCCATTTTATTAGATCGGCTAAATCAGCAATTGTTAGGAGTCAAAGTTGGAATGAAACGTGACCGCATTATATTTACTTTGGTTATGTATTAATTATCAAAACTCCAAGTTTTTATCTGCTGAATTTTCAAGTCAAATTTCAACATGTGAATGACTATTACGAGGGCATTGTACATACATTAGAATAACAATGCTACACGCCTTTTCCCCAATGCTACACGCCTTTTCCCTAATGCTACTTACTTGCTGAAGAGTCTATTTATAATCCTACTCACATGGGATAATTGATTTGGTGAGAGCCGATTGGTTATTCCCTCCAATTACGGGTGAAACCATTCCGGCAGCCGAGTGGGTGTGCAGCGAATGATCATGTATGTACTACTTGTGAATGTTTTGCAGCTGTGGAGGAACTCGGGTAGAGTTTGAAACTGCAAGGTGCTTACTTACCTTGTGTAGCTTTTCATGGTTGTTTTATGCAACTTTCTTTGGCTAGAAGAGCATGGGTGGAGTTGATTTATTTATAATCCTAGCCACCTGGGGTATTTCATGAGATGAGAGCTGCTTGCTTATTCCCCCCCCCCCCCCTCCATTATGGGTGAAAGCCATAATTGGGTCTTCTGATTGTTCATATTGGTTCATGATGCACCCACAACTGTGATTGATGATGGTGCCAGATCAAATCTCATTGTGGCTATTGCTGCACGATCTGGGACCAAGTGCCATCTGCCACATGGACACATTGTCTTACACCCCACCAATCACAACCAGGGGACATCACCATTATCTTTAAGAGTTGGGAGTTCTATGAACTTTGTGAATCAAATTATATATTAGTTGTGTCCAGGGGTTTAACCTTACCGAGACGGATGGCAAAGCTTCTCCCTTGAAGGCTACAACCGAGACTCAGAGATTAATGTGCACGCGTTAATGGGCGTAATGGCGGAGAGACGATCCACCCAGGAGGAGCACAGCACAGGGGTGCTGCACCAGGACAGCACAATGCTACAGTATCTCAAAAGGAATACATTCAACGAAAATAAATGAATATTTACAAAGGACAATAATTCAGAAGGTAATGACAAAAATAAAGCAAATAAATCCTACAGTCGAGGTGCCTCCTCACACACTCAAATACAGACAAAGGGAACACAAAATGAAAAAGAAAAACCTTCCTTTTTAACTATTCCTGTGATTAGCTTGGCCCAGAGCTGATCCTTGTGGAACTGGAATAGAGGCACTTCTCTCGTAGTGGGAGGAACGCACGCCAGGCAATCTGTGAGCGGCACTCCACTCAAGGCTCAAAACCCCAGTGTAACAGCTTCGTGTGTTCCGATCATCCTCATCGACCCAACCAAAAGCAAAAGGCCAGCGTCTCACTTCACCACCCAAGCCAAATCACCTCAACACAAATTCAATGGCCGTGTCGTCGTCCTCGGTGTGCGTCTCAACCTCTCCAAACAATGCGCCTCATGCCTCCACTCTGATCCCGGCTCTCCACAAAATGCATAAGCCAACTGAGTCAGATGCCTCTCAAAATGTCCAGCCAACTGTTCACGGCTCTCCCACAATGCGCAAGCCAACTTGAACTCCACTGCCCTCTCACGTGCGTTCCCTTTGACTTCGATCACGCCGATATATATCCTTTGCCTCCGGGGCGTGGCTTGCACGCATCAAAACCCGGGAAGGCGGGGCTTCTTCTGCTCGGCTAGCTTCTGACGTCACGCCCATCAATCGTCCCTCAGCGTGACTTCGCTTGTTGTCAACCTTTGAAGGTGGTGCTTTCTGCCCCCCTTTCTGCCTTTGAAAGGCCTGCCCCCCTTTCTGCCTGCCCCCCTTTGTGCCTTTCTGCCTTTGAAAGTCAACCTTTGAAGGTGGGGCTTTCTGCCCCCTCGTCCACGGACCAAGCAACTCCACACAATGCTACATTCCCTATTAGATTCTTCCATCTACCCCCCCCGCAATCGTAACAATATTATAGACACACATATGAAGAATGTCAGTCTGGTGTTTGTAGTTATTGTAGTTCTTTTTTTTTTTCCAAAAAAAGGAGGGGGCATGGGCTTGGGTTACAACACACAACATCAACCGTACAACATGCCTTGACAAGACCCCACCAACAGTGCCCCCAGGGCAGAGGGCATGGGCTTGGGTTAAAAAAAAACCACACATCAACCACACAACACTCGGTACACATGCACACAATCACCCATCAATGTTCAAGCGACCTTAAAAGTCCTGCCAACATCCTTATACCCCTCTATCTCCATAACTTCCAGGTACCTATCTAATTCTAATTTAAGCTTATCTTCTGTTCTGCTGCCGCTACCTTCAGGAGGCGCATTCCATGCATGAACTACTATCTGAGGAAAAGTCCCCAACCTTACTACCGTCTTTACTCTCAGGCTACGGCCCCTGGTCCTATCACTGTCCACTCTGGTAAATAATTCATCTTCATTTATTTTATCTCTACC
>CM068954.1:190238487-190253987 GCA_035128595.1 Eptatretus atami | reverse complement strand
TTAAACATCTCTATCATATCTCCTCGTAACCACCTTCTTTCTGGTGTATAAAGCCCTGTCTCCTTCAGCCGCTCCTCATAGCTAAGTCTAGCTTGGCGCGGAATCAATCTAGTAGCTCTGCACTGAACACTCTCTGTGGCATCGATGTCCTTCCTGAGTTGTGGTGACCAAAACTGCACACAATATTCTCGATGTGGCCATCACTAAATTCCTGTACAATGTAAACACCACCTCTTTTGATTTATAAATGTCCCCTTCTGAATACAACCGAAAACCCTATTTGCTTTACCTATTTCCTTTACCTGGCACTGTGCTGCCTGCTTACCTCCCATATCTATTACCACCCCCAGATCCTTCTCCTGTGTGACACCGCTCCAAAAATTACCCTTACATCCTGTAATCTCTATTTTCATTGTTCATTCCCTCCCAACACCTTACACTTGCTCAGGTTAAATTACATCTGCCAATCTTTTGCCCAATCTATACAAGTATCAATACTTTCCTGTATCTGATCACCACCCCCTCTGCTATCCACCTTACTCAAGCTTTGTGTCATCTGCATATTTGGAAAGCTTGCACTTTACCATTATCCAAATCGTTGATGTAAAATAGAATAGCAATGGTTCAAATACTGATCCCTGAGGTACCCCACTACTTACATCCTCCCAGAAAGACATCCTCCCCACTCTTTGCTTCATACTACGAAGCAGTTGCAATCCAATTGCCACCTGACCACCACTCCACAGCCCTCACTTTGGCTAACAACCTCCGATGTGGTACCTTATCAAATGCCTTCTTCAAGTCCAAGATATACTATGTCCACTGCCTTTCCCTCATCCACCCAATCAGAAACTGCTTCATAGAACTCTAAAAGATTTGGTAAACCCATGCTGACTACCTTTAATTAGTTGTATTTATTTAAATGGTTCCTCATCTGGTCCTTAATTAATGTCTTCCAACACACCTTCCCACAACTGAAGTCGAGACTAACAGGTCCATAGTTCCCAATTATCTCTGGATCCTTTATTAAATAATGGTGTTACATTTACTACTCTCCAATCCTCCAGTGAGCCATTGAAAATACAGGTACCTGTCCTGACTCCAGTGAGCCATTGAAAATATCTGTTAACATCTCGCTTACCAGCTCAGGTAAATATCTCGCTTACCTGCTCAGCCACCTCCATCAATACTCTCGGTGCATATTATCTGGACCGGGCCTTATCTACTCTTAGATTACCTAGCTGTTACTTTACTTCCTCCACTCCAACCTGGATTTCTGTAAAAGCCCTTCCTCCCTCCTTGATGATACTCTCACCTATTGGCAATGCTCCTGACTGTTCTTGTGTAAAAGTTGGAAAGCAAAATACCTGTTTAATAAGCCTGCCATCTCATTTCATCACTAGCCACTCTCCCGGTGCTATCCTCAATGGGCCCACACTGGTCCTAACCTGTTCTTTTCCCCTGATATACTTAAAGAAAGCCTTGTATTATGTTTAATATTCTTAGCCATGTTCTTTCATCTGTCTTTTGGCTTGCCGAGTTATTTTTTCACTTGCCTCTGTGTGTTTACTCGGAGAGTAGTTAATGCATGGAATGGCCTCCCTGGAAAGGTAGTGCAGCAGAAACAGTCGATAAGTTTAAATTAGAATTAGATAGGTACTGGAAGTTATGGAGATAGAGGGTATAGGATGTTAACAGGACTTTTAGGTAGTTTGAGCATTGATGGTGATTGTGTGCATGTGTAGGAGTGCTGTTGGTGGGGGTCTCGTCAAGGGGTGGTGTGTGGTTGATGCTGTGTGTTTCTCACCCGAGAACCGCCTTTGCCCACTCCCCATCCCACACACTCCCTGGAAAGAGAGAGAGAGAGAGAGAAAAAAATTGCATTTCCTCTTGTCTATAAATTGGTCTGGTGTCAATGTGGCAGAGGCATGATGGGCCGAACGGCCTCCTCCTGCGTCGTGATTCCTTGTATGATTCCTTGTGATGTCCTGAGTTGATTCGGCTAATTAACGACAAAGAAGCCAAAATAATTCCCCTGTTTTAAATGCACACCATGTCGAGGTGTATAGAGCAGCTTGGTCGGTCCTTCCACAACATAACATTCTAATTATAAACTTACTCGATAGAGCACGTACCTCCGCCACACAATGTCTGATCCAGTATAACATATCAGGCCCAATAAATTTTTGAAATATCGTTTTTGCCACATCTCATCTCTCAATGGCGAGGCTCAATCTCTCTCATCTCTCAATCAAAAACATAAAAAAATTTCTCGTATCCGGATCTTCACCAAAATCGAATCAGTTCGTCCTTGTCACACACCCAACCTGTCCACAAAATTTCATCCAGATCCGGCCACGACTTTTTGAGATATCCTGTACACAAACAGACGGGTGAAAACAACCTCCTTCCACCTTCGGTGACGGAGGTGATAACAAAAACAATGATGACATTGTAACAAAGCATATATTAATTAATACTAATAATATTAACAACGGTGATATCGTCTGGCAACAGTAACGATTTATAATCCCTGCCCTCGCTCGAGCACATCTGGGCTCGGTAAAAGGCAAGCTGATGGTCCAGCAGTACGACAGGCAGGTACGCTACAAGGCTATGCAGACCGATGACAGTTTGTTCCAATGGACCACCAAGTGGCATCAAATGATTGGGATGTATTTACAGATCATCAGCCATCGACTGCTTTCTGGTTACATCACATTCATTTTAAGCCATTGTATCGACCTCACAGAAATTGCTGGAAAATTCGGTGAAAAATTCTGCTTCGTGGTGAAACGTTTGATGGGACCTCGAAGTTCTCAGTTTTTGAAATGTGACTTTTGTTTAACTTTTAACTTTGATATCTGAACTTGTCGATGAAGTCGGTGGTGTTGGTTATCATCAAAGTGAGGGCAACTTCTTCATTGCTTCTTCCCATTTGGGTGCAGCTGGTAACGAAACCACAGCAGTTCGACGTGATGGTGATGCCAAATCTATATGGGAACATCGTGAGTAACGTGTGCGCCGGATTGGTTGGAGGTCCGGGTCTCGTTCCAGGCGCCAACTACGGCAAGGATTATGCTGTTTTTGAGACGGTATGTCACGTGCTGCGAATGACTTGCTGCACAGCGTTGATCATTTAACCTTTTAATTGTTGTGCACCGCTCCTTCCCAATTCCATATCTGGGCGATGCATGACGTCATCGCCGGGCACCGAAGGAAGAAGAGAGTACTCAGTTTTTACTCCGTTTGTTTGTTTTCTTTGTTTGTTTGTCCTGGCGATATCTCAGCCATCCTCTGAGCTCGGAAGCTGAAATTTGGGGACAAAAGTGAAGATGTGGTTTGGTGAAAAAAGTATTTTTTTTATTAATCAATTAATTGATTGCTTGTGTAATTATCTATTTATTAATTATTTATTTATTTTATTTCTCATCCTGGCAATATCTCGGGCACATTTAGAGCTCGGAAGCTGATATTTGGACACGACGGTGAACAAGTGATTTGGCTAATTAAGGGTATTTTTCATTTCATTAATTAATCGATTAATTATTTGATTAATTTATTTTCAAAACGTTACAGATTTGGATGAAACGGTGGTGGTTTGGGTATGCTATTAGCCAATTGATGAAGAAATTAATTATTTCACGATTATTTATTTATTTTAATTTTGCAATTAATCGATTATTGTACTCCATGTGTCGTGCGTTGGAGGGTTGTTATTTATTTATTTGGCATGGGGGCGGTGTACTTTGAATGTACCGTGACTTGTTTTGTTTTTGTTTTTCAAGCTATTGTAATGGAATGGATTTTTGTGACAATGCACTGGTCATCCTATGCTTTTTAATTATTGCAAGAATGTTCTTCAAAATGAATCAACCGTGCAGAAGAATCACCTTTGAGGGGGAGAGTGTAGTACCTACCTATCATTAATGGATGAAAACGTGTGGTTATTAATTAATTTATTTTCTTTACAACATTGATCGAAGGCTCAAAGTGGAACTCGTGCATAAATCACATGCAAGGTGAAGACATTGGGAGATATTATTGGACCTCATTATCCACACGCTGAAAAACGGAGGAATATTGTAATTGGTGTCTATCTCTGTCTGTCTGTCTCCTCTTAAACCGTTGTGCATAAAATCATCAAACTTGGTGGTTATGATCACCATATGGAAAGAAGTTGCGAGATTGGTACCATTTTTGGCCCTGCTCCCTGTGGTGGGGTCAAAAGGTCAAGTACCAAAAAATACAGTTATGACTAGTTGTGAATTATTTTTTTTTGCGTACATTGTTGAGGCTTGAATAGGAGATAACACACAAACATATAAACAAGAGGGGTGGGAAAGGGAAGCAAAAAACAGTAGGGAACAGAGACATGAGGAGATAAAATAAAACCAACCTACAAACGCACAGTAAACACTGAGATAACGAAACAACAGTTAAAAAAATAATAATAATAATGATAAGGCAACAAAAAACGACCGGGAAACTTATCTTTGAGAAAGTCGGCAGATACCCTGAGCGATGCCACCGTTGCTCAAGAACCGGAACAGGAAGTGACCGGAAGAATTGCAAGACAAACACTTCGGGGTGTTGCTGCAACGCAGGAGGGAATGGCAGTCGATGCTGGAGGTTCTCTATCCAAGGAAAGTGACGTGTTTCACTTGCGAGACCCCGATAACATTCATGAATGTGGAGCGAGCTTTATCTGCTTGCAGAGCTATATTCCAATAATTCTAGACAGAATTACATTGAAATCCTGACCTTTTGATTTAGTATAACTTTACCACATCAAGAGAAGGAAAAACAAACAAACATGAGAACAAAACTCTGTTTTGGTACTTTTATATACTGTATCTGGAAAAAAAGTTAACTCGAGCGAAGTCGATGGTACATCATCGCAAATCTTCATGTGTGCACGTAATTACATTTTTTTGGGGAGTTTGACCTTTTCACCCCACCTCGGGGTTCAAAAATGAGACTGCTCTCGCACAATCTTGCCATGTGGTGATCATAACTGCTTAAGAGGAGATAGCGTGACAGACGGACGAACAAAGCCGATTATAGATCCTCCTCTCCCCCCCCCCAACCCCCCATATATCCACCACTCGTTGTTTTTTTTTTTTCCACTGACAATCTTTAGCCAATGATGGAATTAATTTTATTTCAAAACGTTTCATTTGTACTTTCAGGCCACCAGAAACACTGGCAAGAGCATTGCAAGGAAGAATATCGCGAACCCCACAGCCATGCTCATGGCCAGCTGCATGATGCTCGAACACCTCAAGTAAGCTAAAGGAGCAGTCAAGGATGACCGTCACGAGATAAAATGTCGTGACCTCGAAAGAAAATAACTCTTGATCTTCCATTCATTTCTTAGTCTTTTCTGTACAAGTTTGAAAAACGTGGCTACTGCTAAATATTATTTTTTGTGATTCAGGTTTGCTGAGGATAATTAATCTGTACTAACTTGAGGGACCTGGATCATGACAATGTACACTGAGCGAGTAATCCTTAGTCTGCATGAAGCAACACCGTTGATCGAGGAACTCTTTTTACCCATAATATGACGACCGTTATCAGCAAGTCAGTTCATTTTAGATATCCAAGGACACTTTGACACAAGAAGCCAATCGGCCCATCATGCCTGTTCAATATCCACCTCCCATTAACTTGATGTTCTTGTATTCCATGATACAAATCCCATTGTTAACAAGAACTACAACTAACTTAACATCGATATCCCTTTATAATTTACCAATATACCCCATTTAATCTCTTGGGTGGAAATTTAGTCAAGGTACCTGTGACACAATGACCATCCTGTGACTGTGACTCAAGTTGTTTACCACTTGAGTAACCCATCATAAATGTAAACAACCTAAATCCAGATGATATGATGTTGTGCTCTTAAGTGCTCCAACACTTTTGTTCCACCACCTCTCCCTCACCCTCTGCTGCCCCTCTTCCACCGCTATGCTCAAGCGGAATACATATATATATATATATATATATATGTTTATGAACTAGCCTTGCTAGTGGAGCCTTTTGCTCTGGGCGAAGGATTGTCATCCAAAATATCTGCGTCCCAATTTGCATGAGAGTGGAACACCGCTCAAAACTCTGTGCAATTTTGCAAATGCTGTACTACAACCCACTTCGATGACATGGATACCTATAGTGGATTTTTTAAGTGGATTTATTCAGTTGAGTGTTTTTTGTTTAATCGGCAAGTCCTTTCATTTAAAATGTACAATCTTCTTCTTTCATATTGCAGCACAATGCTGCAGAGTAGCATCATTGGCTGAGAACGGTGCTGATGCAATGCCCTGTGCTGCTTAGGGCGAGAACTTGTAACTTGGCCACGATTCCGGCGATAGCTTGCCTACTCTTCGCAAGGACAATGTGGGATCTTTAACGTCTACCAACTAATGCCAGCAGATGGGACGTCCATTTAAAATCCATCAGAGGGACGGCTCACACGTTTATTAATTAACCTGCAGATGGTGCAATGATCTACCTCCTCCTCCCCCCCCCCTTGTGTTCTGCCTCCTGTCTTTCCCTTACTATCATTATACTCCGACCATGTCTGTTTGATACTCTTAACATCCAGCCTCAGACACGACCACTGATTTTTGCCGATTGGGTTATTTCATCATCACCTAACTATGCGCTTGCGAAACCTTGATCTATTAACTTCTCATCATGAATATTCTCTACACTCTCTACTGACTTCACCAGCCTGTTCAATGCATTGGATGTGGTGTTGCTGTTTCTGTCCATGATACCATTCCTGACAGTCATCATTCCTCCCTTTCTTCATAATACCCAGGAGTATCACTGGCTGCGTCTTCCCCATCGCTGCAGATTCTTAGTTTTAATCGTCCTCCAAGTGACATTGACACCATCTTAAGCATCCCTCTTTGCTGACACGGACCTCCTTATACTTGCTAATCCTTGCTTCCTGTTATTCCTTTGTTGTGATTTTTCACTGCTATTTTGCGGAATGGCTGGGTATTAACCCTGACACCTCTCAGCATAGTAATGCAGTAAAAACCTTCTGCGATGCGACAGGTCTCTTCGAGTCAATCACCTTTTCGACCTGAATCTCATCAATTGGTCAATTCTCTGTTTCACACAATGATGTCAAACATTCCTTGCAATCGACGCTGTATATCATGCTCTTCTTCATTCATCAGATCTTATTCTGGTAAACTCTCCATTTTATTGGTGGCCTGTGAGTTGCTATGGTCTTTCCATGTCTGGTATTCACAAAGAGGACTGGCCACACCTTCCCCCCTATCAGACTGATTTTCCAACTCCTTCGGATTGGCCTTCCAAGCTACAGGTATTGGCAGTGCCCGGAACTCCCTGCACCAGGTCCTAGTTTCTCTCATCATCATTCCCTTGCTCCCCTGGCTCTGCTGTCCAATATCTCATCCATGGAATACAGAAACTTGTGGTGGGCAAATAACAATGAAGGATGTTGCCTTTTCTGCTTGGGAGGTCGATCCTGCAAGTGGGTACCTGCTTCACAAGGCCTGTAACAGGTATAATGTGCCTGAGGAGCAAAAACAAGACGCCAGACTCAACTGAGATCAGACCTTAAATTACTTCATCTTTCAAATCCTCGTGCCAAATTGTTAACCTCCGCCATCGAAGATGGACGGAGGTTACTGTTTTCAACCCGCTGTTTGTTTGTTTGTTGTGAACAGTATTACGGAAAACTCCTGGACGGATTTCGACAAACTTGGTGGGGGATTAGGTATGTCCAAGGATCATGCCTTAGATTTTGGACTTGGTCCAATATGGCCGCTATGGCGGCCATTTTGAAAAAATATTTGAATTTTGTTTTTGCATTTCTACATGTTTTAAGTGATTTCCAACCCAAAAAAAAAAAAATTTGTAGAGAAAAAAAAATTTTGTAACTTTTTTTCAAAAAAAATTCGATTATATTGAATTTTTTTGCATTCTACATGTTTAAGTGATTTCCACAAAAAAAAAAATTTGTTAGAAAAAAATTTGTAATTTAAAAAAAAAAAATTCGATTATATTTGAATTTTTTTTGCATTTCTACATGTTTTAAGTGATTTCCAACCCCCAAAAAAAATTTGTTAGAGAAAAAAAAATTAGAAATTTTGCAACTTTTTTTTCAAAAAATTTCGATTTTTTTTTTTTGGCATTTCTACATGCGTGTTGATCTAGTTTAGTTTATTCAATCGTGGTTCAGTAGAGTCTGATCCGTTTTGACCTACAATTAATAGGATATCAGGTTCACTTAAGTGACCCAGCAGTATTGACGGTGTAGGTTTTGCACTCTACCGAGTGCTCCCCCTCTAGTTAAAACTGTCTTCGGAACCTTTCCTTTGTCCTTTCACTGATGAAAGATAATGTCATGATGGACACAGCTCATGATAAAGCTGAATGTACATATCAAGTCTTTCCTGAAAGGGCTCAGGTTTCCCAACCCTTCCCTGTTATATTTCCTCCTCCCTACAGACAATTACCTGGAGCATGTGAGTTCACCTGCAAATGTGATTTACTTGTATGACCTTGACCTTTCGGAAACTCGTCACAATGGCATTTTAACATCTCTACACCTGTGCATCCGAACTGGCTGATCCTCTTTCACTACTCTTCTGTAAATCATCTTCCCTATAGAAGTTGGCTTACATCATTCCTATCCTTCAGAAAGGTGTCAAGACACACCCTCTTGGAAACAGACCAGTGGTAAGCTTTCTTCCCATAATCTTCAAGGTAATAGAATCAATCTCTAGGGGGAAACCCCAAGGCCTACCTCTTCTCCAACTATCTAAGATCAAGTCATCAATTTGGGTTCTGCTGGTCACTCTACATTAGATGTGCTCCTTCGGCTAACTCAGCAATGGAGGACAGTATGACCCTCAATCAGGAGTTCACAGTAGTCTCACTGGACATCTCCCGAGATTGATACCATCTGCACACAGCTTTTATCATTGAACCTTCTGCCAAGGGCAACCAGGTTCCTCTCCTTGACTGGCGAGTGGATTTTCTTCCCATAAACAAGCGACGTATCGCTCTTGATGGTCTCTTTTCTCCAGCTGTTTTCTTGGAAGCTGTTGTGCAAGACTGTGTTCTTCGAGCTATCTTATTCCAAGTTTACACGCATGACGTCTCGTTCTCTTTGGAAAACCCTGCACATATATACCTTCGTAATGATTATATATATATATTATATATATATTTCCAAGAAGTCTCCTGCATCAATGATCAATGACTAGCTGGCTTCAGCCACATTCTCAACTGCTGATTTGGAGAAACTACAAAGATGGTCAAGGTCAATTAACTGGAATATCGTTCAATGCTTCGAAGCCCCAAACGCACACTCCAACATAAATACTACATGACAAACCCTCGTTTACTTCTGCAATCAACATCTGGCAGAGAGGCTAGCAGAGGTTTGTCTCCAAAGCAGGGAGGTGCCTTGGAATCCTCCCAAGAACAAATCATTCCTTGGCTGCTGTGCCATGGAGGATGGTGAGATGCTGTTTCACTTAAGGTGTCCTGTGGGTTGGTGCTGTCTCGTCTCACCTTGGGCTGCCAGAAGCGATGGAATCCAAGGCCCAAATACTAGTTGGTGTGACTCAATGCTAGGCTAAAGTATAAGGCCTACTTCTTTCCTATGACAGTCAGGTTTATGCCAAAACGGTTTTCGATCGTCTAATTTTGGGTCTCGCCCCATCTGTGACTTTTAATACGAAAAAGGGCACGCGAGACCGCTGGAGAAGAACTCCCATTGTGGCGGGCAGAAGCATTCTGCTCATGTGCAGTGCACTGAGGTTGTATGTTATTCATTTAAATGCACGGCGGTTTCAGTGCACATGGTCAACTTCACGGAGGAATTTGATTTCACTCAGAGGATGAGATCGTGGCTCAAAATACACAACTCGTTTTAAACCTAGATCCTAGATGGTATTCATAGAATACTTACCCCACGTAGTCTTGAGAAGGACTTGGTGTGAGCCAACGGTTCTGGCAGCAAATTTGGAATTGAAGAAATTAAATTAAAATCAAATGGATGACCAAATTAAATAGGAACTGCATTGGAGTCATCAGAAGGAACCCCCGGTGTTAGCTCAGTGGTTAGGGTGGTTGGCTTGGGATCTCAGGGTCCTGAGTTTGAGCCCTGTTAGCTGCTGAATTAACACCAGGTGGGGTTGACTCGGCCTGTCATTCTTCCGAGGTTGGCAAAACGAGTACCGGTGTATAGGTACAAGGGGCACAGCATCAGCGGCACAGCTCCATAGCTGCCATACGCAAGAAGCTACCCGGCATCCAAGCTGCCATACGCCAGAGGAAGAATCAGAAGGAACCTGGATAGGATTCGGGTTTCATCTGTTACTCCTCTGCCCTCAAACCTATCTCGGCCCAACCAAGTGAGCCTTATTCAAAAAATCAAAATAAAAAAGAACCCAGATTCCAAAAAAACAAATAATTATTGGTGCTGTGTCCGATCAGTTTGAACTTTAAAACGTATATTCCCCATCACGACGAGGTCATAATTGTGAAATTTCATGTCGATCGATGAAGCGGTTCAAGAGAATTTTTTTTCAACATTTTCCTTCAATCCAACATGGCTGCCAATCCATGTGATCTATCAGGTCAGGTCAGGTATGGGAGCATGCATCGGAGCAGCGTGTCGCTGCATCCATAATTATATTGACCTTATCGATTATTCATGAACACCCTGGTATCCCCATGGCTTGGGGAACATGTGAAGTTCCCCTCGATCTGCCTAACTCTTCTGGCGAGTTTAAGGTTTTAAACCATGTGACCTATGCTGCAAAACATAGCTGCAAAACCATGTGACCTATGACATCATAGATGGGGAACTTTTTGTTCCTTATGGATAGGTGGTCATAGCTGTAAAGTTTCTCCTCGATCTGTTCAGCCGTTTCGGAGAAGATTTTTGAAGGTTTAAAAAAATATGGCTGCCGAACCATGTGACCGATGACGGTCCTTTTTTATTTTTTGGTTTGCATGTTCACCAATTTATCCATAGATGACCTCATAAATTCATACTGATTGGATGTAGCGCTCTACGTTTGCAACTGGGACGTTAAAACGAAGGCACCTATGACAGTAAGTACTCATGGGGAACGAGTGTGATATTTTTATGATGTGTCAAATTTCAATTTTTACCTTGGTGTGGTTTTAGAGATACAGAGGTCCAAAGTTTCTCCTTTTTAGCTCGCATGTTCGAAGAACAGAGAGCTATAGCGATACCCCCGGCGTGAGCGTGAGCGTGAAAATGTTAAAGTTTTTGGTGCAAGTTATTTTTTCCTTTCTAATGTTTTTATCTACCACACTTTTTTATACGCCCGATATATATATATTGGGGCGTATAATGTGATACCTGCCGTCCGTCCGTTCCTGTCCGCACTCTAACTCCCAGAGTTTTCAACTTTCACGTTTCATATTTGTTACATAGGTACAGACTGTGGAGACGTTGTGTCGCGACATACGATCGTCATCTAAAGTGGTTGCCATGGCAACCAGGATGCTGTTTTCCATCCGTTCCTGTCCGCACTCTAATTCCCAAAGTTTTCAACTTTCAGTTTCATTTTTGGTACATAGGTACAGACTGTGGAGACGGTGTGTCGCGACATACGTTCGTCATCTAAATGGTTGCCATGGCAACCAGGATGCTGTTTTCCATGTAGTAGCACAATTCTGTGTATACCTTCTTGTTCGGGCGTATATTGTGCTCACTTGCGCTCTTGTTACTGATTACAATATACAAATACATATATTGCTTTAAAATTATTTGGATCAGACTTCACTGCAATGCTTTATATAAAATATTAATTATTAGAACTCGTCTTTTAAAAACGATAAATGTATAAACAGGCGAGCATTGGGTGGCTTTGACACCAACTCTAGTTTCCATACAATGGCTGCCACCCACACCATGTGAACTATGAAATTATAATAATGATTACAACATTCTACATGAGTAATCGCTCCGACAGTGAATTTTGTCAATCTGACGAGCGGTTGTAGAGAAAAGGGAATAACAAAATGCAGACAAGTACACACGCATGGACGGGACCAATTGCTTAACCTCGCTTTTCGCTTCGCAAGCGTGGGCTAATGATCAGGTTTAATAAATAATGGGGATGGGGACACACGAAGTGAATTGGCATTGAAACCAAAATGACTGAACAGCGAGTTTAACGTAGTGCTAACCCCCCCCTCCCCTCCACATTAGCTTCGTGCTCATGTTAACACTATCAGACTCAATCAGGAACACAGGATTTGAAAGAACACAAACAGTGTGAGTGTTTTTCCTGTGAAGGGTCTTGAGATGTCCAAGTGCGGCCAAAACTTCAGGCCCACTGTGCCTCGTTTTCTGGGGCTGTCCAGGGCAATGCACAGTCGCTGGCTGGGCATCCCGATTGCATGTTAATGGGTTGGGGTCCCAGCTGGCTGTTGGTGGCTAGGCATCCGCTCTCTGTGGAGCAATGTGTACACTCCTTGGCTTTTTCCACAAGATCTTGGCTATTCATTGTTCACCTTGGCGTCTTGGTTTTCTATAGGTTTTCTTGGCGTATAGGTTTTCTATTATCATCGCTTTTCCGAAACCTTGTTCATTCTTGGCTTTTTTCATTGGCTCACCTTGGCATTTATGAAAATGAGGAGTGGTCACACTGCTGTGGAGTCGCAGTTGTTGCTGCCTTGTATATGCAGCCTTCTGCTGTGCGGGTCTTGCGCATGCACTGCCGAAGGGCGAGGTAGCACACAGGGCTATGCGATTTGAAAAACCATTGTTGAAGGCTGCACGTAAACACACGTGTGCCCTCTTTATCGAGGTGATTTAAGATACACACGGATGGGAGATTGGAAAAGGACACACTAGGCCGAGGGTGATGGGTAATCTAACGAGACATCCGAATCTGGTCGATGCAAGTTGGGGTTTACAAACATTTGTGCTGAGTCATTAAGATATAACTGATTAATTAACCCCTCATTACCCCCACACCCCCTTCCCCTCACTCCGAGTCATTTTTCATGACCACTCCATGAAAGTCTCCAATAAAAGTACAAACTGGATTCAAGTTTGCTTAACCTACAAAATCCAACAATTAAATTGGCTAAACCATTGTCTGTTTTGTATTCCATGTTTTTGATGACGCATGGCAACTCTAACACTGCACTTGCAACCTTTCATGACCCGATTTGTTTATGTTCGTGTAAAACACGTCAGTGGCACTGTCATCGTAACCTGCTTGCTTTTTTTTGATGCAGTTTGCTCATTGGATCAGTCTGGGAAAGCTTTGTTTAGCAGTAACCATGGTAACGTTATGTTGAAAAATCCTGTTCATTTAAGACCTTGTTTGTTGAGTAACATCGGTCATATCTTCCAACATCTTGTTTTCTATCTCTACCATTTGCAGGTTGCTCGTTTTTGATCCTCTAAATGTATTGATGCAACTATTCTTGTGACAGGTTTTTGGTTTGCCGACAGCACTCGGTAAAACCGCAGCGTTCAATTTTGTTCGGCAGGTTGAATGACTTGGCTTTGCTCGTCAGAGATGCTGTGATCAAGACGATTCGCTGAACATAAAGGTGGAAGGGATCTCACGGGGGGGGGGGGGGGCACACACACACCACTACAACAGTCTCTTGGAAATGGACAAGGCTAATAAGGGTGATTGTTCAATTTTCATCATATATGAAAGTCATTTGGTGTTTGTTAGGTATTCCGTTGGGTGGGAGGGAGGGTAGGAGGGTAGGAGGGGGAGAGAGGGAGTAATGGAGGGGAGGGTGGGGGAGGAGGGAGTAGGGAGGAGGAGGGAGGGTGGGGGGGGTGGGGGAGAGAGGGAGTATGGGAGGAGGAGGGAGGGTGGGGGTGGGGGAGAGAGGAGATGGGGGGGGGGGAGAGGGAGATGGGGGGGAGAGGGGAGGAGGAGGATGGGGGGAGAGGGAGGATGGGGGGGAGGGAGGATGGGGAGAGGAGGAAGAGGTGGGAGAGATGGGGGGCGGGGGGGGAGAGAGGGAGGATGGGGGGGGGAAGAGAGGAGGATGGGGGGGGGAAGAGAGGGAGGATTGGGGGGGGGGAAGAGAGGCGAGGATGCGGGGCGGGGAGGAGATGGGAGCGGGAGAGGGAGGATGCGGGGGGAGAGAAGAGGCGAGGATCGGGGGGAGACGGGGGATTTGCGGAGCGAAAGGAGAGTGGAAATGGGGGCCGGTGGGGCGGGGGCGAGAGATGGAGATGGCGCGCGAGAGACGGCGCAGATGCGGGGGAGGAGAGAGGGAGCGATGGGGCGGAAGAGACGAGCGAGCGATGCGGGGGGGGAGAGGGAGATCGCGGGCGGGACGGGAAGGACTGGGGGGGGGGAGAGGAGGGATGGGGGGGAAAGAGAGCGAGATGAGAGAGGAGATGGCGCGGGCCAGAGAGGGAGAGCAGGGAGAGCGACGAGAGGGAGAGGCGAGATGAGAGCAGGACTGGGGGGAGAGAGGAGCGATGGGGGGGAGAGAGGGAGGATGGGGGAGAAGAGGAGATGAGAAGGAGGGAGGATGGGGGGAAGAGGGAGGATGCGGGGAGATGGGGAGGCATTGCGCGGGAGGAGGAGGAAGACGGGCGGGCAGAGGGAGGAGGCTTGGGAGAGGTGGGAGGCTTGCGGGGGGGAGAGGGAGAGGATTGGGGGCGAAGGGAGGCGAGTGAGGGATTGGGAGGAGGAGGGAAGCATTGGGGGAGCGAGAAGTCGAGTGAAGGAAGAATTGTTGGGGAGGAGGCGAGATTGAGGGGGAGGGAGGCGGACGATGGGGGCCATAAAGTTGGGGGGGGGTGGGGTGAAGGAAATGAAGCTGCTTCATGGGGGGATGAAAGTCAGGCATTTGCAGTGATGGATAATCACACAGATATGTGACACGGAAGTGAAGTGGACAGAATCGACACGGCACGTATAAGAAGCAAAAAAGGTGTATTTTGTTGTTAGTTTTTAGACAATTTTGGTTAAGACTACCTGACTCTTCCTCACTCTCCATTCATGTGTTCTCACACTGCTAATAAATAGCATAAGCCCAATAAACTTGGCCAAAGGTGGCATAACCTCCCCCAACAAGACTCAGTGGTACAATGGCTAGAGCATCTGCTCTGATTCTTGGAGGTCGGTTGTTCGAACCCTGGCAGAGTCGTACCAAAGACAAAATTCTGCTTTCTTGCTTGATTCTCAGAATTTGATAGAACAATCAAAACCCCCCAAAGATTTAAATCAATGAGGAGGAGGAGGGGATGCCTTCATGATTGCCCTGCTGAGTGCAGAGAGAAAAGCAATATCATAAAGATGATGTCACTGGTACCCAGAGTGCTCTGGGAAGTGGCATCGGTTCCATCAAGCTGAGCAGATGTTTGTGTGAGTCAGTCAAGTTGTCTCGTGTATGTAACGCATGCTCGATTTGTCGCAGGTCCTCCATGAGCATTACACCCTATAACCCCTGCCCCCCACCCCCACTTC
>CM068954.1:190227633-190237804 GCA_035128595.1 Eptatretus atami | reverse complement strand
TGTGTTTTTAACAGAGTGAAGTCATCGAGGCAGATTGTGTTTTTAAAGGCAAAATCTGCACAGGTATAGAAAACAAAGGTTTGAGAATTTGGAGTGCACGTAAAGTCTAAGGGAGTCAAGTTTGTTTGTTTGTTTTTTCCAGTTGGTCTAAAGGTCAATTTAAACCGCATATCATGCGAGTACATGTAACTTCCCTGAATACAACATTCGTCATGTTCTCAGAAGCTACAAACAAAAAAAAAACCTATTTTACAAATACTGTAACATGTTACAATAAATACAAGTTTTCTGCAACGTGTGCAGCCTATCCGTCTGTGCCATGAAGCCTTCCCAGTGTGCCTGTACATGCATAGCAACATCCATGTTGATACAGATATGGCTTCAAAACAAATAAATGACATGTACAGCGTCTCGTGTACAGTAGGTAACCAGTCCTCGATCCCAGTGGACAACGTCTAGGCTGTAAAATAACTTTTCCGATAGAATAAAGCAGAAGATGCAGAAATATCAAATTTGTTTTGTTTGCTTGGAGTTCCGGTGCAGCAATTTTTTACACACCGCGGGCAACCTCACGTCTGCAGTCCTTTCACGTCGTCGCTCGTGCACCCCGTTGCTGGTTCAGGAGAGTTGCCATAGTTTTCGTTTTCCAGCTCCTCTTTGATCTTCTTTCCACCTTCTTCACCGTCGCCGCAATCTTCAACACCATCTTGACCCAAATGTGGCTTTCGCTTGCAGTGCTGCTGCCTGTCCCGTGTCTTGGCCTTAGCAACGGATGTCGAGCCAAGCTGGGCAGAACACAGACAGGAAGAAAAGAGTTATTGAAATCAAATCTCAGTCCTTCGAGCAATTATCCACCAATCATATCCGTTGTCTCTTTTCACTGAGCTGCACTGCTGAACAATACTCGAAGCAAGAAAATTATTAACACCGTGTTATAATCTAGAGCAATATCTGAACAAGAGCGGTCAATGGCACGCCATCGCAAATCTTCCCACCGATAACAAAGTCGAAAGATGTCAAAAAGTTCCACCAGGAACGAATGACCCAATATCAGAGGTACTTTTTTTTTTCCTTCCCATTTTGACCCACGTGACCCAAAGTCCCCACCCCCTGGAGGCATGAACTGGGGGTCAAATCCATAAAATTGTTACATATTATCCATAAAATATTATACAAATTAACATATTAAAAAATTAACATATTATCCAAATCCATAAAATCGTTACTATATCTCTATCCCTCTCTCTCTCTCTCTCTCTCTCTCTCTCTCTCTCTCTCTCTCTCTCTCTCTCTCTCAAAACAAATTATTTAAAAAATCATACTAATGTGATTTATCAGGATTTTTGCTTTAGATTCCGCTTCACAGTGAGTGTACCTATATGTATTTGTGTTAAAAAATTCAGCAGACCCTCTACGTGCTTTTGAAGTGGGTGGGAAACTGTTTCAAATCGGCGCAGTGTATCTATTATTACTTGTTCTCCCCACTATAATATTGATAGAGAATACTAGGAAGAGAGTGAGAAAGAGATATAAAGAGAGAGAGACGGTGTGATTATTTATTTAGTGAGTATATTATTCAGAGAGTATAGATATGTAAGAGAGATCGAAGGAGACATAGAGAGAGAGAGATAGAGATAGAGAGACAAGGAGGATAGAGAGAGTATTATATATATCTGAGTTCAAGATGGAGAGAGACCAAGAGAGAGAGATAGAGGAGAGAGAGAGAAATAGGAGAGATAGAGATAGAAAATATATATATATAGTATGTATATATATATATATATATATAATAATATATGTTTTTGATTATATTATATAATATATATATAGACGAGACATTAGAAGAGATAGAGAGATAGAGATACAGAGAGAGACATAGATTGATAGGGAGATGAGGTGGATAGAGAGACATAGGATAGATTACTTAGAGAGATCGAGAGATTAGAGAGACAGAGATAGAAAGGAGAGAGAGAGAGAATTATAGAGAGACATTAATAAAGAGAGAGATATTATATAGCATGGGAGATTAGAGGTAAAAAATAGACGAGACAGGAGAGAAGAGAGAGAGAGAATAGAGGAACACATATATACAGAGATAGAGATACCAGAGAGAGACATAGAGATAGGGAGAGAGGATCGAGGGAGATAAGGAGGGAGAGAGACATAGAGAGTGACAGAATTAGAAAGAGAGAGAGAGGAGATAGAAGAGAGATATAGAGATAGAGAGATATAAGAGATCGAGATTATATATATATATATATATATCGAGAGAGAGGGAGACCAGAGAGAGACAGAGAGAGAGAGAATTTATAGAGGGACAGAGAAGAGATAAGATAGAAAAATATATATATATATATATATATATAATATATATGTTTAGTATAATATATATATATATATAGAGAGAAAGAGGAGAGAGAGAGATTAGAGAATATCGAGAGGAGATATTAGGAGAGAGACATAGAGAAAGAGATAGAGAGATAGAGATTACAAGAGGAGAACAGAACATAGGAGATAGGGGAGGAGTTATGTTGAGAGAGCGCAGAGAGAAGAGACGTAGAGGATCGAGAGATAGAAAACATAGAGAGAGAGTATAGAGAGACGAGACATAGAGAGACAGGATAGAGAGATTATAGAGAAGGAGATGTGAGAAAGATATCTGCGAGAGAGAAAGAGATTATAATGCGAAATGAGAAGATAAGATATAGCAGAGGATTGGAGAGGAGAGAGAGACGCGGATGATGAGAGAGAGAAGAGAGGGCAGAGAGGGAGAGGACGACATGGAGATGAGTGAGGGAGTTTGTGTGAGAGAGATAGGAGAGAGGATGGTTGTTAGTGAGGAGAGAGATGAGGAGAGAGAGAGGAGAGAGGAAGAGAGACGAGAGAGAGAGACATAGAGATATAGAGAACATTAGAGAGAGGCAGAGAGATTAGACATAAAGATAGAGAGGAGCGAGAGAGAGGAGAGAGCAGAATATTTAGAGATGAAAGGAAGAGAGAGTAGAGAGAGAGAGATGAGATAGAGATCGAGAGGAATCGGAGACATAGGAGAGAGCCATGAGAGAGATCGAGACAATAGAGAGAGCCAGATAAAGGAAGAGAGAGGAGACGGAGAGAACAGAAGAGAGAGAGAGACCCCATAGAGATATATAGAGAGAGGAGAGAGAGACATATATATATATATAAATATATATATATATTATATATATATATATATAGAGATAGACAGAGACAGATGAGAGGGAGACATAGAGAGTAGAGAAGAATATAATTATATATAATATAGAGATAGACACAGAGGACAGAGAGAGAGAGAGAAGAGATTATAAGAGAGAGTTGAGAAAGATATAGAGATATAGAGAATTGCGACGAGAGAGAGAGATGAGAGAGATTACTTATGCTCCGAGAGAGGAGAGAGAGAGAGAGAGAGAGACAGGGAGGAGGATGAAGAGAGAAAGTTGAGAAGAGAGACGAGAGAACGATTGAGAGGAGAGATACAGTGGGTGGGATGAACAAGTATTTGAAAT
Organism: Eptatretus atami; assembly: GCA_035128595.1. Lineage (NCBI taxonomy): Eukaryota > Metazoa > Chordata > Myxini > Myxiniformes > Myxinidae > Eptatretus > Eptatretus atami. The sequence goes on along the minus strand of CM068954.1, from coordinate 190,234,277 downwards.
ACCACTGCCGATGTTTGCAGGTTTTCCCACTTACAAGCAACTAGAGGTCTGTAATTTTAATCCATAGGTACCACTTTCAACTGTGAAAGACGGAATCCTAAAACAAAAAATCCTGAAAATTCACATCTGCTATGATTTTTAAATACATTATAATTTGCATTTATTGCATGAAATAGATTTGAATCACCTCCCAACCAGCGAAGAATTTCAGGCTCTCTCACAGACCTGGTTAAGTTTTTGTCCTTTCTTTAAGAAGCCCTCCCATTCGCCACTCATGTTACCTGTATCAACTGCAACCTGTTGGAACTCGGTATCTGCATAAAAAGACAGCTGTCCACACTCAATCAATTTATTAGACTCCAACCTCTCCACCCAAAATGGGCAAGACTCAGGAGAGCTGGTCTTAAGAGACATCAGAGACAAAATTGTTAGACTTGCACCAAGGCTGGGGGAGGGGATAAGGAACTCTCATGTGGCTACAGGACAATAGGCAACGCAGCTTGGTGAAGAAGGCAACAAACTTTGGTTGCAATTATTAGAAAAATGAGAAGTTCAAGATAAAACAGTCAAATCTCCCTCCGTCTGGGCTCCATGGCAAGATCTCACTCGTGGAAGAGCCCTCAATGATCATGAGGGAGAAGAAAGGTAGGGGGATCAGCCCCAGAAACTACACGGCCAGACCTGCTGGGTGTCAATGACCTGAAGAGGAATGCGGACCACTCAGTATCCAAAAGGAACCAATAAGTTAACACACTTACGCCGTCATGGATTAAAAATCCTGCAAGCGTCGCACGGTCCCTCTGCTCAATGTGCCAGGCGCATGTGTTCCAAGTTTTTAGTTATGACTGCGCCCGGAGCGTTGTCTTTGAAAGTTGGCCGCCTGCCAATGGACCAATCTGGATAATCCAGAGGAAGGAATGTGGAGAGGGTTGTTCATTCATGTTGTTGGTGAATTTGAGACCAACGAATAAACAGAGCTTTTTGGTTTAAACTCCACTCGCCGTGTTTGGAGGAAGAAGAAGGATGAGTACAACCAAGAACACCAATTCCCAACTTGAAGATGGATGGCTGCGAACATCATTCTTTGGGGATGCTTTTCTGTAAAGGGGACAGGGACGACTGCACCCGCATTGAGCGGATGGAGGATGGATGGGGCATGTATCGCGAGATCTTGGCCAACACCTCCTTCCCTCAACAGAGCATTGAAGATGGGGCGTGCTGGCGATCTTCCAGCATACAACGACCCGAAACACACGCCAGGGCAACTTAAGGAAGTGGCTCCGTAAGAAGCATCTCAAGTCCTGGGAGGTGGCCTAGCCAGTCCTCCAGACCTGAACCCAATAGAAAATCTCTGGAGGGAGCTGAAAGTCTGTAGTGCCCAGCGACAGCCCCGAAACCTGAAGGCATCTGGAGAAGTCATCTGTATGGGGATGTGGGCCAAAAATCCCTACTGCAGTCTGTTGCAAACCTGGTTTTTAGAACACAGGAACCGTCTTCTATTGTCTCTAATTGCAAACAAATGGTTTTCCTATTCGTTTCATTCAAATATTTAAGTTCTGTTTTTCTTGATTGTATCAAATACTTGATTCAATGCAATAAAATGCCAAAATTAATTATTTAAAAAATCATACAATTAGCTGATTTTTCAGGATTTTTGTTTTTAGATTCTGTCTTTCACAGTTGAAGTGTACCTATGCATAAAAATTTACAGACCTTCAACGTGCTTTGTAAGTGGGAAAACCTGCAAAATTCGGCAGTTGTTAGCAAAATACTTGTTCTTCCCCACTGTATATATAGAGACAGAGAGAGAGAGGAGAGAGAGAAGAGGGGAGAGATAGACATTTAGAGATATAAGAGAGATCGAGAGACAAGAATAGAGAGAGATGAGAGAGATAGAGAGATATAAGAAGAGATATAGAGAGATATAGAGAGGAGATAGAGAGAGACCATATATCGGCGGGAGACGGAAGAGAGACAGAGAGGAAACTATATTATATTATATATATATATATATATATATTTATATATAGATGAGATTGAGAAGAGAGATAGAGAGTAGCGAGAGACATCGAGAGTGGATAGAGAGTAGATCGAGAGAGATCGAGCGAGATAGAGGGAGAGATAATTAGTGAGAGACGTGGAGAAGAGATATGCGGAGGGGAGGATAGAGAATATATAGAGAGAGATGAGAATTATAGAGAGGACAGAAGAGCACGAGAGAATGAGAGAGACAGTAGAGACCGATGGAAGAGGCAGATGAGAGAGACATGAGGAGATAGAGAGACCGATGAGAAAGATATAGATAGAGAGAGAGTAATAGAGAGAAGATAGATTAGATAGATGATAGAGAGATGAGGAAGAGCGTGATATACATATTAGCGAGAGAGAAGAATAGAAAATAGAGGCAGAGAGAGAGAATAGAGATATAGAGAGAGATTCAGCAGAGAGTACTTGCCGTGAGAGAGAGAGAGAGACCAATAGAAAAGATACGAGAGATAGATAGAGACAGAATAGAGAGGAAGAGAGATAGGTAGAGAGAACATAAGTAGAGAGACACTATAGAGGAGACATAGAGGACAGAGAGATACGAGAGAGAGGAGAAGAATGCGAGAGAGTATAGAGAGAATCAGAGAGAGAGAGGAGTAGACATATAGACGAGAGAGAACATATAGAGAGAGACTATAGAAAGATTATAGAGAGAGAATTGAGAAAGATATTGCGGAGAGATAGAGATTATGGAGAGTAGGATAGAGGAGAGAGAGAGAGAGAGAGACAGAGAGAGATATTATAGAGAGAGACATAGAGATAGAGAGAGAGTAGACATGAGATAGATGAGAGAACATATGGAGAGAGAGATAGAGACATATAGACGAATTATCTTAGAGGGAGATTAGAGAGAAGGAGAACATAGAGATAGAGGAGAGATGGAGCGAGAGACAGATGGAGTATGAGATGAGAATGAGAGATTATTAGAGAGAGAGTGAGCAAATTATTGCGAGAGGATTTAGAGTAAATATAGAGAGAATAGAGAGAGTGTATTTAGAGAAGATTAGAGAGAGACATTGAGATAGTGAAGAGACATAGAGATAGAGAGAGAGATATATATATATATAGCGTGAGAATTGAGAGAGAGAGAGACAGAGGAGAGAAAATAGAGAGACAGAATAGAGAGAGACAATAATATATATATATATATAGAGAGAGAGATAGAGACATAGAGAAGGTATAGAGAGAAGACATAGAAAAAGAGATAAGGAGAGATTGAAGATACAGAAACAGACTAGAATAGGGAGAGCAGATAGAGAGACAGAGAGAAGATAAGGAACATAGAGAGAGAGAATATAGAGAGAGACATGGAGACAAGATAGAGAGATTATAGGAGAGAAGTCTGAGAAGATATTCGTGGAGAGAGATAGAGATATGAGATATAGAGAGCAATAGGAGAGAGAGAGAGAGAGGAGATAGAGATAGAGAGAGAGAGGAGAGAGAGGGAAGGAGAGAAGAGAGATGGGGAGAGAGGAGAGAGAGAGAAATATATATATATATAGAGAGAGAGATAGAGACATAGAGAGAGATATTAGAGAGGACATTAGAAAAGAGATAGAGAGATAGATGATACAGAGACGACATAGAGTAGGGAGAGAGATTAGAGAGGAAGAGATGAAGAGACGAGAGAGAGATCGAGAGATAGAGAACATAGAGAGAGGAGAATATAATAGAGAGAGAGTAGAAGATCTATTGCGAGGAGAGGATAGATAATGGAGAGATTAGAGAAAGAGAGAGAGCATGAGGAAGTGAGACATTTTAGAGTGAGAAGAGAGGAGAGAGAGACAGAGAGATAGAGATATAGACAGAGAGAGATATAGAGAGACATAGAATAGAGAGTAACATAGAGAGAGATAGAGAGAGACAAGAGAGAAGCAACGAGAGAGAGGAACACAGAGAGAAGACGTATAAAGGAGAGACGAGAGATAGAGAAACATAGAGAGAGACATAGAGAAGAGAGACGAATATTAGGAGAGAGACATAGAGAGACAGAGATATAGAGAAGAGAGTGAGGAAGATATTGTTAGAGAGATAGAGAATAGAGAGAGATGAGAGAGAGAAGAGATAGATCGGAGAGATCCGAGAGAGAGATATACGAGAGAGACATAGATAAGAGGATGGAGATCGGTGCGAGAGAGATAGAGAGATATATAGAGCGAGACAGCAGAGATAAAGAGAGAGATATAGAGAGATAGAGATGAGACATTTATAGATTAGAGAGAAAAGAGAGCAGAGAGAGAGAAATAGAGAGATTATATATATATAGAGAGAGAGATAGAGACATAGAGATGAGAGTATAGAACAGAGACATTGAAAGAGATAGGAAGAATAGAGATACAGAGATCCAGACATAAGATAGAGACAGAGAACGAGAGGAGACGTAGGAGGATCAGAGAGATAGAGAAAATAGAGAGAGAGATATTATAGGAGAGAGACAGAGAATTATAGAGAGAGAGTAGAAAGGATTATTCAGGCGAAGAGATAGAATATAGAGATGAGCATAGTAGAGACAGAGAGAAGATAGCAGAGATAGAAATGCGAGAAAGATATAAATTGCATAAAGAGAGTAGATAGAGAGTTAAATAGAGAGAATAGAAATACGAGTGAGAGAGAGAGGATGAGAGACGAGATATTATAGAAGAGATATATAGAGAGAGAATAATAGAGAGGAGAGAGAGAGATATATGCAAGAGGAAAGAGGAGAGACGGAAGAATAGCGAGAGACGATATCATGAGGATAGAGAGAGAGAGATAAGAATAAGAGACGGAGAAGATATTTGAAGAGATATATGAGAGACGAGGAAGAGACAACTAGAGATAAGGAAGAACTAGAACTAGAAGAAGAGAGTATAAAGAGAAGAGAAGAGAGAGAAGAGAGAGAATAGGAGATCTGAGAGAGATACAGAACAAGAGAAGAGAGAGGTATATAGAGCAGAACATAGAGAGACAGAGATAGAAGAGATATCAGGAGATGAGAAAGAGAATATTGCATGAGAGAGATATAATATATAGAGAGAGACGAGAAGATTAGAGAGAGGAAAGAGAGAAGAGAGACCAGAGAGATAGAGTAGGAAGACAAAGAGATATAGAGAGAGAGATAGAGAAAGAGAACATAGAAGGAGTAGTAAGAGAGATGAGAGTTAAAATATAGATATTAGAAGCAGAGGAGATATATAGAGACGGAGATCAAAGAGAAACAAGAGAGAGCAGAGTATACGAGAAGAGAGGAGAAAGAGATATTGCGAGAAGATAGAGATATGATGAGATTGAGAAGATATCGCGAGAGGAGATTTTAGATATATTCGAGAGACAGATAGAATATGAAGACGATAGAGAGAGCAGCGAAAGAAGAGAAAAGAGATCGAGAGAAACAGAGATAAGATATAGCAGAGAAAGAGTACCTAGAGATATCATTAGAATATGAGAGGATTCAGACAGAAGAGAGTAGGAGAGATATATATATATAGAGAGAGACAGATGAAGAAACGAAGATATATAGAAGAGACGAGAGATAGAAATTGAGAGAGGAGAAATCAGAGAGACATGAAGAAAGAGATATTGGAGAGGGAGATAGAGAGATCAGAGAGAGAATATGAGAGAGAGACGAGTAAGCGAGAGACGAGAGAGAAGAAGTACAGAAGAGAAGAGAATATTGAGGAGATAGAAGAGGAGACCAGAGGAATAGAGATAAAGATATATAGAGAGATCGAAGATAGAGAGTAACATAAGAATAGAGAGTATTAGAGAGAGTAGAGATATATAGAGAGAGAGAGAGATAGAATATTGGAGAGAGAGAGATATTGCGAGAGAGACATAGACATAGAGAGAAGAGAGAGAGAGAGAGAGAGAGAGAAGAGAGAGAAGAGAGGGAGAGGAGGAGAGAGAGGAGGAGGAGAGATAAATGAACTAGAGAGAGATTATAGAACAGAGATATAGAGAGATATGAACATAGTTTAGGAGATAAAGTATGCGAGATATTGGAGAATAGAGTAGATATATGGAGATTGAAGAATGAATGCAAGAGAAGAGACATAGAAAAGAGACATGGAGAACAAAATAGAGAATAGAAGACATAAAATGAGAGAGAGAGTTAGAGAAATATAGAGAATAGAGAGGAGATGATGAGATATTGGAGAGAGAATGCATAGAGGAGAGAGAGAGAGAGAAGAGAGAGACGACATATAGAGATAGTATTCGATAGAGAAGAGAAAAAGAGAGAAGAGATAGATAGTAGAAGGAAGAGAGAATAGAGAACATAGAGAGAAACATAGAGAGACAGAGATAAGAGAATATAGAGATAGTGAGAATGCGAGAAAGATATTGCGAGGAGAGGACTAGAGATAGAAATATGATGGAGAGAGAAAGAGAGAGATAGGATATAGAGAGAGATTGAGAAGAGATTATTGCGAGAGAGCACGAGAGACGACATATAGTAAGACAGAGAAGAGAAAGATGGAGAGAAGAGAAATATGCAGAGGATAGAGAAGAGAGAAGAATAGAGACATAAGAGCATAGAGAGAGAGACAAGAGAGAATATAGAGATATGACGATAGAGAGAGATAGAGAAGATGAGAAAGAGATATAGAGAATATTGCGAG
>CM068954.1:190147901-190217995 GCA_035128595.1 Eptatretus atami | reverse complement strand
CAAAGCCAGGATATTTTCGATACCTGTCAAACCATCCCCACCCCTCCCAAAATTTTGCTTACGTATCCATCTTATCCACCCCTTGCATTCTCCCATAACCATCGCTTTCCCAATCGCCACTCCGATTTTTAATGCACCACTCAGCTTTGTATGCATCTTACTCCTCTGTAAGTGTGCTCTCTCAGAACATCCACTCCAGAAAGTTATACACTTACAATATAGCTTATAAATATTATAATTTATAAACTTAAACTTTGAAATCACTGCAAATTAATTAACAGAATTATCACGGAAGAATCTTACCGACATCAGCTGAGAAAACTTTCTATCAAAAGCCTTTGCTGTGTGAGTACGCTTTTGAGCTTTCCGAACATCTTTGAAGTACACATTTAGTTTTGGGGGGTTTTTTTAAAATAATTTTTTTTTTTACCACGCATGAGTACCTGAGTACCAGTTAAGTGAACAGCTGCCTATGTCGAACATGGAATCAAGAAAATATGTACAAGCCGGTAGGCGACGATGGATTCGCTAGGATCGAAGCGCTGGATACGATGCTTTTCATTCTGACTGATCCACCGACGAAGATTCTTGCCAAGACGTATTGGTTCACATACAATTGTTCTTCTGCCTGGCAAGATGTTTCCTATTGCGTATTTTGCCAACTGGCACTCCTCATAAAAAATGACAGTAAATAGACACCCTATTTTTGAAGGACTACCATTTGAAAAATAATGGGTTTGCTGGTTTGTGCTGTGGAGCCTCGCGTTACACACACACACACACACACACGGAAAACCCGATAAACTTCTCTCAATGCTCTTGTTTGACCACACCTCCTGAGCCACACAATATTTTTCATAAGCCACGCCCACTTTAAATAATAAATAATTGGAGGTGGTGTGTGTGTCGTGGAATAGTTTTTTGGTAAATAAATAAATAATTGGAGGTGGTGTGTGGGTCGTGGAATCGTTTTCGTAAATAATAAATAATTGGAGGTAGGGTGTGGGTCGTGGAATCGTTTTCGGTAAATAAATAAATAATTGGAGGTGGTGTGTGGGTTGTGGAATCGTTTTCAGTAAATAAATAAATAATTGGAGGTGGTGTGTGGTCGTGGAATCGTTTTCGGTAAATAAATAAATAATTGGAGGTGGTGTGTGGGTTGTGGAATCGTTTTCAGTAAATAAATAAATAATTGGAGGTGGTGTGTGGGTCGTGGAATCGTTTCGGTAAATAAATAAATAATTGAGGTGGTGTGTGGTCGTGGAATTGTTTTCGGTAAATAAATAATAATTGAAGTGGTGTTTGGTGGAGAATCGTTTCCGGAAAATAAATAATAATTGGAGGCGGAGTGTGGGTCGTGGAATCGTTTTCGGTAAATAAATATGGAGGTGGTGTGTGGGTGGGGAATCGTTTTCGGTAAATAAATAAACATATTATTAGAAAGACAGAAATGCCGGTGATTCCATTTATTTTGGATCCTTTTCACTTTGGTCAATATTGTTTGGATCGAGGAGAGATCGAAGGTGGAACGACGGTGTAGCTCCTTACAAACGCTGTATACCACCTTAAATGACGGTAAATAGACACCCGATTTTTGAAGGACTACCATTTGAAAAATAAAACCTCAATCAAAAATCGGCTCGAGTAAAATTTTCTAAATATCTCGAAGTGTTTAATTCCGAAGTCTCGTTTCTCTGCATTCAAAACTGAAGGACAAGTATTGAAAATACTGTACGCGGTTTTTCGGCCGCTGTACAGCAACGGGTGGTTGCTAGGCAACGAAATTCAAAACGCGCACATTCCCAGTATATATTCCATCTTTTGGCAAAGTTTCATCAAAATCGGTTCGCTGGTTTTCTGCTGTGGAGCCTCGCGTTGCAGACACACACGCACGCGCGCACGCACGCACGCACGCACACACACACACGCACACACACACACACACACACACACCACACACACACACACACACACACACACACACACCACACACACACACACACAGCCGGAAAACCCGACAATAAGGGATACCTCATATATAGCGAATCCAATAAAATTGAGAACTTTAACGAGCTGAGTATAAATTCATACACACACCTGTCACTGGTTTTCTCTGTTTACATGTTCGCCGTGTAACCCCTCGCAAAACAACTCTCCATTAGTCTTGTATGATCGCATAACCTCTGACCCGACATCCGTGAGACTTTTCTTCCTGATACTATAAATAACGTACCTTGTTATTCAGAAAATGTATTTAGAAGTTATTTTCACGTCGCTTTTGCTCAGTTAGTATGATGTATCGTGTTAAAAGGTTAAGAGTATGATAAGGAAAGGATGGTCCAAATGACCTTTTTACTTTTTTATTTTTACTGTGCACTACGTTTTGCCGGACTCTGGCAAAGTCCGAGTCCTTGGCATTCCGAATCCCCCACCAAATGGACTTGCGTCTGACATCATTGATGAAGTGGACTCACGATTCCACAATGCCTTGCTTCAAAAATATCAATAATCTCATGGAGTAGTTAACCTCCCAACATTGGCAATGTAAACAAGATTGGTTTCAGCCAAACTTATCAAACAGATGATTCAAAAACAAATGGCTGTTCAGTGCTCACCTGGTCGAAGTAAATCACTTGACAAGGGGCAGGCTGCAGCGAGCGCAAGATTCGCCAAAGTTGCTCCGTCTCATTAAAGGTCACTTCTAAGAGATCTCCTTCCAGAAGTACTTCCTCCAGATCCTCCAACATTTCCATCTCGCCCAACTCACCACTTGGCCTTGCTGCACATCAAGCAATGGCAAAAATGTGTGCAAGCATAACAATACAACTAAATAACAGCTTGCATAGAGGAGCTGTTAGGGTAAGTGCAACAAGCATGCAGGCGTGCACGCACGCACGCACACGGAGAGTCCCTAAATTACAGATCTGAATATACCCATATATGTACCTCTACATTAGAGCAACTGCCGACTGTACAACCCAATCGGGACATGAACTGTACCGCCGTCCACTGTAGGGAGCTCAGCAAGCGGCTTAAGCACTCCGATGAAATGGATGGCAAGCGATAGCTATGTCCGAATGTCCAAACTATGTCCGAATTAGACAAATGAAAACATTTTTTGCAGTCTGAACTGCTGCTAAGTTCCATTCTGGAGCTTACATTTTGCAATTCGGCTTAGATTAAGAGATTCTTAAGGTTATGGCAATGTGCAGAAATGAAATAAAGCCACCGATGCTGGCATCTCTAGGCGTTTATAAGCATTGCAATGTACCCAGTGATTCGTAGCTGTGATGAACAGGCATTCAATAATACGAGTGAGGAAAGTGGAAAAAAAAAAAAACCAAAAGAAAAATCTTTATCGTTAAGAAATCGTTGCGGCCTGTTCCAAATCATGGCATGGTTGAGCAGGCTAAAAAACATGGCGGCTTCAGAATCAAGCGAGGTAACCCAGGAAACGCCTTAAGACCCCAGAGAGTGAGGTGGCCAAGGATGCACCGAATAAAGGATATAATTAAATAAGGCTGTTATTGACAAAAGGGGTGATTTAAAACAAAAAGTTATTGACAAAAGGGGTGATTTCTTTCTTATTTTTTTATATTCTAAAGAGGATTTTATTTTTCCTCAAAAAAGGAAAAGGGATTCATACAGGTATCATACATACTGTACTATTTGTGGCCCTAAAAAGGGCTGTTTGGGTTTGATGAAGCTTTTCAGCTAAACACGAGGACATCCTCGTCAATGCTTTCCTCGTCGTCGTCACTGTGATGGTCCTCGCAAAGCACAAAGCGGCCCTTCTTAAGGGTCACATCACCGCCCCCCAGCCTGTTGTCAGATGCACGTGCGCCAGCTTATTTGAGGTGGTGCTCCATTATTAGACTCTAGCTATTGTGAATAATCATTTTGATGCAAGACCAGGTGTTCTTCTTCTTATTTTGTGTTTAATGGTGTTTTCAGAGCCGTGAGGCTCTATTTACACCACGCGCCTCAACTCCGGATGTCTCCGGGTGTCACTTTTAAAAATTTGCGCACACGGTTAATAAAACGATGTACAACCTCTTAACCTGAACCAATCTTCGAAATTTAAACAGCGGAATTGAGCTTAACAGCAGTTCCGACTGCTAAAAACAAAAGTGTTCATTTGGAATATAATTAAAATTTCACCAGTGATCGTTTTTAAGACAGAATTTTTTTTCTATAGCTGTGTATTAACCGCACACCCTCAACCTTTACCTTTTTTGCTGATAAAAAAAAAATGCGGTTTATGCACCGGAAAATATGGTACGCATGCAAAGTTTCAGGCTGCTAGGTTTTATGGTTTTAGAGTTATGGAGGAGACACAACATTAGAGGGGAATAATTTACCAGCTAAATTAGCACGATGTAAGGGGGATGAGGGTTCGGATTAGCTCTGTGGTCCACAACCAACTGAGAAAGCATTTTGGCATGGCTTTAATGATGAATCCCTGGTGAGGTTAAAATTGGAAACGTTCTCTTCAAGAGACTGATGGAATTAACAATTCGGATGGGGACTGAGGAGATTATTTAATTTGCGCAATTTTCAAGGACTTTCAAGGACTTGACATGTTTTCCAGGAATTTCCAGTACTGCTTTTTTTGCATTCCAGGAATTTTGCATTCGTGCTTGGGGCACCCAGTGCCAGATCATGGGCATTAAATAAATCTACCCCACCATTGTGAGTGTGATGAGATGACGACTTGCAATGTTCACCCACACACGTGGAATGATAAGGTGGTTGAACCACTGACCCCTGCCGGAGTCAGGGGGTATTGTGGGTGGGAAACGTTGCCAATTCTGAAAACAAATGCACTCACTTCCGGAGGGAACAGGTATTGACGAGTTCCAACAAAATTGACAGCAGGGACTGACCGACTGAAGAAAAGCTTTAATTAATATTTCTGAGCATATGCAGTACGTGGGTTCTAGTTAAAAGATTTCTGGGAATGTGGCTCTGCAGCTGATGCAGAGCTCCCCTGTAGGTTGGAGCAGTCACCTAGAATTTAGCTGGGCTGCCAGTGCTAACTCGCCAACTCTTTGTGAAAGATTCCGTTTACCTCCAACATTAAACAGCAACTAATTCTGGCAGACGCCCCATCCGACGGAAGGCGCACTCAGCGATGCAACACCGTGCTTGCAAAACACCCAAGTGATGGTTTATCGTGTCGTCGTAAACTAAGACTAGATGGCTCAAAGGTGAGTGATCTCTGAGCTATCCCTCTCTAACCCTTGATTTATTACAATGCACATGGATTGGTATTGAATGCTCTCTATTCACCACTTCAAAGGATACGCAAGCTTCATACCATCTTTATCCACTTACTCCTCATATATTTGTTACATTTCACTTCGAACATGTGCTGCATTGTATAATGTATATACATTTTGGGATATCAAGGAAAACAAAGATGACTCATTTTGACCAAAATATTTTCACATGACAGTATTATCATCATCAGTTCTTACATGGGGTCGAAATTCTGCTTTGCAAGTCAAAATTGGAGTCCTTGAAGTCACTCTCACCATCAGATTGCACCTATTGGGGTGGTGGGGGGGGGGGGGGGGACAAAGTATTCAATTTGTAATTCAACAAAAATATGAAAACATGATTTGCTTTCATACATTATGGCACAGCATCAAAAAAAGGATGGGTGAGAGGAGGAGGTCCATTTGATCTGGACTACCCCCATCCTGGACTCACTCCCTTTTTCAAGGCAAAACGAAAAGGAACATGGATCGAGAGGAAAACCCCTTTCGAACATTTATATCACCCCACTGATGGTGAGCGGTGAGGGCTGAATCAATGGGGCGTCAATGACTTGTATATAACCAAAAATCGTCACTTTCAGTGGTTGGGAATGTGATACACTGCCCCGATGATGCCCAACAAAGGCTGAAACCGGTCAGTAGTTTCACCTTTTCAGCCACGGGTGACACTCACCATATGACGTGCGAGCTTGCAGTCAGGGTGAAATGTGTTGTTAGTTTACAATGAATATATATATATACTAGCGATACCCGTGCACATGCACGGGATAGCAGTACAACATAGCTGGTAGCAGACGACAGACCGTACACGGGGAATGACAAAAATACGCATTGTGCAAAATGCAAGTGCTACTATGGAACGCCAAGACTTCCCAAACATTGTCGGCATGTCCGCTAAGTGCCACAGCAGTTTCATAGGGATCGTGTGACGGCGAGCCGAGTTTTTAGTGTGCAAGCTTGGTATTATAATAGAGATATATCTATATAGTGTGACGAGCACTCCCCTGACCCCAATTGGACACAGTCCAACACCAAAGCGTCACCTCCAACCGAGAGGCCGAGGCCTGGCGATTCTGTCAAACAGACAAATATCATATGGTCAACAGCAGTTAAACATAAAACGGAGCCGCCTATCCGGATTTCAGGCTTATTTGCCCTCATCAGGACGGCATCCCGATAAATATCTAACCAATGATGACCACATTCGTCATTGGTACATCAGACGCACCTCCTGTTATGGTGAGCATCGCCACGGATTATGTCTCACACGGTAAAACCACATAATCCGCAAAGAGCAACCATCTGTCTTTTTCACTCATGCATGAAAATGATGTAATATTATGAAGTATTCTCCATTCTCATATATATATATAATATATCTGGGTAACTTGGAGCGACCACGTTTGTGTTGTGTAGGCAAGTAATGGTCATGCCACCGTGCGTACATTCTGCTGACAAGTTCTCAACATAGTGCTGCGAACTGATACCAAGGCCAAGCCATGATGCATCAGTACGTCACTCTCGACGCTTTATACCATGCCTGAATGGCGTCCACCCTGACACGGCGACTTACATCTGCATCATACGTGTGCCATCGCAGGAAATCCATTCATTGTGACGACACAAATTAAAATAGCATAATGACATCTACCTCACAGGTATGTATTAGTAGTGAGGACAGGAATTGTGCAGGCAACTTAGCCTGGTCTTGGAGTGAAGAAATCATGGTTTATCAACAAAGATGATGCATAACCGAGTCAGGTGATCACCACTCGCATTGGATATTTGAGTTAAATTAACTTGTGATGCCAAGAAGGCTGAGAAAAAGGAAGGTAGAGTCTCTGGTGTTTGCATTTATCATCTCGCCATGGAAAGAGGTGCAGCTGGAGATCATGTTGCTGTGGATCACACTATGACAATGACTTGGCGAATGCCGAATGAAATAACTGTCTGATACATCTCACCTGTATAAAGAGAACCATACATTAAAAATGCTTGTCATTGACTTTCGACGATGGAGGAAATGGCTGTACCCCCACACAACCCCCTCCCCCTCCCCCCACCAAAAACAATTACTCAAATTACAAATCATTGAACTTAGAATAATAACATTGTCATTGTGAATCTAAAACAAGTACACACAATACTATTTCATATTGCCAAGTCACCTCGCCTTCCTCAAGCGTAGGGCAAACGTTTGCAGGAGTAGCAACATCTTGCAGCTTCCCGGCACTCCCACCGAGGGCACGTGCCATCTCTGACTGTGCAAGCAATACTCGTGCACGCTCCTTCCAATCCATGGCACGCTCAGTTGCACATTGAAGTGCTTCGCCCTCTTCCAATCTGACCGGAAGCTTTTGCAGTGAGACTAATAGTGGCAGGATGGCCTCAAGGCGTGGACGCCGAGAACGCTGGCATCCCGGGCACAAGAATCGCACGTCGCGCGCGCGCCAACCGGGTCCAACGCGTTCCGCCGAGACGCGTGAGCAGCCGGGTGGAGGTGCTACACACGTGCCCATGTGGAAGAGTTCTGCACAGAGTTCGCATGCGAGCAAGGTGCCCGAAGCTGCACGACGGCACGTGCAGAAGTGCGGCTGGGCAGCAGGGGGTTCAGGAGATGATGTTGCCACTTGTGGCTCAACTGTTGTGTCCGTCTCTGCCAACTTGGCTGCATTTTTCCGACGAAGATCTCTAATGCTGTCCACTTCCCTTTGCGAGGCTGTTTTGTATTCCTGAGCCTTAACAAAAGGATAGGAGAAAAACAATTATTTTTACTTAAATTAATGTTCCACATTGTACGAATGCCTTTCTTAGACGGCAACATTCCGATAAAGCTATTCTTTGATACCGTTGCAGGTGAAATAATTTGGACTGAGAGAGCAACCACAAACAGCACTGAACTTATCAATAAATTAAAACAACTTGTGAGACATTTACTAACACGGGGAGCTACAGTCAGCAGCTTAAAACAAGTTTTCTTTAAGATCATAAAACACCACCAAATAGAATTAGTGAAATACAATATGAATAGTAAAAATATTATGAAAGATATTTATATAAATACATTATTTTAAAAAAAATTAATATAGATATTTAAACCATTTTCAGTGGTTGCGAGAAGACAGGGCAGCATGTAGAAAACCCGTTATAAATAGCGTTTGCATATTTGAATAACAATTTGATTTAGTGGTAGGTGGGGTGGACATGTTATATTTAAGGTAAGATGTGCACGATTTCATGTATTATCATGCAATGAAATGTGTGATTAGAGTTACAAATATGCGATAATGCGTTAAATCCTCGAACGAGTCAAGTTTGATTCGTGAATGTTGCATTGATGGTTTGACTGACTACCTGGATGCAACTGAGGTTATGGATCCACTGATGTGGAGCATGGACATGGACATGGACAGCCGGTTTGTGAAGGACTTGGGCCAAAAAATTAAATAAATAAAAACTTACTGCAGCTGACGCCAGCAGAAAGTGGATAATGTTTCTATATGCAATCAATGGCGAAACTGCAAATGCCAAATCCACGAACGTAAGCGAAAAATTACGGCATCTGATGGGTGGAAACCGAGAATCTCAATTGTACTGTCAGACTCCGTGATTCGCAGGGGAAACGTTCCTGGAAAATGCTGTGAATTCGGGCACCGTTTCAATGGGAAAAGGGGGATAGGTTCCCGGCAGTTAGCGATTCATGAGGGAAAATCAAAAATCCCGTGAAAAAAAAAATACCCGCGAATAACGTGAAGTACAGGCCGATGAATGATGAAGGACGTTGCATTTTATAAACCGCAAATACGCAGTGTCCAACAGTGTTGAGAAATTGCCAAAGCTGCGAATGCGTTTACATGTGGAGAAAGATCGGCGTGGCACAGGAGGAAACGCAAAATCACAATTGCATTGAGCTATTACCGAACGATGTTTCTACATGCGGTAAATGGAAGAACAGCAAATGCCAAACCTGTGAATGCAGTTTACACGCCGAGAGAGAACAGTTTCGTACGGGTGGAAAATAAAAATCAAATAATTGTATTAAACCTCCGAACCACCTGAGGACACCTGCTGGGACCCCAAAATGTTCCACAGAAAGTTTGGTGGGGCGAGCCCCAAAACTGAGGGAATAGTTCAGGGATGGACAGACTCCTGCTTTATTATATCGAGTTTAGGAACAGCCGATACTGTACAATTAATTGTGTGTGTGTGTGTGTGTGTGTACCTTATAAAACAAAAATGGTTTGACTGCCTTCCAGATAATTGTGCACACGTGCTGGGGCTACCTGTGAGCTGGTGATGGGCACAAATAAAATTCACCCTTTAACCCCGATGGTGGGGGAGAACACAGTGATGTACAGTATAAATATTAATACAAGTCAAATTTGAAGCAACCATGTATTAATGGTTGGATCGATCCAAATTATGGGGTTGGGGTGTAGGAGGGGGCACAACCAGAATTTTTTATAAGGGGGTTGGTTGGGGGGACTGTGCACATGGCCTTGTGTAACACTTTTTCACCAACACTACAATTTACTCCTGGAGAGAGAGCAGATATTTAATATCAAATTAATTTATTTTTAATTTAATATCAAAATTAATGTAATATCAGATATCAAAAATTAATAAATTTGATGGGAACAATAGATTTTATGAAGTAGACCAAAGACAATGTAGGAATTGTCGGTTTGAGCCTAGGGAAGAGGATCGGGGTGAAAGGGTAAAGATTATGGGTGAAGATCTGGAGACGGTGAGTAACTTCAAGTATCTGGGGTCAGTGGTGGCAGAATACGCAAGGAAATGGAACTCGAGCAATAGATTAGTTCTGGTTGGAATAATTGGAGGAAGTGCAGTGAAGTGTTGTGTGATTGAAAAGTACCACTCAAACTGAAAGGAAGAATTCACAAGACCGGCTTTGTTAACTGGACACAAATGACATGCGGATGTTAAGATGGATGTGTGACGTGACAAGAAAGGACAATATTAGGAACCAGTACATCAGGAGGTCAAGGAGGATTGTGGAAACATCAAAGAAAGTAGCTGAGAAGAGATTAAATTGGTTTTGTCAACTAATGTGAGAGAGACAGCAGAGAAATATATATATAGAGAGAGAGAGAGGAGAGAGGAGAGAGAGAGAGAGAGAGAGAGAGAGAGAGAAGAGAGAGAGAATAGAGAGATAGAGAGATAGAGAGAAAGAGATATATACTAGCGATACCCGTGCAAATGCACGGGATAGCAGTACAACATAGCTGTGTAGCAGACGACAGACCGTACACGGGGAAATGACAAAAATACGCATTGTGCAAAATGCAAGTGGTACTATGGAACGCCAAGACTTCCCAAACATTGTCGGCATGTCCGCTAAGTGCCACAGCAGTTTCATAGGGATCGTGTGACGGCGAGCCGAGTTTTTAGTGTGCAAGCTTGGTATTTATATAGAGAGACCGAGTCAGAGACAGACAGAGACAGAGTCAGAGACAGACAGAGAGAGTTAAGTGAGGTGAGTGATGGATATGGGATTGTCAGGAAGAAGGAGAAGAGGAAGGCCTACGACCAGATGGAAGGATGTGGTAGTGAGAGATTTGGAAGTTGTGGCATTGGAAGAAGAATGGCCGACTGAGAGGAGGATATGGAGAAGGTTGATGAACCAGAATCGTGCGCACATTTATTTGTGTTGGTGAACTAAAACTGGTGCAAATATGATCAGCAGCTACGTAAGTATCCTGGGAAGCAGAAATTGTAGAATTATGATGAAGCCATTTCAGATGAACAAATGGATAGGCTGGCTATCAAGACTGGACATGGGCACAAAGTGCTTCAAGTGTCCTGCAAGCAATGAGTGGACGTGTACCCAGGGATGCTTCCAAGTATGTTCATATCATTGACAAAAAGAACAGAGGGGCACTTCAAGCTTTGACAATGCATATGTTGTGCATATTGTAAGCTCATCTAATTGGCCTTCGAGAAGGGGAGACCATGTGGCGAACAATAAGAAATATCATCCTTTGTTATGGTTCCCAGAGGGAGGCATGAAGTGTTTAGTCTTGGTGTCCTTGGTGTCCCACTTTTTTTTGTGGGGGGGGGGGGGAGGAAGAGCAGTTTTTTTTTGTTTTTTTTTTCATTATGAGGCAGAATTTCAAGTCCTACCAATAAACTAATATTACGAGTTGGCGATACCGTGAGGCATCAGCGATCTCTGATCACAGCCCTCTAGCTTTGTATTATGAAAATGTTGGAGGTACACTGCAATGCTCTTTAATGTAATATTTAAGGGGGTGCCTTAAGATATTCGCGTCTCGAGTTTGAGCGGTGAACTGCCACTGGATTAACACCAGGTGGGGTTGACAACCTGTCATCCTCCTTCCGAGGTCGGAAAAAATGAGTACTAGTGTGCTAGCAGCACAGCCGCGCCTCCAGAAGATGATAATACCAGCAGCAACAGGCTGCACACGATAGCTAGCTAATGTAAATTTAATGATATCTTAAGGTTTGCATTGGTTTGGGTCTGCAGACAAAATAGACAATAGATTATATCAACTAAACCTTGACAAGTGTTTAGAGTCATGGGAAACGAAGTGCGGCTGACATTTGCTGTGCCCACTTCGGCAGAGCAAATAAAAGGATCGTCCTTGAAACCTCATTTACCATGATGGAACTTATCAACTTGTAGTTGATAACTAATGTCCCCAATTGTTCCCACCAACTTGTGGCGTGGAATGGAGAAAGTTGTTGGTCCACGTACTTCATGAACCAGTGTGCCAGGCCCGACATTAGACTGCTGGCAGGAATTTGGAATTTGGCCAGAGTGCTGGTGATAGCTCGCCTACACTTGGTGGACATTCATAATCTCACTGTATTGTTCCTCAACGAATGCTAGCAGAAGGGACATCCGGCTAAAAGTCATTCCGAGTTCAGGAGCAATTTCTGAAGCAACACCCTGCCCCTCAAAGCATGAATCTGACAGTTTAAAGACGGGGTGAGAATCGTACTCCGGCTAAATGGTTCAGAGGTACGTGTGCTATCTGTGCAACCTCCTGTCAGCCCTTATCGAATGTGTAATGCATTCAGGCAAATTCAAAACATGATTATTGAAGAAAGGAAGGTACATAAAAAAAAAACAATCACCCATGTCCCAATAACCTTTCACAGCCAATCACGGATAAGACAAGACTGCCTCTGGCAGCCATTGTTCTGACAATGTAGCCATTGTTCGACAAGGCTACAAAGTGAAAGATTTGATGCGTCACGATCAGCATCACAGGAACGCGTTGTATTCTCAAAAATCCGCACAACGATCTTTGTGTATAAAAATACACAGATGTTTCGATGTTGAAATTCATTTAACATTCTAGAGGTCAATGTGTTTGTGCTAAGTGCATATTTCTTGCCGTACACAATTGAACTACCGTAAATGATAACAATATCCCCCTTCCGCCACGCGGCGGGGGATAAAAACTTTCACATTGTAATCATATTGTAGACATTTACAGTTTAACTGCCAGTGAAAATGCATGGTACACTTGTTGTGGGTTGTTTACCCCTTCCCACCCCAAAACAATACATGCTCCTTCTCCACAATTCCAATTTTCAGTTGGATTACATTAAGCAGGTGCATTGGCTTCGAGCTAAAAATGGTGGCCTCCCCACTTCAGTAAAAATTTTACAAGAGTAAATTCAGACAAGTTGTGGTAAATGGTCTTAGCTCCCTGTTATATCGTGGAAGCTTAGCAAGTTGATATCTGGGCTTCATTTGCCTTGTATTTATCAGACACAGCTGTCGTCGTAACATGACTTACAATCGCCGTGGGATCCCGTGCCTCACGAAGTAGTTCCTGCAAAACCTCGGTGGAACAAGAGTCATTGGCTGGTTCGTTTTTAGCCAATTTGACCTGGGTGCAGCCCGTTGAAGAAACTCCAATGTCCATCCGTGGAGTCAAGACCTGGAATGCGTCAGAAAAAATAAAAAAATAAATAAAAATAAAGAAGAAAGCACAATGATCACCTGACCAAAATAAATAACTAAAAGAAACTAGAGCAAAGTCGATGGTGCACCATCGTAAATCCCCATACTTCCCAACTAAAGCAAAATTGAAACATGGCAACAAAACTCCACCAGGAATAACCTAATGTCAAATTACGAGTTAAACCCCCTACCCGGGTTCGTCTCCTGTTAGCCCAAATCCCCACCACCTGGGGGCATGAACAGAGTGAAATCCAAAAAAAACCGTTACATATTTAAAGTGTCCCCCAATGTGCATTGCACACACAAAGTTTCATTTCAAAAGAATGTTTAAAATTGAGCCCAACATTGCATTTTTCAGTATTTGACCTTTTGACCCCACCCAGTGAAGGGCCTAAAATGACATTCTCACACGTTCTTGCCATGTGGTGATCATAAGCAAGTACGGTGAATTTCTGCACAACCGTTTGGGGGAGGGATAGTGTGACGGGATGGACAGACGAAGCCGATTACAGTATCCTCCTGGTTTTTTTTTTCTTTTCAAAAAGCGAAGGGGTAACAAACATCCAATAGGAGGAGGTTGACAAAGACTTTTTATTGCAAAAACTGGAGAAATACAAGTTCAACGCTGCAATTGTCATGATATATATACAGTGCTCAGCATAAATGAGTACACCCCGACAGATTTGTCAGAAAACCTTTAGTTTCCTTCAAGAATTCCACATTTTCTATGGGATACTATACTACAAATACTCCCACAAATAATGTGGGCCATTGATTGCAAACAAAGATTTATTAATTTGCACACACAAAAAAGGAATTTTCCTAACAAATTCATTAAAGACCATGTTGCAAAAATGAGTACACCCCAATGAAAGTCTTAGGAGCAAAGCTAAATTTTAGACTACAAAATTCTAATTAACAATAATTCAACCACAGGTGAGTCCAATTATTCATTAAACAGATGTCCAGCAGGCAGTTAACTATAAAAGGGTGTTACTTAACAAAGAAAACCCCTTCCCATTTCATGCTGTCAGCAATGGCACCACATGGAAGAGAAATGTCACAAGACCTGAGGAAGAAAATAATTTCTTTACACAAGGAAGGTGAAGGCTACAAGAAGATCAGCAAAGCTTTACTCATCAGTCAGAATACGGTAGCAAAAGTGATACAAAAATTTAACAAATATGGAACTGCAACCATCTCACAGAGACGTACAGGCCGTCCACGGAAGTTAACACCTCGACAGGAGCGTCTTCTGATGAGAAGGGCTGAAGAAAATCGCCATGCAAGTTCTCTGCACTTTGCTAAAGAAGTAGAAAGCCAAACTGGGGTGACTGTTTCCCGTGACACAATACGGCGTACACTGCAGAGGAATGGCATGCATGGGTGTCGTCCACGAAGGAAGCCTCTCCTAAAGCCCATGCACAAAAAAGCCCGCCTAGGATTTGCCAGGGCCCATGCTAAAAAAGATGAAGACTACTGGGACTCTATACTCTGGAGTGATGAGACCAAGAAAATGTTTTTGGAACTGATGGCTTCAAAACTGTATGGCGTCGCCAAAGGTGAGGAGTACAAAGAAAAATGCATGGTGCCTACAGTGAAACATGGTGGTGGCAGTGTCCTTATGTGGGGCTGCATGAGTGCTGCTGGTGTCGGGGAGCTGCATTTCATGACGGTATCATGAATTCACAGATGTACTGCTCTATATTGAAAGAGAAGATGCTACCATCACTCCGTGCCCTTGGTCGTCATGCACTTTTCCAACATGACAATGATCCAAAACACACATCTAAGGCCACTGTTGCATTTCTGAAGAAGAACAGGGTCAAAGTGATTCAGTGGCCAAGTATGTCTCCTGATCTGAACCCAATCGAGCACCTATGGGGAATTCTGAAGAGACAAGTTGAGCATCACTCTCCATCCAGCATCCAGGCTCTAAAACAGGTCGTTCTTGAAGAATGGAAAAAGATAGATGTTGCAATATGTCGCCAACTGTTCATTCCATGCCTAGAAGACTTGGTGCTGTCCTTCAAAATCATGGAGGTCATACAAAATACTAGATGTAGTAGTTTTTGTGGGGTTATTCATTTTTGCATCAACTAATTTGAGTAAAACTGAAGATTTTGTAATCTAAGTTATATTATTTACCTTACTTTCATGTTATGAGTTAAATTAATGTTCTATAAAACTCAATTTTGTCAAAATTTTGGAAATTATTCTTGTGTTCATTGAGATATTGATTAAAATCTTACTTTTCAAAGGGGGTGTATTCATTTATGCTGAGCACTGTATATATATATATATATATAGTAATCCCCCATTTCTCCGGGGTTACGTTCCAAACCTCCCCGCGCTAAGTGAAAATCCGCGATGAATGGACGCCTCCCCAAAAAATCGATTTGACTGGTCTGATCGGTTTGGCAGTGATTGGGTTTGAGGTGCCGGAGATCGACTGGTCTGGTCTGGTCGGTTTGGCAGTGATTGGGTTTGAGGTGCCGGAGATCGACTAGTCTGGTCTGGTCGGTTTGGCAGTGATTGGTTTGAGGTGCCGGAGATCGACTAGTTGGTCTGGTCGGTTTGGCAGTGATTGGGTTTGAGGTGCGGAGATCGACTAGTCTGGTCTGGTCGGTTTTGAGGTGCTGGGTATGAGCAGTGCTCGTCCAACGGCGGCAAATCTTTTCCTTCCCGAAGCATATATCGAGCACCTTTACCTTAACCTTCTCCTGGAGCGTCCCAGGACCTTCCTCTGGCGCTTCGGTTCCTTGCTAGAAGCCTTAGAAGGTGCAGGGCGTTGGGCGCCATCGTGGGGCTTGGAGAAAAAACGAAGAAAATATTCTAAGTTCACAAGCGAAACTTTGTCTCGTGCGTTGTGTGACTGGTCGAGCACCACGCGTTATAATTTATTGCTTAAATAATTTATATTTATACATTATTACCCGAAGTACCGGGGGAATCCGCAAAAAATTAGTTACGTTCCAAGGGAAAACCCGCGATTGAACCGGGGGCGCGATAGGTGAACCGCGATGAAGCGGGGGTTGACTGTATACCATTAGCAAGTTGTACATTAAATGACATAAGCAATGGTCAAAACTTGCTGGGTAACACCAAGATAGTTGGCAGGTCACGTGTGCTGTGGAACATATGTACATAATGAACATCAAATGCGCTGACTGTTTGCACAATTTAGTGAGGCACGTCGTTCAACGAATGCGTCAATTCGAGCAATGCAGAAGGTTCAAAGACGGCCGTAAGTCGGTGCATGATCTCGAGCAATCCAACATGGAACCAACCATGTTTTGAAAAGCAAATTTATATGGCTTATGTCACCAATTGAAGGTTGTCTTCTTCGCTGGAGTCATGTTATTACCCTCGCCGAAGGAGGGGTATTGCATTTGGGTCCGTTTGTTACTTGCAAAATCGAAGATTTTTGAAGTTTATTGTTCAAGTCGATTTTGTTATTCTGCCTGTTTGTTTGTCTGTCTGTCTATCGCTTACATGTCACAATTCCAAACCGATCGTCATGAAACTTTACAAAGTTGTAGAGGTAGTCTCAACTGAGAAGCCTATTGATTTTGAGGTCAAAGGTCATCTTGAGGTCACATTTGTAAAATCGTCATTTTTCATCGATTTACTTGAAATTTGAACAATATTTGCATATTGCGTCACTGGATTGGGAAACCAACTGTTTGTTTTGGAGATTAAAAGGTCAACTTGAGGTCAAATTTCTAAAATCATCAATTTACATCCTATTGACTTGAAAGTTGAACAGGATTTGCATTGTCCGTCACTGAATTGGGAAAGCAACTATTTTTGAGGTCAAAAGGTCAAAGATCAACTTCACGGTCAAACTTCTAAATTCATCAATTTCAATCTGAAGAATAATAAATTTTCATCTGATTGACCTGAGCTTTGATGAAGATTGTCAATTTTAATCTTCATGAAATGGACAATTTGATGTATCCGTGGCAATCTTTGGAGAGGGGGGGGGAGTGGATTTTGCAAGTACCGTGCTCTGCATGACGACATCTTGTTTGTCTGTTTGTCCACGCAGAATTTTGGTGCTTTTCTCTGCAACCGCTTGTTGGATTGAGACAAATTTTTCACCATTGGGGAGACTACTCAATTAGAATGTTTTATTGCTAATTTTGCCGATGTATGTCACGTGGTGTGGCAGCCATGTTGGAAAAACAGAAAACTTTGGACCTCTGTATCTCTTAAACTGCACCAAAGAAAAAACTGAAACTTGGCACACGGAAAAAAAAAGAACCTTCGAAAAACTTCCCTGAAGTTTCTGAACAGATCGAGGCGAAACTTTACACGCATGACCGCCTATCCATGAGTAACAAATGGTTCACACATATGACGTCATAGGTCAGTCACATGGTTCGGCAGCCATAGTGGATTGAAGAAAGATATTAAATAATGTTTTCTCTGGAACCGCTTCATCAATCGAAGTGAAACTTCACATTTATGATCGAGTAGTGATGGTGAATACATGTTTCAAATTTCAACTTAAATGGATACATGGTCTGGCAGCCAGAGTTATTTATTTTTTTGATCTGGGTTCTTTTCTTCTTTTTTTTTTGAATAGGCTCACTTAACTGTACCGGGATGGGTTTGTGGGTGGAGGAGCAGCAGCTGAAATGTGAATCCTGTACAGGTTCCTCCTGATGACTTCATCTTTGTTCTTTGCTTGTTCAGGTTCCTTCTGATGACTCCAATGCAGGACTTGTACCTGTTTGGTCTTCCATTTGATTTGAATTGAATTTATTTAATCCCATTCTAAATTCGATTGAATAATAATGAAATAAATAAAACCAATGTCACCCGCAGGGTGACCCGTATCTTGCCAAAAGGACCACGTGTGACTTCTTTAAGGTCACACTGAGGGGAACAGAGCTGCTATCCACCAGGAGCGATTCCTTGAGGAATATCTGCCTACGAGAGATTCCGATGAGAATCGTTCTACAGAGAGTAACCATGAAAAATATGCGTTTGCCTCATAACGTCACACAAATGACGTCATAATGTCTCAAGCTTGACATATCTAGAAAGCACTCATCGAGGTGTTCAATTTGAGGTACTACACGATATGGTTCCTAAAACTTGAAAATTTGACCTTGGGGTCAAATATGTTTGACCTTAGGCGCTAACCATGAAGGTCAAGGCCAATCGCCACCAAAAATTAATCAGCTGAGCGCCAGACCATGAACTATATTCCCATGAAGTTGAAGACGATCCGATCAAAATTACTCAAAAAATAAGGGTTTCGTCGACTCCCCTGATTTGCGACAAAGTGACCTTGACCTTTGACCTTGACCTTCAAAATTTTATGCGCTGAAAGGGACCTCTATAGGCCTCTGATATGCGAAGTTACAAAAATTTCCAATGATAACTGTGCTCTGCAGAATTTTTTATATGTGATTACAGACAAAAAAAAAACAAAAAAACATACAAGCTGACTAACATATCTTGCAAAAACTTCGTTTTGGCAAGATAAAAAACGTCATGGGTCAGGGTCAGGTATCCGATCAAAGCAGGTTGCATCAAAGCGGGACGTCTTGGTACCTGGTCATCACTGCCAGCAGTTATAAAGTGACAGTTATAATTATGTCTCATTAATTACGTCCACACACAGTACACAAACGCCACACAAAGCAAGTCCTGGTGGAGGTCTGTAATCTCCGATTGTTTTTTCTTGTTCGGTGTTATATATTTGATAGAGTCTGACATGACGTTCTCCTCAGTAAAGCATGAGTCACATTTGCTCTACGGCTAGGATACGGCGGCCGTGCCCCCCCCCCCTGAATTGACAGAACGTGCGGTGGCCGCAGAGTTTCTGAGGTGGCCTCAGGGTGGCCCTATGCCGTATGGTTATCTTTTACAGGCCGTAGGGGTCTCCGTGGAATTAAAGCGCGGAGTTATAACTTTTTTTCATTCTAGGTTGGCCGTAGCAATTCGACAAGCCGTAGCCATGATGTAGATGTGTTCCACGTCGACCGTACGTAGGGCGTACGGTGGGCTTGCGTTATTTGTGCGGCTGCCGTAGGCTCTTATCAATGAAAAATGAATTTTGCCAACCCCCCAAAAATTACAAAAAAAAAAAATAAAATTACGTTCGCCTTGCGGGCACCTTGAGGTTACCTTGCGTCTGCCTTGAAAATTATATGGCCACCGCAGGGACACCCTAAGGTCACCGTGCAACATCAAATCAAAGACCATACGGCACCCCCACGTTTTCGGTCTCCACAATTTCTAAATACCCCGTGCGGCTACCCGAAAAAATAAAAAACATATGTGACTGCTACATTGTGTGACCGTGGAAATACTGCGGCCGCCCTAAAATTGCTAGTGTCGTAGATTTTGTAGACCCTACGGCCGCCGAGCCAAATGTGACTGAAGCATAAGCAACCCCAAGATGGTATGCCTCGTCCTCTCATTACCTGGATGGAAAGCTTGCTTATCGGAAGCCCATTTTTACTTGTGTGGATTGTGCCCTCCCCGAGAGGTTCCATATTAACTACTAGCAATTAGAACCCATCACTTTGCTGTGGAATATTAAGGGTGGGGGAAAAGAGGGAGGGGGGAGAGAGAGAGGAGGAGGAGGGGTGAGAGAGTTAGGAGGTGAGCCACGAAGGGGAGAGAGCAAGGGGGGGAGCAGGAAGAGCGCGTCGCCTCACCAAACCTTGCTTTACATTCCGGGTGGGGGGGGGGGTGGGGGAGTTGGGAGCGAGGAGGATGGAGGAGAGAGGAAGGGGGAGGAGGGGTGAAATAGGGAGGGGGAGGGCTTGGAAGGAGGTAATCATGAGGGGAGGGGTTCTGGACTTGTGCATGTGGAGACCTCCTGGAGATGTCCATATGGGGTGGAGAGGGAGGTGGTTGGGCAGCATGAGGGGAGGGGAGGGAAGGGAGCGTAATTGGAAGAGAAGGGAAGGCAGTGTGAGGGAGGGAAGGGCAATAAAACATGCCCAAACAGCAACATTTTCTTTTTAACCGCCAGGTTCTATATAAAACAGGGTGGGAGCATTTCACATACACACTCTCTACCTTGCAAAGGCCTGCCTGCATGCATGTATGCATGCTCGCACATGCAGTGACCTTTGCACCCTCCGGTTGCCTCATTCCAAATTGGAGTCATACATGCTACACTCTGGGGAAGCCGTTATAAATTCAAAACTAAACTGTCAATCCTGAACAGCTCCTCCCCCCGTCCCCCCAATAAGCGTTCCTACAACCTCCTTGCAAGTCCTTGCTCACCGTGCACACGCACCTGCGATACACACATCCTTTCACTCGCACACGTGCAAGGATTCTCATTGACACGCTCAACTTTCCCACACCCACACTGCATGGCAGGTCCCACGTGGCTTCGGCACCACAACACGTCCACTCCCCACGTGCCGAAGCACATGGGTCGCGAGATGGCCACGTAACCTCTACTACGACACCACAGGCCCGGGTGCGAGTTCAGTTTGCGCGACTGCAAAACCCATGCACGGCACACACGTACCCAAGCATGCAGGCACGCACACGCCCCAATGGAGAGTTCCTTTACACACCCAATCTACCCATTTGTACCACATCCGTGTGTGGTGTACGTGCATCTTTGTGCTTGCAGCAAATGCTGCATGCATGCATGTTCCCACATGCGACCTTTGCACCCCTCCGGTCGGCTCACCCCGAATCGGATTCGTACATGCTACACTCTGTGGAAGCCAATGTAAATTCAAAACTAAAACCTCAGTCCTAAACAGAGGGAAGGAGGGGGGAGAGAGAGGGTTGGGAGAGGGGAGAGAAAGAGGAGAGGAGAATGAGGAGGGGGAGAGGAGAATGGGGGGGATTCCGGCAGATGTGACGCCCAGTTTAATGTCCATCCGAGGGATGGCACACACATTGATTAATCAACCTGCCTGTGAAACACCGGGATGACAGCTTACAGCTAGGTCAGGATTCAAACCCAGGCTAGACAGCTTAGCCCCGATTACTTTTCTTTACGAGGACAGGAAATGGATTTAAAAGGAAGAAGAGGCATCTCACGAAAGCGAGGATCCACATGGGACGGTGAAGCTTCAAGAAGCATCAGTGCTGCTCAGTTCTTTTGGCTTCCTTTGGTTCTCTTTGTTCTTCATAGTTCTCTTCATTTTCCCTCATTTCTATCAGCGGTTTCTAACTTGCTTCCCGTGGATTACTCGTGTCGAACAGATGAACTTTCTTACTCCGCAGGCCTTTGTATTCGACAAAGGCTTTGATGAACATTAGCTGCATCTCGGTGGAATCACCAAAGATGAACTTTCCCATTTCCTGGACTTGGTATTTTCATCAATTGAAAATCAACATTTCGTGACGTGTTTCCCGCCAGGATTTTTGACCCGGATTGGCCACATGCATCTTGGTTGAACTTTCACCATTACTCCCGTTGCGACGTTAACTGAGCATTATGTTGACTGGGAGACTGCTGGTATTCATCGGGAGGTCGACCTTCTGATGATCTGTGGCTGGATCATCAAGGTGTGGGAGGAGATACCGTCGGACATCATCAAGCGAGCATTTCTGAAATGCTGCATCTCCAACAACATGGACGGCACAGAGGACGACATCATTTGGGAGAAGGAGGCTGTAAATGACGGTGACAGCGACAGGGATTTGCTCTACCCTGATTCGGACAGGGAGTTGCGTGCCGTCTTCGACGAGGAAAGCGGTGACGAGGATTTCCTCGGGTTTAGCTGAAAAGCTTCATCAAAACTAAACGGCCCTTTTCAGGGCCACAAATCCACAAGAAATACAGTGTGTATGATACCTGTATGAAACCCTTTTCTTCCTTTTTCGAGGAACAATAAAATCCTCTTTATAATATTTTTTAAAATAATAAAGAAAAATAAACACTTCTTGGTATCCTCTCCTCTCTCTTCATCTTCTTGAAAATGAGAATAAGACTGTAAGACAAAATTAAGCGGACGTGTGAGGAAGCATGTTGATACCTCCGTCACGTTGATCCGCACAAAGTTAATGTACAAACGTATTTAGATCTAGATCAGAAAATAAAATGATCAATATATTCATTTATTTTGAGGGTGAAAAACACGGCTGCGGTTAATACACCAGAAAATACGGTCGGTCAAGGTTTCAGCACGACTGTCACGAGAATCTGTTCTGTTTGTTTTCTCATCCCGTCTGTCCTTTATCTATTAAACAACTAGAGTTCATTGAACACATTACTCCATGCTGTCATGAGAAACAAGGACATGGGCTGGATCTACGAGTGGCAAATTTGATTTGTCTCGATGGCGTAAAATGCCATAATATTTTGTACAAGTACTGCTAAACCGAAGGGTTTTGAAAGGGCCCAAAAGGCGATTTGTGTTCTACAGTGTTTAAGTGCTGTATATAATTAAATCTAAATGAAATAAAGATTTTAAAGGTCACAGAAAAAAAAAAAAGATTTCTGGAAGTTTACCACCGTTGATACGTCTTTTACACCACCTTATGTAGCATGTTACATTAATTATTCATGCCTGTAGTTTGTGTCCTTTATGACGTCGTTAAAAACAGTAAGTTTCCTGTTTGGAATGATTTTCAATTTGGTTTGACTGCCAGACTGACGGAATAAAAATATTATCACTCCTCTGTGCATGTGAGATTGGGACGAATTCAGAGGCAAAGTACTGATAAGTTCTTTGCTCCAGCTCTTCCACGAGCCTTGACTTTGTAAAATAAACAAACAACTAACTAAACAAACCAAGAAGACAAAAAAAAAAAAAGCAAACAAACAAAAACAGGATTGATTGCATTTCCATCACTGTTCGCTATTGTTCAACGAGCAGAGCAACTATTCGATACTCTCACAAGTTCAGTGATTTGCATACAAGTTACATTTTTTAGAGATAGGCAGTTCTGCCAATTCGAAGTTCCATTTACTCAGTTGATCTGACAATAATTGCTTCCGATGCCCTTTGTCACTCATGTAAAGAACAACAGTGTTTTCTCATGTTCTTGGAATCGAAGTAAAATGTATACATCAGAACATCCTTCTCCGACATAATATATGTCCATGCTCAACCTTAAAAAGTATGTATATTCTGTTAAAGAAAAAAAAAAATTAAGAGAGCGAACCCTACTCCTAATTTCTATAACTTTGTAGATCCCCCTCCCCTCTTCTTCCACCAAAAAAAAAAAAAACCCCTTACAATACCACCCCCCCATACTTCTACCCAAATTCACCTCATGTAAGGTGTGAGACGAACATCGACGGAGGAATGCTCGCTGAGCACGAGTGCGCCATGCCCGTGCCGCTGTTGCCTGTGCTTCGAATGGTGCCAACACATCGAGTCTCACTGGAATCTGACGACCCTGAACCAGGAGGCGCTCCAGCACTGACAAATATGGAAAGTGATCTCCGCTCTGTTGGTGTCAAAGTCATGAGAAAAACTGCACATTACTGAGCAAAGTCAAAAGAGGAGGCTTGTAAGAAAGAAAATAACTTACAATATCTGCTTTATTACAAAAAAAGGCATTCTCTTAATTACAACTTGAATTCAATAAACTTAGTGTTTAAACATTTCATGACGTACATCCAAACCATTCAATATGCAAGTCTGAAAAGCCAGCTTCATCTATCCTAATTGCCACAGTAAGAGTTGTGTTATGGCAAGTCTATATTATATAGTTGTCCATGTTTACCTGGAATACAATGATGTTGAAGTGATGCCTTGCACTCACCTGAGCTGGTTAACTCGAGCTGCTTGCTGAGCAGCCTTACATGACATGTTTTAGAAGAATTGCCCTGGAGCTGAGCAGCCCTGGAGTATCCACATTGTGAACAAGGCCATCGTCCACTTTATTTTCTTTCCACTTCACCACTTACCATCGTAATCGTTTTATTAATGTTGACTCACTTTTATTCTCCATTTCTGAAACATCTCCTTTGCTTCTTTTTCACGTTCAGTATTCAATACGAAGTCCTCAGTGTGGGAATTGCAATCTTCCATTCTTCGCCAAATCTTCGATCTCCATTACCAGCAGTCAAGGACTTAAAACTGATTCCTGGTATAATCCTACCTTGACTACAAACAATTCAATGCAGCCAAAGTTACTCTTTCACATAATTCTCCTTTTTTTTAATGCATTCCCATGACTACAACTGCTCTTGTTGGTCGATCATACGCTTTCTCTAGGTCAACGAAAAGAAGACCGTTTCATTTTCTTTGCCCAATGCTTCTCTCGGCATCGTCTCAAAATAAAAACCGCTTCTGCTATTGATCTTCCTGGTATAAAACCACACTAGTTGTTGTCTACATTTATAAGCGTATTCACTGTATATTTGGAGCCGCTGAATCGTCTTCCAGCGTAATCAACTTCCTTTTCGAGATCAAACGCGCACCGAAACTGGAACGTGGCTCGATAAGTTAATCGTTCTCGATACGACTAGATAAGATTGGAAACAAGGATCGATGACGTACAAAAGAAGAAGAAGATAAACAAGAAAAATTTGGCAATTGATAAAATCCTCCATGACACACCAAAGGGCGAAATCAAATGCTTTCACTTTCCTTTTGTATAAATATATTATTTATCAAAAACGATGACAGTTACAGCTTCCCAGTTCACGAGCCAGCAAGCCAAGCAAACTTGACAAGTCGAACATTTCACTGATACACACACACACATATTCTGGGATTATTTGAAACTGGCGTCGTACGTTTCAACAACATCAAACGTACGTGTATGCATTTGACGGGAAAACCGAAAATCAAAGGGACAAGACGTAACATGCACACCTGCATAGTTTCCACCAAGCCAATCCAGTCTTGAGCATCAAGCAATGCCTGCTTCAAAGCGAGGACCTTGGGTAGATATGCAGGAACACGATCGGCTTCATTCACGATCGCCTGGAGCGTCGTCACCGGCAGCGGAGGTCTATAGTGACCCGGTAGACACACGCGATAACGACTCGTTCAAAATCTCACGGTTTTAAATCACAAAACCAAGGTTTGATAGGATGGCAAGTTGGCCAACCATTTCGGAAAAATAGAACCACCATTTCACCAGATAGAATCTACACTCTTGGTGAATAGACTGATTAACTGTGCACAGAAGTTTTATTTTACTCCGACTCGAAATCCGAATAAGCAAAATAGAGCGACAATGTAAAATGCTACATCATAATCGAAGGCAAGCATGTAGCATCTGATGGTTCTTCGAATATACAATGTCACAAGTGGAGTTATCGAAGTTCTACAGTGTTCAAGTACATAATTCAATTTAAATAAAGGTTTGAAGTCATACAAATAAATTAATTTGGGTTTCACTGCCGTTTTACCCAGTGTCGATTACAACACCCGATCTAACAAGTTACCATTAGTTATTCGTGCCTGTTTGTGTCATTTATAACATCATGAAAAACTTTGTTTCCTGTGTGGAATGATTTTCAATTTTGTTTGACTGCCAGACAGATGCAGTAAGAACTAGAGGGCACTCGGTAGAGCGCATACCTCCGCCACGCTATTCTGATCCAACAGAACATATCGGGCCCAATAAATTCTAGAAATATCGTGCTATATATATCGTTTTAGCCCCATCTCTCAATGGTGAAGGATCACTTGAAAAATTAAATAATTCTCGTGTCCGGATCCGGATCTTCACCAAAATCGAATCAATTCGTCCTTGTCACACACCCAACATGTCCACCAAGTTTCGTACGAACGCTTCAACTTTTTGAGGTCCCGTGCTGTATAATCGGTTTCGCCCGGTCTCTCGTCTCTCAATGGTAAAGAAGCACTTTAAAATTATCAGATCCGGATCTTCACCAAAATCGAATCAGTTCGTCCTTGTCACACATCCAACCTGCCCTCCAAATTTCATCCAAATCCGTCCACAACTTTCTGAGATATCCTGCACACAAGCACAGACAAGCAAACAAAGACAGACAGACAGACAGACACAGACAAAGGGTGAAAACATAACCTCCTTCCACCTTCAGTGGCAGAGGTAACAATTCTCTTACTCCTCTCTGCACATGTGCTAGCAGGCCAAATTCAGAGTCAAAGTACACAAAAACGGCAAACTCATCCTCCAATCAATGTTCAAAATATAACATTCAATTTAAACAAGTTGTTCCTTGATCATAAACTGAGAAGACAGAAGGACGGACAGGCATGAACCAATTGGTTAACGCTGCTTTTTGCTTCACCTGCGCAGGAAAAACGATTAATTCGTCCTTCCCAGTTCAAGAAAAACAAAAAAAAAAGAAGAAAGTGTGCACAGAGAAAGAGAGAGAAAGGAGAGAAGAAGGAGAAGAGAGAAAGAGAGAAAGGAGAGAAGGAGAGAGAAGGAGAGAGAAGGAGAGAGAAAGGAGAGAAGAAGGGGAGAGAGAGGGGAGAGAAGGGAGAGAAGGAGAGAGAAAGAGAGAGAAGAGGAGAAGGAGAGAGAAGGAGAGAGAAGGAGAGAGAAGGAGAGAGAAAAGAGAGAGAAGGAGAGAAGGAGAAAGGGGAAGAAAGAGAGAGAAAGAAGAGAAAGAGAGAGAAGAGAGAAAGAGAGGAGAAAGAGAGAAAGAGTAGTACTACAAAGTACTTGGCATTCAGGCAGAGAGATGCCTTGTCCTCCCATCGCTCAGCAATCGCGAGCAGCTCCTGCAGCTCCGCCATGGCTTTTCGTACGGCAGGGTGTGGCTGCAGTCGCTGACCAGCCTCCATGAGGCTGCTCATTGTATCCATCGTAACACGATTCGTCTGCACCAGATTCTGCTTAACCTGCGACCGTAATAGCATGCGAGGATTGAACCACGTTAAGCACGTCACATCAATGACAGTAAGAGTGTGATAAGGCAAACGAGAGCAAATCTACAGCTTAAGAGGGGTAAAGCAGATCATACACTAGTGCAGGATGACACTAAAGATAAAAGAACTTGGATTTTGAGATACTGGATAGATGTTGAAATGGAGTGAAGACAGTTTTAAGGTTGGAAGAAGAGAGGTGGTAGATATTAAAGATAGTGACAATGGGAATTTCAGCAGAGAAAGCCGAAAAGACAACTTGAGCTAAGATAAATCAGATTTATAGAATTGAGAGCAGTGGGAGAAAGACAGCCCTTCTTGGAGTCTGAAAACTAAGGGGGGAGGGGGGGGGGTTGTGGGAGGAAGCGTTTCAGATTCTCACGATGCCTGCGGAGCAGATGTCAGATTTCTTTTTATATGATGCGACTACTGGTTATACAAGGTAGAGTAGAGTAGAGTTAAAGAGTAGATAATGGTTAGACAAACTAATCGTTAGATAACGGCCACCACAGAAAAGTCATCAACATGAGATCGAGAGAATGCACAGGTTGTCCAAAGCATCGTGGAATAAGGCGTGCGTCCACGAAGATGTGGACACTGGAGTCATTTCCATGCCGATATCCAACAAACATAAGAACGACCACACCTGGTTGTCCATTCTAATGACACTGACAGTCATCGTCTTGCTGCACCATGCAGAACAATGTGGAGGCATCTTTATGGAAAGATCTAGGCCTCAGCTCAACAAACTCACGACGAATAATCAACATGACCGGACTGGCTGGACAATTCAGG
Source organism: Eptatretus atami (assembly GCA_035128595.1). Lineage (NCBI taxonomy): Eukaryota > Metazoa > Chordata > Myxini > Myxiniformes > Myxinidae > Eptatretus > Eptatretus atami. The sequence continues at coordinate 190,190,189 of CM068954.1, read as the reverse complement.
CAAGACGTGTAATTATGCCTTCCCAGGTTTCCATGCCTTCACTGGCTGCGATTTCACCCGTAAGGGCAAAGTGAGGCCTTATCAGCTAATGATAAAGGATGATGACTACACATGAGCCTTTGGAAAACTTAGTGAATCAAGATCAGAAACTGTTTACGTCATCAGCTCAATCGAAGAGTTTCTTTGTATGTACGGTCATGGTGTTCCCGAGGTTGAGGTGAATGAGGCACTGTTCCATCCCTTTCAGCAAACTGTATGCACCACGTGATCCAAGCCTTGCACTCGAGAAGATAAAATCTTCCGACCCGTGCTGCACAACCTCCCTGCAAGGCGGTTTTGCTGCGGAATCTGAAGCAGACTAATTTTGTGGCACATGTATGGAAAATTGCAAGAGTGGCACAACCAGTATTATTTGGACCAGAGGGTATAAATTGGATGCGAACAACCGCTTGCAAGTTGTACGGTTTAAAGGTAGACAGAGGCCTGCAGACATCGGGACTGACAGCACCGATGATAGAGCGAGTGACGATGAGGAACTGGTTTACATTGCATAACCTGATGAAGAGGATGATTACCTCCAATTCTGATTGCTTCAAAATGATGGATAAGCAGTTTTTCCTCATACATTCGACGCATTAGTATGCTTTTCTTCGTACTTTGTGTCATTCATTTAGCTCATTTAGTATTCAATGCCTGGTGTTGGCTTAATGGTGCGGGTGGTGAGCTTGGGATCCTCGGGTCCTGAGTCCAAATCCCGCTCAGCTGTTGAATTAATACAAGGTGGGGTTAATTTGACCTGTCATCCTTCCGAGGTCGGCAAAATGAGTGCCAGCATGCTGGTATACTGTGTCGGAGTGGCGACCCGTCCAGGATTGTTCCCAATAGCCAAGGAGACTGCTTCGGCAGCACCAACGCTCTGCACAGAGTATGGTCCCAATGGATGGATGGATGGATAGATTTAGTATTGACATTTAGCTCAACGTTAAGTTCGCTGACTTTCGTTTCCTGGTATAGAGTTTGAATCCCGTCAACATACGTCAGTAATTGGTATTGAACCTGGTGTTGGCTTAGCGGTTAGGGTGGTGGCTTGGGATCCTAGGGTCCTCAGTTCAAGCCCCGTTTTTTTCCGCTGAATCAACACCAGGGGGTTGACTCAGCCTGTCATCCTTCCGAGGTCAGTGAAATGAGTACCAGTGTAGCCAAAAGGCTGCGCATGAAGGGAAGGGGTATTGACGGATTTATTAAATCTGGAATTGGTGTGGCGCAGGCATGATGGGCCGAATGGCCTCCTCCTGTGCATAATTTCCTTGCAATTCCGATGAGATGCAAAATATGAGTGTATTCTTGAATGAACCATGACCTTTGGACTGGGAGTTTTGAATTCTGCCAATCCAAAGGTAGATCCATTCAGAAATACCAACCAGACGCTTGTCATTTCAAACACTTAAATGATACCTGGCTTCTTCTTCTTTTGTATGAAACACAAGGTTGCAGGGTAGCATCATTGTCTGAAGACAAAGTTGTGCCGGTGAAAGAACGCCCTCTGCAGGTTAGGGCAGGAATTTGGAAGTTGTTCACGGTGCAGGCGATAGCTTGCCCACTCTTTACGAAGGGCACCGTGGGATCTTTAATATCCACCAACTAATGCTGGGAGACGTGACGCCAGTTTAATGCCCATCTGAGGGACGGCACACACATTGATGAATCATCCTGCCTACGAAACACTGGAATGACAGTTTATAGCAGGGGTCGGGATTCCAACTCAGGCTAGACAGCTGAGAGACGAGTGTGCGTCCCTCTCGGGAATCCTGTCAGTCCTAACCCCGGCTCTTGGCCCAACATGAAATAACTCGGATACAAACTGCTACATTTGACATGGCTGCTTGCAAATGTACCAGATCGTACGACCTATTTCATGCACAAATTAGTCATGAAAAGGCCAAGTCCTTGAAATTCCAAGATACCAAATAGTTATTAAATACAACGTCAAAGAAAAGTATACAAAGTGGTGAGAAAGGAAGAGTGCGGAAAAGTTATGGGTGGAGATAAAGGTAAGGGAGGAAATTCAAATAAAATGGAAACAAAAGACAATATTACATCGAAAGAAGGAAGACAGGAATGAGAGGAGTGGGAAGAAGATGATGAGCGGGATGGAGGTTTTTGCAAGTGATGTGCCAAGTGGCCCACGGCGGGGAGTTCCTACCATTCTCAGGAACGAACCTCATCGAGCCAGCGTGCCTGCTGCAGAGCTTGCCGGAGCCGAGAAACGTCCGAGAGAGCAAGACCAGAGCCTAGACTGGGCACGATGTCCAGCAGAGAGAGTATTGTTGCCGAGTCAGGCGTTGGCTGGGCCAGTGCTTCGTGCGCATGGTTGCAGAACACTTCCACTCTACTCTGCAACTCCTGGCAAGGAGAAGAATCAAGTCAAGCAGCAATAGTAAATGAAAAAAACAATGTGCACTGTGATCATTTCCAACACACAGCATGCCATTTGCAGGTTTATGAAGTACCTTGTGTTATCGAGTGTTGGAAATGCTTATGCAAACACAATGGATATGCACAAGTAATGAGTAATCGCAACTGAGAGAATCATATAATATGTACAGAATGCATTATTACAGCGAATATAGACACAAAATGAATACCTTGTGCAGATATAAAGCGCGAGACCTTGTTTTCATGTTCCCGTACGGTTTAATCAGCGTATGACTGTGGACCGGCATTCAAAGTCTCCGATTGCACTTTCGAAAATCCATCAAAAGTGTTTGGTCGATGTTTGACTTTCACAGCATCAATACAACCCCACAAGGCCTCAACGACATTCATGCCAGGACTTTGTGCAGGCTAAGGTATCTTTGTGAGTGTTCCATCAACCTCTTTACGTTCCAGAGAGCTTTTCTCCACGTTGGCTGGATTGCTTGGGATCACTGCCTTGTTTGAAGATGAATGCACGACCCCGAGACATGTTCCCGAGGGAATGGACTGATGGATCGGAACCTGCCTGTACCTGCCGGCAGTGCGTTTCACTTTATGCGATGAGGCATGTCTAGCTGTGTGTGTGTGTCACCATTTTTTCTCAGAGACAGCTGAACGGATCTTTGGATAGTGCGCAAGCCTTTGTAGCTATATGAAAGTTAATATTAAATGACCCCGACTCCATTCCTTCGTGGGTGGAGGGAAGTGCTTTAGGCCCCGACAAGAAAATAGAAAAAACAAAATTTGATTTCTTCAAAATGTCAACAGGATTAGAACAGTACCGGGTAGGTAGCCCAGCAAATCATATAAATTTCCGAGATGTCAACAGATGCAGCCGCACACTTGTATCGATCCACCCCCCATGCTTCACTGTAGATGTTGTACGGTTACTGTTTCACTGCTCCCAGATCCACCTTCGAACCAAGTGCTGTTGATTAATGCCAAACAGTTCAAAAACTTGAACTCATCTCCAAAGAGCACCTTCTTCCTGGTTCGATCGTCCCACCATTTCATTTCCGCTGCCCAGTGCAGCCTTTTTGTTTGGTTGCCTGTCCTTGTCAAACATCTTCAGGCTGCTGCTAATCCAGAGACCACTTTGCGCTGTGTACCTTACTGTGCTTGAAGAAACTCTAACACCTGTACTTTCGGTTAGGTCATTCGCAAGATCTCCGGATCAACATCCATGATGTAGAGAGCATACCCTGAGCTACTCAAGATGATGTTTTGAGAGCGTGGACTTTCTTCCTCAACCCACCAGTTTCAAGTATCCTCCTCAGTGTTGCATTCAACTCCTGCTTTCACATAAATTTGGGCTGCAACCCACTACGTGGACTACCCTTCACTAGCCAAGACTGATTTCTATAAGATTATCATGTGATATTTCCTTGCAAGGAGCTATATGTACTATTCAACACACTACAATGATACCACTGCTCATATTTTAGTCCTCATGTGATATGCCTTCTAGGCCGATTAGCAAACTCTGTACAGATCAGCAAAGGAAGCAAGCTGATAAAAGACCTGTCTTGTGTTTGAAAATAATTTCATGAAACATCTTCAGTGGAATGGAGACAACATCTTGAGTGAAAGAGTAATGTTGCCAAAGAAATGCATTTCGAAGGAACCTCAAAAGAATAAACAATCTCAAGACAATAAAGTGGCAGCAGCTAATTCAAATCTCTCAAATGTGTGGAAATGGCACCAGATCATAACCATGCGGGTATCTCAACATAAATATTTATACAAGATCAAGGGATCATGCAAGAGTGAGGTGGCAAAGAGTAAAAAGGCAATGTAATGAGAGCTGGACAATGTAGCCACATATGAACGAAACAACCAAAGGAAACGACAAACAAGAAAATAGGACCACTGGACCTGTAGCTTATCTGGGCCATGGCCTAATGCCGTAAGCCAAATTTGGTGGCATTGACTAATGGGTCTGGAGAAGATTTTTGAAGAAGTTTACGTGATTTCCCCAAAAATTGATCAAGTCGGCCATTTTGACGCACTTCCGGTCACGTGATCGGCATAACCTCCGTAATTTAATATCCCTTCCCTGGCCTAATGTTGTAACCCAAATTTGGCAGCATTCTGACTGGTGGGTCTGGAGAAAAACGATTTTTGAAGGAATTTACTAAGTTCGCCATATTGACTTATTTCAAGTCACGTGACCGGATCGAGCTTTGCAATCCCCGTTAACAGTCAGGAGTCTGGAATTCCAATTCCAGATTAGCTAAATAATAATAAATAAAAAAATGGAAGGATACTATGCTGCAAGTAAGAGGGTTGACTGAGATGGAGTTCAAGGGGGTAGAAAAGATTGTGGGCATGGGATGGGGGGGGGGAGTGATGCAAGAATATGGAGCACTGCATGCCTAAAAGCCTAGAGTGGAGATTGGTTTTAAACTCGGTTGGAGAACTTCCCCCAGAAAGCAGTTCCCCAAAGGTAATCCTAGACTTTGGGAATTAAACCTGGAGGGAGTTACTGGAAAGTGCATGTGTCCTGGGGTAGCTGAAAAGGATCTGAGGGCTGAGAGAAAGAGCAGGTAGAGCTAAACCGATTTGCTCGATGATCGGGGGTGGGGTGGAGGGATGAAGGGAGAAAGGAGAGGGGAGAGGGGGAGACGAATATCATATCCGTCAGAATCAACCACATTCCAAACTCTAGGCCTGCAAGAGCCTTCAGCACCAATTTTAACACAAGTACCACATATTGTTCGTAAATGTAGCCCAAATAGAAGAAAAAGAAAAAGAAAAGCAATCATCGAGTACAATTTATACAAGAGTCGACCTTCGTAATTGTGCTTTTGATGCTATCATGCAGGTTAAGTGTTGAATCGTCCATCACACACACACACACGTGACGCAAATTCCTTGTCGATGGTAGAGAGGTGTAGAGGTTCTCAGGGTGCCAAGGCTATACCTGAAAAGCTACTGCGTCAATATGGATGTTTTACTGAGTACTTGGTCAATGAGCTCCAGAACACATATTTTGGAGAACTTGGAGATAGCAACACCAATGAAAACCAGGGGTGTACACTGTACAGCTAGGATATCTTGCCAGAGATAATCCCTTCCTGGTACATCGCAAACACAAACGAAACTCCCACTTGTTAGCTCAAGACTGAATGTTGTCCAGATCTTGCTGCAGAGCGGGCATGTGTTGTTTCATTATCGGAGGTAGCGCGAAAGTCTGAGTGTTCAGCATCAATCTGTGAATAACCTTACACCTGACCTTGGGTCAGGGATAAAGCAAATGAAGATGAATGGGCAAAGACTGCTCAGACAACCTCCTGAAGCGACCTCCTGATGTTGTGATGAATGCCCCAACAACGAAAATCATATTTTTCTATGTATCATGATGAACCCAGCCATCGACGGATTTTCATCAATGTGTGCCGTCCCTTGGATGGACGTTGAGCGGATGTCCCATCTGCCAACATTAGTTGGTGAACGTTGAAGATCACACGTGTCCCTCACGTGGAGGAGGCGAGCAATTGTCTGCACCATGAACAAATTCCAAATTCCTGCCCTAACCTTGCTGGGCATGCTGAGTAGTAGTAGTAGTAGCAGTAGTAGTAGTAGTCGTAGTACTACTACGACTACTTCTGACGGATTGTCCCTTTGATAACCATTGACCTTAGCTTTAGCACGATTCCCTGGCACCAAACTTTTCTCATGTTATGTTCATGTTAAGAACAGCAATTTTCACCAGTACTCGAACAATGCTCTTTGTGTACATATCCGGATTATAGCTGAGGACTAGATCGAGAGCAGAATGCTTCTTGCAGAAAGAAACCAAAGCAAGCATCTGTGTGCAAAAGGCAATTTGTTTTCAGATATTGCTGGATGACGCTGATGAGGACATCTCCAATGACTATTAATGACTGAGAAGAAGCTAACTGACCAATCTCCCACAAGACCTTAGGTCATGGATAAATCAAATGAAGATGAATGGACAAAGCCTACCCTGAGGAATTCCTGCAGCCATGTTCTGCTGGTTTGATGAAGGCCCCAACAATGAAAACCATCTTTACTACATGTCGTGTGAACGCTGCTATTGAAGAATGGACAGATTTAATTTGTCCTCTTCACCTGAGCAGTTTTTACATGGTTATGCATAAGTCACAGGTAGAGCTGGTCAGAATTACAGTTCACCTTTGAAGCAAAGGTCTTGCACACTATAGCTTGGATATTGTCAGGGCCTGTTACCTTTGGCATATCGAATGCAGACCTCTTTTCACGTGAGATGAGGTCATTTTGGTGTACTGTGATACCTGTAATGGTGGTAGAGGGGCTGACAGAATGGACCAGAGGTACGCACACTCACCTCAAAACTGTCTAGCCTAGTTTCGAATCCTGACCCAGCTATAAACTGTCATCTCGGTATTTCACAAGCAGTGCAATTCATCAATGTGTGTGCAGTCCCTCCGATGGACGTTAAACTGGGCGTCCTGTGATGCCCAGTTTAACAAGTCATTAGTTGGTAGGTGTTAAAGATCACACAGTGTTCTTCACACAGAGTAGGTGAGCTATCACCGGCACTACTACCAAATTGCAAATTTTTGCCCTAACTAATTCTGGGAAGGCAATGGCAAACCACCTTGTAGAACCCTTGCACAGGAAGCTGCTCCGGCCACACCGATGCTCTGCAAAGAGTGTGGAACATGAGAGAGGAGAGAAGAGAAGAGGAGAGAGGAGAGGGGAAGGGAGAGGGAGAGGGAGGAAGAGAGGGGAAGAGAGGGAGAGAGAGACTTTGCCACCAGTCCACAGATGAAAAGTAAGGAGGACATTTCAAAGTCTTGGCTACCGTTGTGTTTCATGCTTGGTGGTGTTGTGGTGTTACGTGCTGTGGGGCCTGTCCAGTTCTACTTAGGTTGTAAATGGAGGCCTACCTTAAAACTAAAAAAGAAAGTTGAACAAAATTCCACAAGTACTGGAGTGACTTAAAAATAAAAGTTGTATTATGACTTTCTCAGGACAACTCGAGATGGGTACAAAGCGATTTCAACAGAAATAAATATATAAAAGCCACAAAATGTTAACCAACAGTCTGTGTAACGTTTATTCTCGAGAAGTGTACCCCATGGTTGAATTAAGCAATGCAATTTAAAAGGCCCACCTCAATTTGTTGTCCCTCAGGGAATGAACAGGGCAGTTTGCGAATCTCATTCACAAATTCCTTCAACTCTTTGGCTTTAAGTTTGGGAAGAGACTTTGGCGCTGTTCTGCGAGATAAATGAGGACGGGAGGGGTGAAATATTAATGGTACGCGCCGCATGAGCCAATAAGATTTGGCCTCTTGTGGCATGTTCAATCATGGAGAACAGTCATCAAACACAAACCTCTCAATAATGGTCAACAGCTTCAGAAAGTATAATGCCAGGCATTATAGGGGGTTTTTATTTCTGAAAATATCATTGCTTTGAAAGTGTTACTTTTACAATTTATTAAAATGGTTAGATGTCATTGTCAAATTGATGAAAAGGTAATTTCCATTCCAAAATTAGTTTAAATATCAAGTTCAAGGTCCAAAATACCTACATGGTGAATCTGAATGTACAAGAACTTCCAACATCCACACATTACATCCATCCATCAATCCATCCATCCATTGGGACCATAATTCTGAACAGAGCGTCGGTGCTGCCAAAGCAGTCTCCTTGGCTATTGGGCACAATCCTAGACGGTCGCCACTCCGACACAGTATACCAGCAAGCTGGTACTCATTTTGCCGACCTCGGAAAGATGACACGCAGAGTCAACCCCACGTGGATTAATTCAACAGCTTAGTGGGGTTTGAACTCAGGATCCTAGGATCCAAAGCCCACCACCTTAACCATTAAGCCAACACCAGGTATATATATACATTACATGAAAAACTAAAGCAAAACTAGAGTTAATAGAACACGATACCCCATGCAATGTTCAAGTATATATTTTAATCAAATAATGATTTTAAAGATAGTTAAAAAATATATTTTTAAAATCCAGAAGTTTAGCGCTACTGAAGCAGTGTTAATGTGTTATACAACACCCTATAGAACATGTTCGAGTACATAATTTAACTTGTATGAAATAAAGACCGCAAAAGTTGTAGGAATAAATTAATTGCGGGGTTTACGGCCGTTTCCCCCAGTGTCGATTACACCACCTTATCAAACACGTTTCATTCGTTCTTGTTGTCTGTGTCCTTTATGACTTCCTTAAAAGGGGTAAGTTTCCTGCTTGGAATGATTTTCAATTTTGTTCAGCCGCCAGACAGACAGACGCAGTAAAAAATATCTCACTCCTATCTGCGCATGCGCGATCGAGACAAATTCAAAACCAATGTGCGGTAAAACAAGAAACTCGTCGTCCGAGTCATGTTCAAAATATAACATTCGATTTAAATAAGTTGTTCCCCGATCGTGAACCGACGTTTAGACAGACAGACAGGTGGACGGACACGAACCACTTGCTTAACCCCGCTTTTCACTTCACGTGTAAAAAGGGGTAACAATACAAGTTACAGGTATACGAGAGCTTCGTGTCACCTTTTATCTAACTCGAAGGTTACTGAAGCAACGATGCAACGACAATGAGAGTAATCATGTGAGTGCGCAGTCCAGAAAGTAGTCAATTTTGATTGAATCCTGTGAACAAACAGGAAATGTGAATGTGATAAATCATACCTTATGATAGTTTTTTTGTGTGTGTGTGACATGTCTATTGAAGTATCCAATGCCTGAGTTTGCAGCTGGTGTTATTTCCCAATACTCTATTTGCTTTCTTTCTGAAATAGATATCAATAGTCGATATAAAAAATGGGTACCGCAGTGAGGTCAGTTAGCACTGACCACCACCATCCCTCCTTTCACTTTTCTCAATAATAACTTTTTGGGGGGATATTGAAAAGACATCCATCATTTGGCATAAGTCTGACGTGTCTGTGTAATTTTTATTTTTTTTGGTATAAAATGTTGAGGCTCATGGAAAAGCATAGAACAGAACGGAACAGAACAGGCGGAAAACGGGGAAACACATCGACTGGAGGGTAGAGGGGACACAACATATTGACACTGGAAGTAGACTGGGTGAGGGGGAAAATGAGAGCAATGAGAAGGGTAGAAGACAATTACGGAGAAAGGAAGGGGGTAGTCTTGAGGAGGGTTTGTGGGAGTCGAAACAATCACAGGTAGGGGTGGAAGATGATATGAAATGGTGGAGCACCTCAACTTGAAACTCTAACCCAGAGGAAAGAATGAGAATAAACAGCCTCAGGAAGGCAGTTTAACAAATAGAAGAAAACAGGAACAAAAGGAGCAGAGGTGGCAATCAGCTTGGATTTTGGGTGGTTTTCTGGATTTGGTGGGGGGGGGGGTGTGGAAGAACACATGCATCAAGGAGCTGGGGATGGTTCGAAGGCTGAGCGAACAGAAGGAGCAAGACTAGAAATCGTTTTTTATTGTATCAACACGACAGGGAAGCCTGGTGTTGTCTTAATGGTTAAGATGGCCGACTTAAAATGTTATTGTCTTGAGTTTGAGCCCCTGTCGGCAGCCATTGAATTAACACCAGGTGTGGTTGACTCAGCCTGTCATCCTTCTGAGGTCGGTGAAATGAGTACCGATGTACTGGTAATAGAGGGCACTGCATCAGCTGCACAGCCGCACCCCCAGAAAATGATGCAACCAGCAGCCACAGGATGCACACGATAGCTAGCTATCACTACAGGGGAAGGATCAAGCCCAAAACCAAGAGGGGCTCCCTGGGTGAAAAAGGAAAGAAAGAAGAGGAGAAAATGCGGTAATTAAACGAGATCTAGACAATTAATTTGTGCCTTGAATTGTTGCAAGTTGAGAGAAGTTGGGGACACACTGCTGGGAAGGCTGTTCCAAAGAGGGAGTGCAGAGGAAGGAGGAGGAGGAGGTACGGCAATTGGCTCTGAGGGAAAGGAAGGTGACGCAGAAACGAGGATGAGTATAAACTAGACGGGTGTTAGGAAAAGAGTGAAGAGGAGGAAGAACAGAAACAGAGTGTTTGACAGAGCACTGACGGCAACAGTCAAAGAGGAACAGGGAAGAGACTGCTTGACGCTGGGTGGGCCAAAGTAGGATCGTTAATCAGTTGGACAGCCTTGACTTGGATGTGATACAGAATGCCGATGACTGATGGAGGAGTGCTGGCCCAGACATGGGAGCAGTAATCCATCAACAGTCTGAGTTGGAATTTGGAAAGGGTGATGAGAGGGTCATTGAAGCAATTGTGAGCTATGAAGAGGAAACAACATTTCTTGCAGGCAGATTTGGCAATATTGAGGATGTGAGGCTCCAAGGAGAGATTGCTGGAGATGGTGACACCAAGCATATTCATAGAGGAAGAGGCGAGGTGGTTTTGTTGATATTGTGAATGAAAGCAGCGATTGAGTCCGAGACTCATTGAAAGAGACAAGGTTGTTGGAGCCCCCATTGAAGGGTGAGATTGAGATCATGACTGATGGAGGTAACAGCTGAAAGGTAATTGGTAGGAATGGACTGGGAGGAGGTGAATTGGGATTTATAACTGGTGGAGGAGTGGAGGGTGGCGTCATCAATAAATGAATGGACATGTGGTTATTAGTAGCTGTGAGATTGTCATTGATGAAAAGATTCTGCAGAATCCAGGAGACAAAGAGGGAGGGTGAGATGACAGAACCTTGAGGCACACCAGAATTAATGTGGTGGGGATCAAAGAGGGCACCATCAATGCAAGTAGAGATCGATCTCCCAGTGAGGAAGCTGGAAAACAAGGGGACAAACTGTGGCTGAATACCATATATTGACAAACTGGTAAGAAGCCCTTTGTGCCAGACTCTGTCAAAGGCTTGGCTTGTGATTCAGCTGGTGTGGGAGATGCCCATAATGTTGAGAACTTTAGATTCTGCAGAATCCAGGAGACAAATATGAAGCAGGGTCTCCAGCTGATAGAGGCGAGCAGAACTCCACTAAAGCCTAAGTCACATTTGCTCTACGGCTAGAATACGGCGGCCGTACCCCCCCCCTGAATTGACAGAAACGTGCGGCGGCCGCAGAGTTTCTGAGGTGGCCTCAGGGTGGCCCTACGCCGTATGGCTATCTTTTACAGGCCGTAGAGGTCGCCGTGGAATTATAGCGCGGAGTTATAACTTTTTTCATTTCTAGGTTGGCCGTAGCAATTCGAAAAGCCGTAGCCATGACGTAATGTGTTCCACGTCGACCTACGTAGGGCGTACGGTGGGCTTGCGTTATTCGTGCGGCTGCCGTAGGCTCTTATCAATGAAAAATGAATTTTGCCAACCCCCAAAAAATTGCGGCGGCGCACTATTTCCACGGTCGCCGTAGGGTAGTCCTAAGGCGTCCCTGTGTTCAACGTACGGTGGCCTTGCGGTCGGTCTGTGTGACTACCTGCGGGCAACGCAGGGTCGACGCACGGTTCCCCTACGCCTGCCGTGCGTCCTACGTAGGCCTCCGTGGCAGTCTGCATCGACCGTGCGTCCACCGTGCGCTACCGCTAGAGATCGGAGTATAGGTGTTTGCCTATACTCCGAACTGGTATATTCAGTTATATATATTATAGTTATAGTATATTGAGTTATATATACTGGTATATTCCGAACTGTTATATTTTTATTTCAGTAAAAAAAGAACTGGTTATATACCCACTCGTTACCGTCCGTCTGGTCGCACGTTCGCCTTAGGCCCCCTGCGGTCGCCTTGCGGGCACCTTGAGGCTACTTGCGTCTGCCTTGAAAATTCTATGGCCGCCGCAGGGACCCTAAGGTCACCGTGCGACATCAAATCAAAGACCATACGGCACCCCCACATTTTCGGTCTCCACAATTTCTAAATACCCCGTGCGGCTACCCGAAAAATAAAACATATGTGACTGCTACATTGTGTGACCGTGGAAATACTGCGGCCGCCCTATAATTGCTAGTGGCCATAGATTTTGTAGACCCTACGGCCGCCGTGCCAAATGTGACTTAGGCCTAAGCGACAGACAAAGGCCTCATAGGCTGTAACATTGTTCCTAATATAAGAAACTTGACCTGCTATTAAACAGCATTCCCACTATTCCTTAACCTACCCATTCTCTATCATTAAAAGCTCTCCTTTGAAGTTATTCCCAGTGATCAGTTCCAAGAACCACAGGAACGAGCTACAAAACACTTCACTGTGACTGCTGACACAGACTGCCAGAAAAAGAAAACAAATATGATCAAGGAGAAAGATGCAGGTAATGGAATTCCACCACCCCTACCCCTCCCACCCACACAAATGAAGTTCTCATCACTTTTAATAACATGTTAAGTGACATTTCATACGAGTAGGAAAGTGAGACTGCCATTTCAAATGACTTTCATATATTTTTCACAAAGTTTCGCCAACCACTTAACAACAGCACCGACAAACGGGTTTAAGACAGGTTGTCCAAAATGTGCCAAAACAAACAAACAAAAAAAATAACCAAATTATAGGCCAGGAAGTCAGATGTTGTGGCGCAAGATGCCGTGGGATACGAAGGTCCGCGAGGCCCCCAAAAAACTAACTCTTACGTACCACCAAATTGGTGTGGCATACCTCCAAAGGAAAGAAATTTTATTCCATTTTTCTTTGAAGAATGCCACATTGGGTCCCAAGTCATCCTCCATTTGTCACGCATTTTATGCAAGCTTCGAGAGCATCGATTAATCATGTTTATTGACCACTCTGCTCCATGGCAGATTGAAAGTGTTTTATATTTACAGTGCCAATAGAAAGTCTACACCCCGTCAAATTTTTCACCTTTTGTTTTATTATAGCCGAGAATTAAATTACATTAAATCAGACTTTCTCCACCTGTATTTACACATCGTAACCCACAACTTCCAAGTGAAATAAAAATTCAACAAATTTCAGAAAACTAGTTGAGAATACAAAACTAGAATATCTTGGTTGGATAAGTGTCCATCCCCCTGAGTAAATACTTGGTAGAAGCACCTTTGACAGCAATTATAGCGGTGAGTCTGTTAGGATAGGTCTCTACCAATTTTTCACACCTTGATTGGACAATATTTGCACATTCTTCGAGACAAAACTGTTCAAGCTCAGTCAAGTTGTGTGGGGAGCGTTGATGGACAGCAATCTTCAAGTCATGCCAAAGATTTTTGATTGGATTTAGGTCGGGGCTCTGACTGGGCCACTCGAGGACATTTTTTGTTGTTGTTTTCCTACTCCAGTGTAGCTTTGGATGTGTGCTTCGGGTCATCGTGCTGAAAGGTGAACTTCTGCCCCAATTTCAACTTTCTTGCAGAGGGCAGCAGGTTTTCCTCTCAAATTTTTATGTATTTTGCTCCATCCATTTTCCCTTCTATCATGACAACTACCCCAGTCCCTGCTGATGAGAAACACTCCCATAACATGATGCTGCCGCCACCATGCTTCACAATCAGGATGGTGTTCTTTGGGTGATGTGCTGTGTTGGCTATGCACCAAATGTAACGTTTTGCCTTTAGGCCAAAAAGTTCCATTTTTGTTTCATCAGATCACAAAACATTTTGCCACATGACTTCAGAATCTCCAGAGTGTTTTTGTGCATACCTCAAACGGGACTCAAGGTCCTCTTTTTTGAGAAATGGCTTCCTTCTTGCCACCCTACCACAAAGGCAAGACTTGTGGAGTGCTTGGGATATTGTTGTCACATACACACAGTGACCAGTCTTTGCCATAAAGACATGTAGCTTTTTCAAAGTTGCCATTGGCCTCTTGGTGGCCTCTCTGATCAGTCTCCTCCTTCCTTGGTCATCCAGTTTGGAAGGACAGCCTGATCTCGGCAGGGACTTGGTGGTACCATACGCCTTGCACTTCTTCATGATTGTCTTGACTGTGTTCCAAGGGATATTCAAGGCCTTTGAAATATTTTTATATCAATCCTCTGATCTGTGCCTTTCCACAACTTTCTACCGGTCTTTTGAAAGCTCCTTGGTGCTCATGGTTGAGTGTTTGCTGTGAAATGCACTACCCAGCAGAGGAAACCAACAGGAACAGCTGATTTTATTCTGAAATAATCAGAATCACTACAATTTAACACAGTTGGAGGCCAATTAACTTGGTGCGATTTTGAAGGCGATTGGTTACACCTGAGCTAATTTACTATTGCTATTATAAGGGGCTATTGTAGCCACTTTATAACAACTCGTGCTATTATAATAATACACAATGTTGTTGAAATTTTGATTTCACACCGTCTCGATTTATTACCGATCGCATCATCGCACGCCTCGGTGACAACTTCTCCGCTCTGGATTCACCGCATGGCCCATTTGATATCTCGATCGGAGATTTCTAGACTCCAAATTCAACATGCTGCTCGTTCGATAGCTTAGTCAGAGACTTCTCAATCCCAGATTAGCCGAGAGACTCACCCGAAAGCCCGATCATAGCGAGGGGAGTGCCGTTTCGCTCCGGACTTCCCTCCCCTTTGCTTTCCCAGCGCACAAAGTCTTTGAGCAGTCCATCTGAGACGTCAAGACACAAGACACGGCCGAGACATGAGATCCTCCCTGTAATGCTTCCAAACCTCTCCCGTCCTGGCAAGCCATTTCTGCCCTGCATTTTGGTGAGTACCCCTGTAACTGTTCATTTAATCGTCCATTTGTATAATATTTGTCTCCAATATGGCATTAAGTGAGGTTAAAATTATGTTCTAAGGGTAACCGAAAATGTGCCATGGGAACACACCCCCACCTCACGATAACAGTACATCTATGGGAATGTCTTGTCTGCTTCACTTTGCACTTTCTAGGAACGCATCCATGACGTTAAGTGGAAACTTGTTGTCTGCGTTTTAAATCAACAATTATACAATTTATTTCAGAAAATATCACACTGCAATTTTTTTTTAATTTATGTCTTTAAAAAGCCTGGTATTGGCTTAGCGGTTAGGGTGGCTGGCTTGGGATCTTAGGGTCCCGAGTTTGAGCCCCATTGGCCACTGAATTAACACAAGGTGGGGTCGACTCAGCCTGTCATCCTTCCGAGGTCAGCGAAATGAGTGTACTGGTATCGGGGCACAGCATCAGCAGCATATTCGCGCCCCAACAAAATGATAGCTACCCGGCAGCCAAGCTGTCATACACGAGAAGAAGAAGCAGAAGAAGAAGAAGGTCAAAAACCAGAAGTTGATTCTGAGTCCAAGTCGAGGACCAGACTTTCAGGGGACAAAAAAAGGAAAAGAAAAAAAGTATCGTCTTGCATGCCCAAAAATGATGCTTCTATATTATGTGTATTATTTTAGAAAACATATTGTGATGTTTTTGAATTATTTAATGGACATATGCATCTTTGAAAACATTATTACAAATTTGTGGGATTTTTTTTAATGCATGAATGTATTCATCTAAAGGCGTTTCCGTGTACAAAATACAATCCTTGTTATAAGACTCAAATTGTTAACCAATACACATATCCACTATACACTTCCACCCACCACACTCCCTCCATCTCCCAATCTCTGAAACCTTATCGTCTTTAACAAACTCAAAACCATACAGACCAAAAAAGGGACTCATACAAAACACTCCAGTTTAAAAACAAACAAACAAGGGTATACGGAGAGAGTGAGTTTACAAAACGGACCAAACGTACTTTATCTTTGGCTTACGACTGAGGAGGTGCTGAGCCATCGCTTGGCATCGCTCAGCTTCAGTAACCAGCATCTGGATCTCCAATGACAGATCATTATCAGGGAACTTGAGTTCCTCAGCCTCCTTTAGCAGTGAGCGGAGGTACCACAGGTCTGGGCAGAAGCAGAGACAAATATGACCATGTGTAAATTGACACGCGGTGTACAAGTCAAGAACTACCGTATTAAATGAAGGATTTTTGCTACCTTTACGTTGCTCCCCTACAGCTTGTACTGTGACACGTGCACGGCTGGCCCAGCCATCAAAAGAACCTGCTCGCTCTTTCAGCTTTTGCAGCATTGCTGGCAGCTCATCCAGTGTGTACCGGTACCTGGCCATGGATAGGGAGAAAAACATGGATTTTTTATTTTTTTTTGAATTGCAAGCTGGTTGTGGTATCCCTGAGATACAATAAAACCACTTAACTCGTGGTTTACAACAGTAGTTATCAATTATCTGACTTGTGAATTTAGATTTTTTTTGGGGGGGGGGGGGGCAGAGTTGGACAGGTAAGTAATTTGTTGAGTGTTAAGTCGCTGTACCGAAGGTAGCGATCCTGTGGTGGACACTTGCACAACTGCACTGCATGGTGGAGGCACACCAGGAGATTAGGGCAACGCGTGCAGGCCAGTGCAGACAAGAAGCAAGTCGTCTTGCACGTATCACACTGCCGCTCATCATCTGGAAGCAGCTCAAATGCCTCACGTTCTGCCTCAGTTGTCCCCTGTATGCAAAGACACCACAATTTTGATAACCATTTACATCTTACCTAACTTGTATTCGACAAACTTGAATTAATAAGTATTCGACAAAGCTGAAACTGAAGTGGAGTTCCACAAGAAAACAGATATACTGTTGCGACCCCCTGAAGCAGCAGAAAACATTTAAAGTTGGCAGAATCCTGAAGGTAGTGGAAGCTGAACTTTCAAAAAAAGTATCTCAGATGACAGCTAAGGTCGGAATGCAAGTTCTGCACTGGCTGCCAGAAGGAACTTACCCCAGCTGCCTCCTGAAAATGGAGGATCTACCAGTTCAATCACTTCTTCCGTGAAGCAGAACATTCCAACACCCACTTTGGAAAAGCTGGGCTAGGCAGAATGCACTCTGACAAGGTGTTGGTATCTCCATAAGAGGAGCTGGCGATTCTTAATAAAACAGAAAAGCTGAGAGAATCCCCTTCGACAAGAGGAAAGCCCAGACTCAGGTAAGCTGGGTTGTGAGTAAGAAACCACCTTGACTCCTCTACCCTCCATTGATCCCACATTCAAACTCCCTCGCCAGACCTCACTTCTGAACCATTGTCCGCCTGGCTGAGTTAGTACCAATTTGATCAGGGGATATTCTGGTCATCAATTAGCAGTTTGGGATGAGGGTAACCTGTTGCACCCACTACTTGAGCCTGCTGTTACCATCCTGCGTGTGCCACATGAATGCACAACTTTTTCTCCAATTACTCCCCACCCACACCCACCCCCCTTGCATCTTCTTCCCTCACCCATCAGACTCACTCCTCCCTCACACTCAAGCCGCATGCCTACCTCCACTCCTCTCACTCTTCCGTATCCCACCCTCACTCCCCGTTCTCTCCCTCAACTCCCTCCCTCTCCCACTCATTTCCTTCCCCTTCCTTTTGTCCTGTTCCTCCGTGTTCTCATCAACACAAAGTTGTTCTCATTTGTAGCTCACAAAGAGAGTAAATGCGACTGCCCTCCTTGGCTCCCTCGTTCAACCCTCGACTCCCTCACGTGAGCCTCCTCGACTCCCCCAAATCAGTATGACAATAAATGGTGCACAACTGACTGTTGGTGATAATAAAAAAAAATAATTTATAAGTGATAACTTAAACTTTATACATAAAACCAAATGCCATTCAAGAAAAAAAAAAAAA
Organism: Eptatretus atami; assembly: GCA_035128595.1. NCBI lineage: Eukaryota > Metazoa > Chordata > Myxini > Myxiniformes > Myxinidae > Eptatretus > Eptatretus atami. The sequence goes on along the minus strand of CM068954.1, from coordinate 190,172,163 downwards.
AAAAACTTTAGGGGAGTGCACCAACGATGATTTTACCTTTTGTTTGGCTCAAACCTGTGTTTATTTGCATGGTAGGTAGGTGGTTTTGCCCTGCACATTTGTTATGTAGAGGAATGTTATAGGATATTGTACCAACTCCTTTTAATTTCAAAACACACAAGAAGTCAGAACTTAGTTGTGTTGGAACAAGGTTAGCAAGTTTTCGACCATGCCATTTCAAGGTAGTAATGAAATTTTTTTTCTTTTTAATGCTGCAACTGCAGTGTTGTTTTGTTTGTTTCTCGAAACTAGACAAACAAGATGAATACCTGCTCAAGTAGTGCCTTGCGCAATCTTCGCTCCTCCTGTACCATGATGAACAATTCGCGATGCACAGCTGCTGCCAGGTTGAGGTCCAGTTTATCTGGCCCTGACGCCATCTTGCAAATAAGCTCTTCGTGTGAGAACACGCAGAAGCGGTGTAACCGCCGATAGTGCTCCACGCACAACCTCCCCATGGGCAACTATGCGAGAAAAAACAAAAAAAAAACCAGCAATTATTGTACAAAGGACATAACTGGTATGGCACTTCGTACAGCAGGTCAGGTACGGGAGCATGCGCCAGAGCAGCGCGTCGCTGCATCCACTTTCTGCGGTACTCCAGGGGCCTCCGTCTGGCCATCCCCCAGGCAGATGCCTGACCCATCCCATCTCCTTGAGATGCCGATCAACCTGCTGCAACCACGAGGCACGTGGTCGGCCCATTGGCCTCCTCCACTCAAGAGACTCCCTCGATGAGAAAATCTGCTGAGCAGATCGGTGTCAGGAAAACGAGCCACATGTCCGTATAGACGCAGCTGATGCTCACGGACTATGCAGGAACAAATCTCATTTGAGTCTCTCTCAGCAACCGCTCGTTGGACACAAAGTCCGACCAGCGATAGCCAAGGATTCTCTGAAGATACCTGGTACCAAAGGAATTAAGTCTGTCTCAGATCCTTGGTCAGAGTCCAAGTTTCACATCCATAGAGCAAGACTGGAAGCACCAAGGACCTGAAGACTCAGACTTTCGTCATGCACAGCGTACCACAGCCACACACCATTATCCAGTGAATCCATGACTCCCCAGGCCCGACCCAGACGTCTATTGACCTCTGACTCACAGCCAGCAGAGATATGAATATCACTGCCAAGGTAAGTGAATCTCTCCACGACCTCAACATCCTCACCACAAACAGGCACAGACAGGACAGCAGCATCCAAGATGTTATCTGAAAGCCTGGATCTTAGTTTTGGCCCAGGAAACCCGTAATCCCAGCGGCTCAGACTCCTCATTCAGCACCTGATAACTGAGTTGAATAACGTACGGCATCACCCTGATAACGTACGGCAGTCAAGGCCGAAATCAAGCCGGTTGTCACGAACCCGAATAGAGTTGAAAACAAAAAATGGGTGTGGGCAGGAATAAAACCTGCGTCTATTCCAATTTCTAACCAATCTCCTTAAACGCTCGTCCCTGACGTCTCAACCTGAAAAATAGAGGCATTGGAAACAGGTGGGAGCAGCCAGTTGAGCCAATAAGAAGTCAATCACGGTGGTGGACGCTTTCACACAAAGCCTCCCCTAGAGTCAGGGATATCATAATTCAAAGAATGCAAGCAGAAAATTGGCCCGAAGTGTCATCAGCTCACAATGATGCTGGAATACCATGTAGTAGGCCCACGGCATAGTGAATGTAAATTGGGAGCCAACTTACTTCGCATTGATGGTCGAGCCAAACAATCGGATCCAATTAGATTATTTTGTAGGATTTAACAGTCGATTCGATAATGAGTCACCAAGTTAGTAAGTCTGAAACATTGGGCTGGACATGAGGGTTTTGAAAAGCAGAGCGGGTTTGCGGGTTTTCAGGTAGCCACAAAAACTGAAAAATAATTTTGAAGTTTTCATGTGTTTTTAAGGGTCTGTGCCAGCCCTGAGAATAGTCTCTTCGAGTCTTCCCAAGATTGAGCTTTGTCCCACAAATCATCTGAAGAAACCAGTCCATATTAACCTGCGGCGGTGAGCGTCAATCAATGTTGCAAGAGATCAGTTCTGATGAATAATTTTGATGTCATAATTGCTGCAGCAGAGCCATTAGCGAGTTACACGCTCAGATAGCAAGTTAATTCCTCAGCTACATACTCCCACCCTCAGATCCACGGACTCCGATGGACCGATTAATCTGCTTTGATGTTCAAATTAAACCTGGTGTTGGCTTAACGGTTTCTGAGGTGGCTGGTTTAAGATCCGAAGGTCTTGAGTTTGAGTCCCTGTGATGCCGTTAAATCACACCAGGTGGGTTGACTCAGCCTGTCATCCTTCAGAGGTCGGCAAAATGAGTACCAGCTTACGAGAAACAAGGGGGGGGGGCACTGTATCAGCGGCACAGCCACGCTCTGAGCAATGATGCAACCAGCAGCCACAAGCTGCATACAAAACAATAAAAACGTACTAACTTGCACTCACGCAGATCCGGGCGATCAAATTGTCAGATGAACCATTCCGTGCAAATACACCTTGTGCTTTCTCTGCAGTACCTTAAAAATGGTGACCCAACTTTTGTCATCCCCCATCATTACATTTGATGGTTGATATTCGCAATGACCTTTCCCTTCCATCCACCAGCTGTTTTGTCTCTTAAAATTACTCCATGTACATGTCTCTCACCTTTATAGACTCTTCTGGCGAATTGTGTTCTTCTGCTTTACCTGTCAGTGTCCCTTGTCCATCTGTTCCTCTCTGCTCTGTTGCTGCACAGGAATCTCAGCCTCTATCTTCTAGTTATTTTGTGAGCTTTACCACGATAAGGGGAACCCCCCCCCCCTACCCCCCACTAAACCAATGCAACTGTCATGTTTAAAATGGCTCGGCTTGTTCAGGATTCCTTTTTGAATGGGCTCATTAAAGGATCAAATTCGATGTTCACTTGTCCATGATCTCCTTCCATCCTCGACATGTGATGTTGGATCAGTTACAAAACTACTGCAAAAAAAAATAAAGTATCCAAACAGATATTTTCATGTCATGAGCATTTTTCTTCAAACAATGTGAGGTTTAAGGCTCAAAGTTATCAAACTGCAGGATTTCACACACTGGCCGAGAAGGGTGCATGAAGCAGAAAACATGGCGTTTCACCATACCCAGTCAGCAGTGCAGAAGTTGACAGCTTCGGCAAAGTTGTAGCCTTGGTTGAAGCCACTGTGATAAGCCCGAGGGAAAGTGACCACAAATTCACCAGCGCACTGGTTTGTTCGTACCACCTGCGAGTTAAAACATTGTTTTCAATCTTTTGCTTTTTAAAGGGGGGGGGGAATCATACATATGTAATAAACAGCAAGTGTTTGGGGAGGTGGAGGAGGAGGAGTACGAGGAAGACGACAAGATGGAGGAGGGGGAGAAGAAGAAGGAGAAGGAGGAATATCATCGCACTTGTGAACTCAACACAGGTGTCAATAGCCCCACAGATACGATGGATGGAGTGGCCCGGAGGATTGAACACGCTTTTGGCTTCATAACATCCGTGCTATTAGCAATCACATAAATTAAGCATTTACAGAAACAATCACCCACTCTTTGCCGTGTCTTCTTGATATAAAGTTTGTCCGAGAGAATGCAGGTGATGCAATGTTATACGACATTAAATTGATGCGGTTGGGACAATACATTGTTCAGCGACACAGCACAGCCAACCAATCCAGCAAAGTCTGAGTAGTCAGTAGACTCTACTCCCAATTTTTTTTTTTTTAACAAACAGGAAAGAGGGTCCTCCTCAGGCAACGTTTCAATGATGAGTGGCATTGCCACACTCTGATAACCAAAAGATGAACGCTTGCTTATAGATGTAACTGGAAGTGATTCTCTACAAATGGCCACGTGAGACGTGTGGTTATCTGGGCCTCTTGGCTTAAGGCTTGCGGAAGTGCAAGCAAAACAGCACCTGAGGACTCTCTTTCCTGTCTGTAGAATCTACTTGGACTTTGTTAGATTGGTTGGCTGTGTAGCTGAACAATATATACATACATACATATATAACCTTCAGGGAATTGAAGTCAACGAGGTCAGTAACTTTAAAGGAGCTTTCATGTCCTGAAATTGTGATGGTTGTTTTGATAAAAGCGCAGCCGTCATTCAGAACACGTTTGTGGGCTAAAAAGTTCCTGGTTTAAGATCAGATGGTAAGATACGAGGATGGTGTGTTGTGTGTTGTGTGGGAGGTTGAGGTGGGGATCTTGGCTATTTCAGCATTATCCTGTAGAATGTTGAACTTCACTGAAAGACTGTCAAACTCAAGATACTATATATCAAAATAGGCAAGCTTACCAAATAATGACAAAAGGTCCAAGAGGTTGATAATGATTACCCCAAAATAGTGCTGTACCCGAACCAAGTTCCCAATCTATAACTCGACGAGTTGCCTTTCCGAGCCGAGTCCGAGTCCGAGTCCGAGTCAAGCCAGGTTTGGCTGTCAACTTGGAAATTTTCGTGTCATACAGACAAAATGAAGCTATTGCTGTATTTTGTAAGTGTGTGCAGTGGATATGCACGTTAGTATAAGAATCAGCATGTACTTTGATATATTTTCTATTGCTTAGGTAAATAATAGGATTAAAATGTCACTTGCAAACTAAAACCATCGAAACACCAAGCGTATCGTTTTGGCTAGCGTTACACCGAGCGTATGGCTTTCCCATAAGAAATAATGGAAAACGAGCTCCCGCATAACAAAGGTTCATTAAAAGAAGAGGTATAAGGACAAGTAACTCCTTCGTGAAGCGGGGGATACCCGTATGAAGAAAAAAAAAAATCTAAAACCCGACAATATGCATTGGGGTGATGTTGAAATCCAAGTGAGAATAAGTTGAAATGTTCAAATCGTTTCATTTCATTCATTTTTAAGTGGAGGTTCAAAGCAAGCATCAAACACTGAGCTTTGCAGCGAAACCAAAGTGATTTTTTTCTCCCTCTCGAGCCATATATAAGCAGCAAGTTTGGTTGATGAAGGTGATGTCAGCTGACTTCCAAGCAGATGGAAGATGAACTCGGGCAAATTACCGAGTGAATAGAGCAGAACGTTTGTGAAGTAAAACATCCTGTCTTGTCACTGAATCCGTCAGCAAAGCAATGGGTACTTTTGCTAGTTACTAGATAATTATGTGCGCTCCTTCCATGTTCATTTAAAAGATTCCTGCTTTGGTAGAATCATGATCAAGGTTTCTGTTTGAACCGCTGCGTGAATAAACCACGAGCGGGCTCTTCATAAAACTCGGCTCTTTCTCCCCTAATGTCCTTGTCCTACATGCAGTACATACGGGGGGAGGGGAGCGGGCAGACAGCAGACAAGCTTACAATTGTAACAGTTTGCAATTAAACAAAGTGCGACGCTGAATATATTCAACAAAAATAACTATTTTAAATTGACCGGACTCGCGTCCCGTCGTTGCCAACCTCATCACGCACGCCCAGCCGACCGGCACGAAAGCGTTTTCTCAAATGGTTTTGACGCGAAAGGATCTGCAGCTCATCATGAAATTCAACAAATTTTGACATTAAATGTATTTAATAAATCCCATGAATGAGTCATACATTTTCAAAAGGACTACAGGTGCCAAAAAATAAAATAAAAGGCAAGAGTCGGACATCCCACCTGAGATGAAGATTGCTATTAAGGTTTGAGAGAGTGTCAACATTATTATTTACTAAAATAATAAAATATTATTTACTATTTACTAAAAAAGGTTTTCAGCAAGATAGGGATGATGTTGGGTTGGTGAGTAGCTAACAGTATTGCCGTCACATAACAATCCCGACATCACTTCCTCCGGACTATTGTCTAGCTGAAAATATTCGAAGTGGCAAAGGGTCTTTTTAAAGCTAAAAGTATTGTTTGTAATGCCGCCAAGAAACCGCGACTCGAGATGGTTCTTGATCACGTGGTTCGCTTTTACCTTGACACAGTCACTTGACACAGTGACTGGAGGACCTTGACACAGTGATCACATGTGTCCCGTGTGAAGCACTTGTACCTCGCTATTATATTTTATTTTCATAAATATAACACTGAAAAACAAGGGATATCCCGATAATATTTGATGTCCATATATACGACATTGAGGCAAATGTATAGCGGCCCCGCCCCCATCAGGCTGATTGACAGGCGTACAGTCCCGTCCACCCCTCGGATCCCTGCCTATTATTTTACGAAAGAAAATCGTTTTTCGTACGTTTTGTGGAATACTTTCAAGTTATTAAAATGAAAATACCAAAGGAGGATGCAAGAGGTAAAACTGTCGGATGGTAGCAGAATCAATGCCATTGATCGAGGCAGCTCGGAAATATGCCATCTGAAGAAGATTATGATTATCTTACTATAATTCACCGTCTGTGTGTCTGTCTGTTCCCAGGTACCGAAAAAACCGGCTGAACCAATCGTAACCATTTTTTAGGTGTGTAATCCTGGGACCCCTTATGAGCCTGGTGTGGCTCAGTGGTTAAGGCGGTGGCTTGGAATCCTTGGGGTCCTGAGTTTGAGCCCCGCTGGCCGCTGAGTTAGCATCAGGGGGGTTGACTCAGCCTGTCATCCTTCCGAAGGTCGGCGAAATGAGCACCAGTATACTGGTAATTATCCCTGCAGGGTCGAAGGCGACTAAAGGGTTGGCATCAGGAAGGGCATCCGGCCGTAAAAACATTGCCACAAGAAAGGGTACCATGTTGGAGCCCGCAAAAAAAAAAAAAAGCTGACCCCTGCTCAGGGATAAAGGCTTTCAAATGGTGTGATGAATCCTGGGATGACCCGCCACATGACCCCCTTGACGGCTCCCGTAGGAGCGGGTGCTTCTAGTAATTATTATTATGAACGAGAAGATGAATTCCGAGATTTGACAAATTTCGTTTTTTTGCTTTTTCCATGGTCTGGAGAACTGAAAAGTGATCTCTGCCTCGACAATCAGCTGAACAAACAAAGTAGGTTCTCATAAGTAGCCAAAGTGACTTTTTAGTGAAGATATTCCAATATTAGTTTTCTATGTAGCAGATGGGGTGGCCATTTTGTTTCCACACCATCCCTACATAGAGAGTACAGCATACTGTCTGATTCGACATACTTTTGCCAAGTTTGATTTAAACCCAGATTCCAAATATTAAATAATTCTGGCTTCCAGACCATGCATCCCATCAGTTTGAAATTTAAAGCATATTCCCCATGGCTACGAGATCACAATTGTGACATTTCACGTCGATTGATGAAGTGGTTCAAGAAAAATAATTTTTAAAGATTTTCGTTAAATCAAACATGGTTGCCAGACCACGTGACCTATTAATTATTCTTGAACACTCTGGTACCCCCAAGGCTTGGGGAACATGTGGGTGAAGTTTCCCCTCAATCTGTCAAGCCGTTCTGGAGATAAGATTTTGAAAAGTTTATTCTTCCAAAAAAAAAAATAAAAAAAATCATAGCTGCCAAACCATGTGACCTATGACATCATATGTGGAGAACTTTTTGTTACTCATGGATAGGCGACCATACCTGTAAAAGTTTTGCCTCGATCTGTTCAGCCGTTTCGGAGAAGGTTTTTGAAAGTTTTGATTTTAAAAAAAAAAACAACAACAATGTGGCTGCCGAACCACATCACCGATGACATTAATTTTTTTTTTCTCCCAAACAATTTAGCCCAAGATGATCATCAATAATGATGAAATCGAATTCTAAAAGAAAGTTAGAAACAAAAATGAAAGATCCCTACCGGAACACCGTGTGCCATCAAAATATTTGGGTTCATGATGGTGACAAGCTGATGCAGCAAGTCAGGCTGGGCTTCAAACAGCTCTGGTGCCAGTTTCTTCATCACCTCCTCAAGGTGCTCAGCTGAGCGAGATGGCACCCCGTACCAAGTCTTTGGTTCTCCCCTGGTCAGTTAAAAAAAAGGCCAAGTTAGGGACGAATCCACATTTTACCCTTCAAAGGAGGAATAAATTGAGGGGGGGGGAGGAGACGATGGATTTACGAGGTGGGTACGGGTCACATGACATTGCGAAATGGGAGGAAAATGGAATTTAAAAAAAATTACGTTATTATTTTGCAAAATGCAGAAACAAATTAAAAACAAAATTTTTTTGTTGAAACTAGAAAAACAAAAATCAAAAAATGAAATAACCTCAAAATTGGTCAGCATATAACAAGTCTAATTTGCAGGACAACGATCGCTTCTCAGAGACTGATGGTGAAAACTGCAAGCATCTACTATAAATGGATGAGGTGTGTGTGGTGTGTCATACTTTGTGTCTATTAATTATGCATGGCTATTCATTAACTACGCACTATTGGAATGTACCTTTTGACCCTTTAGAGTGCTGAGACCCCTTCAAACTTTGAAGACCCTTTAAGACCCCCAAGACCCCGACGACCCAAAAGTCCCAAAAAGTTTGAGGACCCAAAAGTCTCAAAGACCTCCAAGACTCTGTAGATCCTGTTGACCCTTTAAGACTCGACTATACTATAAAAAAAATATCCGTGAGAACACCCATGTTTTAAACACACGCCATGTTAAGATTTATAAAGCGGCTTAATACGTCCTTCTACCACTGCATGGCATTCTAATTACAAAATATATAACAAAAACAATGATAGCATTGCAACAAAGCATATAATAATTAACACATAATATTTACAACAATAATAAGAATAGTAATATCATATGGCAATAATAATAATGAACACATATAATCCCCACGCTCGCCCCAAGCACATTTTGGGCCGAGTGAAAGGCAAGCACATGCTCAAGCAGTACAGCAGGCAAGTCTGCAACAAGGCTGTGAAGACCAATGAAAATCTGGTCCATCGGACTACAGGACCACTAGTTTCTCAAAATAAACTGCATGTCTGGTCATCTTCCCAAAGTTCCACTGTGATTGGCTAAGTTCCTCATTTCCGAGTCCTCTTTCAGAGAGTTTTTATGGAAATCTTTACAGTTCCATTGTTAACTGTTAAACATACCCCAAAATGAACACCTTGAATTGAAAATTTTACATCATCTGTGAAGGACCAACAAAGCAGACAGAAAATTTTAATGAATATAATTATAATAATCATAATAATAATATGCAAATGGGGGGGGGGTGGAGGAGAAGGTATTTCACCAATCTCCCCGTCAAACTCCTCTGCACATCAATCTCCTCCCTCAGTTCATCCATCCTCCTATCCACCCTCTTCACTCCCACAATCCCCCTAACCCAGTTTTTCCTTACAAACCTGCAGCCACTGTTGTCTCTTTGTCAGTGCCACAGTCTCCAGACCGTAAAGGTAAGTCGGCAACACACACAACATCAGAACCTTCCCTTTCAATTTTCTTGATATCTTTCTGTCTGCTATTACTCTCTCCACCCTACTACACGCATTCACACCCGCTTGATTCTTCCTCCTCACCTCTGCCTCTGACTTACCATCCCCGGTCACTGTTCCTCCCAGATACTCAAACATATTTCCCTGCCTGATCTCCTTCCCCTCTAACCTGATATTCATTTATTTTCTCTGCTGCCTGACCCACATCACTTTGATCTTCTCCATACTCATCTTCAGCTCATGCTTCCCAAATGCCTCCTTCCACTCTCCCAGTACTTCCTGCATCTCCCACCCACTCTCCACCACAACAGCCAGATCGTCCACATCCAGCATCCGCCCCATACTACCCAACAAGCTCACCTTCCTCCTTACCAGCTCCATCACCATGATAAACATGAGTGGGCTGACAGCACTTCCCTGCCTCAAACCAATGTTCACACTGAACTCCTCAGACATTGCAGGACCAACCAAAACTCTTCCCTTCATTCCCTTGTATATCCCTTCCACCAACCTAACTTCTGCTTCTGGCATTCACCCATCTCAGTGTTGCCATCACCATCTCTCTCGGGCCAGTGTCGAAGGCCTTCTCCAGGTCCACAAATCCCAATGCCATCTCACCTTACATCTCCAACCTCTTATCCACGAGTTGTCTCAGCATGAACATCCTATCCGTCACCCCCCTATCCTCCCGTCCAGAATCCTCTCCAGCACCTTCATTTAATGACTTTGGAGTGTAATGCCCCTGTACTTCCCAGATATTGAGCATCACCCTTCCCCTTCCATGTCGGCACAATTAACCCTGTCCTCCACTCCTCCGGAATTGAACCTTCTCATATGCTCAACAGCCTCTTCGTCCAACTGACTCCGACTCCTTCTGCTGCAATTATAATCTCTGTACACACCTCATCAATGCCTGGCGCTCTTCCCTTCTTCAATGGCATCCACAAATCCTCCTCTGATCTCCACAAACTCCACTTTCCCCTCTATACAACACAGTAGCTCCAGTTCACCGTTGCTTCCTTCTCCTTAAACAGCTCTTTGAAATACCCTTCCAACACCGACAACACTGCCACCCCCTCACCATCCTTAATCACTGCCAAACCCTTTGCAATTAATGTCCTTACATCCTCATCCCTGTCACAAGCCAATTTATATATCACCTTACTCACAGCATTCCCCAAAAACTGTTGTACACCTCCTCTTCCAGATTATTCCTCACCTTATCCACAGCTCTCCTTGCTGCTTTCTTCTTCTGCCCAATCAGGTGCAAAAACCCTGCATCCGGCTGCCTCCCCCTATCCTTGAAATCTTCTCTATCCTCTTCAAAACCTCCTTTTCACCAACTGCCTTCGCTACCTACTCCATCCATCATTCCTGGTTTCTACCCCTCGACAATGCACCCTTTCCCCGATGTCCTTTCACACAAAACTTCTGCAATTCCCCTAAATGCCTCTCCGTACTTCTTCCATTCCTCATCCAAACCTTCTGCTTCTTCACAAAGTTGCTCATACCAAGCCCTCAACCTCTTCTTGTACTCAAAGAGGATGTTTCGCCTACACTTCCCCCACCTTACAATCTTCTGACCACTGCCCTTAACCTCCCTCCTTTTCTCCATCCGTACCACAAACACAAGCTTCTGCTGGGTGGTAACATGCTCTCCCGCCACTGCCTGACAATCCTTAACCCTCCACAACTGTCGCTTCCTCATTAGCACCAAATCTAGTTCTGTTCTACGATGTCCACTCCTATCAGTAATCTTGTGGCTTTCCCACTTTTGAAAGAATGAACCAGTCACGGCCATCCCATTCCTCACCAACAGTTCCACCAGCTATTGTCCCTCTCTATTCCTCGTTCCCAAACCAAATTTACTGAAACATTCCTCTTCCCCCGGCTCCACTACTCCCACATGCGCATTAAAGTCCCCTGCAATGCACAGCATCACTTCCAGCTCAACCATTCCCATTATGCGCTCCAGCACAGCCCTGAATTCCTGCTTCTCCACCCCAGTCCTTCCCATTTGCGGTCCATATACTGACATAACACAAACCATCTACCTCTGTACCACCAACCATGCCACAACTATCTGTCCCTCTCATCTTTCCACTCTGAACACCTGCTTGCTGATCTCTTCCGATATTATGATTCCCACGCCATCACTCCTTCCATCCCCACCCGCGTGCAACAGCTTGTATCCTCCTACCAACCTCCTCGCCCTGTCCTCTTTCCACCTGCAGAAACACACACAGCACTTACAACCTCCATATCTGCATCACCAACACCTCAACTCCTCTCCTCGCATTGATCCCGCATTCAAACTACCTTGCTGAATCTCGCTTCTGAACCGCTGCCCACCTGGCAGAGCTCACTATCACCTTGATCAGTTTGGCACGCTCTGGTCATCAATCAGCAGCGCTGCCCAGTCTGACCCACTACCTCAGCCTGTTATCAGGGCTTCTGCTTGTCGATAAATAATAGTTCAAAAATTTTGTACAAGGACGATGGCTTTTTATTAAATCGGATTACCATTAATGGTCAACCTAAGAAACCCGGTGGCAAGCAGCCTGCAAACGCTTAATGTATCAACCAACGTAAGGAACTGACGAATGCAAAGGTACAACCCAAGCGAGATTTGGCGTGAGGAGAAAGCCTCATCGGGTCTTTCAGCAACAAAGTTGCACGAATCAAAAGAACAAGCAAACAGATTCCCAGGAGGGCAGGGACCAGAGATGCAAATGGGCAGAAAAAAAACAACAATAACAACAACAACACATGCATACCATAGCATTACAAAGCCAAACAGAAAAAAGCAAAAGCTTTGTCTTTTCATTTGTTTGTTAATCACAATCAAATTGGCAAGCCAGATAGTTCATGGTTGGAGTACTTACCTTTCTGTTGTCGGTTTACCGCCGAGCTGTATAGCCTGGGTTTGATTCTCAACGTGATTATGGAATGTCAGCCTAGGGTTTCGCACGCAAGCCGTCAAATAAATGAGTATGCCGTCCCGTTAATGTGGGGGTCCTATATGCTAGCATAAGCTGTTGGACGTTTAAGATCTCATGAGGTATTTCAATGAAGAGTAGGCGAGCTATCGCCGGCGCTCTGAGCACGTTCCGAATTCCTGCCCCAACCTACAGGGAGAAAGAATTAAATCAGCAGCACAGCCACACCCACAACAAACGATACAACCACCAATCACATGCTACCTTCGCTCGGATCGAGACTACTCAAAATTGCCAAGCTGGTGTTGCATCATGGATTACGGATTCTGAAAACAATGTTTTGGCCAAAAAAAAAAAACAGGATAACATCACCAACCATCTCAGATTGTATGACACTGCAGACAGAAGTTTCACATTGGATTTTTTCCAACCACAAAATGTGAGTGGGTATGAGCCATCGAGTAGTAATATGCTAAGTTTTGCGACATTAAAACGTGCTGAAATACATCCCAAAGCTCAAGCTGATATACGTTACAATTGGTTAACAGTAGTCATACCAGTGAAGGTAGTTGATGGAATAACTCCAGTGGTCTTCAATGTGCCAGCAAAAGGCGGAGAAGCACATCCCAACATACAACCAAGGCACCTTCATGCCCGATATGTCAGCGTTTATAAACCCCAGCACCGACTGCTCCAGAACAGGGATGTTGTTCAGGTTCCATCCTGACATTGCATACTCCTGCCAAGAGTAACCGGAGACAGTGGAACTTCCAATAACCAATGCTGTCACTCTGTTCCAGCCAAACATACAGTGCAGCCAAACAAACAATGTCCACTATGCAAGTAGTATGCAGGTAAAGATCCATGGATTAAGAAATGAAAACACCACCAATTAGCACAGCTGACTCACGAGGCAAGGCTGAAGTCCCACATTTTGACCACCAAATGGTCATCATCTGGAACTGTGCAAGCATCATGTGCCAGGCATCAAGTAGCCTCCAAGAAGAGATGGAGGGTGGGGGGCTACAATCAATCTTAGTAGCTCAGTGCTGTACCCTCTCTATGGCAGCATATATCCTTGCTCAGATTGAGGAGGTTCATTATTTTCATTTCTATTGTTGAAGAGGTTCAGTCATTCAAAATGCTGGGTCTCACTATCAGCCATGATCTTTCTTGGGCAATGGCCTCCAAAGCCAGCTGCTGACTGGGCATCTTCCATCATACAAAATCTTTCCTTGGCACACCTGAACTCTTATTCGCCTTACAATATGCCTTCATCCGCAGCTTGATGGAGTACTGCTCTTCCCTCTGGGTTGGCTCCCCTGCCTCACACATTGCTCAGATTGATGCCATGGAAACCAACGCCTTTAGGATTATTGGAATCTCCCCGATGAAGCCGAGTTTATGAACTTCACGTCAACATCACAGGCAGGTCGGTGGCCTCTCAATCATCGAACACCTCCTTTCCGGCCTTGCATCCTCTGCTCTTTCCATGTTTTGTCCCCCCCCCCCCCCCCCCCCCCCCCGGCATCCCCCAGGTTTCTAAGGCTCACACGGTTCATCAACCCTATTCTGGAAAGCTACCTAAATCCAGGATCACTGCTCACCTCCACTCATTTGTTACTTTTACAGAGCCTTTGAAAGTATGTAGACTTTCCCGAATCTGATCACCCACCCGACCCTCACTGCTATCTACCTTACCTCCAAACTTTGAATCATCTATAAATTTAGAAAGCAGACTCTTAACCTCACTATCCAAATGGTTGATGTAAATTATGAATCCTAATGGTCCCAGCACTGATCACTTAAATGTCCCCATGTGGTTGATGTGGTAAAAGGATAAATTTTGCTTTCAGAAAAATACAATCCCCAATTTTTTTTAATGATGCCCCACTGGGTCCATCCATCCATTGGGACCATACTCTGTACAGAGCGTCGGTGCTGCCGAAGCAGTCTCCAGGGCTATTGGGCACAATCCTTGACGGGTCGCCACTCCAACGAAGGATACTCAAATGGCTCGATCGTCCCAGCAAGCTGGTACTCATTTTGCCAACCTCAGAAGGATGACAGGCTGAGTCAACCCCACCTGGTATTAATTCAACGCCAAAGCGGGATTTCGAACTCATGGCCGAAATAATCAATTTTTGGCTGGCGCACCATTGTGTTCATTTGCAGGACATTTTAGGTATATCTACTCAATTCCAAGTACACATTTAGCCATCTAAGGGGGTTTAAAAGGAGGATGATGAGATCGGTGACTTTTTAGCATGAATGATGGCCATCACAGATTTTGACAACTTATGTGGATACGCAGCACAAAATGCACGAAGGCTCCGACCTTAAATTGACTAGCATAAGCCGCGCTCTGCGCGACATGTTGGGGTGGGTGTGTTTGAGAAAGGAACTGATGCAGAGTATCAGTAGTAATTTTACTTTAATGCAGTAAGTGGAATACGATTTCACTGTTTCAGAACCATTTTATTTACTTATTTTGTACCATGCACCTCATATGGTCTTTGAGATAATGTAAGCCGAATATCACGTTACTCGAGCGCAGAACAAAGTCGAAGATAGCGCGACACGAAACCACAAACTCGGAAATAATATACAAGATAATTTCACCAAGCTACTAAACTAAAACCGATTCAACATAAACTAGAAAAAGGCTTCGTTTCCTTGAGAAAAAGGCCTGGTTTTCCAGATGTGACCATAGATGGTATCAACAACGCCAGTCACAATCAGAACCTCAAGGCAATCAGAATCAGAACGCAATCAGAACAGTTGGCCAAATTCATCTATTGCCTTCCCCCTGCCCCAAGGGACCAAAGTGCAAAAGGGACAACCCCCTAGGGGGTCATTACACCCCTTAGCTGGACAGCAGTAGTCGTAGTCATAATAATAATAAAAAAAATCTATCGATTATGAACAAATACTACAATTTATTAGTTCACAAGTGTATGGTCCTGTTGAAAGGTAATGCCTTCTATTGTTTTTCTCGAAGCAGGTAAAGCTATTTGAATGGAACGGACACAGATGCTAACATCTATCTATATTCTACCATGGTACGTATTTATTTGTCAACATAATCACCACTGTGGTCAACACGTTTCTACCAACGTTGAAGTAGTTTCGCGATGGCATGAAGATAGAACTGTGTGTCCTGCTGACTTAACTAGCGCTTCACAGCATCCTTAATATCATCGTTAGAGGGAAAATGTTCTTCACGAAGGTGTTCCCCAAGTTTGGGGAAGAGATGAAAATCCGACTGAGCCAGGTCAGGGCTCGTGATCCTTTGTGGTGGTATTCCAGTCATGTATTTGTAATTAATTTTCTGACATTTGTTGAATTTGTATTTCACTTGGAAGTTGTGGGTTACGATGTCTAATTAAAGGTCGAAAAAGTCTGATTTCATGCAATTCCATTCCAGGCTACAAGGCAACAAAAGGTGAAATTTTTAAAAGGGGGTGTAGACTTTCTATAGACATTACATATATATATATATATATATATATATATATATATATATATATATATGGCATAATAATTAACTCATAGTGCCCATTTTGATTCAAAATGCATTCTTTCAAAAACAACTGCATGGAGAGATATCATGTGATATCATTTTTCAAGCAAAACACAACCAGCCTGGATTAATTTCACATGGTGCATCACCAAAGGATTAACCATCTACATCAAAACAACATAATGTCAAACACACACCTCCTCCTCTTTTGATAGGCTGTGCTTGGAAGAGCTCACAGGAAAGCCACTGCCAAACTCGCGAGAGTGAATATCTGCACCATACTCGACTGTGACATCTTCTTCGATGGTGCTCACCAAGCGCCAGAACTCACGCTCCACTACCTCAGTGGGCACCAACTGAGAGTGAAATGAAAAAGACACACATCCTAGTCAGGAAAGTTAACATAACAGAAAATAAAAATACGACACCAGAATACAGGTTAAGTAAAGTGGAGATGTCAAACTCTTTTTAAGTCTGTCTGTCTCTGTCTCTGTCTCTCTCGCAACATACTATTTAAAATTCAAAGACAGGTCCTTCTATTTTGAAGAGCTTACATATTTAAGCAAGGAAGTGAACAAGCAGGGTGAGGGAGGAGAGCAACAAAAATGTCTTGGGAAGAAGGTAAAATGACTAAAGTGTGGAAAGGAAAAGGGAGAGAGTTAAGTGGCATACTCACTAGTTAATATAACTTGGATAATTCCAGCAATTCCAATGAAAGCCTACGACGACTAATTTTTTTCAAGTTTTTCTTTTTTCCACGATGCCAGCACAGCAAAACAGCGTCACTGTGCAGCAGGAATCTTGGAAGGTTTCTTACGGATCACGTAGGTTGACCTACGATGTAATAACTGCAGTGCCAATTCACAAGTTCAGCTGTTGCACAGCATGGTCTACCACCATGGCATGTTTGTTTGCTTTCAAGGGATGAAAAACACAAGTGTCGATCGATACAAGTGAGTAGTACTTACGGTCAGTGCAATAGCATGTTAACATTACCGTTCACGGACTACAAGGCATCGGTTATGATTCAATCAGCTGAATGGAAAAAAATTGCGGAAGAAAGGTAAAACAAGCAGATTTGCAAATGCTAAATCAATATTTTCCTTCATTTCAGCCAAATAAATTTTTTTTTTCCATCTCTCCAAACAGAAAACAATTACTACGCAACCACAGAGCAACCAAACAGAAAACAATTAAAATAAATAAATAAATAAATAATAATTAATTTCTCAATCAATTGCTGAATAGCATACCCAAATCATCACCGTTTCATCCGAATCTGTAACTTTGTAAAAATTAAATAGTTCATTGAAAAATGAATTATCAATTAATTGATTAGTCAATACATCAAAGAAACCCTTGATAGCCAAATCATTGTTCACCGACGTGTCCAAATATCAACTTCCGAGCTCAACAGGTGCCCAAGATATTGCCCAGATGAGAAAGAAGAATGATTATTATCGATTTATTAATGACTTATTTATTTATTAATTAATTAATGAAAAATAGATACCGTTTTTTGCCAAAGCACATCTTCACTTTTGTTCCAAACTCCAGCTTCCTAGCTCAAAGGATGGCTGAGATATCATCCGAACAAACAAGCAAGCAAGAAAACAGAGTACTCCCTTCCTACGGCGCCTGGAAATGATGTCATGCATAGCCTGGACATGGAATTGGGAAGGAGCGGTGCATTCAAAGTACACCGCCCCCATGCCAAATAAATAAATAACAAATCCTCCAGCGCACGACATCGCCGGGGCACCTTCGGCGTCCAGCGATGCTGCCTTGCAGCACATGGAGTCGGAATTGGATGGAGAGGTGTACAATAATTGATTATATGATTAATTGCACAATTTAATATAAAATAAAATAAAAAAATCGAAAAATAATTAATTTCTCAATCAATTGCTGAATAGCATACCCAAACCACCGTTTCATCCGAATCTGTAGCTTTTTGAAAATTGATCGAAACATCAATTACTAATCGATTAATTGATTAATCAATAAATCAAAAATACCCTTTATACCCAAATTATTGTTCACAGTCATGTCCAAGTATCAGCTTCCTAACTCAAAAGGTGCCTGAGATATTGCCCAGATGAGAAATAAAATAAATCGATAATAAATCAAGCAATTAATCAATTAATTGATTCATCAAAAAAATATATAAAATAACATTTTTGCCAAAGCACATCTTCACTTTTTCGTCATGCATCACCTAGATACGGAATTGGGAACAACAGGCGATAAACTCTGTTCTGATCATTTTGTCACTGGGTTACTTTGATGTCATTTACATTACTTTAGATTTCAAGTTACTTTGATCATTGTTGCTGTTGCTGTTCTCCATACATCCAATTTTACGACGACAATCTTGATGCATCTCTCATAACTATGAGTCGGAGTGACACAATCAATGGACAGACAGTTTTGTGCAGAAAAATAATTTCCTCAAAAAGCCAAGATATATGTCCAGTTTTAGGTATGTGTGTGTATATATATATATATATTATAATTATATATATATATATATATATATATATATATAATATATATATAATATTATATATATATATATATATATATATATTATATAATATACAGTAAAACCCCGCTATTCTGAACACTTCTGGGACTGGACGAAAATGCGTTCACATGCGGGGTGTTCACATTATCGGGGATTAGGGTATCAACCGACCATGAACGCGTCATCTGTATTCGATAGATCACAAAAGTCATTTAATCAATACATACACATCTAAATACACATTCCACAGACAATGAGCATGCAATTCTTGGCATTCAGTAGTAATAATACAATTATTCGAATTATTTGCCACGGAAAGATAGAAAATATGATAAGATCAAAAATGCAACGCAAAATTGACAGCACGAGAATCAAAATTTGAAATTTATACAATTACTTGTCTCTAAGCCAAGATGTTATAAAACTCTGTGGTTTCGATTTGGCAGTCTCCAGGACATGAACTTGAACTGAATGTTCGATTCTTTCCAAAGAGCGAGCAACTCTGCCCATCCTTGATTCAGAAAGAGAGTTTTAAGCTTTTGCACACAACTGAGTCCATCTTGTACCGTCACCTGCATGTCTTCCACTTCCTCTTCGTCCCCATTCTCTTTGTCCACATTCTCTTCGTCATCGTCTTTCCACATTAAATCGTTCTCCCAGTCGTCGTCCTCGCAGTCATGAACGCGCACCGTATCGTCGCACCGAACGTATTCCTCGGGGGGTCACGTCGTCGCATACGCCAATCTCTGCACCGCGCGAAATGAGCTCGCGCAGGCTGAGGTCATCGTCAGCGTCCCAGTCACTATCGGGTGACTCGGAAGGGAAGCCGCACTTGACGAAGCACTTGGTAATCGTCGTCGGCTGGACTTGATCCCATGCATTGCTGCTCCACTGAACAGCATGGAGAACGTTGACGCTCTTCAAGATTTTGTTTACGTTTGAAGCGGTATCGATCTTCGACAGCACCTGCCGGAGCAGCCGTTGTTTGAAAAGACGCTTCAGGTTGCTTATCACGCCTTGGTCAAGGGCTGCAAGACCGACGTAACGTTCGGAGGCAGGAACTTTACGGTCACGTTCGTCAGCGTCACACCCATTGGATGAGACGGCGCATTGTCTAGGAAGAGAAGAATCCTCCGCCGTTGGTTTCGCATCTTCTTGTCCAGCGCTTTCAACCATTCAACGAACAACGCCGAGGTCATCCACGCTCGTTTGTTTGCTGTCCACGACACAGGGAGGGAATCGACTTTGATGTTACGAAAGCAACGTGGTTTCACTGCGTTGCCGATGGCGAGTGGTTTAAGTTTCTCGCCAGTCATACTAGCGCACAACAGCAGCGTTATTCGATCCTTTGGCGACTTTATACCATGACAGGAGTCTCCTTTTTTCCACCAGCGACCTTTTGGGTAGAGCGCGGAAGAAGAGGCCAGTCTCGTCGGCCGTTAAAAATGTATTGTTGGCTTGAAACCGTCGCATAGCTGTGGCAGACGCGTTTTCCACTCCCCTACTGTCGTCTGATCAACGCCACCACTCTCGCCACTAACTGCACGTGCCGAGATCTTGTTTCGAGCTTGAAATCGGGCAAGCCAGCCGTTGGATGCCCTGAAATCCACCTCACCAATGGCAGTCGGCGATTTCTAAGGCCTTCGCTTTTACCATAGGTCCGCTGACAGGGATCCTCTTTGAACGAGCAGCATGGAACGATGTGTGCACCGCGTTGTCAATGTCTACGAAACTGCCTCCTTTTCGTCGACTTCGCGAAGATAGGGCCCCGTCTTCGAATTCCTTCAATATCGACTCTTTACGACGTAAAATACCGTACACTGCGCCCAGTGAAATTCCGAAAATCAGCAGCGAGTTTGCGGTGCGACTTGGATTCGCTTCCTTTACCAGACGGACTTTATCTTCCAACGGCAGATCGTGACGCGTTTTCGGCATTTTGGTGTATCGTACTGCGTGAACTTCAATAGCAAGTGAAGATTGATGGAAAGGAGGTGTGCAGGGCCTTCTTGTGCCCCTCCCTCAGGGGGAGGCCTCTGCTGATTGGACGAAATTGTAATTCTAACGCTTATTGGTTGATTACCATTGATTAATTTAGAAACAGGTTCTAATAAAGTCACTGTATCTCTTCACACCCCGCTTCATTTTCTATCCACGCCATGCGTCCAGTAAAACGAACTGCGCGATGGGGTGTAATTAGCAACGGCGTTTGTTTGTATGACGTTTGCCATGCAGCCGCGGCTGAACAATGCCATGTTTCGCACTGATGCCTTCCAAGGGTGATACGTTCAGTGCGGGGTAAAAACTGGTTTGGGAGTGGTTAAAACCATGTTCATATGCGGGGGTTCAGATTTTCGGGGTGTTCAGATTATCGGGGCACTATGTACAGGATTTCCTATCTAAAAATTCGGGACTGGCCAAAAACGCGTTCATATGCGGGTGTTCAGATAATCGGGGTGTTCAGAAAGCGGTTTTACTGTATATATATATTATATATATTATATATATATATAATTATATATATATATAATTATTATAATTATATATAATACATATACATATAATATATATATATACATATATATATATTACATATACTATATATTTATATATACATTATATACATATACATATATTATATATATATTATAATTATTATATATATATTACATTTACATATTGTTACGAATTTGGAATTCGATTGCACACAACATACAGGTTCCTTTAGTCAGCTATGTCGATAAGTGCTTGTTCCCTAGATAGCTCACCTTTCATTGTTTAAATGTTCAGAAATCGATTAGATGCGCTGAGGATCGATTTAATAGTTGGGAACGAACAATGAGACATCCCTCCCCCTCTTCTGCGAAGAGGAAGAACCACCCTGCCGTCCCTTGACTCATGATGTCAACAACTCCCTCCCACCCGTGGCTGAGCGGGGATGGAGCACGAGGGCATGAGTCATGAGTCACGCCGGGAGCGGGGTAGGGCGGGAGAAGGATAAGAGGAGATCTTTTCTTTTGTTCGGGGGCAGAGTTGGAGAAGGGAGTTGAGAGTAGCCGTTCAGTAGACCTTCGGGTCCTGTTTGGCTTGGGTTAGGGTTGAGGCCTTCGGAAGCTTTTTTCTTCGGCTGGCTCAGTGAGCTTCGGCTGAGGCCTGGCTCGGGAGGAGGCTTTTTGGAGCTTTTGCTTTGATGGTTCCGTGAGCTTCGGCTTCTGCTTGGCTCAGGAGAGCTTTTTTGCTTCAAGCTGCCCTGTTTGGAAGGAAGTTAAGCCGTCGCTCGGCTCGAGCTGCGAGTGGTGGCTTCTTCTTCTTGGTTCGTGGAGCTCTTTGTTCTCCATTTTGTCCCGGCTTGGTGCAACTCATCGACCTCTTCTTGGAGGTGGTTCCTCGGGGAGCGACGCATCAACGGGAAGGATCGGCGCCTCGTCTCACCAGCACTTGTTGAAAGCGCAGGAGGGTTCCTCGGGAAGCGACGCATCGACGGGAAGGATCGGCGCCTCGTCTCACCAGCACGTGTTGAGAAGCGCGGGAGGATTCGCGGAGCTCGGGAAGGATCGCGGTCGGCGATTTGGATCCAGCTCGCTCTCGCTGGAGCCCGGGTCCGAACAACTTGAAGACCACACGAGGTGGAGAGGTTCGAGATAGGTCTGAGTTTCAGCTCACCTGTCCTCCGAGCTAGAGCTCGTTATTAAAGGCCTCTGCCACCATTTCTTGGGGTGTGTGTGTGCGTACGTGTGTCCGTGGGCCCGTCTAATAAGTAGGAACTGCTTAAGTGCAAGTGACTGTACATAATAAGTAGACGGTTGTAGTTCTTTGTCATGCTTTTTGTGCTTGTATAATTGCATACGTGTTTTGCCTTGTTTAATTGCATACGCGCTTTATTATAATAATGTCCTTGTGTGAATGTAAACCTGTTCGTTGCGTCCATTCCCTCATTGAACTGCCCCATCTTGCACTCGGAATATAGTTGGTTTTTAAATAGCCGGTAAAGTGATCCGGTCCAACGGGACTGCGCGATAATACCCTGCTCGGTTATCCCAAAAGGAAGCGAGCTGCTTAAGCGGCTCGTTTCCAAGCGGTCCCGTTGAGGTACAATCTCTCGGTAACCTACCTGCGCGAATAATTAGGTAAATCGAAGATTTGGCGATCGGACCCTGTAGCGCGCAGGTAGAGTGCGGACAAAAGTTGTGGTGGGATTAAAAACCCACCCGTGACTGTTTCTGGCGTTGTTCCAGAAAGTCGCGACTGGATTATCCGTTCGGTGGGCGAAGCGACCGCTATTGGTTAGACGCGGTCGATCGCATGCCGGCGGGCGGGAAATCTATAACAATATTATATAATATATATATATATATATATATATATATATATATATATATATATAATATATATATATACAGTCATGCACCACTTAACGACGGGTTACGTTCTGAGAAACGCGTCGTTAAGCGACGTCGTCGTTGTGTGAACATACATTTTTTTTGTCGTTTTCCTTTTCGAACATCGTACTTACACAAAACTACACACCTAGGCTATATGGATATAGCCTATTGCTCCTCGGATACAAAACCTGTACAGCATGTTACTGTACTGAATACTGTCGGCAATTGTAACACGCATCCAAGAGAGATGGAAGACACGTTAGTTTTACCTTTGTGCTGTTCATGACGGCCATCGTGTGTGTTAGCAGCAGCTTACAATCTCCTCTCGCATCGATTATAGAAAGATGAATAAATAGCGTTTGGATTTTATAAATACGTAATCATTGCATCGTTGTTATAATTTATAAATGAAGAAACGAGCTCCTGTCAATTGTGATATATATTTTCGGAACAGTGCGATTGTTGTTTAACAACATGAAAAGCTTCACCAAAAAGAAATTTGTTGTTTTAATTTCGACTGTAACAACGATTTATTCCGGAATTCTTCAATTCAAAGGTAATTTACTTGCTAGAAGGTAAACGTGCAAACATTGGTTCAGTTTGAAAGCCGATTTCCTTGAATCCCGATTTAGCACGACCCTGCTTTTTTCGCGATGACATTTTATGGACCTCAACGATCGCATTATAACAGGGCCACACTCGTCGTTATTATCATTATATGAGGTATATGTACTGTACACGTACATAATTTGTACGTGCTATTTTTATACGACTGGCAGCGCTACGTCGGCACATCACTCGCGATAGGAATTTTGCAGCTACATTTTTTTTTCATTTTTTTTTTTTCTAAGTCTGGCAGATCCATCGTATATGCGATCCGTCGTTGCCCGGAACGTCGCGTTAAGCGGCGCATATGACTGGATATATATTACATATACTATATATATATTACATATACCATACATATATATATATATATATATATACATATACATACTACATATACTATATATATATATATTAATATTATATAACATAACATATTAAACTATATAATATATTACATACAATAACATATAGATATATATATACATATACATATGTTGTGGTTCTCGGAACCACATCCCTCCAAAGCAATAGCAACCATCATATAGTGGTCCCCAGACAGTTATCCCATTAATATACGTGTAGTTAGTCCCTTCCCTCTTGTCTGGTGGGTCAAATGGGACGTGCGTTGCGGGGATCTCATAGCTAGGTTTGCTTACACCACTCCAACTTCATTTCTACTCTTCTTTTCTGCTTATTCCTGAGGTAAATCTGAATTTGGGTCCTCGCGTAGGCCAGCAGGCACTGCGCTCGGACACCTGATCGGCATCGCACGGCACAGCGCAGAGCTCCTGTCCTCAAGCGATCCCTCAACCTAACTTTTGCGGCAAGTCAAAGAGTATGCTCGGCAGCGCGAGATGATCGTCTCAAGCTTCCGATCATCTGGGATGAGATTGCCGGTTGCATTGAAAAGGCATACGAACGAATATCTCT
>CM068954.1:190129267-190144612 GCA_035128595.1 Eptatretus atami | reverse complement strand
ACTACAAATCCCCTCAAGATATATTTACGAAATTTGGTACACATATCAAGCAAGTGGTGAACTGGTTGTTTTTGTTTTAAAGGGACCAACAAAGTAACACAAATGTGGATGTATTTTTTCATTATTGGCAGCGGCGTTTCCCCCCCCCCCCCCCCCCCGGTAGGGGTCAGTAGTTAAACCACTTGCACTATACTACACTTGCAGGGAGGTGGAAAGGGGGGCGGGGTGTGGGGGTACGTTGTGCCCATGACCTCACCCTGGGTAATTCTTCCTGCAAGTATGGAACATTTGGGGTAGATCGGCAAAGCTATTTTCAATTCTACAAGGTTCAGATATATATATATATATATATATATATATTATATTTACAATGGACGGTTAGGAGTTATATTCACAGAATCCATAACAAGAATCCACCACACGGCTCAACGTTTCGGCCATCAACACAGCGTTTCACCATGCCTCCACTAGCCTTCGTCAAGAACAAATTTCCTGTTCACCTCCTCCCAGATATACCTGGGGTGGAGGGGTGGGCCTAATCAGTTGACCAATCACAAAACTGTGTTTGCGAGACCTCGTGACACAGTGCCAAGTCTATCATCAGCCAATGGCGAGGTTGTACTGTAACTGCTTGCATCCGTTAATGAACCTCCTTAAAAGAGGTACAGTACGACATTCAGAAATAGTAATGACAAGTAAGGAAAGTGAAGATATGAGAACAAAGCGTACGTGCACTGGCTGATTGAAGTAGTCCGCCTTGAAGGCATCAGCCTTCTCTCCGAAGCTCTGTAGAGTGTACTCCTTCGTAGCTTGCTCAAAGCCAAATGCATCCTGCAGCTTTGTGCATTCCTACAGGGCAGAAGGTGATATCAAGACACCACACACTTGTTTCACGGAAGAATAAAAAAATCCATGGAAACGGCAGTGTAAAACAAGTCAAAATTATGGAGATGTGGAATATTTCGGAATAACAGTCACAACACACAACTTGACAGATCCATGAAAAGTTAAATCGTAAGAGAAACTAGAAACAATCAACATTCGCAAATACAAACAAGAAAAAGAGCAATCAGAGATTAAAGACCCAGGACTTGTTTTGTGTGGAGTTTGCGTAGTTTTGTGTCGTGTATTTTGTGTGGTGTTTGTGTACTGTTGTGTTACATAATCATTCCCCCATTATATCCCCGTCCCCCACCCCCGTCATTCTCCTTGTCCACGACTGTTGATACCTATATATATATATTTTTTAATGTTACTGAGAAAAGTGGTGCATATGAAAGTTAGGGGTGTTTGCCAAGGATTACTTGGTGCTCTTCAGACCTTCGCCACGCACTTGGGGCAGTACCAGGAGACCTTGGTGACGTCCAACAATGGAGAAAGCAGGCAGCCTGAATGATAGCAATCCTTGCAGGTGTTGCACACAAGTAACTTGCCTTCACCATCGCTCAAACTGCACACCAGGCAAGTATGGCCAGCAGACTACAAGCACAGAAAAGTCCTCGGTTAATACTGTCAATCACAAACCATGCATCATTTCCGTACCAAAACATAAACAAATCACAAATTTCGTATTTACAGAAGGAACTCATGGAAAAAGTATAACACAAAGTACTAGAAGGGCACTCGGCAGAGCGCGTGCATCCCTCCGCCAAGTTCATTAGTTTATGTTTTGTATCCCACTGATCGGCCGGATCTGGATTCAGACCTGAACAAAAATTTAATCGTCTTGTTCTTGTCGCCTAACCAACTCATTCACCAAGTTTCGTGCGAATCCGTCCATAATTTTTTGAGATAACATGCTATGTATCGTTTTAGGCCAATCACTCAATGGTAAAGAACCACTTTGAAAATTCTCCGATCCGGATCTTCACCAAAAATCGAATCAATTATTCCTTGTTACATACGCAACCTGCCCACCAAGTTTCGTCTGAATCCGTCCACAACTTTTTGAGACATCTTGTTCACAAACATACAAAAATTAAACAAACAAGAAAAAGACGTTGTGCATCAACCTTCATTTGTTAGTGCATTTAATACTCAGAAACGTTAAGTGCTTGTACTCGTTTCCCCAACCCCCCACCCGCCCACCCCCAACATAGTCATGACGTTGGTCCCATTCAGTATTAATGACTTTTTCATCATGGCCGAGAGATCTGAACTTTGGATTGCTGCCAAAAAAAAAAAAGCACTGCCCACAACACCCCCACGCTAAATTTAACAAAATGTTCAAGAAATTAAAAAAATAAATAAATAAAAACATTTTTATGGGACAAGGGTTTATGAATGGGGAAGAATGGCAAGAAGAAAATACTGGAGAGATAGAAAGCACAAAATAGACACACCAAATTTGGAGTAAACAGTCGTTTTGGCTTCATTACTAATTTAGAAACAAATGATTGGTACATGCAAAAAAAACAAAAAAAAAAAACAATGGGAAATGTACATTTGCAACAAGTTCTCATCGAGCGTTTGCGCACGTTAGACACGTACATCCAATTGTCCCACTGGTTTAAGATGTTGGTCGCCAGAAATATCTTTCTCTCTTCCACCCTCGCTTTTGATCGCATCCATCAGTTCGATTTTCATCGGCTCTTTTATCCCCGCTTTTAATGCCAGGGCAGCTGGAAAGGCATAGAAAATAGCAACACTCCTGGAGAAGTTAAAAATACACGGTTGCAAAAGGGGCAGGAACATGAGAAATACAGGGCGATTATTCGTATTTGAGAACCCGAAATACGATGTCGGTTAGGAACCGAATATTTTGCGTAAATGCAGCCTGGTGTTACAGAAAACCGGAGCATGTAACGGAAGACGAAATCAACAGAGGATGGTTTCAACAAGACGGTGTCACGAGTCACACTTTGCGACACAGCATAAACGAACGCCAGATACTCTTTGGTGGCCGTATATGGTGTCCAAGTCATTATAGCCACCTCGACCCCCCCAGATCTTACGTCGCTAGATTTCTTTTTGTGGGGATATTCGAAGGATTATAGTGCAAGCAAAGATCCACGCACTCTTGATAAATTAAAAGCAATAATCAGTGACACAATCAGCAATCCATCCATCCATTAGGACCGTACTCTGTACAGAGCGTTGGTGCTACCGAAGCAGTCTCCGAGGCTACTGGGCACAATCCTGGACGGGTCGCAACTCCGACGCAGGATACCAGCAAGCTGGCACTCATTTTGCCGACCTCGGAACGATGACAGGCCGAGTCAACCCCACCTGGAAATAATTCAATGGCAAGCAGGATCCCAAGCCTGCCATGCTAACCATTAAGCCAACACCAGGCATATAATCAGCAATATTCCCCAAGAAATGCTACACTCCGTGTCGGAGAGCATGCTGCGAAGAATGAATCTGTGCCTGCAACACGGTGGTGAACACTTTGAGCACTTCATTGAAGGTAATCAATTGTGTGGATCATGTCACGTCTTTCTGTAACATTAGGTTACATTTACGCAAAATATTAGGTTACTAAATGACAGTTTTTAGTGGATGAGAAATATTTAGGGTTCTCAAATTAAAAAAAATAAATAAAAATAAAAATAAAACAATAACCCTGCACTGCAATGTTCTGAGTTAAAGGGAGCTACATTCAACTAAAGATAATTAAAGAATGCTAATTAAATTAGAGAAACTAGTTGAGTAACAAGGCAGTGTTGATTACAACTAAATCCCAATTTTTTTTATTTTTTTTTGCAATGATGCTTACATTTCTTTTTGACAGTCGATTTCTCCTTCACCATGAGTCCCAACCCAACCATTTTGGGCCCAGCACCAAATATCTGTAGTTTGCGTAGCTCAGGATTGCTCACAATGTCCTCTTCCGTTGCCTCAGGCTGAAAAACATTCACAAATGTACAAACAAAACAAATAAATCATATAATGAAAAACTGGAGGGGAAGTTGATGGCATACCACAAACCCCCCACCGCTTCCCACCCGAAAGCAAAGTTGAAAGATGATAAAAAAAAAGTTCCATCGGAATGAACCAAGATGAAGTCGAGTTTTAAATTCCCCCCCCCCCACCCCCACATTTTGAGCGTGACCCGAACTTCTGGAGCACAAACCGGGAGTCAAATAAAAAAAAATTATTACGTATTTCATGTACCCCCCAATGTTGATCGCATATAAGTTTTCTCTTTAAAAAAAAATTAAAAAAAAAATAAAAAAAATAAGAAGACATGACAATTCAATATATTGCGATTTCAGCTGAACTGTCATTTCTCAATTCTACAAAGAACAATCGCACCGGCTTGGGGGTACAATGGCAAGAGAATCAAACCGATTGACTTAATGGTTCACAACAAATACGGGTCCAACTGAAACACACGACAGTGGATTAATCAACAGCTGCCACGGCCAACGAAATGAGTCAGATGTGACGGCACCCGGCACAACACCATGGTCCCTTTTGGGCAATGTATTTACAGCTTTGTTCAGCTTCGTTCAACTTATCAACACACACCCCACCAATGAAGATGTAAAAGCACCCATTTACGGAAAAATAGGACCACTGGACCTATAAACTTACAGTAGAATCTGGATAATAAGCGTATGCGTGAACATATGCATAGATGGAAAATAAGCACGTAGGCTTATTATCCAGATTCTGCTGTATCTGGACCCTTGCCTAATGTTGTAACCTAAATTTGGTAGCATTCTGACTGGTGGGTTTGGATAGGATGATTGAAGGAATTTACCAAGTCTGCCATTTTGACCCACTTTAAGTCACGTGACCGGAAATGAGCTGTGCAATCCCCGTTACCAATCAGGAACGGAAAGTTGCTGCCAAATTTCTGCCAGATCGGCCCAGAGGTTTGGCCGGAGAAGTCGAAAAAGGAGTCGGACGGGCAGACGGATGGACGGACAGTGCACGATGACAACATGTTATCTGGAATTCCGATTCCAGATGAGCTAAAACATATGGTCTGCCGTTTTGCAAACCAAAATCAAAACATACCTCGGCACTAAGGCGCTTAGCACGGCGCCCATAACAGCTGGTCTTTGAAGGTTGCACGCTCTGTCTCTGTGGCAATCTGTGAGAAGTGTACTCCTTGTCTTTTTCAGTCACATCATCCTGGTACGAACAAAAAAAAAAAAAATATATATATATATATATACATATACATTCATTAGCAAATAAGTGTTACCTTCTCTTTGTACAGGAACAACTCAAAATCACTTTTTTGGCAAAAGCAAAATCCCATTTGCCTTACCATCCAGATCATTCCACCTTGGACACACTGCTTTCCCACGTGAACCTCCATCTCAAAAAGTGAGATCACAGTCATCTCACAAGACATATGTGAATTTTATTGTCTGGCACACGACGGTCATTTTCACGCCGTCAGTTAATTACGTCAAAGCTTTCTCAACGGGCCACCAGATACGTGTGGCTTCACATGGAGTTATCTCCCATGCTCTACATTTAGGAGCCACGGTTACATATTGGGACCACTCCCGTTTGACCTCCAGTTAAACCCTCCAATATCGCGGGTTTCGACCAATCGCGCTCCGATTTCGTTTTCGCGGCATTTCATGTCGGCCAAACGCGGTTTTTGAGTCGAGGTGAGTCAAATTTAATAATGAATCGTCATCAAACAGGAAATGACATGCAGATCCTGTAATACGAGATCTACAAGATCTAGTAGACACACTACAGTTAATAATAGCACCCAAACATAAAACTATGGACAAAATTAATTGTGCCAAAAGGTAGAGAAACTTTACGACATTGTGCAAAGAAATTGAGTTGTTAAATACATCGGTAAGAAGTGAAAGTGCGGAGTCTGTGGGCCGCCATTACCAGATCGATGAATCAACTGTGTGCAAACGAGACTCAAATATCCGTACACGGGTTCCTGCCAGCAAAGCTCAAAAGACTCATTCCCATCCCATGATCTTCTTCACATTGAAAGGATGGAAAGAAAGAAAGAAAAAAAAAAGAAGCACTTCATGTTTGGATCGAGGACCAAACAGAAAAAATGCCTTTGAGTGGAAACAATGCACGGGAGAAACCATTGTGGATTTACCAACGTTTCCACGAGGCACCCGGGATCAAAGGCTCCAATTCAACCACGGCTCATGGAACCGATTGAGGCGAAGGGATTCATGTCGGAGCAGGTTTTTTTAACACCAAAGAGAGCGGATTCTTTTGGAAGAGGATGCCATCTCGTACCTTCCTGTCCAAGCAGGGAATATCTGCTCTGGGTCAAGGTGGCTAAGGATCGTTATACCCTTCTTCTCTGTGGCAATGCAGCAGGAGACTTGACTTTGTCATGCTCTCGATGATACAACAGTTAGAGCAAGTTCTACATTCACATCTTTCTAAATCCCACACTCCCCCATCCATTCGTCTTCTATTTACGGCAGAGTGCAGTACGAACGAGTACATAATATGTTTACCCCCAACCATCTCGCAGTTTTGGAATAAATTTAAAAGGTAAAACTCTTGTCCTTTTGTTTAATTTATACTATGTTTAGATGCTTGATCAAAATAAACACCAATTACTGCACCATAGTCCCAAGAAGGAAGTGAGACACAACACACACACACACACACAATTTTATTTGAAGTTGTAACCTTAACTTAAAAGCGATTTCCCCCCACTTCTCCATTGCCCCTTGTTTTGCACGATCGTGGTTTTAACTATCGCGGCATTTTCCAGGAACCACAACTCCGCAATATTGGAAGGTCTACTGTATATAGCATAGTACTGTGCAAAACTTTTTGTTATCCCAATGCTATTCTTACTTGAGGATAAATTCATAAAATGATCAGTGATAACAGTCATGTGTGTTTATTATTGTAAATCAGTCTTTAGATATGTGCGTGAAACAAGCTGATTCAGTAAATAACAAGAACAGCGTCATTTTATAGTATTAGTCAATACTTTCTGTGCCTGCCCTTTGCCTTCTGACGTGACATCGCTCTTTTACCCCTGGTTCATGTATACGAATGAAGCACTCCAACAGGAATATTGTGCCAAATATCCTGTAGTGCATTCCACAGTTGTGTAAGGTTTGTTGGGTTACTCTTGCTCCTTTGTTTCCAGGTAATCTCATATGGCCTCAATGGGACACAGCTCTGGACTGTGGAGTGGCCAATCTAATACTTGGAGAACACCAGCTGTCACCTTGTTCTCAAAATACTGTTTTACTATACTGGAAGTGTGGTTTGGATCATTATTTTCTTGGAAAATTAATCCTCTTCCAATAAAACAATTTCCATTAGGAACTGAAAGGGTGCTGCAGTATCTGCTTGTACAGGGTGGGGCAGTATCTGCTTGTACAGGGTGGGGCAGAAAAATGGGGCATTTTAAAAACCTATTTCCTGGGGACCGGTATAGTTGAAAGAACTACATGTCGCCCTACTACGTCAACCTGTTACATCTCCTTATTACGTCACCCCACATCCTCTTGTCCACATAATACCATCAAAAAATTGCCGGAATTTATTTGGAGATGCTACGCCGTGTCATGGGAAACATGCGTGGATGACAAGAGGAATTCCTGTGCAGAGACAGAGGTCACCTCAAGGATGTGATGTTCAAGAAATAAATAAGATGTTATGTCGCCTAAGATGGCATATTTGTAATTTGGCAAATACAAAAATGTTTATTTAATTTCTGAGTTTGTAAAATCTCCCGTTTCTCTGCCCCACCTTGTACTTCTCCTTTGTTTGCATCCCATTGATTTTTAATGTTTCCCAACACCAAAAGCTGAGATACAACCCCAGACAGTCACAGAGCCTCCCGTGTTTAACAGTAAGAAACAAACATTGTTTGTCATAATGCTCTCCAGGTCTTCAGCATACGAATGGGTGGGTGATCCATAGCTAGAAGTAGCACAAATAGTAAGGACTGTGATAAGAGTATGGAAGCATTACTCTTGTATTAGATATCTGTATCTTGTGTCACCTGCCACGCGAGCACATTGATCAGCAGGGCAGAGACAGTCAGGAGGTTTGCAGCCAGCAATATAAAATTCAACTAAAGAAACACGCTGGCTCAATGACACGACGATGGCGTCATGTGCATAACTTACACCAACACATCACCTCCAAACCAGGAGGCATCCATATGGTCCTCAAGCCTTTGCAGACTGAGATTAAAGCCTATTAAAGCCTTACACGCTTTCAATAGATGATGAACAGATATAGACATGCATTGTTTAAAATTATCACTGTACACCGTCTGTAAATGATTAAAAACCCACGGCCACTTCTCATATCATACCGCCATAAAACATAAAAACACCAAACAGTGATGGTGCCCGTGCACAATCACCTGGCGAGCCTTTAGTCACATGATACTCCGCAAGTAGGAGTGAGGCTCCAGGGATCGACTTTCGTTTACGGACACTCACGGAAGCTTTGGGATTTTTGTTTTTCCTGGAAACTTGGCTTCGATTTACACGAGTTTGAAAATTATCAGCTTTCTAGCCCACCCAGAAAGTCATACATCACAGGATTTCAAACTGGGGGTCGAGAACTACATGGGGGTGGGAGAGTGAGGGGGTGTCAGCAAAAACATGTCGCTTGATAAATTGTTTAAATGCAATAAAAAAATTTGTTTAGCCTATATATAAAATGTACAATGCATACAGCAACAGGTTTTATTAAACTATATATCCTGCTTTGCAGTCCCACAAGATGGTTGTGAAACCCACAGTAAAGATGTGGAAATTATCACGATTCAATTGGGTGGCTCAGTAACTCAAGGGCAAGAGTGCTGGAAGGCAAGATTTTTTTTTCTGATAAAAGAAAGTTCAATGAAGGGAACAGTTGTTTTCTCTGAACAGCCAACTTTATAACAGTTTTGGAGGACACCATGAAACAATACGTTAAAAACTAGAACGGCACTCTGACATCGCGAAGTCGACAGATATGCCTCCACCCACATCATTACGAATACTTGTACCAAGTTTGATTTAAATCCCTGAACCCAGATTCAAAACATTAAATAATTATGGCTGTTAGACCAGGCATCCGATCAGGTTGAAATTTAAAACACGAATCATGACCACTAGATCATAATTGTGAAGTTTCATGTCGATTGATGAAGCGGTTCAAGAGAAATATTTTTTTTAAAGATTTTTGTTCAATCCATTGTTGCTGCCAGACCATGTGACCTATTAATTATTCGTGGACACCCTGGTATCCACAAGGTTTGGGGGACATGTCGGTGAAGTTTCCCCTCGATATGTCAAGCCATGCTGGAGATGATTTTTAAAGGTTTATTCTTCAACAACAAAAAAGAAAATAAGTAATAGCTGCCACACCATGTAATGTGACCTATGATGTCATAAGTTTGGAGAACTTTTGTTCTTCATG
This sequence comes from Eptatretus atami, assembly GCA_035128595.1. Lineage (NCBI taxonomy): Eukaryota > Metazoa > Chordata > Myxini > Myxiniformes > Myxinidae > Eptatretus > Eptatretus atami. Next base: position 190,135,270 of record CM068954.1, on the reverse strand, counting down.
GATAAGCAACCTATAATGTTTTGCCTCGACATGTTCAGCTGTTTGAGAAAATCATTTTGAAGGCTTTTGTGTTAAAAAAAAAATATTATATTTATATATATAAACATACATATACATTATATATATATATATACTAATATATATACTAATATATATATATGTCTGCCGAACCATGTAAGCGATGACATCAATTCCACCCCCCCCCCCCCACCCATACAATTTAGCCAGAGATGACCCTCAAAAATGTTCAGACTCGTAGGATAAAGCGTTTGACATATGCAATGTCATAACGAAGCCAGCCATGACATCATAAAAAAAATTATTAATAATAACACTTGTTACCCGTGGAGTACTCCACATGTGCCAAGTTTCTATTTTTTCCATGAAGCGGTCTCAGAGAGAGGTCCAAATTTTTTCCATTTTTCCAACATGGCTGCCATTCCACATGACTGATGAAGTCATAATTATCATGAAAACATTCTACATAAGTAGTCACACCTCATGCCAATCGGATAAGCAGATGCAAAGAAAACAGAAAATTAGCACGGACGGATGGACGGACGGACAACTCAAAAACAATGCCTCGGGTGACTTTGTCAGCGGTGGTGTAAAAAGAAAAACGAACCTTATCTGCTGCAGCATTGCGCGAGACCTTTTGCTTGGCAAGGTTCTGCAGCGTCTGAACACACGAACAAGCAAATCAAGAACAATGTTCATTTCAATTCTTCCCATTTACAAAAAATACCCAAGAAAAACGACGCAGAGACACCAATCGGTCAGTCCATCATGCTCATTTCAAGTTTAAACAGATTTACTCAAAGCAATCTATCTAATTGAAGGCAACCATTGCATCCGAGTTTTATCAACTGTTCGTATTTTTTTTTTTTTTAATGAAAATAAGAAACACATCTCAAATGTTGTGAAAGTCATGGTTATGTAGAAGGAAAGGTGAGCAAAATTAATCAGGGGATTTCAGAAGAAAATGGATAAATAAATGAATGAATGAATGAATGAATGAGATTCCCATTCTTCAGGAAAGGCATGTTGCATCTGCTGAAAATTGTTAACACAGCAATGTTCACCATGTTAAAGATACTTCCTAATTGGTGGGATCAACATGTTGGTTGCCTACTGGGTGAAGGGCATCGAAAAGGATGGGAGACTACAGTATGTAGAAAAATAGGACCGTGCGTCCTGAAGCTCACCTGGATCAGGAGCAACAGTAACTCAAACACGCCGCAGACCTCCTGAGAACCTGATTGTTTTTTTTTAATGCCGTAAGCAAACTTTAGTACATCACGGGTGATGAAGGTTGTTGTCAAGTTTCATCGAAACTGTGTCTGTAGTTTCGGAGAAGAGAACAAATACCTATTTTGGGGGCATCAAAAAGCCATATAGACCCCTTAATAAGTGCAGATTTTGATGCGGTCGATGCACTTTGGTACAAGTTGGGGGGGGGGGGTTAAAAAAAACCTGTACACACCCTTAATGAGCGCAGGTTTTGATGCAGTCAATATACCTTCATTAGGCATCAGATATGAAGCTTGTGGACAAGTTTCATCAAAATTGTGTTTGGTTCAAGTGATGATGACTGAAGTGTCCTCGGACTGACTGAACGACTCACCTGTGGACACTGCTCGATCTGACTAAAGTCCCAATTTAACGTCCATCTGAAGGCCGGCAGACACATTGATGAATCACCCTGCCTGTGAAACACCGGGATGGCAGTTTACAGCCTGGTTGAGATTCAAACCCAGGCTAGACAGCTTAGGAGGAGAGCATGCGCACCTCTAGGACATCCTGTCAGCCCGAATGTGATAACTGACGACGGTATTTGCTTGTAAAGGAGGCCATGGATCATTTTCAACATTTATCGGGTTAATTAAATTATTTGCATTGGAGCATTCAAACAATGCAGCCTCGGATTGCTTTTTGCATTTCTAAAGAAGTACTTCGAAAGGGCGATGTGGAGTTTATGTAGCGAGTCAGCAAACAAGCGTGCCATTTTATACTTTTGGCTCTTCATACTTTTACATAACTTTTACACGGAATGGGTCAACAGTATGACCAGAGAGGATTAACAGGTATTTATGCATTAACAAACTACTCACCACTACCGAGCAGCGATGCCTCTACTCCCTCCCCCCCCCCCCCCCGGCCAACCCAATATCACATGTGCTGTGTAGTTCATCATACTGTGCAGAATGTCATCAACAATTACCATTTGTTCTTTAGAAGAAGAAAAAAAAATTGCTAAATATGGTACACTGTGCACGCTGGTGATTATCACAGGATGGGAACAATTTTCTTGAATGCACCATCTGTATTATAAACAACTGGTTGGGAGTAAATAAATAAATTTTGTTAAAAACAGTAAAGTCCATCCAAGTAATGCCCTGATTGTCTTTCAAGTCATTTCTAATCAGATATGTTGGAAGTACTTTACTATCTGAAAGCATTACAAAAATTAAAATAATTAAACTAAAGATAAAATAGAAACTCCTAACTACACTGAGAAACCCTCACCGCCAAGCTGACGCCCGAATGGAACAGTTCGTAGGGGTGAAGAATACGTTCGTAGTGTGTACGGAGGAGCGAGCCAACATTACGGTGAGCAGGGTAGCCCATGCGGCTTGCCACACGAGACCACTTTCTCTCCCGGCACAGAACGTCAAACCCACCCTCTTCTGCAACCACCTGATGGCCACAAATAGTGTGAGAAACTCATTCCACTAGCTTCAACAACTGGGTTCACATTTGCTCTCAAAGATGCAAATTCAGAGAAAAGCCATTAAGCACCACTTGCCTTGCTCAGCAAGCACAAATCGAGCGTGTGACGTTCCACGACGGGTATCTTCAGCGACGACCCCTGGAGCTCCCAAAACTTTGCAATTTGGTCCAAGAAGTTCAACTTCACACGAGTCTGAGCCTGCAGGCAGTCATGCATGTGCAGATGATAATAAATACCATTCAACCTTGTTAGCAACAGTCACGGAGCAAAATAAATTTAAAAAAAACAAAAAAATAAAAAATTTATAATAGTGATTAAAAGTTTCAATAAAAATAAATAAATAATTGTGTTTTTTTTTAAAGAACCCTACTCTACACAGCATTGGTGTTACCAAGGCAGTTTCTTGGCTAGGGTTATACTAGGTGGTTTGTCATTGTATTCCCAGCATTGTCCAGGCTCTATCCTTTCAAAACCAAGCGTTAAGCAAGGAAGCAGCACGTACCATTTTTGAATGAAGTGTTTGGTACGACTCGGCCGGGGTTTTTAACCACCAACCTCCCAGGCTCAGAGCGGACGTGCTAACACTTACCGAGTCTGGTTGAAAGTCAAAACAAAGCCCCATAATGAAAACCCACACTGATCCACCATTTGTATTTGCACTCAGTAGCCCTACTCTGTATTTGCAAAACTGCTAAGTTAACCCCACCCCAAATCCACAACTATATCTCAGACATGCATGTACCAATTTTGTTCGAACTTAGCACAAAGACAATACATGATGGCATACATATGCACATCGTTTCGTTTCACGATCCGATCAAAAGATGGCCGACTGGCGGCCATTTTAGTTGTAAAACCGGATGTTGAACACGTACTCAACCATGCATTTACCGATCTTGTTCAAGCTTGGCACACAGAAAAGGAATGATTGCTTACATATGCACGTCGTTTTGTTTCGAGATCAGATCCAAGATGGCTGACTGACAGCTATTTTGTTTCTTAAACGTGTCCCCAAACCATTTCTCGGACATGGATATTCCAATTTTGTTTAAACATAGCGCAAGTACAGTACATGATGGCATGCACATGCACCTCACTATTTTTCAATCTTATCAAAACAGGCTGACTGGCAGCCATTTTAGTTGCAAATAGAAAGGCACTCTTCGACATCACAATGTCGCCAGATGCCTTGTTGTCCCTTTCTGGAAAGGGAAGGGTGATCGCCAGGAATGCAACAACTACCTATGGGTGACGCTGCTCTCAGTGCCGGGCAAGATCTTTGCTTGGATAATTCTTGATGGGGTTCGCCACCATCTGCTTGAGCACCAGCACCCACAGTCAGGCTTTACACCAAAGAGGTCAACGATTGACCGTATCCTTGCCCTTCGGGTCTTCACCGAACACAGACGAAAGTTTTGGCAGGGGCTGCTTGCAGCCTATGTTGATCTCTGCAAAGCGTTTGATTTTCATGAATCGGGATGTCCTCTGGAGGATTCTTGGTCTTCATGGGGTGCCACCAAAACTGATCAATCTGATGTCTGAACTATAATCTGGTACTGAGAGTGCTGTGAGATGTGGCGATACAATCTCCGACTTAGTTCCAGTTGGTACTGGAGTTTGTCAGGGGTGTGTACTGGCACCCACACTTTTCAGCACGTGTATGGATTGGATTCTGGGGAGGATGTCGGAGAGATCAAGCTCTCCGACATCCTGCGGTGCATCGTTTGGGAATGTCAAGATCTCTGATCTTGATTTCAAGGATGATGCGGTCATCTTTGCGGATACTCTGGATATCCTTTTGGGGGCCCTCAAGGTACTGAATGAGGAGTCGGAGCCGCTGGGATTATGGGTTTCCTGGGTCAAAACCAAGATCCAAGCTTTCAATGACATCTTGGATGCTGCTATCTTGTCTGTACCTGGTTGTGGTGAGGTTGTAGAGGTCACCGAGAGATTCACTTACCTTGGCAGCAGTGTGACCACTCCTCATTTTCATAAATGCCAAGGTGAGCCAATGAAAAAAGCCAATAATTCACAAGGTTTCGGAAAAGCGATGATAATAGAAAACCTATACGCCAAGGAAACCTATAGAAAACCAAGACGCCAAGGTGAACAACGAATAGCCAAGATCTTGTGAAAAAAGCCAAGGAGAGGTCACACTGCTTGGCAGTGATATTCATGCCTCTGCTGGCTGTGAGCAAGATGTCAACAGACATCCGAGTCGGACTTGGGGAGTCTTGGATTCACTGGATCATGGGTGTAGTGCTGTCGGCACCTCTGAAGGACGACGAAAGTCTGAGTCGTTAAGTCCTTGGTGCTTCCAGTCTTGGACTCTGACCAGAGATCTGAGACGGAGACCAAATCCCTTTGGTACCAGGTCTCTTTGGAGAATCCTTGGCCATCGCTGGTCAGACTTTGTATCCAACGAGCGGTTGCTGAGAGAGACTCAAATGAGATTTGTTTCCTGCATAGTCCCTCAGCATCAGCTGTGGCTGTATGGGCATGTGGCTCGTTTTCCTGCCACTGATCCTGCTCAACAGATTCTCTCAGTGAGGGAGCCTCGTGAGTAGAGGAGCCTAATGGGCCGACCACGTGCCTCATGGTTGCAGCAGGTTGATCAGCATCTCAAGGGGATGGGGATGGACAGAAGGAGGCCCCTGGAGTACCGGCAGATATTTGGACACAGCGATGCACTGCTTTCCGGTGTATGCTCCCCTACCTCACCTGACATGTCCAATCAATTGAATTGGCCACATATGGACTCCAATCAAGTTGTATATCCATCTCAAGAATAATTAAAGGAAATTGGATGCATCTGAGCTCAATTTGGAGTGCCATAGCATTGGGATTGAATACTTATTGACACAGGACATTTCAGCTTTTCATTTTTAATTTAGAAAAATTTCTATCAAAAAAAAAAATTCCACCTTGTCATTATGGGGTATTTTGTGTTGATCAGTGACAAAATTAAAAATAAAATACTGTATATCCAAACTTAATCAGTTTTAAATTCAGGCTGGAACAAAACAAAATGTGAAAAAGTCAAGGGGTATGAATACTTCCTGAAGACACTGTACCTCTGTGAGATCGATCACTTTCCATTGTTACTCGTTTAACATCTCCAATTTCATTTCTGAAGAAAGTTAGCTGTGTTGCGCTTTTTACACATTACCATCTGACCTCCATGATAAATTGACAATTTTATGTGTTGAAGCACAATAAGTGTAACGATTCGGTCGTATTCACAGCCATTGTAACAAATTTATTGGCACCGA
>CM068954.1:190102415-190117022 GCA_035128595.1 Eptatretus atami | reverse complement strand
TGTCATTGGTATGCTGTAGTGTTAAGATTTCACTTCAATGGAACTAAGGGGCCGAGCCCAAACCATGAAAAACACACCCAGACCATTATTCCTCCTTCACCAAACTTTACAGTTTGCACTATGCATTCGGGCAGGTGGCATTCTCCTGACATTCGCCAAACCCAGATTCGTCCGTCGGACTGCCAGATGGTGAAGAGTAATTCATTACTCCAGAGAACACGTTTCCACTGCTCTGGAATCCAATGGCGGTGAGCTTTACACCACTCCAGCTGACGCTTGGCATTGCGCATGGTGATCTTAAGCTTGTGTGCGGCTGCTCGGCCATGGAATCATTTTCATGAAGCTTCTGCCCGAAGAGCATTTGTGCTGATGTTTGCTTCCAGAGGCAGTTGGATCGGAGTGAGTGTTGCAATCGACGAGGACGATTTTTTCCACACTACGTGCTTTAGCACTCGGCGGTGGTTCTGTGAGCTTGTGTGGCCAACCAATTAACGGCTGAGCTATTGTTGCTCCAAGATGTTTCCACTTCAATAACAGCACTTACAGTTGAAAGGGGCAGCTTTGACGAACTGACTTGTTGGAAAGGTGGCATCCTGTGACGGTGCCACGTTAAAAGTCACTGAGCTCTTCACTCCGGCCCATTCTCCTGCCAATGTTTGTCTATGGAGATTGCATGGCTGTGTCATCGATTTTATTCACCTGTCAGCCTGAAGTAGCCGAATCCACCAATTAGAAAGGGTGTCCACATACTTTTGGCCATGTAGTGTATATATACATATCTACTTCAACATTTAGACTTTCGTCTAAAAATACACCTGTATATATAGATTTGCAAACTCGCCAAAACAATAAACAACCAATTACCATAAGGCAATGAACCTATTTTTAAAAAAAACAAACATATTTTACATGTTTGGATGCCGCTGAACTACCAAATGTATTGTTAGAGCGTTTCCTCTTCTTTTCTTTAATTGCCCGTTCTTTGCCCGGTATAGGTCAAAACATTCATGAGATCGTTGTGCGCACGTGCAGATGCGGAGCGTGGTGGGAGGAGCATAACCATGTTTCCTGCCTGTTGCTTGTGTCCTTTATGACGTCACTAAAAACTACGTTTTGTGTCTGGAATGATTTTCCATTTTGTTTGACTGCCAGACAGGCATTTATCTCACTCCTCTCTGCGCATGAGCAATCTGAATCCATCCCGAGTCAAAGTACTGCTAAACTACACGTTCGTTTTCCGATTCTTGTTCAAAATAAAACTGTCCGTTGAAATCAAGTTGTTCCTCGATCATAAACTGACGTTTGTAGACACAGATAGACAGACAGACAGACATGTGGACCAATTGCTTAACCTCGCTTTTTGCTTTGCACATGCGGAGTTAACAAAGAACAGTAAAAAAAAAGTTGAAAGTCAAATTCTGCCTCCAGGTAGGACTGAGAATCTCCAAGCACTCTGCAAAAGGTGGTCTCACCGGATTACCTACTGTACGAAACAATCAATACACCACCGACACGGGCAATGATACACACTCATCTCTGCTCAATGGTCCATTTTCCAGGCATTTCTGCAAAAAACTAGAACTCACTCAATTGGAGGTGTTTGCCAATGTTGCGGTTTCTTTGTTATCCCCCGTCAACCAATGAAGTTGGTGGGGGATATAGAAATGGGTTCCGTCCGTCCGTCCGTCACATTTCGTTTCCGGAGCTTAACTACAAATCCCCTCAAGCTAATATTTCGAAATTTGGTACAACATATCAAGCAAGTGGTGAACTGGTGCGTTTTGATATTTCTAATTGATAGGTCACATGGTTTGGCAGCCATGTTGGATTCAAGAAAAATATTAAATATGTTTTTCTCTGAATCACATTATAACCTAAGAAGCGAAAATTTGCAACTATCATCTTCCATCATGTCTGCATAACATAGTAAAAATTATGACGTCCACAAGTCACATGGTTTGGCGCCCATCTTGGATAGAAAAACACACCTCATCCGATAACACGAAACTTCACACACGTAATTCCACTGGAGGATTGGAGGCAGATGTAAATTTATGATGTCATAGGTCACATGGTTCGTCAGCCATCTTGATTGAAATTAATAAATTTTAAAAATCTTCTTCTCACAGAACGGCTGGACAGATTGAGGCAAAATTTCACACACACTTTCCCAAGACATCCTTCAGAAGTTTGTTAATTTCTAATTGATCGGTCACATGGTTTGGCGGCCATATTGAATTTACCTAAACTTTCAAACATCTTTCTCTCCAGAAGCTGGCTGGTCAGATCAAGGGGAAACTTCACACGCTTAGGGAAGATAAGTTTGTTAATCCTCATTTACGATGGCCGGGGAATATCGAAGACTTTGTCTTCAACGGATGCTAGTTTTTATTTTTTTCATGATTATCTTGAAATACTGTGACAATCTCAAACAACAACAACAATTTCTTTGTAATTCTATCCAATCTTGCAACTTCTCTTTTTTAGCAGCGTCTCACGTAGCGAAACGCTGCTCATAGAGAGGTCGCGTTGTCTTCTTCTTCTTCTTCTTGTGAAACAAAACCTTTATATAGGACTTCGGCTCTTTATATACACGATCCGGATCTCCTTAAATACTAAGCACTTGTACACATCTCGCATTAAGGGTGCCTTTGAGAGCGTCTATCATGAACTTTTAAATATATTCGGACATTTGCTTAAGTTTCGAAAAAGTTCACGTTACTATTAAAGATTATTCCATTTAATATGTTGTAATTTCGTAAATACATTATTTTTATTTCGTAATAACAAAGATTTCGTAAATACGTAAATACACTAATACGGGTCTCGCTATTGGCTTAATCAAGGCATGTGACAAAATATCGGAAGTTGTTGTTGTTTTTTGTTTTTTTTTAATCCGACAAAACCTTTAGGACGCTGCTCTTGGACACATTTGTCCTTGTTTAAGTTTTGCGTTAGAGAGAGCTCCTCGTCGTCATCCGTATGGAGCACGTGGCTGCGAATTGGCATCAGTTCTCGTAGGGACGCCGCAGTGCCAAACGATGCAGTGGCCCCTGTAGGTTTAAAAGCAGGAATTTGGAACTACAGGGTGCCGGAGATAACTCACCTCCTCTACGTGAAAGATCCTCTGGCTTACTGGCCTCTTGATGACGATAAACAACACACGCACACACACACACACACACACACACCACACACACAACGAGCACCAGGGTGGCAGTTTACACCCGGTCGAGATTCGAACCCAGGCAGGAAGGCTCAAAGGAGAACACGAAGCTCGACAGCCATCAGCCTCTTCACTGTCTGCTCAAACATTGCACGGAATACCCGAGTCATCGCCACGACCTTTATGAAGTAAAAGGTGTTTTTAAAAGCACATTCAGTTACGATTCAGAGCATCGCCATCCTCTCAAATCCGCTTTGGTAACTTATTGCCAAATACTACAACCAGAGTAACTTATTGAAGGAATACACTTGGTTACCCTCAAGGAACACACACACCACGCGCACACCACACACACACACACACACATCTCTGTTACAACACATTTAACAACACTCTCTGTTACACACGACAAACATACACTCTGCTGTTACACCCACACAAACACACACTCTCTGTTACACACAACACAAACACACACATCTGTTACAACCGACACAAACACACACTCTCTGTTACACACAAACAAACACACACACACATACTCTCTGTTACACACACAAACACACTCTCTGTTACACACAAACAACACACACACACACTCTGTTACACACACAAACACACACTCTCTGTTACTCACACAAACAAAACACCACACACACTCTTCTGTTACAACCAAACAACACACACAAACACACACTCTGTTACACACACACAAACACACACTCTCTGTTACAACACACACAAACCACACACAACACGTTATCTCAGCGTGAGGAAACCAAAGAATAATCTGAAATAAATTGACTTCACAGGAAGGAAATGGCGATCAAAACGTCGATAACAAACTGCAAAGCCACTTGTGGGAACTTCAAGCAAACAAGCATCACATTTACAACTCGGCGGCGGCGAAGAACCGTGAGATTCACACGACATGAAGAAAGCACGAGAGGACAGGACGGCTGTTATCAGTGGGGATCTCATACGCGGGAGGGCAGATCTTACAGATGCCACTCTTCTCGGCAATCGGCGGATCTTGGCGACGTATCCCAAAGGGTCCGGAAACTCATTCTGAGCTCGGCTTGAAACACGGGACACTCCTCGGGAGGCGCGAATCCTCACTTTCCACGATCATAACGACGGTTTTCCCGATCGTTTTTCCCCCAATTCTATTTCCCCCGGATTGGCCTAAACGCAGCAAACTAGCAGAAGCATCGGCCTAAAAAGAAGTCTCCCAAACAAAGCACAGCCTGCTTGTATCACTACCGCCGCTTTCGACAATTCCAGCAACTCGAAAGTTCAAGAAGACGTACATTTACCGAGCGAAAAACTTGCCTAAGCTAATAACTATTTATTGACGTACGAACAATTTAATTAATGAAATAGCATTAATTCTGAAATAACCTGCTCGAAGTGAGGATTAATTTTGGCTCGCATGAATAACAAGGTGGTAAACTGTACCTTCTTAGGGATAGTGTATGCAATTCGATAAGCCGTGAGAAAGCACAGGTGTTGAAAATCTTGTACAACAGTGTACATACCACAGGGGTGTCCTAAAAGTGTTTGTGAACTTTGAACTTTTATAACTTATGATGTACAAATCGTAGGAACAAATTATAAACGGTGCGTGAAAGCACAATTAAATAAAGTTTTTAGGAATAACGTTCAAAAAAAAAATTTCAGCTTCAATACAAACTTCAGCTTCGCTGAATCCATCGTTCGATCAGATTTTCCAACTTGTTGAAAACCTTGTCCAGTTGTTGATAATTTCATGAATTTTATTTTGTCATCTAGCCGAAGTTCATCCAAAGAACGTAGTTTTGATAGGTAAACATCAGTTTTTACATTGCTTCATAAAAATGGAGTCCAATTGGGTGGGGGGGACAAGGTCAGACGAACGAGGTGGCAAGCGATCGATTCTCGTCTACCGATCCGCTCAAGAACCATGGCAAGGAGCCTAGTCTTGCTGGTTCTACAACATTGCAAAGTAAGCTTCACCACTGATTGTTGCTTCTTCCAAAACAAAAAAAACAAATAAAAGAAAGACCGATGATGCGCTGACTCTTCGAGAGAACATGAGACATTGATTCTTGGTGATTTCCTGAGATTTCTCTGCCCACACAATGTCGTAATTAGTGCTGGTTGACTTTACCACTGATGTAGAAGTTGCCCCCTCAGAAAATGTCAACTCGTCAAGAAATCAAGGGGGAATTGTGGATTTTCAACAGCAATAACAAGAACATTAATAACAACATTAACATCAACAAAACTTGGATGAACTATGCTTTCACATGGCCATTTACAGTTTGTTCTATCTTGTGTACATCAAGTTATGAAAGTTCAAAGTTGCATCAGGATTTATGGACGCGGATGAGGGACTTGTTTGTGGGTGAAGCCGTTGTTTAATTTATGATACATTTCATTGCACTGGCCAACTGCCCTGAAATTTGCTGAACTGGATTATTTTCACATGTGGAAGGTCAACGTCCTCATAAAAACGTTGAGTTATTAATCAAATTGAAGTTAACACGTGAATGACGACGTTTTTGGCCGTTGGCAGTTGTTACGTCGGGTTCCCTTCGACGGGGAGAGGGGAGGAGCTTCACTTCCAGGGGGAGAGCTGATTGGCTAGCTTCATTGTTGGAAGGTGATTGTCCTGGAACAAAGCACCACTTGCATTTAAATATTTATATTCCGAATGCAGAATCTTACAATAACTTAGCAATATTGGGATTGGCTTTGACACGAATACAAATTTTTATTACGGACACGAGGCCGTAAAAGCTACATATATCGAACAAAATAATTTCAAATGGAGCATCTCACCGCCATCAGAGCATTAAAATTGCATCAGATGCGGCAATATATGCGAATTGGTGCTCCCAGTTTGCAGGCTCAATGACAGAAGACGCCATTTGCTTTTGCTTCCTTCATTCATCCCCTTTTTTTGTATACATTGTCAAGGCTCATGGAAGAGCTGGTACTGTACACTAAACGGATTCAGGACGCAACAAGACCATTCAGCAAAGCTGAAGGCCAAGACAGAGGGAGGCAAACAATGGGCGTGGAGAGGAATGGGGGGAAGGTGAGGATGCATGGGTGGAAGTTAAGATGATACAGAGGAACTCTCAAGAGGGACTGAAAATTTGGAAGGACAGATGGGGTGGGGTGGGGGGAGGGTGGGTTCATGAGGAGTGAAACACCAATGGTTTTGGATATCTGAAGAGAGACGCAGCTGCTTTCTGCCTTGTCGTGGGATGAGGGTAACTGTAATGACATGTGGAGTTTTCTGTAAAATAAATAAATAAATAAATAAAGTAAGAGAGGGCTATCCAGAGCATCAGAGAGGTGTTTAAGTAGATGAGGAACAGATGGGCTCTAGACTGCATTGGGGAGCTCCAGCCTCCCTTGGGAGAGGAAGTGGAGGGTTCCATTGATAGTAATACGCATACTTGTGTGAGTGGAGGAAGACAGTAACACAGAATGAGAACAGTCTCTGTAAGGCCACAGGTAGATGAGCTTGAAGCAGGATGCAAGACTTTGTCGAACACCGAAGAATATGTCCAAACTGTGTGATTACTGAGGAGTAGCAGCATATCTGCAGTTGATTTACGGAACGGTATGCAACAGGAAAGCCTTGACAAGCAGTAGCAATGATGAATTCCACGACTTTGCTTGTAAGTGGAAGTAAGCTCACTGGTCTGCGGTGATATTTCTGACTCCCAGGAGCCGATGGGAATGGTCACAAGCAGAAGGAAAGACTGAATAGAGCAGAGGAAGTGGAAGGCAAGAATGACAGAGCCAGGACTTGATGCCATCTGGACCCGGCACTGAAGCAGGGCCAATGCTGGAACAGAACTTTCTTTACCTTCCTGGGTGGGAACGATACAATGTGCAGTCGACGGTGGACCAGAGGGGATAAAATGTGAAAGATGGGATGGTTGCGTACAAAAGATTTGGGAGGCAAACTGATTGGACCTCCTGCCTTATCTCAGGCAGTCTCTGCAGCAGTGGCATACTGAGAATGTCTGGCAATCCAAGGGCAAACATAACTCACTCCCCCAAATCCCCAAACCCAGGCGCCATAAGACATAGCGGAAACTTGATCTGTATATTACAATTTCATCTCTTTCTTCCACATGATCCTTTCTTCCCCTTTCCTCTCTCGCCTTCCTCGCCATTGGCTCACAGGCCAATGTCGTCATCGTGACATGGCGTAACGGCCCCTGTTCTGTACGCCAGATGCCCACATTATGTGCTGATGTAGCGAATCTGCTCGAGAAGGTTCGTGATCACATGGTTCACTTTCACCGGGACTGCCGACCACCCAGACTGGGGAGGGTTCGTGATCACGTGGTTCGCTTTTACTGGGACTGCCGGACACCCAGACTGGAGAGGGTTCGTGATCACGTGCGTCCCGTGCGCACCACTGGTGACCTCGCTATTTTGTTATTTCAATTATATCCAATACTGAAAAAAAAGAAAAGGAATTTCCCAAGGCATGATATTTTCTGCTGATATACTAATATTTGATGTCACATTATCACACATGACACAAAGATCTTAATGATCCATAATTTTATGAGAATAGCCAAATTTTGGGCGAACTTGTTAAATGGTTGTGAATTTGATGCCCCCCGCCCCAATCCGGCATCCCGGGGGCGAACGCCCCCCTCTACACCCCCATCAGTATGCCACTGATCTAGCAGTAATACCATTTGAGGTGAGGTGTGGGGGGTGTTGAGGGGAGCATACACAAGAGACAAACTTGACAAAGTACCGACCATGTCATGGTGGAACAGGATTAGTTGGAGAGTTGAGCCTTGAATTTGCAAGATGGTGTTTTTTCTGGCATGCCTCAGGGTTTGACATGCACTTGTTGCGCGCGTTACTGAATGAACTAAAGTTCCCCTGAGTCGGGTTAGCTTCCATGTTAAGAAGCAAGTTGCTTGAATGCAACAGTCTCTTCACAGGATTCAGTGCACCTGTCCTAGATGCTAGAGGTGGATTGAGATAAACAGGTTCATTAGAGAATAGGTAATTTGTGAAAGTATCCCCTGCGAAATCAATCAGGTGCCGTGAAGATGGTAGCCCAATCCTTTTGTGATAGGGCTCATTGAAATCCTTCCAGTTGGCCAGTGTGACAGCCATATTCTTCATTGTTGAGGTTGTCCTTCACAATAGACAGAGATATCAGCCTTGATTTAAAAAATAAAAAATGGTCAGAAGAGCCAAGAGGGGCAGAATAGGAACAGGAGAGTTTCGATGGAAAGTTAAGTCATTAACTTGGTCTCGGAGGAAGGATGTCCCCATTGCAAGAAATCCGGTTCGGCGAAGTTTACAATAGGTTCAGACCCACAGAATCACAACCAGCCAGCAGATTGAAATTGCCGCAGATGACGAACAGGCAGTTGGAATGGATGTGGACGAGCTGATGCATATAAGAGAAAATAAAGATAAAGACAGTCATCATCACAGGATAGATGGTTCGGTTAGGGTTAAGGAATATATTTGTGGAGAGGTACTGTCTATGCAGCCAGAAGATATTCCAGAGGCTTGGAGAGTTCGTTTTGGGAAGAGACTGGGCAATGGAGTTCTTGATATGCACGCAACACCACCGACGGATGGTGGAAAAGCCTGTTAAAGGGAAAGAGAATAGCCAGTGAGAGGGAGAGGAATCAGAAACATCCTGCGAGGAGATTTTCTGTTAATCATACAATGTCAGGGCTGCAGTAGTCACCTGCACGGAAGATCGGATATATTAGAACAGAGACTTCGAACATTTGTGGACCACACGGTGATGCAGGGGAAGGGGATGGGGGAAGGAAGAGAAGATGAGGAGCGGATGGTGTGTGGGGTGAGCGTGCTTTGGGGGGATGCGGGATGTGCGCTGGGTAGGTAGACGCAATGCTTAACACTCTTTCTCTTTAATGCTGAAATCATGTTGAAAAGACCATTTGAAAAACTCATTGATTCAAAAATGAAATTGAAAGCAAAGTTGTCTAATTTCACCAGAACAAGTGAATATATAGATCCTGTGCAACATCTTTGGCCACAGGAAATTGTGTTTTAAGATGAGCTCTTCGTCAGAAGTGCACTGCGAGCGCAAATCGTCTTGACTAGCGTGGCCCCCCAGTCTTTTGCACATTTTGTAACCTTATAGCCTGGAATTAAATTACATTAATCAGACTTTCTCCACCCTTATTTACACATCGTAACCACACAACTTCGAAGTAAAAAAAAACAAATTCCACAAATTTCAGAAAATTAATTAAAAATACAAAACTAGAATATCTTGTTGGATAAGTGTCCACCCCCCCTGAGTTGAACACTTGGTGGAAGCACCTTTGACAGCATTACAGCTGTGAGTCTGTTGGGATAGGTCTCCACCAACTTTGCACACCTTGATTGCACAATTTTGGTCAGATTGCGTGGGGAGCGTTGATGGACAGCAATCTTCAAGTCATGCCACAGATTATATTATCGATTGGATTTTAGGTCGGGGCTCTAACTGAGCACTCAAGGATTGCCACACCCGCCCACTCTAACTGAGTGTATAAGGACAACTTACCTTGCCACTCAGTGTACCTTTGGTTGTGTGCTTCGGTCTTTGTCATGATGAAAGGTGAACTTCCGTCCGCGATTTCAGTTTTCTTGCAGAGGGCAGGAGGTTTTCCTCACGGATCTTTCTGCATTTTGCTCCATCCATTTTCCCCTTCTATCCAGACAAGTGCCCCAGTCACTGCTGATAGAAACATCCCCATAACATGATGCTGCCACCACCATGCTTCACAGTAGGAAGGTTGTTCTTTGGTTGATGTGCTGTGTTGGGTTTGCCCCAAACGTAACGTTTTGCATTTAAGCCAAAAAGTTTCCATCTTGGGTTTCGTCAGACCATAAAAACCTCTTGCCACACGGCTCATAATCTCAGAATGCTTTTGTGGCAAACCTCAAACCAGACTGAAAGTGGGCTTTTTTAAAAAAGAAATGGCTTCCTTCTTGCCACCACTACCGTCATACAGGCCAGACTTTGTGGAGTGCTTGGACATAGTTCTCACATGCACGGGGTGAACCAGTTTTGCCATAAAGGCATGTGGTAGCTCTTTCAAAGTTCCATTGGCTCTTGGTGCCTCTCTGATAAATGTATCTTGCCTGTCATCCAGTTGGAGGGACGGCCTGATCTATGTCGGGTCTTGTTGGTACCATATGCCTTCCACTTCTTAATGATTGTCTTGACTGTGCTCCAAGGGATAGTCAGGCCTTTGAAATTTTTTCAACACCCATCCCCCGATCTGTGCCTTCACAACTTTATCCTGGAGGTTTTTGAAAGCTCCCTTGGTACTCAGGTCTAGCCCGATTTAGATCTGTGATTTGCTGCAGATACCATGTAAACCTGCACTCACCTGATTCATGGTCGGTTATCAGCACCGAACCACCTCCTCACCAGGTTTTTCTGGTGAGGAGGGTGTATAGATATGGACACCCAGCAGCATTAAAAACAAAAACTGTCAATGGGCAGAGGAGCTCCTTGTGAGCAAACGGCCATCCATATCTCGTGCCGACTGTGTCTGCGGACGTCCTCCTGCAGTTGGGTTACTTTTTTTATGAGGTTGGTGGCAGGATTTGTATTCCAGCCTCCATAAAACCTTCACTTCCCCAAAACACAAAAACGTAAAGAAATCTGAAACCCATTCCGTGGGAGTACCTCCTGTGCAGCTGCCCTCCGTAGGGCAGCTCAACAATGACGGATTGGGGCAAAGCCTTCGGGCCCCCCAATCTTTGAATGATAGGAGGGAAACCATGCGGTAACATTCCCGGGTCAGATTGCGGAGAGTGTGTCGGAGTGTGCTGAAGTGTCATCCACCAGACGGCGGTCTCCTTGGGTTAACCTGAGGCGGTCCCTTCGAGGTGGGTGCCTGGAATGTCCTATCCCTGAGAGGATGATCACCTGTCTCCTGTTTGTCATCTGAGCTCAAGCATTTGGACATCGGTATTGCAGCAATCTGAGCTTCAGAGACCGGATTGCGGCGAGATCATGGCGGGTGGTTACACCTACTATTGGTCTGGTCGCTCTGATGTTACCATGCCCAAGGCGTTGCTGTAAGCTGTGTCCAATGATAATTGAGGTAACACAGTCAACAAAGTATATGAGACGAAGGATTCATCACTCTTTGGGTGTCATTTCCCTGGTCTCTGTATATGTTCTCGATTGAGGCGAGTGATCTTCACGGTGGACACATTCATGCCGGCCCTCGAATCTGTGGTCGATCGGTGCGCCAGGTGAGACACTCTTCTCGTCTTGAGGATTTCAATGCAGACTGGAACTGATAAGGATGGTTATGGACATGTGTTAGTCACCTGGTCTGGAACTGTGAACCGAACAGCACCATGTTCCTTGAGCTTTGCAACAAATCATGGATAGGGTGGCTGTTCATGATTCAGCACCTACAGGCTCATCACTGGACTTAGTGTTCCAACGCTGGTAATGTAGCAAAGAAATCGACATGTGCTTGTTGATGGTTGCGAGAGGATGATTCAGAACTGCATGATCTACCGGAGTGCTCAGCTCCTCAATACTGACCACAGGCTTTGTTGTCAGCAACTCTGAAGTTGCAGCTAATCTGGGAGAATGGTACCATCCCAACCTAGGCTGGATGTTGGCAAGCTCAGGGACGAGAGGGTAGCTGAGGGAGTTTGCAAAACAGGCTGAATATATATTTTTTTGGGGGGGGGGGGGGGGTCTAGGTTGCTTTGGCGAATCCTGAAGAGCTGTGGGGTGCCTTCAGACCACAGCCCTTGATGTTGCCGGAGCATGTCTTAGAATCACAGAGAATTTTGTCTCTCAGGGACACTGGATACCATTGACAGTCACAGGGCCAGCTTTAATGGCAGAGGTATGCTGTTCAGGGAGTTGCGGCGTAAAAACTGTACGTGCGCTGAGGGTGGACAAGGAGGCCTATCTGTGAGGAATCTTTGAGAGGGTAGAGCATCACCTGTGGTCAGGTGATTCTCATCCTGCTGACAGGGAATTCACGTATTATTTTCCAAGCCAATCCCTTGGTGGACTGCAGTTCGAACGGAGGGTGGTGGACTCTTGACAGAGGAGTCCGAAGTGTAGCTCGTGGGCGGTTACTTTGAGCGCTGTACCAGGCGTGATCCACTGGCTTCGAGTTGAATGTCAGGGGTGTTACCATCTTATTGCTGACACCTCGAATCAACTGTGATCCACCTTCATTTGTGGAAACACAATCTGTGGTGAACTGGGTGAAAGTGGGGTAAAGCTTCTGGGATTAATGGCATCCATGTTGAACTTGTCAAGGCTGGTGGAAATGCTGTACTTGTGTCATTGCATGCAGTTCTGTGCTCTGCCTGGAACACAGGCATCATCCCAACTGACTGGAAGAGGGGTCTTGTCCTCTCTGGAAAGGAAGGGAAGGTAATCGCTAGGACTGCAACAATGACCGAGGGGTGACGCTGCTCCCAGTGCCAGTCAAGATCTTTGCTCGGATAATTCTTGATCGGGTTCGCCACAATCTGCTTGAGCACCAGCACCAGAGCAGTCAGGCTTGACGCCAAAGAGGTCACGATTGACCGTATCCTTGCCCTTTCGGTCCTCACCGACTGCAGATGAGAGTTTCGGCAGGGGCTGCTTGCAGCCTATGTTGATCTCTGCAAAACGTTTGATTCAGTACATGGGATGCCCTCTGGAGGATTCTTGGTCTTCGTGGGGTGCCATCAAAACTGATCAATCTGATGTATGAACCACACTCTATCACCCCATCTCACACGCATCTCAGTACCAATCTCCAACTTACTTCCAGTTGTTACTGTGGTGTGTAATGTCGATAAGTAATTCATCAATTAAATCGTAAATCGATAAGTAATTAATCGATTAATCAAAAATCCCGTTTTTGCCAAAGAGCTTCCTAACTCAAAGGATGCCGAGATATGCCAAACAAAGAGTAAAAACTGAGTACTGCCTTGCTTCGGCAGTGGTGTATTATGCATTGCCCAGATATGGAATTGGGAGGAGCGGTGTGCAACAATAAAATAAAATACAATTAAAAACTAACCTGAAAAGCATTTTTGGAGTAATTTTTTAAAAAAACAAACAAAACAGCAGTCATAGACTGCGTACTTACGAATCGTCAACTTGACCTCTCACCTTGTCTAAATAAAAGCTGTCTCTAGAGAAGGTAGCGACGCAAACCAGAAGTTTCTCTACGATGATTCTGTACCAAACCATCAAAAATCGTAACGTCGACCGAAGCAAAAATCTCCATTGCTCGACGCAATTATTTAATATTATTTTATCAAAGTCACAAACCGTAATATTCGGCCATCCACCAACAATCTTTACAGTAATCCGACGGCCTTAGCGAGTAGGTATGCGACGATAACTTTTATTGGATAAAAAGACGCTTTTAAACACCATCTTATGAAAACACCGTCAGCAGCGCACACGGAAACCTTTACGTGAATCAACGACGCCTCTGCTCGAGGCACTGCACCACGTGACGACCCGTGAAATATTTTTTATACAAATCTTAAAACGTCCCAAAACATCGAATTTTAAGCCAGAATTTCGACAACCGCATGTTTTAAGCGTCCTAAGCGGATCACAAAAACCGAAGACAAAATTAAAATCGAAGTTAAACGAACTCGTAACTTCGATCGAAGCAAAAATACTTCCATTTCTCCACATGATTTATGATTCATGTTGACCTCACTGTGAACACTTTGACCTGTTGAGCCCGATTTTGACCAAAAATCTAATAGCAGCGCTAGCCATCAGCCCTCCTGAATCACGTGCTGTATTGACAATTGGTAGCTTCGTTCCGGTTTCGAATTATCGTGCCACAAACAAAACACACACACAACAAACACACAAACAAACAACACAAGCAGTCATAGACGGTACTTAACGAAATCGTCACATTGATTGACCTTGTCTAAATAAAAGCATGATCATACTAGAGGATAGCGAGCAAGCACCAGAAGTTTCTTCACGAATGATTCTGTACCAAACCATCAAAAATCGTAACGTCGAGCGAAGCAAAATACTCCATTTCCACGCATTAATTTAATAATTATATTTATCAAAGTCAACAAAACCGTAATATTCGCCATCTACACCAACAATCTTTACATATGCGACGGCTCAGCCGAGATCAGCATGCGACGATAACCTTTATTGGGATAAAAAATGACTTTTAAACACCAATCTTTATCGAAACAACCATCGCGCGCACACGGAAAACACTTTACGTGGACTCAACGACGCGTCTGCTCGAACGCGCGCTGCACACTCCACGTGACGACGAGTCGAAGTGAAATATTTTTTATACTAATCTTAAATACGGTCCTCCCAGAAAAACCATAACTGATTTTTACCAGAATTTCCGACAACCGAGTTTTAAGGCGTCCTAAGCGATCGCAAAAAC
>CM068954.1:190085972-190101776 GCA_035128595.1 Eptatretus atami | reverse complement strand
TTTTTTATCCGACAAAACCTTTAGGACGCTGCTCTTGGACACATTTGTCCTTGTTTAAGTTTTGCAGTTAGAGAGAGCGTCCTCGTCGTCATCCGTATGGAGCACGTGGCTGCGAATTGGCATCAGTTCTCGTAGGGGACGCCGCAGTGCCAACGATGCAGTGGCCCCTGTAGGTTAAAAGCAGGAATTTGGAACTACAGGGTGCCGGAGATAACTCACCTCCTCTACGTGAAAGATCCTCTGGCTTACTGGCCTCTTGATGGACGATAAACACACACACGCACACACACACACACACACACACAAACGAAGCACCAGGGTGGCAGTTTACACCCGGGTCGAGATTCGAACCCAGGCAAGACGGCTCAAAGGAGAACACAAGCTCGACAGCCATCAGCCTCTTCACTGTCTGCTCAAACATTGCACGGAATACCCCGAGTCATCGCCACGACCCTTTATGAAAGTAAAAGGTGTTTTTAAAGCCAACACTTCAGTTACGATTAGCATCGCCATCCTCTCAAATCCGCTTTGGTAACTTATTGCCAAACTACTAACCAGAGTAACTTATTGAAGGAATACACTTGGTTACCCTCAAGGAACACACACACACGCGCACACACACACACCACACACACCACACTCTTGTTACACACAAACACACTCTCTGTTACACACACAAACATAACCACTCTCTGTTACACACACACAAACACACACTCTCTGTTACACACACAAACACACACTCTGTTACACACACAAAACACACTCTCTGTTACACACAAAACAAACACACACACACATACTCTCTGTTACACACACAAACACACTCTCTGTTACACACAAACACACACACACACACTCTGTTACACACACAAACACACACTCTCTGTTACACACAAACAAACACACAACACACACTCTCTGTTACACACAAACAAACACACACACACACTCTGTTACACACACAAACACACACTCTCTGTTACACACAACAAACACACAACAAACACGTTATCTCAGCGTGAGGAAACCAAAGAATAATCTGAAATAAATTGACTACAAGGAAGGAAATGGCGATCAAAACGTCGAGTAACAACTGCAAAGCCACTTGGTGGGAACTTCAAGCCAAACAAGCATCACATTTACAACTCGGCGGCGGCGAACACGACCGTGAGATTCCACACGACATGAAGAAAGCACGAGAGGACAGGACGGCTGTTATCAGTGGGGATCTCATACCGCGGGAGGGCAGATCTTACAGATGCCACTCTTCTCGGCAATCGGCCGGATCTTGGCGACGTATCCCAAAGGGTCCGCGAACTCATCTGAGCTCGGCTTGAACACGGGACACTCCTCGGGAGGCGCGAATTCCTCACTTTCCACGATCATAACGACGGTTTTCCCGATCGTTTTCCCCCAATTCTATTTCCCCCGGATTGGCCTAAACGCAGCAAACTAGCAGAAGCATCGGCCTAAAAAGAAGTCCTCCCAAACAAAGCACAGCCTGCTTGTATCACTCCGCCGCTTTCGACAATTCCAGCAACTCGAAAGTTCAAGAAGACGTACATTTACCGAGCGAAAAACTTGCCTAAGCTAATAACTATTTATTGACGTACGAACAATTTAATTAATGAAATAGCATTGAAATTCTGAAATAACCTGCTCGAAGCTGAGGATTAATTTTGCGCTCGCATGAATACAAGCGTGGTAAACTGTACCTTCTTAAGGGATAGTGTATGCAATTCGATAAGCCGTGAGAAAGCACAGGTGTTGAAATCTTGTACAACAGTGTACATACCACAGGGGTGTCCATAAAGTGTTTGTGCAACTTTGAACTTTTATAACTTATGATGTACAAATCGTAGGAACAAATTATAAACGGTGCGTGAAAGCACAATTAATAAAGTTTTTAGGGAATACAGTTCAAAAAAAAAATTTTCAGCTTCAATACAAACTTCAGCTTTCCTGATACATCGTTCGATCAGATTTTCCAACTTGTTGAAAACCATTGTCCAGTTGTTGATAATTTCATGAATTTTATTTTGTCATCTAGCCCGAAGTTCATCCAAAGAACGTAGTTTTGATAGGTAAACATCAGTTTTACATTGCTTCATAAAATGGAGTCCAATTGGGTGGGGGGGACAAGGTCAGACGAACGAGGTGGCCAAGCGATCGATTCTCGTCTACCGATCCGCTCAAGAACCATGGCAAGGAGCCTAGTCTTGCTGGTTCTACAACATTGCAAAGTAAGCTTCACCACTGATTGTTGCTTCTTCCAAAACAAAAAAAACAAATAAAAAGAAAGAACCAATGATGCGTGACTCTTCGAGAGAACATGAGACATTGATTCTTGGTGATTTCCTGAGATTTCTCTGCCCACCAAATGTCGTAATTGTGCTGGTTGACTTTACCACTGATGTAGAAGTTGCCCCCTCAGAAAATGTCAACTCGTCAAGAAATCAAGGGGGAATTGTGGATTTTCAACAGCAATAACAAGAACATTAATAACAACATTAACATCAACAAAACTTGATGAACTATGCTTTCACATGCCATTTACAGTTTGTTCCTATCTTGTGTACATCAAAAGTTATGAAAGTTCAAAGTTGCATCAGGATTTTATGGACGCGGATGAGGGACTTGTTTGTGGGTGAAGCCGTTGTTTAATTTTATGATACATTTCCATTGCCACTGGGCCAACTGCCCTGAAATTTGCTGAACTGGATTATTTTCACATGTGGAAGGTCAACGTCCTCATAAAAACGTTGAATTATTAATCAAATTGAAGTTAACACGTGAAATGACGACGTTTTGGCCGGTTGGCAGTTGTACGTCGGGTCTCCCCTTCGACGGGGAGAGGGGAGGAGCTTCACTTCCAGGGGGAGAGCTGATTGGCTAGCTTCATTGTTGGAAGGTGATTGTCCTGGAAACAAAGCACCTGCATTTAAATATTTATATTCCGAATGCAGAATCTTACAATAACTTAGCAATATTGGGCATTGGCTTTGACACGAATACAAATTTTTATTACGGACACGAGGCCGTAAAAAGCTACATATATCGAACAAATAATTTCAAATGGAGCATCTCACCGCCATCAGAGCATTAAAATTGCATCAGATGCGGCAATATATGCGAATTGGTGCTCCCAGTTTGCAGGCTCAATGACAGAAGACGCCATTTGCATTTTTGCTTCCTTCATTCATCCCCTTTTTTTGTATACATTGTCAAGGCTCATGGAAGAGCTGGTACTAGTACACTAAACGGATCAGGACGCAACAAGACTTCAGCAAAGCTGAAGGCCAAGACAGAGGGAGGCAAACAATGGGCGTGGAGAGGAATGGGGGGGAAGGTGAGGATGCATGGGGTGGACAAGTTAAGATGGATACAGAGGGAACTCTCAAGAGGGAAAACTGAAAATTTGGAAGGACAGATTGGGGTGGGGTGGGGGGAGGGTGGGTTCATGAGGGTAGAAAACATCATGGTTTTGGATATCATGAGAGAGGCGCAGCTGCTTTCTGCCTTGTCGTGGGATGAGGGTACTGTATGACAATGTGGAGTTTTCTGTAAAATAAATAAATAAATAAATAAAGTAAGAGAGGGCTATCCAGAGCATCAGAGAGGTGTTTAAGTAGATGAGGAACAAGACTGGGCTCTAGACTGCATTGGGGAGCTCCAGCCTCCCTTGGGAGAGGGAAGTGGAGGGTTCCATTGATAGTAATACGCATACTGTGTGAGTGGAGGAAGACAGTAACACAGAAATGAAGACAGTCTTGTAAGCCACAGGTAGAGAGCTTGGAAAGCAGGATGCAAGACTTTGTCGAACACCGAAGAAATGTCCAAATGTGTGATTACTGAGGAGTAGCAGCATATCTGCAGTTGATTTACCAGGACGGTATGCAAACAGGAAAGCCTTGACAGCAGTAGCAATGATGAATTCCACGACTTTGCTTGTAAGTGGAAGTAAGCTCACTGGTCTGCGGTGATATTTTCTGACTCCCAGGCCGATGGGAATTGGTCACAGCAGAAGGACAGACTGAATAGAGCAGAGGAAGTGGAAGCAAGAATGACAGAGCAGGACTTGATGCCATCTGGACCCGGCACTGAAGCAGGGCCAATGCTGGACAGAACTTTCTTTACCTTCCTGGGTGGGAACGATACAATGTGCAGTCGACGGTGGACACGAGGGGATAAAATGGTGAAAGAATGGGATGGGTTGCGTACAAAAGATTTGGAGGCAAACTGATTGGACCTCCTGCCTTATCTCAGGCAGTCTCTGCAGCAGTGGCATACTGAGAATGTCTGGCATCCAAGGGCAAAACATAACTCACTCCCCCAAATCCCCAAACCCAGGCGCCATAGACATACGGAAACTTGATCTGTATATTACAATTTCAATCTCTTTCTTCCACATGATCCTTTCTTCCCCTTTCCTCTCCGCCTTTCCTCGGCCATTGGCTCACAGGCCAATGTCGTCATCGTGACATGGCGTAACGGCCCCTGTTCTGTACGCCAGATGCCCACATGATGTGCTGATGTAGCGAATCTGCTCGAGAAGGTTCGTGATCACATGGTTCACTTTCACCGGGACTGCCGGACACCCAGACTGGGGAGGGTTCGTGATCACGTGGTTCGCTTTTACTGGGACTGCCGGACACCCAGACTGGAGAGGGTTCGTGATCACGTGCGTCCCGTGCGCACCACTGGTACCTCGCTATTTTGTTATTTCAATATATCCAATACTGAAAAAAAAGAAAAAGGAATTTCCCAAGGCATGATATTTCTGCTGATATACTAATATTTGATGTCACATTATCACACATGACACAAAGATCTTAATGATCCATAATTTTATGAGAATAGCCAAATTTTGGGCGAACTTGTTAAAATGGTTGTGAATTTGATGCCCCCCGCCCCATCCGGCATCCCGGGGGCGAACGCCCCCCTCTACACCCCCATCAGTATGCCACTGATCTGCAGTAATACCATTTGAGGTGAGGGTGTGGGGGGTGTTGAGGGGGAGCATACACAAGAGACAAACTTGACAAAGTACCACCATGTCACGGTGGAACAGGATTAGTTGGAGAGTTGAGCCTTGAGATTTGCAAGATGGTGTTTTTCTGGCATGCCTCAGGGTTGACATGCACTTGTTGCGACGCTTACTGAATGAACTAAAGTTCCCCTGAGTCGGGTTAGCTTTCCATGTTAAGAAAGCAAGTTGCTTGAATGCAACAGTCTCTTCACAGGATTCAGTGCACCTGTCCTAGATGCTAGAGGTGGATTGAGATAAACAGGTTCATTAGAGAAAATAGGTATTTGTGAAAGTATCCCCCTGCGGAATCAATATCAGGTGCCGTGAAGATGGTAGCCCAATCCTTTTGTGATAGGGCTCATTGAAATCCCTTCCAGTTGGCCAGTGTGAACAGCCATATTCTTCATTGTTGAGGTTGTTCCTTCACAATAGACAGAGATATCAGCCTTGATTTAAAAAATAAAAAATGGTCAGAAGAGCCAAGAGGGGCAGAATAGGAACAGGAGAGTTTCGATGGAAAGTTAGTCATTACTTGGTCTCGGAGGAAGGATGTCCCCATTGCAGAAATCCGGTTCGGGAAGTTTACAGATAGGTTCAGACCCACAGAATCACAACCAGCCAGCAGATTGAAATTGCCGCAGATGACGAACAGGCAGTTGGAATGGATGTGGACGAGCTGATGCATATAAGAGAAAATAAAGATAAAGACAGTCATCATCACAGGATAGATGGTTCGGGTTAGGGTTAAGGAATATATGTTTGTGGAGAGGTACTGTCTATGCAGCCAGAGATATTCCAGAGGGCTTGGAGAAGTTCGTTTTGGGAAGAGACTGGGCAATGGAGTTCTTGATATGCACGGCAACACCACCGACGGAATGGTGGAAAAGCCTGTTAAAGGGAAAGAGAATAGCCAGTGAGAGGGAGAGGAATCAGAAACATCCTGCGAGAGAGATTTTTCTGTTAATCATACAATGTCAGGAGCTGCAGTAGTCACCTGCACGGAGAGATCGGATATATTAGAACAGAGACTTCGAACATTTGTGGACCACACGGTGATGCAGGGGAAGGGGATGGGGGAAGGAAGAGAAGATGAGGAGCGGATGGTGTGTGGGGTTGAGCGTGCTTTGGGGGGATGCGGGATGTGCGCTGGGGTAGGTAGAGCAATGCTTAACCACTCTTTCTTTAAATGCTGAAAATCATGTTGAAAAGACCATTTGAAAACTCATTGATTCAAAAATGAAATTGAAGCAAAGTTGTCTAATTTCACCAGAACAAGTGAATAATACAGATCCTGTGCAACATCTTTGGCCACAGGAAATTGTGTTTTAAGATGAGCTCTTCGTCAGAAGTGCACTGCGAGGCCAATCGTCTTGACTAGCGTGGCCCAGCCAGTCTTTTGCACATTTTGTAACCTTATAGCCTGGAATTAAATTACATTAAATCAGACTTTCTCCACCCTTATTTACACATCGTAACCCACAACTTCGAAGTAAAAAAAAACAAATTCCACAAATTTCAGAAAATTAATTAAAAATACAAAACTAGAATATCTTGGTTGGATGATAAGTGTCCACCCCCCTGAGTTAACACTTTGGTGAAGCACCTTTGACAGCAATTACAGCTGTGAGTCTGTTGGGATAGGTCTCCACCAACTTTGCACACCTTGATTGGCACAATTTTGGTCAAGTTGCGTGGGGAGCGTTGATGGACAGCAATCTTCAAGTCATGCCACAGATTATAATTATCGATTGGATTTAGGTCGGGGCTCTAACTGAGCCACTCAAGGACATTTATCTTTTATTTCCTTCGCCACTCCAGTGTACCTTTGGTTGTGTGCTTCGGGTCTTTGTCATGATGAAAGGTGAACTTCCGTCCCGATTTCAGTTTTCTTGCAGAGGGCAGGAGGTTTTCCTCACGGATCTTTCTGCATTTTGCTCCATCCATTTTCCCTTCTATCCAGACAAGTGCCCCAGTCACTGCTGATGAGAAACATCCCCATAACATGATGCTGCCACCACCATGCTTCACAGTAGGGAAGGTGTTCTTTGGTTGATGTGCTGTGTTGGGTTTGCCCCAAACGTAACGTTTTGCATTTAAGCCAAAAAGTTCCATCTTGGTTTCGTCAGACCATAAAACCTCTTGCCACACGGCTTCATAATCTCCAGAATGCTTTTGTGCAAACCTCAAACCAGACTGAAAGTGGGCTTTTTTAAAAAAAGAAATGGCTTCCTTCTTGCCACCCTACCGTCATACAGGCCAGACTTGTGGAGTGCTTGGGACATAGTTCTCACATGCACGGGGTGACCAGTCTTTGCCATAAAGGCATGTGGTAGCTCTTTCAAAGTTGCCATTGGCCTCTTGGTGGCCTCTCTGATAAATGTAATCCTTGCCTGGTCATCCAGTTTGGAGGGACGGCCTGATCTATGTCGGGTCTTGTTGGTACCATATGCCTTCCACTTCTTAATGATTGTCTTGACTGTGCTCCAAGGGATAGTCAAGGCCTTTGAAATATTTTCACACCCATCCCCCGATCTGTGCCTTTCCACAACTTTATCCTGGAGGTCTTTTGAAAGCTCCTTGGTACTCAGGTCTAGCCCGATTAGATCTGTGATTTGCTGCAGATACCATGTAAACCTGCACTCACCTGATTCATGGTCGGGTTATCAGCACCGAAACCACCTCCCTCACCAGGTTTTTCTGGTGAGGAGGGTGTATAGATATGGACACCCAGCAGCATTAAAAACAAAACCTGTCAATGGGCAGAGGAGCTCCTTGTGAGCAAACGGCCATCCATATCTCGTGCCGAACTGTGTCTGCGGACGTCCTCCTGCAGTTGGGTTACTTTTTTATGAGGTTGGTGGCAGGATTTGTATTCCAGCCTCCATAAAACCCTTCACTCCCCAAAACACAAAAACGTAAAGAAATCTGAAAACCCATTCCGTGGGAGTACCTCCTGTGCAGCTGCCCTCCGTAGGGCAGCTCAACAAATGACGGGATTGGGGCAAAGCCTTCGGGCCCCCCAATCTTTGATGATAGGAGGGAAACCATGCGGTAACATTCCCGGGTCAGATTGCGGGAGAGTGTGTCGGAGTGGTGCTGAAGTGTCATCCACCAGACGGCGGTCTCCTTGGGTTAACCTGAGGCGGTCCCTTCGGGTGGGTGCCTGGAATGTCCTATCCCTGAGAGGATGATCACCTGTCTCTGTTGTCATCTGAGCTCAAGCATTTGGACATCGGTATTGCAGCAATCTGAGGTTCAGAGACCGGATTGCGGCGAGATCATGGCGGGTGGTTACACCTACTATTGGTCTGGTCGCTCTGATGGTTACCATGCCCAAGGCGTTGCTGTAGCTGTGTCCAATGATAATTGAGGTAACACCAGTCAACAAAGTACTATGAGACGAAGGATTCATCACTCTTTGGGTGTCATTTCCCTGGTCTCTGTATATGTTCCGATTGAGGCGAGTGATCTCACGGTGGACACATTCCATGCCGCGCTCGAATCTGTGGTCGATCGGTGCGCCAGGTGAGACACTCTTCTCGTCTTGAGGGATTTCAATGCAGACTGGAACTGATAAGGATGGTTATGGGACATGTGTTAGTCACCTGGGTCTGGAACTGTGAACCAGAACAGCACCATGTTCCTTGACTTTGCAACAAATCATGGACTTAGGGTGGCTGGTTCATGGATTCAGCACCTACAGGCTCATCACTGGACTTAGTGTTCCAACGCTGGTAATGTAGCAAAGGAAATCGACCATGTGCTTGTTGATGGTTGCGAGAGGATGATTCAGAACTGCATGATCTACCGGAGTGCTCAGCTCCTCAATACTGACCACAGGCTTGTTGTCGCAACTCTGAAGTTGCAGCTTAAATCTGGGAGAATGGTACCATCCCAACCTAGGCTGGATGTTGGCAAGCTAGGGACGAGAGGGTAGCTGAGGAGTTTGCAAACAGGCTGAATATATTTTTTTGGGGGGGGGGGGGGGGTCTAGGTTGCTTTGGCGAATCCTGAAGAGCTGTGGGGTGCCTTCAAGACCACAGCCCTTGATGTTGCCGGCAGATGTCTTAGAAATCACAGAAGAATTTTGTCTCTCAAGGGACACTGGATACCATTGACAAGTCACAGGGCCAGCTTTAATGGCAGAGGTATGCTGTTCAGGGAGTTGCGGCGTAAAACTGTACGTGCGCTGAGGGTGGACAAGGAGGCCTATCTGTGAGGAATCTTTGAGAGGGTAGAGCATCACCTGTGGTCAGGTGATTCTCATCCTGCTGACAGGGGAATTCACGTATTGAATTTTTCCAAGCCAATCCCTTGGTGGACTGCAGTTCGAACGGAGGGTGGTGGACTCTTGACAGAGGAGTCCGAAGTGTAAGCTCGCTGGGCCGGTTACTTTGAGCGGCTGTACCAGGCTGATCCACTGGCTGTCGAGTTGAATGTCAGGGGTGTTACCATCTCTATTGCTGACCCTCGAATCAACTGTGATCCACCTTCATTTGTGGAAACACAATCTGTGGTGAACTGGGTGAAGTGGGGTAAAGCTTCTGGGATTTATGGCATCCATGTTGAACTTGTCAAGGCTGGTGGAAATGCTGTACTTGTGTCATTGCATGCAGTTCTGTGCTCTGCCTGGAACACAGGCATCATCCCAACTGACTGGAAGAGGGGTCTTGTCCCTCTCTGGAAAGGGAAGGGAAGGGTAATCGCTAGGACTGCAACAATGACCGAGGGGTGACGCTGCTCCCAGTGCCAGTCAAGATCTTTGCTCGGATAATTCTTGATCGGGTTCGCCACAATCTGCTTGAGCACCAGCACCCAGAGCAGTCAGGCTTGACGCCAAAGAGGTCAACGATTGACCGTATCCTTGCCCTTTCGGTCCTCACCGACTGCAGATGAGAGTTTCGGCAGGGGCTGCTTGCAGCCTATGTTGATCTCTGCAAAACGTTTGATTCAGTACATGGGGATGCCCTCTGGAGGATTCTTGGTCTTCGTGGGGTGCCATCAAAACTGATCAATCTGATGTATGAACCACACTCTATCACCCCATCTCACAGCACTCTCAGTACCAATCTCCAACTTACTTCCAGTTGTTACTGTGGTGTGTAATGTCGATAAGTAATTCATCAATTAAATCGTAAATCGATAAGTAATTAATCGATTAATCAAAAAATCCCGTTTTTGCCAAAGAGCTTCCTAACTCAAAGGATGGCCGAGATATCGCCCAAACAAAGAGAGTAAAAACTGAGTACTGCCTTGCTTCGGCAGCTGGTGATATTATGCATTGCCCAGATATGGAATTGGGAAGGAGCGGTGTGCAACAATAAAATAAAATACAATTAAAAAACTAACCTGAAAAGCATTTTTGGGAGTAATTTTTTAAAAAACAAACAAACAAGCAGTCATAGACTGGTACTTACGAAATCGTCAACTTGACCTCTCACCTTGTCTAATAAAAGCTGTCTCTAGAGAAGGTAGCAACGCAAACCAGAAGTTTCTACGATGATTCTGTACCAACCATCAAAAATCGTAACGTCGACCGAAGCAAAAGTCTCCATTTCTCACGCAATTATTTAATATTATTTTATCAGTCACAAAACCGTAATATTCGGCATCCACCAACAATCTTTATATAATCCGACGGCTTAGCGAGTCAGGCATGCGACGATAACCTTTATTGGGATAAAAAATGACTTTTAAACACCATCTTTATCGAAAACACCGTCAGCGCGCACACGGCAAAACCTTTACGTGACTCAACGACGCGTCTGCTCGAGCGCACTGCACCAGTGACGACCGTGACGCGTCGAGTGAAATATTTTTTATACAATCTTAAAACGTCTCCAAAACATCCGATTTTACCAGAATTTCGACAACCGAGTTTTAAGCGTCCTAAGCGATCGCAAAAACCGAAGACAAAATTAAAATCGAAGTTAAAACGAACTCATAACGTCGAGCGAAGCAAAAAATACTCCATTTCTCCACATGAATTTATGGAATTATGTTTGACCTCACTGTGACCTTGGACCTTTGACCGATTTTGACCAAAATCTAATCAGCGCTAGCCATCACCCTCCTGAATCACGTGGTGTAATTTGACATTGGTAGCTTCTTCCGTCTCGAGTTATTATGCTACACAAACAAACAAAACAAGCCAGTCATAGACTGGTACTTACGAAATCGTCAACTTGACCTCTGACCTTGTCTCATAAAAGCTGTCTCTAGAGAAGGTAGCGACGCAAACCAGAAGTTTCTACGATGATTCTGTACCAAACATCAAAAATCGAATGTTTTGACCTCACGTGACCTTGACCGATTTTTGACCAAAATCTAATCAGCACTAGCCATTCACCCTCCTGAATCACGTGGTGTAATTTGACATTGGTAGTTCTTCCGTTCTCGAGTTATCTGTACCAAACCATCAAAAATCGAATATTTGACCTCACTGTGACCTTGACCTTTGACCGATTTTGACCAAAATCTAATCAGCACTAGCCATCACCCTCCTGAATCACGTGATGTAATTTGACATTGGTAGCTTCTTCCTTTCTCGAGTTATCGTGCCTACAAACAAACAAACAAGCAGTCATAGACTGGTACTTACGAAATCGTCAACTTGACTCTGACCTGTCTAATAAAAAAGCTGTCTCTAGAGAACGGTAGCGCGCAACCAAGAAGTTTCTAACGATGATTCTGTACCAAACATCAAAAATCGAATGGTTGACCTCACGTGACCTTGACCGTTGACCGATTTTGACCAAAATCTAATCAGCACTAGCCATCACCCTCCTGAATCACGTGGTGTAATTTGACATTGGTAGCTTCTTCCGTTCTCGAGTTATCTGTACCAAACCATCAAAAATCGAATATTTGACCTCACTGTGACCTTGACCTTTGACCGATTTTGACCAAATCTAATCAGCACTAGCCATCACCCTCCTGAATCACGTAGTGTTATTTGACATTGGTTAGTTCTTCCGTTCTCGAGTTATCGTTGCTACAACAAACAAAACATACAAACAAACAAACAAACAAGCAGTCATAGACTGGTACTTACGAAATCGTCAACTTGACCTGACCTTGTCTAATAAAAGCATGAATCAGTCAGAAGCCAAGGGGAGCTTGAATTCTGAATTCATTGTGGTCTACGATTTTACACTGTGGTTTGCCAGATAATGAGTCCCAGACAAAAACTAGATTTCTTATAAAAATTCCATTTTTTTTTTTTTTTTTTAAAGTGATCAGTACCAAGCAGGATATGCCAGATAATAGGTGTATTACTTTTCAGAAGAATCTGATAAAAGACTTATTATTTATTATATATATCAGTTATTCATCACTGTTCCAGAATTTCGACAACCGAGTTTTTAAGCGTCCTAAGCGATCGCAAAAACGAAGACAAATTAAAATCGAAGTTAAAACGAACTCGTAACGTGGAGCGAAGCAAAAAATCTCCATTTCTCCATGCAAAACCTTAATGTCACTCACGACGCGTCTGCTCGAGCGAATGCATCTGGGACGACCCGTGACGTCTGCTCGAGCGCAATGCATCATGGGACGACCTTGACGCTTCGAGTGAAATATTTTTTATTCAATCTTAAAACGTCTCCAAAACATCCGATTTTTACCAGAATTTCGACAACCGAGTTTTAAGCGTCCTAAGCGATCGCAAAAACCGAAGACAAAATTAAAATCGAAGTTAAACGAACTCGTAACGTCGAGCGAAGCAAAAATACTCACATTTCTCACGTTAATTTACGGAATTATGTTTGACCTCACTGTGACCTTGACCTTTGACCGATTTGACCAAAATCTAATCAGCATAGCCATCACCCTCCTGAATCACGTGGTGTAATTTGACATTGGTAGCTTCTTCCGTTCTCGAGTTATCGTGCCTACAAACAAACAAACAAACAAACAAACAGGAAACGGTAGTCATCAATATACTTACGAAATCTTTAGATTTCGTAAGTAACAAACATACAAACAAACAAAAACAAACAAGCAGTCATAGACTGGTACTTACGAAATCGTCAACTTGACCTCTGACCTTGTCTAATAAAAGCTGTCTCTAGAGGAGGTAGCAACGCAAACCAGAAGTTTATACGATGATTCTGTTACTAAACCATCAAAAATCGAATGTTTTGGATGTTGACCTCACTGTGACTTGACCTTTGACCGATTTTGACAAAATCTAATCAGCGCTAGCCACCACCCTCCTGAATCACGTGGTGTAATTTGACATTGGCAGCTTCTTCCGTTCTCGAGTTATAATTTTTTTGGATGTTTGACCTCACTGTGACCTTGACCTTGACCGATTTTGACCAAAATCTAATCAGCACTAGCCATCACCCTCCTGAATCACGTGGTGTAATTTGACATTGGTAGCTTCTTCCGTTTCTCGAGTTATCGTGCCTACAAACAAACAAACATACAAACAGAAACGGAAGTCATCAATATACTTACGAAATCTTTAGATTTCGTAAGTAACAAACGAATAAAAGAAAACAATGCCTAAGTTTGTGGAAGAGCACAAAATGAAGCATTAAACTGAGATTTTTGTTCATCATAAATACATTAATACCCAGATAGCACACCATAACATTTGTTTATGGGGTGCTAGATTGGGGTACCTGGCCTTGCCGGTGCCGTCTAATGCTGTTTTTTGTGGGGGGGGGGGGGGCTAAAACAACTCACTACACCCAATGGAGAAATAGGGTCACAAATCACTTAATATTACATAGCTCGAAAGGTTGAGGCACTATATAGAATGATTAAAAAAATATTTTTTTAAAAAATAATTTTTAAACCATTCTTTCAAAAGATTTTTTGTTGTTGTTGCCTAAAACACTCCCTGGCACTCACTGCTAAAGATCTGAAAGTTTGACGAAGATGCATTTGGCCATCTTGGAAAAATGGCGACAGACAAAGTACACAAAGCTCAGGATAAATTACAATATAAACGAGGACACTCAGGAGAGCACATACCTCCGCCAAGCTGATTAGTTTACGCTTTGTATCCACCAATAGGCCAGATCTGGATTCGGACCTGAACTAAAATTTAAATCGGCTTGTTCTCGTCACCCAACTAACTCATCCAGGTTTCATCCGAATCCGTCCATAACTGTGAGAGATGGGACCAACAACGATATATTGCAGGATATCTCGAATGGTGAAAAATCATTAAAAAAAAAAAAAAATTCTCGGGTTTGAGATTTTGGATCTTGACCAAGTCGATTCATTTCGGTGTCAAATACCCAACCCTCCACAATTTCGTCGAATCTACACCCAAATTTTGGAAATGGTCACCCAAACAGGGCTGAAACACATTCCGTCACCTTTCGCCTTGGCCAGAGAGACTAACTAACGCTTGTAAGAAAAAAACCAAAAAAAAAAATAACATAATCAACATAATACCAACTAAGATTAAAAATATAAAAAAGACACAAACATCACACAACACACACAACACCCACACAAAATTGAATATCAACTTTATTTGACGAACATTATGTAAAACAATTCAGGACACATTCAGCTTCAACCTGATATGTCGATATAAACATGTGACATTTGGGGAAGGAGAAATGGATTCGTCCAAACAAGTGGGCTGGTAGGATAGCCTAGAGGAATGTACACTGGACCGGAGCTACGGGTTATAATCTCGACCCAGTTGTAACCGATCATCCTCATGTTTTGCATGCACGGCGAGGCGTCGATGCGTGTGCCGTCCCTCGGACGGACGTTAAACCAGGCGTCCCATCTGCCAGCACGAGTTAGGGGACGTTAAAGTCCCACGGCCACGGTGCCTTTCAAGAAGAGGCAAGTTATTATGAGCAGCCAAAACAAATACCAAAATGCTACCTGAACCGACAGGGGGCACTGCATCAGAGGCACAGCTGCACATTAAATGACGATCCAAACAAGTGCTCGAGTACAATATGGATTTCCTGCAGAGCACTGAAATGTTCGTTTGTGGCTAAAGAGTTTGAAAACGATAAAGATACACGTGATCACTGGAATGCATGCATATTTAACAATGAGATAATTTACACAGTTGCACCTGGTTTGGACAATTTCACCTTTATGAGGTTATACATAACTAAGGGTTTGTATGTGTGGGTAAAAAGCGTTAAAACTCAGCTTAGGTGGCATCTAAATCAGTGAATTCATCCAGAGTTTTGAAATCCACGATAGGACCATCTTTCAAGTCTTATTTGCATCCTTCCTGTATATTGAAATCCCATCACTGCCACTGCTGTCAGAGCAAGATGGATAGCTGCCGAATGAATGGAACACACTGCCATGTTACCTGAATGAAGTTTTCATGGTTAAAACAATTTCGTGCGTTCTACTCAAGCAAAAATCATTCCAGCTTATTGGTGTAGTGAGTAGTGATGAATAATAATTTAAAAAACAACAACAAACAAACAAACAATAAAACAGCATTTGGATCCAAAAACAAGTTTGCAATCTGTCGCAATGAAGGTGATGGTATGAGGTCATAGGCAGCCTATGTGGGATAACCACTCGGAGGCTGTACGGGTCTATGAGCTTCAAAGCCTGAGGGAAGACAGGAAGAAAACAATACCAACAGTACAAGCTCAGACTTCACCAGCTTCTTGGTAAAAGGAGAAATTAAATACTCATTTCCTGACAACCTAGTATCTGGAGTTGTAAACAAAACAGCAAAAGAGGAATCATTATTGAGAACTTCCATATCGACTCTGCGAGAGAGAGAGAGAGAGAGAGAGAGAGAGAGAGAGAGAGAGAGA
>CM068954.1:190035138-190067899 GCA_035128595.1 Eptatretus atami | reverse complement strand
AAAAAAAGAAAAAGAAAAAAAACCCCCAAAAAACAAGACAACACTGTGCAATGAAATGTTATGACTACATCCTGGTATACTGACAAGTTTGCTGCTTAAAACAAAATCTAACAAGATAGCCATTCTGAGTTTGCTCTTTAAAGTGAATCCGATGAAGTTTCCCAGCGTTTCATTGAAGACAAGGGACAGCATACGGACCATGGAAACAAACACTGCATGTGCATGAATGTACGCTCTGTGTAGGAGGTGTACAATTGTTTAAACAAGTCAGTAAAATGATGAAGACCACCACAACATTTTCACGAGCGTTTCCCTGAATATTACAAATCATTAATCTCAAAAACAAATTCACAACAAATATTTTTCTGATTTCACATTTACCAAAGTTTTTGTTTCCCATGCATCTTAAAACACCAAAACGAGCAACAACAGAACAAAGTAAATCTTCAAAAATAAAATAAATAAATAAAATATGATGTACCTGCCATGGGTTCATATGGTGGAGGTGCTGCTGGGTATGTGGGGTAAAGTGGGCCTTGAGGGTATGGCTGCACTGGAGGGTAGGTGGCAGCAGTCGGGAAGCCTGGTGCTGAAGGATATACCGGAGCCATTGGGTAAGTGGGCGCTGGGTAAGACGGGCCGGATCCATATGAAGTGTACGTTGTTGCTGGAAAGGGCTGGGGATAAGGACTTTGCACTGATGGTGTTCCCATGTTGAACTGCTCAGCTGCAGGTAAAGGAAAATAGGAGGAATAAGAAGATAGTTTTAGAAAATTACCCCCGTGTGGGGGTGACGGTCATCTCTATAATGTTTTTTACTATCATAATCGATGAACGCGTTGCCAAGATATCTCCTAAAATGACAGACTAGATAGGTTTTGAAAATGGCGACTTTCACAACTTTCCGTGACCTTGACCCTGACCTCGAAAATATGTCGTTGGGTATCACTCATCGACCTCTACCCACATACCAAATTTCATCAAGATCGGAAGTAAAAAGTTTTCTTTGTACCGGGAGGTGTTTTTGACCATCTTCCAGGTTACGTGGCGGCCAAACGGGACAGAAATTCAAAAATCTGTCCGGTTAGTACAAGATAATATTTTTACTATCATAATATCAATAAACAGTTGCCGAATATCTTGTAGAATGGCAGACGAGATAGGTTTTGAAAATGGCGATTTTTATAACTTACGTGACCTCGTGACCTCGTCCCTGACCTTGAACCCGGACAAAAGTTATATCGTTGTGCAACAACTCATCGACCTCTACCCACATACTAAGTTTCATCAAGATCGGAAAGAAAAATTGTTGACCGTCGGACGGACGGACATTTGGTCCGGCTTTATTAGGTCATCTCGGTAGAGATG
Source organism: Eptatretus atami (assembly GCA_035128595.1). Classification (NCBI taxonomy): domain Eukaryota; kingdom Metazoa; phylum Chordata; class Myxini; order Myxiniformes; family Myxinidae; genus Eptatretus; species Eptatretus atami. The sequence continues at coordinate 190,066,531 of CM068954.1, read as the reverse complement.
ACCTAAAAAGGAATTACAGCTGCAATTAAATCCCAAAGAGACTTTAATTGCTACAAAATATTAATGAATGCAAAGTGGGTTTTTTTTTTGTTTTTTTTAAAAGGAATATTATACGGTACCTGTTCATCTGGAAAAACAAGCTCAAATGAGCTAAGATCCTCGTCCTCTTAATGATGACCGTCATAAAAACGAATATGACGTCATTGTGATGTATCAGGTTTGCGATAAATTATCTGTGCTAATGCCCGGCTTGATTCCCGCAAACAAAATTCAAACAGCTTGCCTAGTTTCGGAGATAATGGTATAGGCGATTTCCATTAGCGGCAATATCATGTCAACTTTTTTTCTCGGAGAATTTCCAAAATCGGAGATGGTTACTGCCTGCGCGTGGGCTTTCTGCATATACATGGTAAGTTTCACGAAGATCCGATGAAAACTCTGGGTTGTGAAACAAAAAATGTCCAAAAATAGGAATGAAGTCATAGAAATTGATATGACGTCATAGTGATGTATCATATGTGTGGCAATTCATCTCTGCTAATGCCCTGTTCGATTCCCGCAAACAGAATTCAAAAAGCTTTCCTAGTTTCGGAGATAAGATAATACTCAGATGCGGCTGCTAATGGGATTACACTATTGACACCGATTTTCCAATGTCAATACACTTCAGAGCTGTGAGTCACAGGCAACCTAAGACTTCCCACAATGCTGCAGTTGCATCAAAACAAGTGAAACGTTTGCAAAGAATGGGACATTGTGTGTATAAAATGTGGCTTCAAGTATGTCCAAATGTGCCACAATGTTCGAGCCAGGATCCAAAAACCAATCAGCGTGATGGTTTTCCACACATTGATTGTTCAGCAAATTGTCCAATTGCAGAATGACAATTTGGCAACCATTTTTGTTGGAGCGAGCTGGTTGTACACAGCCTGTGGTTTGAGCATTACAAATCGCCACTGGAACATGCTGCTTTTTGTCCTCCAATCCTTGGGATATACGGCCTACATACCTGACATCGCACCGGCATTGAAGCTCATAGCGTTATTCAATTGTGTGGTAGGAAGCATATTTCTGGATAGGAGGGTGCATCTTGTGTGTTGTAAATACCGCCCGTGTTATGACTGATAGCAGCACGATACCACCGCTCGAATGAGAAATTTTACTTATTGAAGGACGGTTTATGTAAACTGGAAACATCTCAGGTCCCCAAGATAGCTTCCTTCACCCAGTCGGCAATTTTGTGCGATACTCACACACAACAATGACTTGCGCAGGGTAGCCATAATCACGCAGAATGGCTTTGATGAGATCGATTTCCACGACAAGCTTGCAGGATGAAAAGATGGCCAAGGCTCTATTCACAAGGGTGTTGATGAAGGCAATCTTGAATGTGGGACTCAATGAGTACCACTGTGTATACTACCCAGAAGTGATTGTGAAATATAAATGGGTTTATCAGATGATCCTTCTGTAGAAATAAGGGTACACGATTTACCCAGACAATGACAAATTGCATTTGTCACACACATAATAGATCCTTTCCAGGTCAGCAAAGGGAACCAGCTACTGCCATCCTGTCAAAAGGATGGAGTACAATATGGCATAAATTAAAGTTATCTGCAAAGAGGGTTATCTAATGCATCAGACATAATTCAAGTCAAGGAACAAGACTGCCCCCAAAATGCTGCCTCAGGGAACTCCAACCTCGACTCTGAGAGATGACTGGATTCCACTGAAAGCTATGGCTGACTGCATGAGTAGAATTCCGCAAGCCAGGAATGATAGTAGCCTTGAATGCCACAGGCAAAAGGTTTGGCAAGCAAATTGGGTTGCCAGATTGTACTGAATTCCCTACACATGTTCAGAGAAAACAATGACTTCACATTGAACAGAGCCTCCATCCATTGTTGGGAGAAAGCAGTGGGATGTCCAAAGTTGACCAAATGGGGCAGAACCCAAACTGATGATCAGAGAAAAGCTATAACGATCGATTATATTACGCTCTTTACAATTGGGAGTAGGTTTAATCGAGACACTGAAAATCAGGGACATACCGCGAGTGGAAACAGTCTGTTAAACACAATATCCAAAGCAGCAGTGGCAACCTGCAAGGATAGATCCGTGATGTTGGAAATGGACAGCTTGAATGTTGGAGGTCGACATTGTAACGTACCGGTGAGGAGTAGGAGTTGGGGAGGGGTATCAGGACATGTGAGAAGATGTGTGGAACAGGCATGAAGAAGTTAATGGTGGCAAACCGGGTTTCTTTTCTGGATCCCAAGTTCAAAAAAACAAAGACAAGCATCATGATCAGGGTGGACTGATGGGTAGATAAAGCCACAAAAACCAGTGCTACATGAATGCAACAGGGCATGGGGCAGGTGTTTGAGGAATCCAACATGTACGTGGAAGGGGCGGTTTAAAAAAAAAAGAAGAAAAAAAAGCTTTCTGGGATAGACAACAAGGGAAGGGTGAAGGGATATAAAACATTGTAAATAGTCATTTCAAACAGAAGTTTTTGGTAAAAAGGAGGATGACAAAGAATGAATGAGGGAAAGCTTAATAGGGAAGTAGGGCCATTTTCATACCTGAACGAAACCCCTTTTAAAACACAGAGAACTGTAACTAACCAAACTCCGTGGAGGAATGGTTAGAGCATCTGTTTTGAATCTGGGAGGTCGGTGGTTCGAACCTGACCCTGGCCAAATCATATCAAAGACTTAAAATTGGCATGTGCTGCTTCCTTGCTCGACGATCAATTAAAAAAAAAATAAAAGGATAGAACAAGGGCAAACAACCAAACAACCATAAACAACCAAAACAACCTAACCACTGCACAGGCATTGAAGTTTCTCGGAGGACAACTCATAATAAAATACAGTTAACCCTCCAATATCGTGGGGGGTTCCGTTCCTGGAAAATTTTGCGGCAGTTAAAACCACAATTGTGGAAACCATGGGGCAATGGAAAGACGGGAAGGGGTGGGGGGGGGTGAGTTAGGTTCCTGCATTTCAAGAAAATGGTGAGGAAGATCGACGGCAGCCAGCAGCCAGAAATAAACTTATCACTTTTGAGATAAACACGTAAATTTGTATAAGCTCATTGTAACCACTGATATTAAATATCGGTACCTTCCGGGTGACGTAGAAAGGTAAAATTTTGCATGCCAATGGACATCAAAGCCGGTACCACCAGGGAAAAAATAAATAAAATAAAAAGTAAAAAAAATAAGTCACAGAACTTTCAGAAAGCATCTGTAAATGAAAATATAAATAAACTAGAAGGGCACTCAGTGGAGTGCATACCTTCACCACGTAATGCCTGATCCACGAGAACATATTGGGCCCAATCCATTTTTGAAATATCGTCCTGTGTATAGCATGATATCGTTTTTGGCCACATCTCTCAATGGTGAAGAATCAATTTATTAATTAAATAATTATTGTATCCAGATCCGGATTCCGATCTTCACCAAAATCGAATCAATTTGTCGTGGTCATACACCCATCCTGTCCACCGAGTTTCATCTGAATTCATCCACAACTTTTTGAGACCGTGCTAAATTATATGTATATATATATATTTATAAAATTGACCCCTCCCATGCTCCTCGAGCCAAAGTAGCTGGATAAAGCAACCCAAGAAGACTTACACAAGGTAAGTGCTAAGCACTGTTTCGAACCCTTTCCAGAGTTCCTCAACAACTATAAAGACGTTCACACAAAGTAAACACATGACAATCCCAATGCTATTAACTCCCCTCAGCAACCACACCGGTTTCATCACTTATTTGCGAATCATCAGTTTTTGACGTTTGCACGTGGTCCATGCTTGAGAGCCTCATTGGTATGCAGTGCTGTGTACGCTATCACTGATGATTCAACGATCAACGCATTTCGTTCGGAAGATCAACGCACTTCGTCCCGTTTGACCCATTAGACATGAGGGAAAGGTCTAACTGTAGGTATATTAATGAAATAACTGTCTGGGGACCACTGAATGATGGATGCCATTGCCTTGGAGGCATGCGGTTTCCAGAACCGCAGCAATATTATATATGTATGTATGGACGTACGTACATCATATATATATAGAGATAGATGACAGAACCGCAGCAATAATATATATATATATATATACACAGAGAGAGAGAGAGAGAGAGAGAGAGAGAGAGAGAGAGAGAGAGAGAGAGAGAGAGAGAGTTTAGCCCCATATCTCAATGGTGACGAATCACTTAAAAAAATTACCAGATCCTGATCTGGATTTTCACCAAAACTGAATCAGTTCTTCCTCGGCACACACCCAATGTGTCCAGCAAGTTTCGTTTGAATCCGTCCACAACTTTGAGATATCGTGCTATATATCGGTTTAGCACTATCTCTCATGGTGAAGAATCACTGAAAAAAATTTCAGTAGTCGGATCCAGATATTCACCAAAATCTAATCAGTTCGTCCCACACCAACAACCATCTCACCAAATTTCATCCGGATCCAGCCACAACTTTTTGAGATATCCTACACAGACAGACAGACAGAGACAAACACAAAGCCAAAGACAAAGACAGAGAGGGGGTGAAAACAACCTCCTTCACCCTCTGTGGCTGAGGTAATGAAAAATCAAATGCAAGTGAGTGGGGAGAAGGGGGAGTGGGGGTAGGGGTGAGGGGAGGTGATTGGAAAAGCAACATTAGCTTTAAAATGAAGTCACCTGCAGCATTGCAACAATTATTTTAGAGCAACACTTAACCACCATACCTTGAACCCTGATCCTCCCTGCTTGGACAGGAAGCTGCGAGGTACGGCGTCCTCTTCCAGAATAATCCCGTGTTGTCGATGTTAAAAACCTGCTTCAGCACCTTGATTTGTTTCATGAGCCACGGTTGAGAATGAAGCACGAGAATGGAGATTCGAGTCTGGGTGTCGGAAATCGAGCGTTTGGGAATGAGGTTCGAATACGCAGTTGGATAATGAAGGTTGGAGAATGGGAATGAGGTTTGAAGGATAACGAAAGTTTAGGAATGAGGTAGAGTGCAATGGGGAAGGTTCTATCTCCAATCATTGACCCTGTAATGGCAGACCTTACAGATGCCGCATTTTCTCCGAGCCAGCCAAACAACTTGATCCTTTCGCCAATCACAACCTTTGTCTGCCTTTTGGCACAACCGTCCATCGCTTTACATTTGGGCTCCTTAAAAACGGTGCGCGAGAAACACAAGGCTCATGATGGGAGGTAATCGGACACGCACGCACGGGATGGACGCAAATGATGACATCTCAAAAAACCACGATTGGTTGGAAGGAAATACCGCGATAAAATCTGAACACAATAGGTTACCCGCGATATTTGAGGGTTTCCTATACCATAGATTTGTTCAAGAGATTTGCACAGATTTAAAAAAAGCCGAGCAGAAAGTTTTGATTTCAAACAAAGTGTTCGGAGATAAAGTTTGAAGTGAAAATGGCTGCAAGTCAAAGACAAATAAAGAGATATTCATAATATTTAAAATAAAACCAGATAGAAAGAGGTGAAAAGCAGGATTATAGATAACTAATGAATAGGGAGACAATTAAGAATAAAAACGAATTTACATTCATGTGTGTGTTTGTGACATTATAATACTCAAGAGGCCATCATTAGTCTTTGAGGGAAAACAGGGTATTTTTGCAAATCAGTGGAAATAACTGGAGCCCATGAAGATGTTATAATACCTAAAACCTTTTCACCATGTTATAAAGATGTCTGCATATTCTATAAGCATGCAAGTATTACCTTTACGATTCTATCAAATCTCCAGTAAACACAGATGTATTGACTGTGTGAATCAATTTGTTCAATCACTTGAAATTTAAACTCAGACATTTCCTCACAGTGTTCAGAATGAAATGATGAAACAAGAAACAGACACAGAGACACGCCTTGCAATTAATATGGATTATTTTTTTGCCAACACAATAAGATTTCAAAAAGTATGTAGAAAATCATGCAGACAAGACAAAGGATGAACTGACTGTTGCTTTGCAAGTGTTGTCGACGGCACAGGCGATGCAGCAGACAGCAAGAGCACATGAAGCAGCAGACTATGATCGAGATGATGGCGAGGAAGGCGATTACGCTCGTCACGATGCCCACCACAGTACTGGCACTGCTGTGGAAAGAACACCCCTCTGCCTCACATTCCAAGTCCCCCAGAGCTTTACATCATGCATTTCACAATTCACACTTATCACACATTTGGTACCGAAAATAACTCACAGCAATTACCAGTTTTTGAATGTTTGAATAGAATAACAAACTGCATAATAGAGATGAAACATTTCAAAGTCCTTTCAAAGAAGTTTTAGTGAAACACAGACTGGCTCAAACAGCTTAAGAAAACCAAAGTCGTGATCACTGAGATGAGCAGAGGTAGAAACAATGCAATGATGCAAGGTTTAACAAGAACAAGGAAGTAAATTAAAACAATATGCAGTGCATATTATATATATATTACAGCTCTGGAAAAAATAAGACACCACTCCAAAAAATTTAAATCAGATCTCTACATGTATGGCAGCCATTCCATTCCAGTGTCTGTTGAATTCCAACACAGCACACCTCATTTTACTTAGTAGGTACTGATTAGGTGATCACCTGAACGAATCTTATTTAACAAGAAAAGTATAAAAACCACTGCTGTGGTCATCACTATCCTCTTGCAATAGGACCAGCTGGATGGCAAAAACAGTGCTAGTAGTACCTCAAAAGTAATTGGAATCAAAAAAATAACTATTGACCATGCAAAAGAGTTGAAAAGAAAAGTTTTGAGTGAGGAAAAGAAGGGTTCAATTTCGGCTTTGTGGCAGAGGGATACAGTGAGCGTCACGTTGCTTCCATCCTTAAATATCAAAGACGGTGGTTCATAAGAACAAGGTCAAGCAGCAGACATTGGGACAACAAAGCTACAGACTGGCAGAGTGCGAAAACGACTTTCCACTGACCGGGATGACCGCCAACTCATTCGAATGTCACTCAACAACCGTAGGATGACATCAAGTGACCTACAAAAAGAATGGCAAACGGCAGCTGGGGTGAAGTGCACGGCGAGGACGGTTCGAAACAGGCTCCTAGGGGCAGGCTGAAGTCGTGCAAAGCTAGAAAAAAGCCCTTCATCAATGAGAAGCAAAGAAGAGCCAGGCTGAGTTTGCAAAAGACCATAAGGAATGGACCGTGGAGGACTGGAGTAAGGTCATCTTCTCTGATGAGTCAATTTTCAGCTTTGCCAACACCTGGTCGTCTAATGGTAAGAGGAGACTGGAGAGGCCTACAAGCCACAGTGTCTCGACCCACTGTGAAATTGGTGGAGGATCGGTGATGATCTGGGGTGCTTCTGCAAGGCTGGAATCGGGCAGATTGTCTTTGTGAGGACTCATGAATAAGCCACGTACAAGGTTGTCCTGAAGAACACTTGCTTCCTTCTGCTCTGACAATGTTCCCCAACTCTGAGGATTGGTTTTTCCAGCAGGACAATGCTCCATCCACACAGCCAGGTCAATCAAGGGTGGATGGAGGACCATCAGATCAAGACCCTGTCATGGCCAGCCCAATCTCCAGACCTGAACCCCATGAAAACCTCTGGAATGTGATCAAGAGAAGATGGATGGTCACAAGCCATCAAACAAAGCCGAGCTGCTTGAATTTTTGCGCCAGGAGTGCATAAAGTCACCCAACAGCAATGTGAAAGACTGGTGGAGAGCAAGCCAGACACATGAAAGCTGTGATTGAAAATCAGGATTATTCCACCAAATATTGATTTCTGAACTCTTCCAAGTTAAAACATTAGTATTGTGTTGTTTAAAATGAATATGAACTTGTTTTGTTTGTATTATTTGAGTCTGAAACACTGAATCTTTGTTGTTATTTTGACCAGTTGTCATTTTCTGCAAATGACAATATTTTATTTGAAATTTGGGAGAAATATTGTCAGTAGTTTATAGAATAAAACAAAAATGTCATTTTACTCAAACACATCTATCTTATAATTCCAGCAATGTGTGTGTTTGTGTGTGTGTGTGTGTGTGTGTGGTGACCGCTGTTTCTCGACAACCACTGGTCCGATCTAATTGAAACTTGCCAGCTATATTGCTGGAGACCTGAGTATGTGCCTTTTCAAGGTTTGATATTAATCGGACAAGTGCTTCCCAAGTTATGGCCATTTATTTACCAAAACATGACAAGACACGTTGCTGCGTAGGCGTGGCCGATGGGAAGGGCGCCATTTAGTTACGTGGCGTAGGAGTGGCAATGGTCAATGGCAGCGAATGTCATGGCAAGCAAAGACAGGGAGGTAAACTTATTATTGATTTTATATAAACTCTGTGAGTGTAAGTATCACAGCAGTTGTTACTTCAATACAAGCGATAATTCGTGGAATGCATGTGAACATTCCGTACGGGCACGCACTACTTCCGATAGTGATGACTTACTGTATTCTAATAATTTCTCGATTTATTATGCGCATTTATAGATAAACACAATGCCCCAATCCAGTCGTCGTTTACGAGAGCGAAGGACGGCCTGTGTGGTTGTTTCTGGCACGAGGTTTGAAAGTTTTTTTTTTTTTTTTGCATGTACGGCCACGCACATAGCACGTACTAGTACCTATAAATAGTAAACCAGAAAAACTGATAATTTTGCAGTGGTCTCTTAATTTTTTCCAGAGCTGTATATATATATATATACATATATTTTAATCCACAATTTGAGGAATTAAGACAGCTCAAAATAATTACAGGTGGTTAGTGTAGTAGATAGTAGAAAAATCGTGCAAATTATGATACAAGCATCAAATTTGGCATTTCTGTTCTGCAGGGCTTTCTGATCAAATCTGCCCGATTGGCCATTTGAAAATCCAAATTTTGAAAAAAAAAAAAAATAACTTCAAAAAAGTTTGAAGTCACAGCTGGCTGAAATTCTTGAAGCGCAAGTGAACATCCCAGACAGAGAACCAAGAGAGATGCAGTCATCATTGATGGCTCAGCACTTATCAATGCCCACCTCCACACACTTCAAAATATTTGATGACTATGCTAAAGAAGACATCATCCCAAAGGTAGAATCCTATGGTGCCAGGTACGAGAGGGTGGACTAGTGTTTGATGTGTACAAGAAGTCAAGTCTGAAGTCCGAGGCAAGGTCGAAAAGGGGCAAGGAATCAGAAGAAGAGTGACAGGAACCAGTAAGACCCCAAGTAACTGGAGAAGCTTTCTTCGAGATGACAGCAACAAGACTGAGCTGTTTCACTTCCTTGCGGAAAAGATGTGTGAAGCACGGACGACAAGCACAGTCATTGTCACAAAAGGAGAAGATGCATTAGCAACACAAGGAAGTCACTGGATGCTGTGTCTCCACGTTGTCATGAAGAAGCTGACACTCGAATATTTGTACACGCCAGGGATGCAACGACGGATGGTAGCAAGTCCATTATCATTAAGGCTAATGACACGGACGTACTAGTCATAGCAATCTGTACTGCCATCCTTACAGGAACTAGGTCTTGAGAACATGTGGATTGCCTTTGGACAAGGAGCCAAGGCACGATGATTCCAGTCCATGAGGTAGTTTCTGCAATGGGCCTGAGAAAGCTAGAGGGATCCCATACTTCCATGCGTTCACTGGATGTGACGTCGTGTCTGCCTTCCGCGGTAAAGGGAAGAAAACTGCATGGCAGACTTGGAACGTCTTTGATGATGTTTCTGAAACATTCACCAATCTCAGCCAGCATCCAACATTGATTCGTGATCTTGACTTTTTGAAGTTTTTTTTTTTCTTCAAATTTTTCAAAATTTGGATTTTCAAATGGCCAATCAGGCAGATTTGATTAGAATCCCCTGGAGAACAAATGTCCAAATTTGATGCTTGTTCATCATTTGCACGATTCCTCTCAAAAATTGCTGTTATCTGCCCTAGGTGTCATGAGGTGGTGCCACTGTTATTGTGAAAACAAGGGTCTAAACTCCAAATGATTCATCTGTCAGGAATCAAGCCTGGTGTTGGCTTGATGGTTGGGGTGGCCGACTTAAGATCTTAGGGTCTAAGTTTGAGCCACATTGTGCTGTTGAACAACACCAGGTGGATCGACTCAGCCCGTCATCCTTCCGAGTTCGAAAAAAAAAAATAAGTACCAGCTTTCTGGAACCAGGGGCACTGCAATCAGCGGCAACACGCAGATATGAAATGTTACAACAGTGTATCATTAAATTATGTATTCTCTAACTATTGTGTATTGTTTGGCAGACACAAACAGTGGTAATTGGGGTAACAAATATCTCAATCTCAATATCGCTGAATTCCGTAATGCCTCAAAAGACATGGATTTAGGAATTTAAACTTCAGGCCATCATTATGGAAACCATCCCTTGTTTGTTTGTTCGTTTTTCCTACAAGGTCCAAGGTTCAGAGGAGCCTCCCTGGATAAAATAAAAATGGAATCGCACACACATGAATACAAGCTGGAGGGTTAGTCAGAGGATTAAAATTTTTTTTAAGGTGACTTGTTCAAGATCTTAGGGTCCAGACACTCTCAACCAAGGGTTGGCAACGTACGGCAGGTGCGCCATGAGTGGCACGAACAATAAAAGTCGAATTAACGGCAAATAAACCAAGTTGGAAAAAATTAAAAAAAAAATTAAAAACCTGATTTAAAACTATGCTTGACTGCTCTGTCGAGCTCTAAAATAAAAATAAAAATAAAAACAACAATACAAGAGCTTTCATTGGGTAGCATTACGAAGAGTCTAAATTATGCTTTGCAATGAAAACTCCGAAAAAAGAAGAATGGTTCAGTTTGTTTATTTACTACATTATGTTTCGTGGGGCCAAACCCATCTTAATTCACAAGAAATCTCACAACAAGTCCCACTGATCAGTTTTTTGGACAAATTGGCATTTCCGAAGAAAGCCAAATTCGATGTTTGCTCATTTCAGCCTTCTAGGAGAGACGAATAAGGATTTGTTCAACATTAAGACCGTGCTGCATGTACTCTATATTGTGAGAGCGGTGTTTGCCGCACATCAAGTACCCGACATTTTCAAAGCACGAGAAACACTTCAAGGATGAGGCGGACAAGGCCGAGTAAAATGGGCTATAGCGAGGCACAGAAAGCAAAGCAGTGTCTTTACTAACGTCCATGTCAATAAAAATCAAGACACAGAGGGAAGTTCCAAAATGGCACAATGTGTTGCAAAACATGGAAAGCCATTTACAGATGGGGAATATACAAAAGAGGCTTTTCTCAGTTTTTCCAGATGATTTGTTCAATGGTTTGCCCAATAATCCCCAGAATTAAATAAATACACGTGTCTGCCAGATCAGTGGAGAGACGAGCAAGCAAAATGGCACAAAACGTTAAACAGATGGTAGCATTAGAAGATGCAGTGGTATTTAGTGTCACGCTTGATGAGTGTCTGGATATCAATGATGTACCACGATTAGCAGTTGTTGTGAGATACTGTGACTCAGACGAAGCTCGAGAAGTGGTATGCTGCCTAAAACCCCATGCATGGCACAACAACAAGGGAAGATATAGTGAAGACGTTTGTCAATCATTTTGCGGAAAAAGAGGAATTGAAATCACAAAAACATTCTCTGTGACAACAGACGGTGCCCCTGGTCTGGTCGGAAAACAGAAGGTGTTTGTGAAGATCATCGAGGATCTAATTGCATTCTATTATTCATCAAGAAAATATAATTGTGCGAAGATTTCTAATTCTGAGCTTAATAATGTGATGACTGCAGTGGTGAAGATGGTGAATTTTCTTGCGGCTCGATCTGCCTTGACGCACAGGCAGCTTAAATTCTGCTTGAGGACTTGTACAAGGACATTCCGCTTCACAGCAATGTTCATTGGCCAAGCCGTGGGAAGGTTTTGGCTTGCTTTGTGGACTGTCTTGAGGCAATAAAGATATTTTTGTCAGAGAAAGGTGAAAACTACCACAATCAAGTTCATGGCAAATGGGTCATGCAACTGATGTATCTAACTGACCACCACGCATCTCAACTCAATCAACCTCTGTCTGCAGGGTGCAGGCTAAACTGTTTGGGTCTTTGAAACATGGAAGGCATTTCTTGCGAATGTTGCCGTTTTTAGCTCACCTGGACTTTAGTCAGGTGAGCTTATGCGATCGAGCAGTGTCCACAGGTGAGTGAATGAGTCAGTCAGTCAAGTCAACACTTCAGCCATTATCACTTGAACCAAATACACAATTTTGATGAAATTTGGCTATAAGCTTCATATCTGATGCCGAATGCATCAAATTCTGCGCTCATTAAGGGGGTGAACGGGGGGCAGGGGGGTTTGACCCCCCCCCCCCCCAACAATAGATATTTGCTCTTTTCTCCAAAACTACACACAATTTCAATGAAACTCAACCACAAAAATAGGAATTGACCACAACCTTCATCACCCATGATGTACCAAAGTTTGTTCACGGGATTTAAAAAAAAATCAGGGTCCAAGGGGGTCTGTGTGACTGTTGCTCCTGATCCAGGTGAGCTTCAGGACAGGCAGTCCATTTTTTTTTTCTCATGACATTGACATAGCGGCTTTCCGCTATTTCCAACATCTCAAAGAACTATCGACACATCGCACCATCAGTGTTGCTGAGATTATAATGTACATGAAAGAACTCGCATCAGAATTTTCTGTACGATTTCAAGATTTCCAACGTTTTGGCCTGTTGTTTTCCTTTCTAATTAAACCAGAACATTGATACCAGCAACATGGATTTGACAGCGTTTCAGTGGATGGGTGTTGAGGATTTTGAAATGCAGCTCATTGAATTAAACGTTGAGGCCCATAAGTCTGACATTGTAAGGATCTGCGGTGCACACTTGAGGCTACCGAGAGAGATCATGCGGTCTCTATCCTGAGCTGTTGGAAGTCCCTGCCTGTGACTGAAGAAAGTGGCATTTTCACTGCTCTCAACATTTGGATCGACATATGTCTGTGAACAGATATTTTCATGTATGAAGTCAGTTCTGTCCCTCCCGGAGGCGGTTAACAATTGATCACTCAGTGGCTAGTGTGCTGCTTAAAGTATCAAACTACAAGCCTGAGATTGGAGAACTCGGCAAGGGAAGGCATCACACTAAACGGTAAGATCTGCCTTTTAATTTATTTATTAATGAAGCTGTTAAATTGTAAGTAGGACTATTATTGTTGATGTTAAAAATGCATCGATGGCATGCATATCCGTAAATAAGATTCAATAAGTTAACTCTTGACACGCCACTTCTAAAAAGGTTGCCAACGCCTGGTCGAGGGGTGGGGGAGGGGGGCATAGATCCCACTACCTCCCAAACTCAGAACGGACACTAACCATTATGCCACCAAAAATAGATCCAAAATGCAAAACCTTGCTGCATACCATTCCTCCAACCAGATTTTCATATCCATCGCTCTGCTCAAATTATATTTTTTCCTGTTCTTGGAAAAATACCAGAAAACATGACCTCAACTGAACCCTTTACTTTCATTTGATGACCCAATAACCTGCACCTATTTTGCAAATGTTCGAGTAAACTTTGCCGATATTTTACTACAACGTGTATGACAACCATAGTCTCATGCTATAATCTGACACCGTCATTTAACCTTACTTCAATATCCCTTATTTATTTATTTTCCTCCTTTGTTTTGTACAAAATCAAGACTTGTGGAAGAGCAAAAACACCTGAGAACATAACGGATCATGGAAATTTGGAATCACGTGGGCTTGGGGGTGGCGGGGGCTAACTGAGGTAGAGAAGATCATAGTTTTGGATGGGGATGATCTCAGATGGTGGTAACTAGCTGTCTTTAAGATGTGGAGGGAGGAATGAGATTTAAGAGAATGTGGAAGTTGGATCCACAGGCAGGGACATAAACATCACCTGGACACATCCGGAGCCAAACTCCCGCCCGGACATGTCCAGAAATAAACACAGTCCGGACATGTCCGGAGAGGAGAGGGAGAGAGGGGGAGAGAGAGGTGTGGGAGGAGGTAGAAGCAAAGGTGAGACAGGGAGAGGGGGGGGGGGGTGAGAATATGTTATGCTTCATGAAAACACACACACACACACACACACGGGAATCGGCAGATTGGAGTCAGTACGTACCGTGTCCAACCCAAAAACCTTAAGAAGCTTTCATCAAAAAACGACATTACATTTATATAGACGTTCCAAGGACATGCGTACAAATATTAATGTTCATAAACAGCTGTGTGATAGGTAGAAAAAATTGGTTCGGTAATTTAGAAAACACGTTAATACGAAAAACGGCTCGGAAATCGGGCGTTATCAAATATATTTTGCTTTTAAACTCACAAAGAGAAACCATATAACTTTTGTAAGTCATGTACCTCCAACTTGTAGTAACTGTTGACTGTATATCCCGATTGGTACACGAACTGTACCGCTATCGACTCTGGGGCACTCGGTAAGTGGCTTAAGCACTCAAGCAAGCACCCCAATGCAACGTCTGGTTTGACAAGCGATTACAAATTGCCGTCAATAAAACCATGCACCCAGACACACCCAAGCTATGTCTGAATTGGACAAATGAACACTTTATTTATTTATTTTTAAGCATCGGAACTGCTGCTGGGTTCAAATCTGGAGCTTAAATTTTATGTCTTCTTAGTTTAAGAGATTCTCGAGGTGATGGCATGTGTGGAAATGAAATAAAGCCACGAGCGCTGATGTCTCCGGGAGTTCATAAGCATTGCAATGAACCCAGCTATTTGTAGCATATGAACAGGCATTCGATAATATGAGTGAGGAAAGCATTAAGAAATCATTGCGGCCTGTTACAAGTCAAGAAAGGGTTGAGCAGGCCAAAAACAATGGTGGATTCAGACCCCAGAGAGGTGAGGTGGCCAAGGATCGCCTTATGAAGTATATAATTAAATAAGGCTGTTCATTATCTTAATAAGGGGTGTTTAACTAAAACACCCAATTTTCACTCTTGCACTTCCTTGGAGTTTTCTTAGTATGCATGCAAAGTTTCAGGCTGCTTGGTTTATGGTTTTGGAGTTATGGAGGACACACTGACACACACACACAGACAGCTAACTTCTAATTTATTTGTTTTTTAATTGAAATTAAAGAGTATGCATGATGTAAAATACAAGTTTATCTCATCAACCAAAAAACAAGCAGTCATAGACTGGTACTTACGAAATCGTCAAGTTGACCTCTGACCTTGTCTAATAAAAGCTGTCTCTAGAGAAGGTAGCGACGCAAACCAGAAGTTTCTACGATGATTCTGTACCAAACCATCAAAAATCGAATGTTTGACCTCACTGTGACCTTGACCTTTGACCGATTTTGACCAAAATCTAATCAGCGCTAGCCATCACCCTCCTGAATCACGTGTGTGTAATTTGACATTGGTAGCTTCTCCGTTCTCGATTATCGTGCCTACAAACACACAAACACACACACACACACACACACAAACAAACCAAAACACACAAACAGAGGACGAAATCATAAAGATTTCGTAAGTAAAAATTGGCAACGACAAAAATCTCGTACCCAGTATGAGCGACAATGATTGCCATGAACAAAGTAATGTAAAATTTGCAGGGAAAATAATCGGCGATACACCACAGTTTAGGGACGTGTGGTCCCTTGGTCGTTGAAGGTTAATCACTGAACCATATTTGTTGAAAGAAAAAAGGAACAGAGACTTAGCCATCTCGTTATTCAGGCAGAATGAAGCGAGGCCAGAGACCAAATATTCCTGATACTAAAACACCCTGCAACCCATGCCAACAGAAAAAGACTTTGGAATGCCGGCAGCATTTTACATCCAATTATCATGCAACATTGTTTGAACACGGGTGCGATTTTTGGATTAAAAATTTTTTTTTTTAAACGAAGTGTTTCAGTTTGGCATTTTTAATATGAAATAGGCAAAGCCGAGAAATGAACGAAACCCATTTGAAGGACTACTCTCCAGAACCCCCACCATATTTCAGAACCCCCACCATATTTCAGTAGGGCGCTCAAGGTCCGCCAAACAACCCCCTTCTGGTAAAACTACCAAAATCACGAATCACTGCTCACCTTCACTCTTTCATTCCTCTTTATTCCCCACCTTTGGAATAAACTCCCTCACTCTGTTCAATCCCATTCTTCCCTCCAGGCCTTCAAAACAGCTGTTTACCACCACCTCTTATTGTCCCCCATCCAATTCCTCGATCTTTTCTACCCCCGTTAATCCACTCCAAACCCACCTCCTTCAAATTCCCTGCTTTCCTTCCTGAAAGTCCCTGTAATGTCCATCTTGTATACCGCGTGTTCCCCGCCCCCACCTCTCCCTTCCACAGATCTCCTAATGTCTCTGTTCCCCACTGTTGTGTCCTTCCCACTCCTGCCCCTCTTGTCTCATGCCCCCCTTGCTATGTGCTGTGTGTTAGCCCATACGAGCGCTCGACAAGGTACACACACACACACACACACACAAAAACCTATTTGACATGTTCTTCTTCTTCATTATTGACAGACAAACGGATGGATGGAAAGATGGAGGAAGGACATCGCAAAAAATTTAAGCAGCTCCACAGCTTAAAAAATAATTCTCCATGGGTAGGCAATCTCTCCTTTAAACAATTCTCCCATGTTTTAAGGTGTGTCAATCACTCAAGCGGTTGCGGAAAAAATGAATAAGGGTGAAAAAGTGAGGGCCTCAGCCGACATTCCACAACATGGTCAAGATGGTTGTGGACGGCCATTACTAGCTAATAAAATTATCATGTGACGCAGCAACACAGCTACTTGAAAAATCCAGCGACAGAAGATCGCCGACGACAATGATCAATGAAAATCGAAAACATCGAAGGTAAGCAAGCAGGACTAACCTCGTGTACATGTTGCAACGTCTTTGCGTATTTTCTGAGATACGCTGGCTAAGGGAGAAGCAGCAGTAACGGCGGTGGCAGTCTCCGCAGCAGAATCCCAGACGACAGTCAATTTTGTCATACCATGACCCATTGCTGGTCATGAAAGACAGGCAGTCATTGCTGGCACTGACTGAAAAATATAAACACACAAAGTATCATGTTTAAAAGTATCATCATGAGGAAATAAATCACAAGATGTTATTCCATTCTTTCTATGCCTTATAAATGTTCTTCGGATTGAAACATTTTCTTTCAAATGGCTAAGGTTCGTCACGTCTCATTCTAGACTATTGCTGAATGCACAAGAAGTGCAAACCATATTATGAAATCAAAGTGTGTCCTGTATGAGCGTTCAAGGGCACCTTTAGGATGCAATGGTGGTAATTAACTTGCTGAAGTTTGAAATTTGAGAAGATGCACCTATCATCAGAACACCCATCTAATGGACTATGGTGTACGTGTGTGTATCCATCTCTGCATCGATATATTGTTACGAATCTGGAAGCCTTTGCACACAAACAGCAGAGTCCGGTAGCTTAGTTATTTCGATAAGTGTTGTGTTATAGTTAGAATGCCTCCTTCTGTCTAATGGGAATTTCGTGTGTGCGCTACGAGTTATTTTTTTAGTTAGGTTTTTATACAACAACAATGACACACCCTCACTCAACCCGGCCGCCATTGCCCGACGTGTTTTTGGCTGAAGGCGTGGCGAGCCTCCATCACCTCAGATCCGACTCCGCCCCGAGAAAGAGTGAGAGTTGCCCCGCCTACCGTGGCTGTCCATGAGGGACGGCCAGTGGATCGCACGATGGGACTGTCCAATCAGGAGGCGAGTGGCGAGGAAAAGAACCGCTCCCACCTCAAGAGAGTAGAGGAGTGATTGTGGCGATTGGCTTGGTCTGGCGTCGTGGTTCGAGCGGTCTGCGTGGCTCACCATGGTGGTGGTGACTGAAGAGCAGTGATGACTGGCGACTGCGATGTGTCTGCGTTCGTGGTGGCTTGGTCTGTGGTCGTGGTTCGAGCGGTCTGCGTCGCTTTGCGGTGGTGACCGAAGAGCAGTGATAGTGGCGACTGCTGAGCGTCTGCGTCGTGTGGTGACTTGGTCTCGGTCGTCGTCTGTGGCCTTTGCGTGGATTCTTGTGGTGGTGGGGGCTGAGCTGCCGGGGACATGGGGCCGTGGACTTCGGGTCATGGGTTCGAGTCCCCACATGGTGGTTCGGAGTCGGTGTGACCGCACGAGGCGGGAAGGTACCCCAGCCCAGCTCTACCGAATAAAGACCCATGGGGTCCAGTTTCGTGTGTGTGTGTGTGTGTGTGTGTGTGTGTGTGTGTGTGTGTGTGTGTGTGTGTGTGTGCCAGTCTGTGCATGTGGAATCGTTAAGTGCCTTGTTCATTGTACATTACATTTCGTTATTCGTGATAACTCTGCTCTGTCTCCCCTCCCCGATTTTTTTTTTATAAATAAACCCCTGTTATGTACCAGCTCGTTTTCTCTGTGCTTTCTCTCATTGGCTAGCAAGGTGCGTATTGAGAAATAGTAAAGCGTTCGTGCCGTAAATTGTTCATTTTGTCCGGCCGGCTTTGGTACTACTTCCTGCGGTTACGCCGGATAAGAGTCGGTGATAGAGCTCGATTCGGACAAAGTCGGCCGAGGGTGTGGTTTCCCTGGTAGTTGACGGCGTGAGTACTTAGGTAAATTGGAATTAGACAAGTGGACCCTACCTCACGCCGTCGAAAATTGGCGACACGGTCCTCTTGTCCGAGAGTCACGACCTAAATTCCGGGTGTTCGGTGGAGACTCCACTGCTCCACCTAGTGGTCGCTCATCGCCACCGAACCCGGCCACAACAATATGTATGACATAATAGCACCCAATGGTTGTGTGTGTATGCCAGGTGTTGGCTTAATGGTTAGGATGGTGGGTGCGCTTGGGATCCCAGGATCCTGAGTTCAAATCCCCCCGGCTGTTGAATTAAGACCAGGTGCGGGTTGACTCTGCGCAGTCCCATCACTTCACGAAGGCAGTCGCAAAAATGAGATGCACAGCTGGCTGGTTCATGTGTCAGGGTGGGCGACCCATCACAGAGTTGTACCCAATAGCCAAGGAGGACTGCTCGAGCAAGCACCAAAATCTGGGCAGCAGAGTCTGGGGCTACCCAATGGAATGAATGGATGGGTTGCGTGTGTGCATCCAGAATTGGACAGCACCCTCTCGTGGTGAAAGTGATAAAAATTGTGGTGTGTGCACCCCAGGGCCGGTGCAAAGGTATTAGTGTCCTAAGTGAACCTTCAGCTTTGGGCCCGTCCTCCCCCTCACCCCCTCCCACACACAATTACCTTTTGAAAATGCATCTTGTGCATTAGTATGACTAAAACTTCTGCATTTATAATTAGGTTTATTTTACATGAAAAAGGTGAATCTGATAATAATTGTATATTCTCATTGTTCTACACTTTTCACAGGATAGGTACTCCAAAAAAAAATTCACATTATTAAGTGTAATACGGATCACACGATGTCATACATTGTGTTCCTGCAACAAAGTTGATCATTACGATTCAGAATTTCACTTTCCGTGCTTTCAGTTTTCCAAATGTAGAAACAAGTTCCTTCAAGTGAATGGTTTGTACAATTTCATGTTCTATTGACAAGGTGGATAGCCCAACAAGTGTTTGTTGCATCATTAAGGAATGGATGTATGTCTTGATCAACTTTAGCTTGGAAAAACTTTGCTCACCATTGGCCACAGAAACTGGGAGGGTAAAGAGGGTGGAGAGTAATAAATATGTTGGGACATTATCTGTGAGGTTATTTTTACAAACAAAGTTAAAAACATCTCGTGGTCGTGCCAACTTTGGAACTCGTTTTGCGATGGCTGGCAATTCACTCGCAGTTCTCAAACTCTTACACCGAACGTGCCGACTGCCGAGCTCTCACTGCCAGGTAACTCCGACCATTCGTGTTTTTACCAAGTTGCGACCATGTGCCATTGGTTGTCCCCCAGGCTACTCGAGCCCACAACACCCCATCACTACCAGTAGTTTTCAGGTGGCGTTTGTGGTTCTTACTTCAATGTGTGATCAAGGGACGTACTTCTGGCATCTCCGGAAGGAGGGAAGCAATTCACCTGGCATCCAGAGCTGGCCATTAACAATAACAGTTCATGTTAAAGGAAGAAAGAAAAGAAAAAAACACAAAACAGTCTGCTTGTTTACTTGTACAATCTCATGAATAGTTTTAATTTCTTGCCGTCCCAAAATTTTGCCACTCTCGTTGACCGCCTCGTTGACCTAGTGGTTGCATCGGCTTTGGTGCACCCAGAATTGGACACAACACCCTCTGGTGGTATGCGCACCTAGAATTGGACAGCCCCCTCTTGTGGTGGGTGTGATAAAATTTGTGTCCCAGTAGTACCACAAAATTGCAACCGAACTTGGTACGATGCTAGCAAATATAATGAGGGGAGCAAAGCAAGTTTTTTGGGGGCTTTTTTTGCAAACAAGATCAAAGTTCATGGAAAGGGGAGATGACAGAGGAAGAAATACAAACTGACAAGTCTGGAGACAGGCAATGGTCCACGGAGCAGGTATTTGAACGATGTAGATTGTTTCAGAAGTCAAGGATGAGACAATGTGATAATTTTTGACAAGTTATAAAAATGATCAACATGATGTGGTATGGGTTAGCTAGCTGCAAAATGTGAAAACCCGGTTTCGTTCAACAACTTTCAAAATTTGACCTTTACATAACCTTTAAAAGTCACAAAACAATGTTGTGGACATAAAATAAGAAACAGGATACGTGCTATAGCTTATTGGAGTTAGTTCGTCGAAGAAGGTCGAAAACCCGGTTTGATTCCCACAACTTTGAAAATTTTACCTTTGTGAACTTTAAAGGTCAAAGGTCAAGGATTATGACCTTTGGTGCAAAACTTCCTCTGGAACATTCCAGGAACAATACAACGTCAATAGGCTATATGGATTTCGCAATCCCGGATTATCCATACTTTGATGAAATCAGCTAAAAACAAACTTGAAGGGGCGCCACGGCAAGGTGTTCGAGATAGAGCAAAATGTTTCAAGACTAGGTGGGGAATGACCTCAAGATTATGCATAAAAAATATTGTCATCCTAGCTCTCAAAGATTGGGCGGTCGTATGATTTTATGTCAAAATTCCAATTTTCTAAGCTCGTGACCTTGACTTTGGGACGAGAATGAAAAATCGAGCTCCGTGGCTATGCAGGTGCCATTGGGCTAACCAAATACCAAAACCCTGCCAGATTCGACAAACCCCTCAGAGAGATGTAAATTGAAATTGGCTACCCCTAAAAACACGTTTTTGGGTGTGGCTCCGCCATAATGGGCCACCACGCCCATTCTCAGGAAAACACAACTAGATCATGATATAAACCTCCCACCAAAATTTTATCAGGATCGGATCAAAACCCACAGAGCTATGCTCGGGACAGACAGACAGACAGACAGACAGGACAGAGACACACACCAATAACGAATATAGTGGTCACTTACTGACGCGTGAACAAACAGTGGGCCAGATGTAGAACGAAGGTCGCTTGGCAGTGGGGAAATCCAGTAGAGGAGAGACAAGTGCTATACATATACATCCATGAAGTCATCATCCATCACTCTCAACCTGAGTGGAAAGACTATTGTGATAACTACTGTTTAACAGAAAAGATACATTGTACACAGCTGGGGGGAAGGAGGAGGGATTGCAGAGACGAGAGAAGGACTCCAAAAAATGAACTATCCCAAGAGGCTGTGGTAAAGCCAGAATCTTAATAATTTAGTCTTGGACACATTTCTGCATTAACAGCACATTCGAAACACAGAAACAAGCTATAAAAACAAGGATTTTGGCTAAAAGTGGTTATTCACACAAGACTATAATTGTAGAGACAAGCAAGTGATCATTATGCACCAAAGGAGGGCCAAACATAGCTTACACATCTACAACCTACATGGATTAAAAGCTAGTGACCAACCATGCTTGGCCTACGTTGAGACAGGCGAGCGATTGCTATACAAAATGGAGACGTGATCAATCTTCGCTTTAATACAAGTCCAACATGAGGAAACAACAGCCAAATACTTTGCGGGCTACAAATCAAGTGACGTTTAAGTGAGTGCAATCAAATGCCATGCAACAAAATCAAAGTCAAACAATTAAGGCAAATGTTGTCTTATCATACTGGGTATTAATGCACCACTACTACAACTAACCCGCAACAGCGACCCCATTGGGGCTGGAGGTCAGGGAGGAGGAGGTTCACAATTATGTACTTCGTTCCCTTTGGACAGGTGGAACGTGAGGTTCGTGAAGGAATTTGTAATTTGGTCATGGTGCCGGCGATAGCTTGCCCACTCTTCACAAAGGACACCACAAGATCATTAACGTCCACCAACGAATGCTGGCAGATGGGACACCCAATTTAATGTCCCTCTGAGAGATGGTACACCCATTGATGAATCACCCTGCCTGTGAAAAACCAGGATGATAGTTTATAGCTGGGACGAGATTCAAACCAAGGCGAGACAGCTGCGAGACGAGTGTGCATAGCCTGAAACTATCTTGCCAGTCCAATATTAACAAGTAATAAATTAAATAAATAATTTTTCAAAATGTAAAAGGATGGAGCGATGATATGCCAAATAGAATGTAAACAAGGTAGGAATGGTCACAGGAGATCATCATGTGAAACCATCCCCACATCCTTCTTTGTGCTTGTAGGTTAGAGTTATAAATTATGCAAAGTTCAAACAGTTGAGGCTGAAATGCTGTGTTTAACATGTATTTTCTCAACATTCACAGATTAAATTTAGATATACATATACATACAATATCTATATATATATATATACACATAAACAAATATGTAAATATAAACAGACAATTGACCCCTCCCACACTCCTCCAGCCGAAGAGGATGCATAAAGCAACCCAAGAAGACCTACACAAGGTAAGCACTATGCTGTTTCGAACCCTTCCCAGAGTTCCTCAACAACTATAAAGACGTTCACAAAGTACATACGAGATCCCAATGCTACACACCCCCTCAGATACCGGACCGGTTTCATCGCTTATTGGCGAATAATCAGTGATAGCGCAGACAGCAATTCATACCAATGAGGCTCCCAAGCATGCACAACATGCAAACAGTCAATATATAAATGAAGAAAGACCCACCCACATCTCACCTGTGAATGGAGGGAATAGCCAATCAGCTCTCATCTTATCTACTAAACCCAGGTGGCGAGGATTATATAAACAATTGACTCCTCCCACACTCCTCCAGCATTTACCTTGTGTTGCTTTATGCAGCTTCTTCAGCTAGAAGAGTGGTGAGGGGTCAATTGTATATATATATATATAGATATATGTGTTGTTGCGGTTCTGCAAAACCGCATGCCTCGAAGGCAATGGCACCCAACATACAGTGATCTCCAGGCAGATATTTCGTTAGTCTTCGTGCAGTCAGACCTTCCCCTCATGTCTTATGGGTTAACGGGACGAAGTGCGTTTCATGGGTCTGACAGCTAGGTCCAATAATTATATCTCCATCTTCTTTTCAATCCTGATTTCCATCAAACCCTTTCCTTTTATCCATGATACAAATCGAAGCAAGCACAGCACACATACACGATAAGACACACCCACACAGCCCTATGAGAGAATGACCACATGAACAAGGGCACGCATGGCGCGCCTTTCATTCAAATCTGCGTGCCAATTTACAATGGCGTCTCACCTTGCTCAACCTTCACTCACCAAAAGCTCACCACCTCAACCACCAACATCTCCCGCACACTGAAAAAATCATCACGCGCCTCCTCATCGATACGGTTCACCACAAGCAGAGGTGTGCTGCACGCTCAGGCCGCATGGCGCGGGACGGGCCAGGCGCGTTGGCAGCACCATCCACGTCTCGCCAGGATGCCCCAAATGGGCGCGTGGGACCATGCGACCCTCGTCCAGTCACCAGAATAGGGCAGGATGGGGTCGCGGGGCGGTGCGAGGCTCTGGGCCGTGTCATGCCGGTGTGCGAATGAGACCGCTCCGGCCCCAGGAGCCTGCAGGGCAGGGCCAGGACCCAATGAGGGAGCATGATTCGGGTGATGGTGCGTCGCTTCGGGTCGTCACCCCACCCTTCGCCGGGGCTTAAAAAGGCGGATCGCAAAGCCGTCCTCTGTCCTCTGTCTCCATGCCTTGCCCACTCCTTCGCCTCTCTGCTCCGCCCTCTCTTCACTGCACCTTGTTGTCTGCCTGTCGCTGCATCTACACTCGGGGTTGGTGTGTGACGGACGTTCTTTTGGAGCAGTGGGAACATACATTTCCATGAGCCCCAGCAAAGTGATTAAGCAGGAGATAACGTGCTGACTGAAGTTGGGATCGCTCAAGCGGAGCATCCCCCAAAGCATACTGGGTTGTGCGGTCGCGTCTACGCCAGGTATTGCGAGGCCATTAATCCTCATCTGCTCTCCTTCCTTCTGGCTAACTAATCTTCAAAGTGTGTGTGTGTGTGCGCGTTAGGGATACAACTTTTTTGCAACTCCATATCTGTATCATATTCTGATGAGCTTTTGCTAGAAAACAATGAAAATCAATGTTTTTTTTGTATTTGTTCAAAAAAGTTCACCCATGACTAACTTTGAAATTTTTATACTCGGTTGCATTTGGGTGGATTTCCAAAAACTAGAACCCTGTTTAATTATTTATTTAACTTTAAAAAAGCCTTACTACCCTACAAGACTGCTTTGAAATCCTTGACAAATCACTGGAAACAAGAGCCATCAAAACTAAACATCAGCAGAAGCAATCAATGCTGTGAGCGAGCAATTAAGGTCATGCAAGTCATGCAAATTTCAAAGTTAGTCATGGGTGAACTTTTTGAACAAATACAAAAAAAACATTGATTTTCATTGTTTTCTAGCAAAAGCTCATCAGAATATGATACAGGACTATGGAGTTACAAAAAAGTTGTATCCCTAGTGCGCGTGTATGGCGCCTGTCGCAGCAGAAGTTAGGATTGTAGAAGATACAACGTGATAAGTCTGCTCTGTGTCTGCTTTGCAAATTGCTTGCCTTTTGTCGCACCCCCAAATTCCTTGCTATCCCTGCTGTGCATAATAATAATAAAACCCATTCACTCTGCCACATACCTTTCCTCGCTTGATTGTAAATAAATGCTTTTATAGAAATGTTCCCAGCTCGTTTTCATCTTTTTTTCATTGGTCCAACATGGTCCGTATCCTAGCTCAGCCGGGACGTTATCCCCCAACGATCTGTTTTCTAGCCGTACGTCTTGGCAGTTACGCTCGGCTGCATCCAATCCGGTAAGGTGCTCCGGTTTGAACAAGGCGTATCGAGGGAGTGTCCCCCGGTAATTAGATCACGTGACCATTTCGTAACGGTTTCCATTAGACCATTTGTCCCCAACATGCGACCCACGGAGCCCTATACTGCGCCCGTGAGGACTTTCCAATCAAAACACATTTCCATGTAGCAATTTTAAAGGGGTTTACACAATGCCACTGCCGGCCACTGCCGCCGCGCCGTGACTGAAAAGCCTTACACAATGCCGCGCCGGCCACTGCCGCTTACTGCCGGGAGGAATCAATCAATTTGATTTACCTTCCGCAGTATTTAATGCCCTCAACGTCTCCATGAAGGGAAGAGGCAAGCTGGTCCACAACCTCTGTGGCTGCATCCAGTCCTTCGAGAACAAGCTGGAGCTGTGGGAGTCACAACTGCGTGCCGGCCGACTCGACCACTTCACTGCTCTGCAGGGCCAGCACGGTGAGGATGAGACCGTTTTTGATGGTGAGGTATACTACAGAGGTGGCCCGTCTGAAGAAGGAGTTCGAGAAACGATTCCAAGACTTCTGCAAGCACAAAGTCAGCTTCGAGATCTTCGCCATCCTTCTCATTCGATCCCTTGCAAGCCCCAATGGACCTGCAGGAGGAGCTGATCGAGCTGAAGAGTGACATCGACATCAAGCCCAGTTTCTGGAGAAGGAATTCCAGGAGTTTCAGGGGGCTACCCTGCCAGACCTTCCCCAACCTGATCAAGCATGCCCAGAAGTTGCTTTCCATGTTTGGCAGCACATACTTGTGCGAGCAGTTCTTCAGCAAGCTGAAGTACTCCAAGAACAAGAACCGAAACGCCTTGTCCGACATGCACCTGGAAGACACTCTTCGTGTTGCTTCTCCCATCTGGTGCCCGACATCAACTCTATCCTGGGAGAGCAGGAGCAGTATCAAGTTTCTCATTGACTCTGAAAAAAATGCATCAAGTTTCTCATTGACTCTGAAAATGTTTCTCAGTATCAAGTTTGTCAATAAAATGCATCAATTTTTTTCTGCGCCAACATCCTTGGGAGTATGAGATGCGGCCCGTGGGATCAAAGGTTGGGGACCACTGCATTAGACAGAGGACCCTCAGTCACGTGGTCGAGTTATTGGCGTTCAGTCGATTAGCGACACGCCGCGTCAAGGAGTTATCTGTGTGCGATGGCCTGATTCCGGAGAGTCTGGTGGGAACCGAGGTAGCTTCCCACCCCCCTCGTGGTCATCTCGCCCCGACCCGGGTCCGCAACAATATATGTTACATGTATACATATACTAGTGGGTATGCTTGCACACTGAGAGCAATAACGAACCTGCACTTCCCAATTGTCTCACGTCACTCACATGCATTTGTTTTTTTTTAATATTTTTTATCTATTTGCATTTTCATTTGTGGACGCTTTCCGGTGGTTCTGTGATTTTTCCTGGGTATGGGCATTAATATCCGTCGGCACACAAAATTTCAACTTTCCATGTCATCCAGAAGGTACCGAATATTAATATCAGAGTGAGATGTGTGTAATAGTTTTCAGTAATATATATATATAATATATATATTTATATATATATTATATATTATATATATTATATATATATATATAATTATATATATATATATTATATATATATTGTTCGGCCGGGGACAGGTGGCGAGAACGACCGCTAGGTGGGGGAGGTTACGTCGTCTCCCACCAGACTCCGGAATTGTAGGCCGTCGCTCACGGATAACTCTGTGAGGCGGCGCGTCGCTTAACCGACCGTGGACGCCAATACCTCCACCGCGTAGCGTAGGTAGGGTCTTTTTGGCTAGAAACATTTACCTAATTAACCACGTGGTGTCGTCTACCGGGGACCACGCCTCGGCACGTCTTGCTCGAACCGGGTCAATCTACTGACTGCGGTGGAGTTCCAACTACTGAATACCAACTCCGGTTCGGGTGCAGTCGAGCGGACTGCCAACCGCGTGCCGGATAGGATGAGCAGATTAATGGGAACATGTGGCATACGGTTCTAGACCGCAACACTACCACCCCCCTTTTGCTAGACTCGACCCGAGTCGTTAACATCCGTGTGGCATGCAGGTGTAGGTTTCCCCTAGTACGCTTTACCTACGGATCCCTGAGTGCGACATTTTGAATACACTAGTACGTGGCCGTACGTGCGTGGCCGTACGTGCAAAAAAAACAAACTTTCAACCGCGTGCCAGAAACAACCACACAGGCCGTTCCTTCGCTCTGCGTGCCCATATGTGCGTGGCCGCACGTGGTGGCCATACAACCTTGGTTCTAGCAACCTCGATTCCCGTCGCCTGTGTTGGGTTCATTATTAAATTTGGGCCTGGCCGCAAATTTTCTCGTTCTCTTGCACAATTTCGTGGCTGGGCAGCGTGGCTCCATTGGCAGGGATACCATCTGCCGAACTCGAACTTCGGCACCCCCGGGTCGCTGAGGTCGTCTCCGAGCCTACCTAGTCCTTATGAACGTGGGGAATGCCTCTCTGGCATCTTCCCGTCGATGCCCACGTGGCATTTTGGTGCTCCGGGTCCCGTTTCCGTGGGCTACCTGGGCCCACACTAACGACCCCAAAGAACTCAAGACTGAGGATGGTGTCGTGGTTTATAGACCTCCCTCAGCGGGGGCAGGGCCTTGGTCAAAACTGACGTCACTGTCTGCCCTAATTGGACGGGGCTCCCATGGGTCTGCCCTTTCTGGGCGGGGCCTCGGCCAGGCACCGGCGAGGCCCGCCACTCCACGCGTGTGGACTCGTCAAGAAAGAGTTGGAGCGTTTGAAGAAGTCGAATAGGAACTGCGACAGCGAAGATTCTGTCTCGGAAAAATGAGCCTCCAGAGACAAAGTGGACCATGGTACGTTGTTGCCAGCGAACCGAGGCTGCAAGCGCTAGAAAGGTACCGTGGTTCCATAACAGGGGAAATAAAATTATTTATTAACCTAACTAAAAAAACATCGCAACGCACCCCTTCGATTTCTCACTAAACACGAGGAGGGGTTCTGTCTACACATATACTTAATGGAATAACTGACTTGGGACACCTGTATGTTGTATGCATACGGTCCTAGAACCGTAACAATATATATATATATATATATATATATATATATATATATATATATAAATATATATATAACACACACAACACACACACACCACACACACACACACACACACGTTATGGTTTTGGAAAATTTACCCGGGGGAGAGCACACATGGATACGTAGGTGACCCAAGGATCAGTTATTGCATTCGTCTTTGGGTAGATAGTCCTTGGTCCCTTGTCAAAGGGCTGTTTGAGGGGCATGCATTGGCTAGGCTGCGTTTTTCCAGTGTAGCGTCTCCCTCTTCCCTCTGTTACTATCAATCGTTCTTCTTCACACCATCATTCTGTTTCAATGGTCCACCAATAATCTCCCCCTTCAACAGTCCTCCTTCACCCCATCGGTCTGTCTTCAACCCCGTGGCGTTCCATCCTTCGGTCCGGCAGAATTCCTCTCAGTGTTCCTCCATTCGCGATTGTTTAATTGGGCACATTCAACCCATCTATGGTCGTTAACCTACCGGGTGCTCTCCACATCTCACATGCATGTTCATGACGCTTGGTGCATGTCGTGACTTGTGAGGTGCAGCACTTCTCGCAGGTGTGCACATAAAGGGCAGGGTGGGGGCTGCGTTGAAAGTTCCCTCAAAATGCGTGGCAATTCCACAAGTGACATTGTTGACCCACCCAATTGGCTGTGGACGAGAGGCGAGAAGGCGAGAGAGCGAGAGAGCTCATGTAAAAAAGAAGCAGAAAAGCAGAAGCAAACAGGGAAAGCTTGCACGAGCAGGGACGTAAAGAGCTCGCAAAGAAGAAGAGGCCATAGCAAAATGCAACGTAATTTGCCTGTCAGCGAAGTTCATGCCTTGATGGAGATTTATGGTCGTGAGAAGCAGAAGGCAGAAGTGAACGGAAAGCTCGCATGAGTAGAAGACTCAAAGATCGAGAAGGTCATAAGGAAGGAACAAAAGCATGTGAGGGTAAAGAAAGGAAGGTTTCACGAGCTGTTGGTGTTAAGCTTTGTGGAAAGAGAACACTCCTTCCACGGCGTCATCCTGCCCTCTCGATCCTGTCAGCCACGAAGGATGAGGATGGTGAACAGCGGCACCTCTTCAATGGGGGCTTGAAGACGACGAATCTGAGGCAAGGAGGGCGAGTTGCCTATATAGCTCGCATATCCGGATGCTGGAGATGACTCACCGACTGGGTCTGGGCACCTCAGGAATGCGGCTGCATTTCCCCTTCGCCACTCCCATCTTCCTCTGCATTCTCTTCTCTATTTGGGTTATGTGAGGTGAGGGAGAAAGGAAAAGGCTGCTTTTCTTTTCTCCAAATGTTACTTTTATTTTATTTTCAAGTCCTTATTTTATTCTTCTCTCCTGAATGAATGATGGCGAAATCTTTTGTGCAAGAAAGATTGAATAAGAATAAGTGTTATGGTTAAATCTGCTCTTTTGTGTCATTTTGCTTTCTTGCTTATAAATACTTGCTTTTAAATGATTGCAGTAAATAATTATTTCCAATCTGTCTTGGTCGTCTTTTCCTTTATTGGTCCGACAAAGTGCACAAGTATAGTTAGACGGGAAGTTGTACCCAAATAATTTGCTTTGTTAGCCAGCGCTCACTAACGCTCGGCAGTAATCCAAGTGTGCGCTCAGGGCACGTGATCCTAATTAGCCGGCCATCCACAGGAAAGGCATCAAACGAAGTAGTGCAACCTTGCCCGGATTGGTCGTGCCAATCAACATTCGTGGTTGCCTAGCAACCTGCCGGTGTGCAGAGTTATCTGCGCCCGGCGGCCTCAGGACCGGGCGTTCGGGAGGGACCCAAGTGCTCCCCCTTGTGGCAGGCCTCAAACCCCAGATCCGTGAAAATATATCCGATTGGCTGAGCTGATTCTTCGTTAAAAATATGACAAGCGGAGATGGTTAATAGGGTGTTGGTGAGAGCATAAAGAGAAACAAAAGACAGATGTGAGAATAAAGTTAAAAAAATAAATAAAGTAAACAAAATGGCAATCTTTGTATGACCAAAATTTTTTTACAGCATCAGCAAGGAACTGATAAGAAATACAAGGAACTACCCTTGTAGTCCATTCCTTGTAGGGAGTCCATTCCTTGCATTCACCACCCTAAATGAAAAAACCCTGCCTTTTTACCATCCTCACTGTTCCTGTTTTCTTTTTAAAACACTTAAACGGTGCCCCCTTGCCTTGTCAGCATCTATGCTGCTGAAAATGTATTATACACTTATTTTGTCTATTCCCTTCGATCATAATGTTAAACATCGATCAGATCCCCTCACAATCGGCTCCTTTCTAATGTAAAAAAAAAGTCCCCTCTCTTCCAGCTGCTCTTCATAGCTTGGCCTCGATAGGCCTGGGATCAATCTAGTTGCTCTACGGCAACTACGTCCTTCCTCAGATGCGCTGACCAAAACTGCACAAAATATTCCAGATGAAGCCTCACCAAATTGCTATACAGTGTTAACACTACCTCTTTCTATTTATAATTTACCCCCCTACGAATGCAACCTAAAACCCTATTAGTTCTACTTATAGGTACCTGGCTGGCACTGTGCCGTTTATCCCCCGCATCTATTACCACCCCAGATCCTTCTCCTGATTCACATACTTCAAGACTGCCCCTTGCATTATATAATCCTCATTTTCATCATTCTTAACTAACCCAGACACCTTACACTTGTTCGTGTTAAACTGCATCCACCAATCTTTTGCCAATTCTCGTAATGTACCCAGATTTTCCTGAATTGCCCCAACACCCCCCCCCTTTCTAATCATCATCAATCATCATCATCCTCCTCTCTGATGTTTACCTTGCATTCAACCTTCCTGTCAACAAATATGGAAAACCCACTTTCAACCTTACTGTCCAAATCAATGATCTAAATTGTGAATAATAATGGTTCTCGAACCAATCCCTGGGGTACCCCACTACTTACATCCTCCCATTCACAGTCACTCTGTTTCCCATCACCAAGCCAGTTTGGTACTCCATCAGCCAATGCAACAGCCCTCACATTAAT
>CM068954.1:190004637-190027721 GCA_035128595.1 Eptatretus atami | reverse complement strand
ACACACACACAATAAATAAATACACAAAAACACACAAACAGATGGAGGTGCTGTGCAATGGACATGTCCACAAGGTAAAGTGTTTATCGCTTAATTTATTATCGTATAAAGTGGTGTATGATTAAAGTTATTCAAATGTAGCAATACTTTAAATCAGGGGTCTCCAACCTGCGGTGCACTCATGCGGTCCACTTAGACAGATTTATGGCGGCCCTTAGACAGATTTATCGCGGCCCGCGGTGCCATATTAAGTTTACATTACAATGCGGGCCGCGATACTGCCAATTTGTCGGGGTCAATGATCAAAGCGTTCTGTAATTTTTATTATATTTTGATTCATATTAGACATGTTTTTAACACGATTATTTCATTTATCATATTCTTTGGCAAGAAAATATATTCAGCACTAATTTTTGTTTAAATTTCCGCATATTATTATATATTTTTTTTTCCGGAATTTAGCGTCCTTTTTTTTGGGTGCGGCCCTCCGCCCCTCACCACTTTGGTTTTGTGGCCCTCCGCCAAAAAAGGTTGGAGACCCTGCTTTAAATAAAATAACTAATAATTAAATAAATTTGAATAAGGATATTGCATTGCTGTCCATTGATGTTGAGTAATCCACTGAGGTGGACCTGTGACCGGGGTTGTGGACCACCGTTTGGAGAGGTTCTGGGCTGAAAGGATCGAACCTCGATGATAAACGGTGCCTGGCTGATGATCCGGGCGGTTGGGAAATCGGTAAATTGCTTATATTCAAGTTAAGGTTATAACTATCAAATAAAAGTGTGTGTGTGTGTGTGTGTGTTGTGTGTGTGTGTGTGTGTGTGTGTGTGTGTGTGATGTGTGTGTGTGTGTGTGTGGGTGAGTGTGTGTTTGTGGTTTGGACTGGTCTTCCTGTTGGAACGATGGTGCAGTAATTGGTCTTCATTTTGATAGCATCAACATATACAACAAATCAAATGAATAAAAACAAAAGAAAAAAACAAACAACACATATATACAAAACATCAAACAAATAATAACACAACAACACAAAAAAATAAAACAAAAACAAACACAAACAAAAAAAAACACAATCAAAACAACACACACAACATAAATACAAATAACAACACAAATAACACAATAATAAACAAACACAATAAATCAAAAAAACAAACAACAACCACACAAAATAATAAAAAACAAAAAAACACAATAAATAAACAAACACATACAACAAATAAAACAAACAAAAAACAACAAACACACAATAAAAGAACAAAAACACAAACAATAAACAAACAAACACACACACAAAATAAATAAACAAACACACACACACACAATCAATAAACAAAACACAACACACATAATAAATAAACAAAAACAACAAACCAACACAATAAATAAATATAAAAACAAACACCAATAAATAAATAAAAACAACAAACAACACACAATAATAAACAAAACAACACAAACAACACAACATCACAAATAAATAACAAAAACAACACACAATAAACAAAACACACAAATAAATAAACAAACACACACACAATAAATAAACAAAAACAACACACACAATCAATAAATAAATAAAAAAAACAACACACACACAATAAATAAAACAAACAAACAAACACACACACAATAAATAAATAAACAAAAACAACACACAAACACACAATAATAATAAACAACAACAACAAAAACAAACAACAACAACACAATAATAATAAACAAACAAAAACACAACAATAAAACAAACAAACACAACAACATAATAATAATAAACAAAAACAAACAACACACAATAAATAAACAAAAAAACAACAAACACACAAAAAAAAACAATAATAAACAAAACACAACAATAACACACATAAAAACAAAAACAAACACAAAACACACAAACAATAAATAAACAAAAAACAACACAACATAAATAAACAAAAAAAACACACAAACAAACAATAATAATAAATAAAAAAAACAACACACACACAATAAATAAATAAATAAAACAACAACAAAAAACACAACAATAATAAACACACAAACACACACAACACAACAATAAATAACAAAACAACAACACAAACACACAAATAAATAAAAAACACAACACAACAACAATAAATAAATAACAAAAACAAACACACACAATAAATAAATTAATAAAACAACAAACACACACATCACAAAATAAATAAACAAACCACAACACAATATAAATAACAAACAACAAACATCAAACAAAAATAACAAAAACACAAACACACACACAATAAATAAATAAACAAAACAACAAAACACAATAAATAATAACAAAAACAACAAACACACACAATAAATAAATCAAAAACAAAAAACACACAATAAATAAACAAACAACAAAACACACAACAATAATAAACAAAAACAACACACAATAAACAACACACACAAATAAATAAACAAAACAACACACACAATAAATAAACAAAAACAAACACACACAATAAATAAATTAATAAACAAACACACACACACAATAAATAACAAAAACAAACACACACACACATAAATAAATAAACAAAAACAACACAACACACACACACAATAAATAATAACAAACAAAAACAAAACACATAAATAAACAACACAAACACACACAATAAATAAAATAAACAAAACAACACACAACAATAAATAAACAAAAACAACAAACACACACAACAATAATAAACAACAAAAACAACACACACCAATAATAACAACAAAAACAAACACACAATAAATAAACAAAACACAACACATAAATAAACAAAAACACACATAAAACACACTCAAAATAAAAACAAAAACAACACACACAAATAAATAACAAAAACAACACACAACAATAAATAAATAAAAATAAAACAACAAACACACACACAAATAAATAAATAATAAAAACAACAAACACACGCACACAATAAATAAACAAAACAACAACACACCACACACACATAAATAACAAAAACAACAAACACACACAATAAATAAAACAAAACAAAAACCACACATAAATAAATAAACAAAAACAAACACACACACAATAAATAAATTAATAAAAAAAAAAACAAACAAACATGCACACAATAAATAAACAAAACAACAAACACATGCACACAATAAATAAACAAAAACACAAACAACACATAAATAATAAACAAAAACAAAAAACAACACAACACAATAAATAACAAAACAACAAACATACACACAATAAATAACAACAAAATAAAAACACAATAAATAAACAAAACAACAAACAACACACAATAATAATAAAACAAAAACAAACACAAACAATAAATAATAACAAAAACAAGAACAAACAACATAATAAACAAAACAAAAACAACACACACAATAATAAACAAAAAAAGAACACACACACAATAATAAACAAAACAAAAACACACACACAATAAATAAATAAACAAAAACAAACAACACACATAAATAAATAAACAAAACAAGAACACACACACAATAAATACACAAACAAAAACACAAACACACACACACAAAAAATAAAAGACAAATAAAAACACACCATCAGGTGCCCATGGTTACATTACGTATGGGTTTACAACATGAATGATTTCCTCACACTAACAACGGTTGATGTGTTTTTTTTTCACGAACGCGGAGAATGTGAGAGTTAAGGACCTGACTGACGATATGAAGCGAATATTGTCCATGACGACGATATCGATGGATGGAACCGCAGCAGAGCAAGTCGAGCGGAGCAGCAGCAGCAGCAGCCTTACCGAGATGGTGACAGCAGTAAAAGGCCGCCACAGCGAGCGCGAACATGTCGACGAGAGGAGACGCCTGTGACGGTGAGACCGGTGGAGCTTCACTTCACCCCAGACTTCCCTTCACGAGCCGCGCGCGTCCGCGTTCCGCTCCTCCGTGCGTCCAGCCGTCCGTTCAGCTGGTCAGATGACGTCATGCGATGCCCTCCAGCTTTATTTAGCGCCAAGCGCTCATTGGTGTCACGTGATTGCGCAATCCCTGGGCTGTCCAGTGGGAGTCGTTGAAGCTCACCGGCGACCATATTGCACATCTCCAAACTCGAATTTTAACCCAGCAGGCCCCTCCATGATTGTACATTTTATAATTGCACTCGATTCCCGCATTCTCTTGCGTTTATAAGCTATAGGTTTTATGTTCAGAATGTTTGTCCAAATATTGCGTTACTCAAGTAGTTTATTTTTCAGCTTATTGCTTGCAGTCAGTAATCGGCCTTTACTGTCGATAAAAAATGGAGGCCCAATGGCCCACAAACACTTTGCAGTGCTCGGGGTGTCCGAGCCAAGTTGAGAAACGCTTTCAGCACTCGATTCGATCGATCCTGTCCGGGACAGATTGCTACTTTGTCACACGATAGTGTGGAGACGGTGAAGGCTCAATGTCCAACAACAACTAGTGCAGGTAGACAGGACCTCCGGCTTACTCGGTCCCTCCGAGGGCCGACGTGCGAGTTTGGTTTCCATTTTTATTTCGACTTCCTTTGGATACACTAGTGATATACCCTAACACTATCTCAGATCATACCGAAATCCAAAACCCATGATCTTCTCCACCCTCGTTAACCCCCTCGGCCCCAATCCCAACTCCTCCCAAATTTCCACTTTTTCCTTCCTGAGAGTTTCCTTCTGTATCCATCTTGTCCCTTTCCTGCTCCTCATTCCTCCCCACACCCATAATTATTTGTCTGTCTCCCTCTATTTTGTCCTTCAATCATCCTGTTGGTGTTTGTCTCTCTGTCTCTGTCTCTGTCTCTGTCTCTGTCTCTCTCTCTCTCTCTCTCTCTCTCTCTCTCTCTCTCTCTCTCTCATTTTGTTCTGTTGCATCCTGATCCGTTCAGTGTCCTTGCTCTTCCATGAGCCTTGACTATACAAAGAAAAAAAAACATGTGGACAGGAGCCAATTTGGGTTTACTTTCAAGGTGATCAGCAATATATTAAATTCATACGTTGGCATACAGCGAGCCAGTGAAGTGTCTTGAGTATTGAAGGAATCGTTACATTCCCAAGCCTTCACTTTTGAGCATAACTCCCATGTTCTGAAGAAGCTGTTATGGTTTGTGAGTTGCAGTAATCCAAGGAAGACATTATGAGAGTATCACTCGAAGTTTCACGATCTGTGGTTGGATCTTAAAAGAATGGATGTAAGCCACAGATCAGCACCGCAGTGTTCGCCGCAATGGTTTTGAGAAAATTAATGGGCATCCATGTTTGATTTTCAGAGAGGCATGGATTGATCGTTGCTGAAGAGAGAACATCATCAGATTGAATTGACAGTTATGTGTATCTGGGTATCAAGATAACAATGAAAGGTGACATTGAAATTTCACTAGCGGAGCCTACTCGTCGCTTCGCTGACGGACCATTCATCCTGATGTCCTTTCCCGTTAGAAATGTCTCACACACGATGACAGGCTTGACAGCCCCTCGGTTTTTTTTTTCTTTTTTTGTGGAGGGAGGGGGGGGGAGAAGAGCGAAGGAGGACAAGGAGGAGTGCTTTAACCTCAGCGTTATCCATGTAAAAAAAAAAAATTGTAATACCCTCTGCCACCACCACCAGGTGGTGCTACACGGTACACATGTATAGTGAATTTACACTAACCCCTGCCCCCCACACCCT
Organism: Eptatretus atami; assembly: GCA_035128595.1. Taxonomy (NCBI): domain Eukaryota; kingdom Metazoa; phylum Chordata; class Myxini; order Myxiniformes; family Myxinidae; genus Eptatretus; species Eptatretus atami. Next base: position 190,022,051 of record CM068954.1, on the reverse strand, counting down.
CGCTTAAGGCCGTGGCCACATAGCCTATGTTACCCCCCACACAAAGTTGTATTTGTACTCTGAGTTTGGAGTTTGTAACTTAAAAGATGTGGCCGTGCATAAGAACAAAGATAGACAGACAGACAACAGAGAGACAGACAGACAGAGGACAGAGAGAGAAAAACAAAGGCATCAGATAACATATTATTTGTTTATTTATTTATTTTTTAAAGTAAAGAAGGTGCTTCCAACCAAAAGTAAAAAACTAGAGCGACTATGCTAATTCGAGCAAAAAAGCAAGAGCATACCCGGTCTCAGGCGACTTTTCACCAGCTTCACAGCCGGCTTCCCTCGTCTGCTACTCGACAATGACAACATTGTCGAGTAAGAGAACAAGACAATGTTTTGGATGTTATGTTTTTTTTTCACGCACGAAGCCTGGTTTCATGTTTCTGGGCATCTAAATTCACAAAACACTCGTCCATGGCTAAGTGAACAACCTTATGCAATGCATGAAAGGCCATTGCATTCCATGAAAATTGGTGTTTGGTGTGCTGAAATTCAGCAAAGACTTATTGGGCCAATTTTCTTCTCAGAAACAGTAAACTCAAAACGTTACATCAACATAATTCATGAGTTTCTTGCACACCTTGCAGAAGACAAAAATCAACCAAGGATGGTTTCAGCAAGGCGGTGCCCACGAGTCACACTTTGCGATTCAGCATGATTGAACTTCGGCTACTCTTTGGTGACCGTGTACGGTCCAAATCCTTATGGCCACCTCGATCCCCAGATCTTTCGTCGCCAGATTTCTTTTTGTGGGGCTATTTGAAGGATATATTGTACACTGAAAATCCACGCACTCTTGATAGATTAAAAACAATAATCGGTGACACAATGAGCAAATTATACCATGGGATCTTTAACGTCCGCCAACTAATACTGGAAGATGGAAAGCCCAGTTTTGACATCCATCCATGTGCCGTTTGACAGGACGACACACATCGATGAATCACCCTGCTTGTGAAACACCGACATGATAGTATTACAGCTGTCAAGATTCGAACCCAGGCTCGGCAGCTTGGAGGCAAGTGTGCGTACCTGTAAGCCATCTTGCGAGACCTCATCACCTCTGCCACCAAAGGTGAAGGAGGTTATGTTTTCACCTGTCTGTCTGTCTGTTTGTTTGATACTTGCAAAATCGAAGATTTCTCCAAGTATATTGGTCAGTCCATTTTGTTATTCTGTCTGTCTGTCTGTCTGTCTGTCTGTCTGTTTGTTTGTCTGTCTGTCTGTCAATCGCTTACAGGTCACAACTTTCAACCAATCTTCACAAAACTTCACCACATGGTAGAGTTTGTCATAAGCAAGGAGCCTATTGTTTTTGAGGTCAAAAGGTCAACATAGGCCAAAGGTCAACAACTTAGATTTCTAAAGTCCTCAATTTTCATCTGATTGACATGAAATTTGAAGAGGATTTGCACATCAGGTCACTGAATTCAATCACCAATTATTTTTGAGGTCAACATAGGCCAAAAGGTCAACATCGGCCGAGTTTCTAAAATTGTCAATTTTCATCCGATTGACTTGAAATTTGAAGAGGAGTTGTACATTTTGGTCATTGAATTCAACCATCAATTAATGTTGAGGTCAAATTTGTTTTATGGATTTTGCAAGTGTCGTGCTCTGCATGATGTCTTTTTATCTGTCTGTCTGTCGGTTTGTGTGCACGATATCTCAAAAAGTTGTGGACGGATTCGGCCGAAACTTGGTGGACACGTTGGGTGTGTGACAAGGAAGAATCGATTCAATTTTGGTGAAGATCCGAATCCGGATCTAGATACGAGAATTATTTAATCTTTAAAGTGATTCTTCACCATTGAGAGACAGGGCCAAAAACGATATATAGCAAGATATCTCAAAAATGTTTTGGGCCCGTTATGTTCTCGTGGATCAGGCATTGCCTGGCAGAGGTATGCGCTCTACCGAGTGCCCTTCTAGTTCATAAGTGAATCAATGATAGCTCGGAAAGTCTTAGTTTTGGAGGTGTTCTCAATCCCATCATGTAAAGCCTTTTTGGCTGCTGTTTGCATCATTGGTTAGGGGCACAGCTAAGCCACTGATGCAGTGCCCCTATTACCAGTATACTGGTGCTCATTTCTTCAACCTCGGAAGGATGACAGGCTGAGTCAACCCCCTGGTGTTAATTCAGCAGCAAACAGGGCTCAAACTCAGGACCCTAGAATCCCAAGCCACCACCCGAACCGCCAAGCCAACACCAGGCTCAGTGTGTTCTCAATGAAGGAAAGGACACATGAGGATTTTGAATGTGCAGGTGATGTCGTGTACTGCACCCTGGCTGCTTGGAGAGTAAATTGAAGAACAAGTCTTGCTGATGAAGGCAAGTGCAGATCTGCGTCGGCATACAGGGAGAACAATTGATGCAATTGACAGCATGTTGATTGAAGTATACTAATCACTGGATGATGCACACATTGACACATCACCCTGCATGTAAATCATCAGGGTAACACGTTATAGCTGGGTCTCGAGTCACGACAGTTCAAAAGTGAGCTTGCAGATCTCTAAAGTCTAAACTAGCCTGCTAGTCCTGGTGCTCGTTACCAATCAGTCTGTGTGATTTGAAGCAACTGAAATTCAAGTATTAGTTGACATTATTTATCTGGGTACCATATTTATTACAGGGATTGTAGCAGGGGCATTCATGTTTAATAAAGTAATGAACATTGTTGTAACCGATCCTGCACCAACCATCCTTTGTGCACATCTATGATACAAGGTTGATCACCATGCAGGGTAACTTCACCATGCAGAGTAACTCTCCAAGCCCAGAGCGACGGGACGTAATGGCCCTTTTCGCCTGCCCAAACAGCCGGAACTGTGATGGCTTTCTTCCTGCGGGATTCTGCCGGGAGTATTCGGTATTTGCGTCTTGTGGATTCCCTCTGTCTTCTCTCACGTGACATGAATGTGGGCCCACATAAGGATTTAGATAATCAAAGATTCCCATTCGTTGGTTGGTTTGTGGGTGCGTTTGATCGGTGATGGTTTAAGGGTTTTTTTTATTGTTGATTATTGTTATTGCTTCTTGTTTTCCACCCCGTATTTATTCTCACCAATAATTATACCTACCTGGTCTAGGGGTTATTTGGGGTCATTGTGGTCACTCTTGTAATCATGAAAGTCTGTTGAGGGCTCATTGGCAATGGCTGTTAACACTGTGTACCTCGACTGTGTCTTGGGTCTCTAGGCCGTTAATTGGAGATGAGGCGCGTGGTACTAAATAACGCAATGCACAGCTGATTTGGTGGTCCCAACAGCATGGTACCAGAGTGAGTGGAAAGACCTGTAATCCAGCCTGGGATGGCTGACCCTGCCTGCTGTTAGGTTGTGTTGAAGTGACCCATAAGGATCGCACCAGGCAACTGTAACGAACCCACACGGCTTTGACAATATTGTTGTGGGAATGTCTTGTAGTGGCTAACTTTGCATAGAATAGGTAAGTTATCTCCCATGTTGAATGTATTGGAATAAGCATGAGGTAATGAAGACACGATGGGCTGAATGGCCTCCACCTGTGTTAGATTTTCTTGTATTTCCTTGTAATTTAATTGTGATATGAGATATGCATCGTTTTATGTGTAGAAAGATGTTGTCTATGCATCCCTAATATTTATGTCGAAAACCACCATCCCTGGGAAACCCCTTTTTAATGTTATTATCTTTGTAAAATGTCTTTTGTGTGCTTTAAAATACTCTGACATGCCATCACGCGAAAGTTGAGGCAGGATAAGCCGCGCTTCGGTCCTGACACTTAAGTCTGCTCTGTGTCTTTCTTTTGTAAGTGCTTGTAAATAAATTATTGTAGAAATGTTCCCAGTTCGTTTTTGTCTTTTCCTTCATTGGTCCAGCATGGTTCGGATCTTAGTTGAGCCGGTCTTTATCCCCGATAATCTGTTCATCCGAGCCGGTACGTCCTCGTAGTTCCGCTTGGCTGCATCCGACTGGAAAGGTAGCTGGTAGTTGCAAAAGTGTATTGACGGGTGGGAGTGTGGCGACATGGGTTGTCGCTATATAATTGCATACTCGTCATACAGTTTTTGACGGATCGGGCTGAAATTTTTGACAAGAGGTTGATTATAGTGCGCATGAAAGCGCGGAAGCCGATTTTTGATTTTCGAAAAGAAAATATTTTTCGGATTTTTTCAACATTTCAAAGTCCGTTGCTAGGCAACGGTGGCGTCCATAGCAACGGTGCTCAAAAGCATACAACTAGATCCTGGTATGAACCTAACAGTCAAGTTTCATCAAAATCGGTTGACTCCTCTGGCCTCCAGAGCTGTCCATTACATACATACAGACAGACATACAGACAACGGAAACCTGAGAAAAACGGTAGTCTAGCGACCACCCAACACATATACAGTGTGTATATGTATATGAAGACCACAAGGGAAAACCAGAGATGTCAGGAGAAGTCAATTTTGAAGAAATGAAAAACAAGTTTCAAGACTTTGGTGGACTGTTTAATAACTGTCATAGATTTCTTTTCCAGTAAAGAAGAGTGATCATTGGCGATCAAATTAGCATGTAGCATTTGCCAAGCTTCTGTGTATTTAATTTAAGAGCAAAGAACGAATCAATGTTGCAAACTGCCATCACTGGTTATTCCCTTGTTTAATAATTGCCATGCAATTTTAACCCAGGATGTGAAGCAAATTCATGCTTGTTGGTTATTAGCATACATTACATGACTTTGGTGAACACAGATTATTTTTTTCAACATTAACGGTCATGTTTTTGTTTGATTGGTGTTCAATGCATACTCAGGGTATTTCGCTATATAACGACGGATTCTCCATTTCTTACTCCGTACTACTTAATATGATGGAAAACCGGGAGGAAACAAGGAAAACCACCCCCGCGATAGCCGAAGTCACCTCATGTGACTCCCTCAATTACCTAAGCAGGTTGATTGGCGGTGGTACATCGAATGAGGATGGGTACTCAGACGCGCTAACCATTAAGCCACGGCGTGGGTCCCATAAAAGTCACAATAAAGGTTTGACCAGGCTTGAACCACGATATCACCAACTACAGAGCCATGATATAACCAAATAGGCCATTGTAGTGCTCAGAGTTTATTGCTGTGATAGTTTTACAACCTTTTATAAACTTAGTTTCTCAACTCTGAATATTTGGAACAGTTAACATGAATGACGCAGAAAGCCAATCTTATCTGAGTGAAAACTTTAATTTAATACTTTTGCAGAACACAAACCTGTGATCAAAAAAATAGATCCATGATATAACCAAATAGGCTATTGTAGTGCTCAGAGTTTATGCTGTGAAAGTTTTCAACCTTTCATTTTTTAGTTTCTCAACTCGATATTGGTGGAACAGTTACATGAATGAAAGGGAGATAACCAGAGTAAAGTACTGACAACTCTGGGTTTTCTACTTGTTCAGCTTTGACAAACTTGTTTTTTCCCTTGCACGGCTAAACTTTATACCATATAAATTATGTGACACCCCTGGTTATTTGTTAAAGTAATATTGTGAGAGGAAAACCTTATGTTTCAACTATTGGCAGGTGCAATAAACCCTTGAAATTTATAAAAAGTGACATCACCGGTTTTCCCCTTGTGGTCTTCAATATAATATATATATATATATATATATATATATATATATATATATATATATATATATACATATATATGTTACGCTGTGGAAATTCGCCTTACACCATAAAGGGCCCGCAGGTGAGATATCTCGATAGGTACATGTGTAGTTAGCCCAACCCGTTGTATAGAGGGAATTTTATGTGATTCATCCGGCTGCGACGCTTTGAGTGAGCCATTTTTTCTTTCTGTCGTTATTTTGAACCAACCACGTCTCAACCGCCATCACACAACAACCACCTTAACCACCACGCCAGCCATCGTCACAAACTACAACCACGCTCAACCCGCAGACAACAACCACAACGCCAACCCTCACCACAGAAGACCCTCCACCACCTTCGCTTTACCTTCACGAATTCATCCCACATCATCGCTTCTACGGCCATTCCCGCACCACCTGTGAACACTGAACGTCGGGCTGTCTCGGCCCGTTCGGCGATTGGTGCCGAACGCACCGAGCCGCGAGCGGCGAATGGCGCCTTTCCGAGGGGAAAATTCGGATCAGAAACGCTCACGCCCACTTCTCTCCGTCAATGGCGAGCGCGGGCGGCTTGGCCCGCCTCCAAGCGTGTGTATGTGAAGTCCGTATATGCAAATTTTAGGATCAGGAGAGGTTCACGCCCATTTTTTGCCCGACCAATGGCTGACCGGGGGGCGGCGTGGCCCCGCCTCCAATCGCGTTCTGATCTAAAAATTTGCATATTGGCTGCTCCTGCCGCCTATAAAAAGGCGAGCGCAAGGCGAATTGGAGAGAGTTGGTTTGGAGTTGCTTGGAGAGTGTCGTCGAGAGTTGCTTTTGGGGAAAGGAGCGTTGCGTTGTGGAGTTTGAGTCGAGTGCGCGCGTGGAACTGCAAGCAAGGGAGTCGGTCCGAGGCAAGAAGGACGGCGGTCGGCGACGAGGTTGCGGTGTGGGGATCGCTCGTCTCGTTGCGGACCCAAGCCAGCCAGTCACTCCCCTCCCCAGGGCATCAACAATTCCCCCTTTCCCCGCGCTGAGATAGTGCAAAGGGGCCCGTCCACCCCACCCAAACGTGGTGCAACGAAACCCCAAGGGGCACGGAGTCGGGCACAGCGCGGCCGGCCATTTTGCGGCTTGCCCGCCAACGCGTCACGAGACGCGGGTAAGACCTCCCCGTCTCCGGACCTGGCGCTCCCTCCAGGTCACGCGCACAGTTGGCCTACGGCCTGTCTGCCTCCTTCTGTGAGGGTGGCTTCTTTCGTTGCTTTTGTGTAAATGTGTTGGCGCCGTCTGTGAAGTAAAAACTGTAATAAGTTGTTGCCGTGTGTACGCGTTAGTCGGTTGTATTACATTTGCTTTATGTGCATTTCGATTCTGTATGGCTGTATATACGTGCTTCCGTGTGGCCGGGAAATAAATGCTTGCTTGTTGAACTGTGCCGTTTCGCTTTGTCTTTCTCTATTGACTCTCCATCCTGCTTCACGTAAGGGTTCGTAGTGGGTGCAACATCCGGTAATTAATCAGAACCGTCAAGGCCGACGATAACACCGCTGGTTATCACTGTAGCACGGAACGGACCGCTTAAGCGGTCGTGTCGGAGTCGGCCTGTGCGTGTACGATCGCCCGGTCGACCATCCGCGCAGGTACTTAGGTAGATCGAATTTGGCGAGCAACCCTATCCTGCGCGGGTGGGTAATTGGCACGGTCGTGGTGGGGTTAAACCCCACCCGTGACTCGCTCCGGCGTTGTTCCGAGAGGGTCACGACTGAATTGTCCGTCGGGGGCGACGTGCGCGATTCGAGTTACGTGGCTGTTCGCACGCCGGCGGGCGCGAATTCGCAACTGGTGTCAGAGAGCGGAAACAAACTTCCCGTCTCCATCTAAATTCACGGGAATCGTTCAGGGGTGAGAGGGAGTGACCCCCCCGTTCCCTCCAAATACGAGCAATTCAAATTAACCCCTTCGAGAAACAAGATGGAGTCTCAGCGAGCGGGGCCGGGGGTAGTATAAATGGATGTAGAATTGTCAGAATTCATGGCCCAGGATGGAGACCCCGAGCAGAAATGTTGGTTGTGCAGCAACAAGAAACCCCCCCAACTGAACCCAGAGCTTGAAATGGGCGCAGTGGCTGGGTGGCGGACGAACGCCCCCACGTGCGAATTCCCACGGATCGGACGATGGAAATGTTTGAGGCATTGATGAGCAAGATGGATACAAACACTAATGAAATGAAAACGAAATAAAAGAAATAACAATAAAATAAGCTAATACAAACGGAATGAGGGGAAGAAATGAGGGAAGAAATGAGAGAAATGCGGGGTGAGACGCAGAACATGGGGGTGAGCCTAAAAGGAAGCTTGGGACGAACTAAAAACGAAATGAAAAGGAAGTCGACACGATGCGACGAGGTGACCGGGTTAAAAGAGAAACAAAGGAGTGGGGGTCGCAATGGAAGAGAGCAAAAAAGAGAGGGCAAACGAAATAAAGACGGTGGTGGGAAAGATAGACAAAGTAGGAAAGGACTGGAGAAGTAAAAAGGGACAAGACCAAATAAAGGGGAAATAGGGAAGAACACGACGGCGATAGAGGAATTAAAAGAGAACAAGGGAGAATAAAGGAGGGATTGGGAGCCGTGAAGAAGGACTGTGAGAAAAGACATCGGGAAATGACAGACAGAGTTGAAAACCTGCGAAAGGAGGTAAAAGCGGAGACAGAAAGGATATAAGGCCGTGGGGGAGGAATGCAGAAAGAGACATGAGGAAGTAATTAATGAAATGGAGCGGAAGCCGGAGAAAAGACAGAGGAACTGGGAAAACGGATAGAAAAACACAAGCGCGAGACGGAAGAGCAGTTTAGGACGACGGGGGAGGAAATATCCAAGACAAATAAGGTGGTGACACAGGTAAAAGGGGAAGTGGAGCAAATAAGAGAGAAGTCGGGAACTGTCGCTAGGGACGCAAAAGGGAGGAGAAAGGAGATGGGAGAACTAAATGAGGTAATAGAGGGGAAAATAAAGGAAATGGAGAGGAGACTGGCGGAATGTGTGGAGACCCGGTGTGAGAGCAGGGTGACCTCCTTCGGGACAGGGGAGAGGATATACTCCCTCGAGCAGAACGTGCCCAGGTGGGGCGGTGTCACAGGGCAGAGAGGAGGCTTGCCCGATGCGGGGGTGAGCATGCAAGCTTGGGGAGGTAGAGGCCGTGGGTCCTTTTGGCCTAAGGGGGTACGAGTATGACTGTTCCAGTGGGTGTGCAGAGTGCGAGTCCAATGGCTTGGGAGTAAGCGGACGACGCGGGCACGGACAGACACGGACAGGGTGGTAGAGCCCCGGGCAAATGGCTCGGACCCTGCGGGAGTGAGGCACCGTTGGGACTGGGAGGTCACCCCTCCAGGAGTCCCTTGGGAACTGGAGGGGGGGACCTCGAAAGGACAAGGTGCGCTACCCCGTACGATGGCAAACGGACTTGAGGGCGTACATGGCCCAGTTCCAGTGTGTGGCCAAAGGCAATGGCTGGAACGAGGTGCAGGCGCGGCACAACTCACGGCGGCCCTGCGTGGCGCGGCCTTGAAGTCCTGACCACGGTACCAGCGAGGGGGTGACCCTGGAGGATCTCCGTTGGCCCTAAAGAACCGATTGGCATGGACCAGCAGAGCGAGCTTGTTAAAGCTCAGCTCAACGGGCGCAAACGACGCTCCAGGAATCCCTGGAGAAATTGGCACACGACATTCGCCGCTTTGTGGGGATTGCGCACACCAACATGCCGCCGGAGTACCGGAGGAGCTTGCCCTGGACCACTTTCTCCGAGCAATAGGGGGGCACCGATGTCGGGCGATGCTGACCGCATGCGCCCGGAAACCTCCAGAAGGCGGCTGAATACTGCAGCCTGTTGGGAGGCAGCAAGGCGTCGTCTGGAGGGCGGGGAGACTAGCGGTGGCAGTCCGGGGTGGGCCCCGTGGAGGACGGTGCGCGGGAGCCGGGGTAACCCTAGGCGACCAGGCGCATGGCAGAAGATGATCCGGGGCATGATTGCGAGCAGTCGAGAAACGATAAAGTGAGCGGTCGGGCCAGGAAGGGTGAGAGGTGGGCCATCAGGGGGTACCCCAATTCGGAACGAGGGGGGTATAATTCGGCGTACCGGAGGCAAACACCTTACCAGAGGAGGTGTTATAATTGTGGCGCAAGGGACACCTGCAGCGGGAGTGTAACGCCCCGCGCAGGGAAAGGCCCCCGCGCAGGGAAGAACCACGGTCCCCCAGACCCCAAACTCCGCTCGGGCCGATGGGAATAGCCTGGCCCAACCATCACCCCCCCCACCAGTCCCAGGGAAACTGAAAAGTGCCGACATGTAGGGCCGTGTTCGGCAGACTCGGACGGAAAAGAGCCCTCAGAACTGCGACAGGTCATCAATTGTGGCCAAATTGGCAATGCGTACTTAACAATTCGGTGCAAAGTTGCCGGCGTAAGGGTAGACGCCGTGTGGACACAGGAGCAAGCGCCACGATCATTAGCCCTGTGGTCCTTGATTCGAGTGTAGACGGTTGGGATGAGATCCACCGTCTGCAAACCCTAGTTTGCAGCTAGCTACCGGGGCAACGGCCCCCATCATGGAACGTGGTTTCGTGTCGTTTAAATTGGGCACCGTGAAAACAAGGATAGAGGTTTGGTGGGACGTGTGCGACCCATGCTAATAGGGTTGGATGTGTTAACGGCCGTGGTTGTAAGATCGACTTGGGCTGGGGGTCATGCAGTTGGGTGGTGAGGAGTTGCCAGTTAGGGGCGTGAGCACGGATGAGAGGGGGAGCTGGAGGCCCCTGACCTCGTGGTCATTCCCGGGTGCCGAGGCGGTGAATCCCGGCCCGTGGCGAAGCACACCAACTGGCAGGGCTCCTGCGGCCTGGCGGAACTACGGCAGGGCCATCACCCCGGGTTAGTCGTGGGCCCACCCTGGTAAGTACCGACGGCCAATAGTGCCCGTCGGGTGATAATGTTAGCAGGAACCACGCACTATCAGGAGGGGCACGAAGGTGGCAGATTGCACCCCAGTAAAAGAAGTCGCAGAGCTGAGGGACGATAACGTCGAGCCGGACCGGCCCAGAGGGAGTCTCCAGACTTGATTAGGAATTGGCCGGTCCCATTTGCGAGATGGTAAATCGGAGTAGTGTAGATTTGGAGGATGCCCGCGGAGGCCTTATACAAACTGGTCGACCGACACATGGGGTCTTCTCCTTGTCACCCGAGGATATTGGACGTACGGGCCTGGTGCAACATCAGATCCACACCGATGGGCCCGGCCTGTCCGTCAGCCTGCTCAAAGGCTCAATGGAGCAAGAGAGAGGAGGCTGGTGAACAGGTTGAAAAGATGCTCAATGCAGGTGTCATTGAGCCTCGGGAAGTCCTTGGATGTCACCGGTTGTGCTGGTCAAAAAGAAGGATGGGACCACGCGTTTCTGCGTGGACTATCGCCAGCTGAACAACGTGACACTCAAAGACTCCTATCCCCTGCCTAGAATTGACGATACCTCGACGCGTTGCAGGCTCTAAATGGTTCTCAACTTTGGACCTAAAGGTGGGTATTGGCAGGTGGAGATGGATAAGACGGGGAAGGAGAAAACGCATTTCCACAGGGAAGGGACTGTATCAGTTCACTGTGATGCCGTTCGGTTTGTGTAACGCCCCCGCCACCTTTGAGAGACTGATGGAGCGTGTACTAGGCGCATGCCGTGCAATCATGCCTGGTGTATCTGGATGACGTCCTGGTACACGCTAAAACATTCACCCAGGAGATAGCCAATTTGGACAGGTGTTGGGCGCTCAGGCAGGCAGGGCTAAAATTGAGCCCGGAGAATGCACTTTGTTCGTGCACAGAGGTGGCCTATCTCGCACGTGATAGGCCGCGAGGGGGTGAAGACCGACCCCGGAAAAATTACAGCGGTAGAGGAGTGGCCCGTACCTACAACGTCAAACAGTACGGGGCTTTTTGGGACTTTGCTCCTACTACCGAGCGTGGCAAACTTTGCGGAGATAGCCAGGCCCCTTCACCGGTTGACGGAGAAGGGATTGAGATTTAATTGGACAGGGGAGTGCCAGGAGGCCTTCCTCAAATTAAAGGGGTGTTTGACATCCACACCCGTTTTAGCGTACCCACCGATGAGGGATGTATACCCTGGACACGGATGCAAGCCAGGAAGGATTGGACAGTCTTGTCTCAGACACAGGGGGTGGAAAGAGTGATCGCGTATTACAGTCGGGCCATGAGTAGGCCCGAACGAAATTATTGCGTAACTCGCAAGGAGCTATTGGCTATGCTGTGCTGCCGTGAGCCATTTCCACCCGTACTTGTACGGGAGGAAATTTTGGTTCGAACTGACCATTCCTCTTGCAATGGCTCTTACGGTTCAAGGAACCGGAAGGCCAGATTGCAAGAGTGGTTGGAAAAGTTGCAGCAGTACGATTAGTGTGGTCCATAGAGCCGGTAAGGCTCATGGAATGCCCGATGCGCTCTCTCGACGCCCCTGTCTGGGAGAAAAACTGCAGGTATTGCATGAGACATGAGGAGAGGGAACAATTGGCAGACACCTCCCGAAACTCCCAGTCCGTGCGGCCCGGGTGGTAGGCCCAACTTGCACTAACCGCGGAGAGGAATTTGGTGGATTGGCATGGAGCACGGCCCAGCGGGAAGACCCCGTGATAGGGCCAGTGTACAAATGGGTCCAGGAAAACAGGAGGCCAGTGGGGAGGAGATCGCCCCATTCGGAGCGCGAACAAAAGCATACTGGGCTCAGTGGAGGACCCAAGAAATGAGGGACAACATCTTATATCGCAAGTGGGTGGAGATTCCTTCAGAACAAACTTCTTGGCTGGTGATAGTCCCGATGGGTTTAAGACCCAAATTTTGAAACAGGTGCACGGTACCCGTGCCGGGGCCATTTGGCAGGACAAAACAAAATCTCGGGTCCGCCGCGGTTCTATTGGGTTAACATGGGGCGCGATGTACAGAACTGGTGTCGAGCATGCGACGCCTGTACTGCGAAAAAGGGACCGCCACAGAGGATGAGGCCCCACTCAAACTACATCAGGTTGGGGCCCCCCTTGAGCGAGTGGCCATGGACATTTTGGGACCACTGCCCCCCACTCACCAGGGTAATAAGTACATCCTCGTAATTAGGACTATTTCACCAAATGGCCGAGGCCTTTGCCCTTCCCAACCAGGAAGCAGGGGTTGTGCAAGGCCTTCGTAGAAGGATTTACATGCCCGTATGGGATCCGCAGGAGCCTGCACACGGACCAGGGACGAAATTTTGAGAGCGAATTACTAAAAGAGGTTGCAGACTCCTGAAATTCGAAAGACACGGACAACGCCCCTGAGACCACAGTCTGATGGCATGGTGGAAAGGTTCAACGGACCCTGGTCCAACAGTTGCCCTCTTCACCGCCACTAACCAGGAGGACTGGGACGAACATCTCCGTACCTCTGATGGCCTATCGCGCGTCCAGCAGGGTCTACGCGTGTAGTCCGGCGCTGTTGATGTATGGACGGGAGCTGAGAAGCCCGTCGATTTATGTGCGGTCCGACGCCTGAGCGGCTTGATAGGCCCCCGGGGGAGGAGGCTATGCCCGTCGTTGGAGGAAGGCATGGAGAAGTTCCATGCCTTCGCACGACACCAGCTCCAACGGGCGGGCATAAAATGAAGCGCAGGTACGACCACCGGAGCCAGGTAAGCAAATACCCACCGGGGGCGAAGATTTGGTTCTTTAACCCCGGCGAGGAAGGGCAGATGCCCGAAGCTCACCTCACCTGGCAGGGCCGGGTCATCCTGGCGCAAATCAGTGACGTGGTCCTAAAAATTAAAATGGGACACGGGCCCTTCCCCGGATCGTCCACGGGACCGCCTGAGACCTTACAAGGGCATCTTACGCCTCATGGATATGTCTTGCCGGAGGAGTCCGTGCTGGAACAGCCGCTCACACAGAGGCGCAAGGCTCGCAGAGCCTTGCAACGAGTTCACGAGCCAGTAGGGAGGACGAAATCCCCCCTGCAAATAAGGATTTGGAGACAGTGACAAGACTGTGAGTGTGTAGTGGGGACGTAGCTTAGCTACGTAGTGTTAAATGAACGTGCTGTATTTAAGGGACGACGTGGGAGCACGAGGTAGTTATGGGAAGTAGTGAGCAGGATGGCAGGATTCAGCAATGTGTGAGTTGAGAAGTGTGGAATAGGAAGTGTCCATGTTGAGTGAGTGAGGCAGCGGTCTGTGTGAGTGGAGCGAATGTGGAATGCATGGTGCGATGAGTGATTGGGGGGAGGAGTGACTCCCGCCAAGGGAACCCGGGTCAGTGTAGAGTGAGTTAGCTGGTTAGACAAATTGAAAAATGGAAGTCGTTTTGTTGTTGGTGGGAAAGTAGGCTCGATACCGTTTGGAGGGGTGCAGGAGCCCTGTTGACGGGCTGGGAGCGTGGCTGCGAAAGGTGAGTATCGCTGAGTGGGTACCCCGGCACCGGGCTAGTCGGCCGTGGTAGGCCAAGGGCCATGGGGGCCGGGTAGCGTAGTGGGGCACGGGTGCGCCCGCATGATAGCCGGGGCGCCGTTAGCCGCGTGGGCAGTGTGTGGGCACGGGTGACCCTCGGAAAGGGGCCCGGGAAGCCAGCCTGCCACGTAGCGTTTCAGGGGAGTCGCCAGGGAGGGCACTCCCTGGTGTTTAGGGAGCTGGTAGGCTCGGAGGCAGTGTAGTGCCGGGGGTGCATCCGTTGGAGAATCGGCAGAGGGTCGTTCCTGCCAAGGGAGCCACGCGTCCCAGCCATGAGACCGTGTGAGGGCACGGAAAGAAAATTGGGGGGCGAGGCCCGAAATTGTAAGGACACAACACAGGCGACGGGAATCCTGGTTGCTAGAACCAATAAGTTAAGCGAGAGGCGCTTGTTGAAAGCCCCGGGGTATTTCAAAAGTTAAATGGATAGGTAGATAGGAAGTGTACCCTCCGCACATCCATCCCTTCGCTCTCGTTGTGGCCCGCTGGACCCACTTTGGGTTAAGATCGCTGAAGTCTGGGGAGGCCATCCTGAGGCTTGAGTTGGGCCTCGACGCAGGACGCTAGCCCTCCCTTATTCCCCTCCGGGAAGGGAACGTAGGGGTTGGGAGTAGGCTAGGGGACGATAGGTTAGCCGAACAAAGACGATAAAGGGGGTTAGGGACGATTTATAGAGGGAAAGTAAAAATAAAAACAAAAAAATAAGTTGGGGCTAATTGGTTTTTGAAAATTAAGGGAGTGGTATGGACAGTGACAGGCAAAGGCGATAGTGGGAGGGAGACAGGTAGGTAGGTCCGAGCCCGCCTTCCGAGTGGCCAGCACACTGCACTCCCTCCACCAACCTCCACTGAAAGGCAAAGCCGGCCCACTTCATCGGCTGGCTGTGTTTTGCTACGAGGCCTGTACCGGCCGGATCGTCAGCAGCTGTGTTACTGCAAGGCCTGTGCCGGCCGGATCGTCTGCTGGTGTTTTGCTTCAAGGCCTGTGCCGGTCGATATCTGCCGGCTGTTTGCTACGCGGCCTTGTCATGCCATGCCTTGCCTGTTCACCTTTGCCATGCCTACTGCCCACATTATTTTGCCCCGTTCTGTTCTGCATTTCCCCGCCCCTTGTTCATTGCCATGTGCGCCAGGATCCTCGCGCAAATTTGCAAGGACTGCCCTGATGGCAGCGCAACACGGGACTGCACCAGCAGCCCGTGCACCGTATGAATCCAACCATCCATCAATCCACTCAGTTGCTTGTGTTTGGTTGCTGCGTCAGATCGTCGCGCGTACTGCAGGGACTGCCCTGTAGGCAGCCGCATCACGGGACCGCATTGGCGGCCGTGCAACGTTGTTTTCTGCGTCAGATCATCGCGCGTACTGCAGGGACTGCCCTGTAGGCAGCCGCGCCAGGAGACTGCATTTGCGCAGCCCATGCGCCGTTGTTCGCTGCGCCCATTTAAAAGGGGAGGCCTTGGACTGCGTGTGAGCAGCCGGCCACATTCCCTGTCACCTGCATTGCGTGAGCCAGAGACTGCATGCGAGCAGCCTGGCTCCTGCTAACTGCTTTCTCTTTGCAGAGTCCATTGATCCTGGGCCATGGTTTAGTGTAAATTTTGTAAGTTAAGTTGTACTGTAAAATATGAGTGCGCCCCGGCATGTATGTCTAGCGCCGGCAATTTTATTTAAGTCCGCCGTATGAGTGGGTTTGTTTAGTTAGTTACTCAGCCCTCAGGTTATTTATTTTGGGGCAAAGAATACCCATGAATGTCGCACTCAGGGATCCGTAGGTAAAACGTACTAGGGGAGAACTACACATGATGGGCACACGAGAATTTGACGACTCGGGACGAGTCTG
Source organism: Eptatretus atami (assembly GCA_035128595.1). Lineage (NCBI taxonomy): Eukaryota > Metazoa > Chordata > Myxini > Myxiniformes > Myxinidae > Eptatretus > Eptatretus atami. Next base: position 190,006,037 of record CM068954.1, on the reverse strand, counting down.
TAAAAAAGGGAGGGGTAGTGTTACGGCTGTGGAAATTCGCCTTACACCATAAAGGGCCCGCAGGTGAGATATCTCGATAGGTACATGTGTAGTTAGCCAAACCCGTTGTATAGAGGGAATTTATGTGATTCATCCGGGCTGCGATGCTTTGAGTTAGCCTTTTTTCTTTTCTGTCGTTATTTTGAACCAACAACGTCTCAACCGCCATCACACAACAACCACCTTACCACCACGCCAGCCATCATCACAAACTACAACCACGCTCCAACCCGCAGACACAACCACAACGCCAACCCTCACCACAGAAAACCTCCACCACCTTCGCCTTTACCTTCACGAATTCATCCACATCATCGCTTCTACGGCCATTCCCGCACCACTGTGAACACTGAACGTCGGGCTGTCTGGGCCCGTTCGGCGATTGGTGCCGAACGCACCGAGCCGCGAGCGCGAATGGCGGCCTTTCCGAGGGGAAATTCGGATCAGAAATGCTTCACGCCACTTCTCCTCCGTCCAATTGGCGAGCGCGGGGCGGCTTGGCCCCGCCTCCAAGCGTGTGTATGAAGTCCGTATATATATGCAAATTTTGATCAGGAGAGGTTCACGCCCATTTTTGCCCGACACAATGGCTGACCGGGGGGGCGGCGTGCCCGCTCCAATCGCGTTCTGATCCTAAAATTTGCATATTGGCTGCTCCTGCCGCCTATAAAAAGGCGAGTGCAAGGCGAATTGGAGAGAGTTGGGTTTTGGAGTTGCTTGGAGAGTGTCGTCGAGAAGTTGCTTTGGGACAAGGAGCGTTGCGTTGGTGGGTGAGTCGAGTGCGCGCGTGGAACTGCAAGCAAGGGAGCTCGGTCCAAGGCAAGAAGGACGCGGCGGCGACGAGGTTGCGGTGTGGGGGTCGCTCGTCTCGTTGCGGGACCAAGCAGCCCACCACTCCCCTCCCCAGGGCATCAACAATTCCCCCTTTCCCCCCGCTGAGATAGTGCAAAAGGGGCCCGTTCCACCCCACCCAAACGTGGTGCCAACGAAACCCGCCAAGGGGCACGGAGTCGGGCACAGCGGCGCGGCCATTTTGCGGCTTGCCCGCCAACGCGTCACGAGGACGCGCGGTAAGACCTCCCGGTCTCGCGGACCTGGCCACTCCTCCAGGTCACGCGCACATTTGGCCTACGGCCTGTCTGCCTCCTTGTCTGTGAGGGTGGCTTCTTTCGTTTGCTTTTGTGTAAATGTGTGTTGGCGCGTCTGTGAAGTAAAACTGTATAAGTGTTGCCGTGTGTACGCGTTAGTCGGTTGTATTACATTTGTTTATGTGCATTTCGATTCTGTATGATTGTATATACGTGCTTTCCGTGTGCCGGGAAATAAAAATGCTTGCTTGTTGAACTGTGCCCATTCGCTTT
>CM068954.1:189989951-190004612 GCA_035128595.1 Eptatretus atami | reverse complement strand
TTGGAGAGTGTTGAGAGAGGATCTTGCGTGTGTGACTATAACAGTGCAGCTAAATTTCTGATTGTAATGTGTCATTTCTGTTTGAATAAGCCAGCTTGCTTGATAAAAATGTATATCAAAGAAGTTTGTAATTCAAACAAAATATCTCTCTCTCTCTCTCTCTCTATCTCTATCTCTATCTCTATCTCTATCTCTATCTCTATCTCTATCTCTATCTCTATCTCTATCTCTATCTCTATCTCTATCTCTATTCTCTCTGTCTCTCTGTCTCTCGTCTCTCGTCTCTCTGTCTCTCTTCTCTCTGTCTCTCTGTCTCTCTGTCTCTCTGTCTCCTTCTCTCTGTCTCTCTGTCTCTCTGTCTCTCTGTTCTCTCTGTCTCTCTGTCTCTCTGTCTCTCTGTCTCTCTGTCTCTCTGTCTCTCTGTCTCTCTGTCCTCTGTTCTCTCTGTCTCTCTGTCTCTCTGTCTCTCTGTCTCTCTGTCTGTCTCTCTGTCTGTCTCTTCTGGCTCGTGTCTGTCGTCTCTCTCATTAAAAATGGAATTCGATCATTTCTGACATCCCAGGTAGCGTGTGCTTTTGTTAAGCACCTGAATGAGTGATAAAATAGGCAATGGAGGGGTTTGGCAGTCGCATTTTCAGCCAATTAACCCTAATTGAAGTGCAATGGTTTTAATTGACAAACCTGTGAAAGAAAGGGAATGGATGATTGGCCTCTTCAAGAAGCCATATGTAACAACCTTCTGTTATTTATTATAAGGTTTTTTTCTCTGACATAATATTATGAAGTCAGGTTCGTCCGGCTGCCCACCTCAAATGCCACCTCAAACGCATCAAAGTGATCCAGCAGCCGATTGATTCGGTCGTCCAAGCCGAATCATATGTCTGTCACCCGCAATACCGTGCCGAGTGAGACCACCGAGCCAGTCGATGTGCTGTGCTTTTTTCGGTGCCTTACGCCTGATCTCGAATAACGACTTCATAGCGAAGGATACACCGCTTTATAACTTCTGCTCCCACCACTCTGATGATTCTCTCTCTCTCTCATCTCTCTCTTCTCTCTCTCTCTCTCTCTCTCTCTCTCTCTCTCTCTCCCTCTCTCTCTCTCTCTCTCTCTCTCTCTCTCTCTCTCTCTCTCTCTCTCTCTCTCGGTCCCAGGCCCAGTTTATGGAGGGGGCACTTTAGCATGAAAGAAGAGACGTTCGGATTCCGAATCAATTCTTTTGTGAACTACAATGGTTAAAACTCCCAAAACCTCTGCTGGGAATCCCCCCCTTTAACTGAGCTAAAGCATATTTACATATTACAAAACCAAAGGCAAAATGATTCCGCTACCGCACCACCCATTGACCTGTCATTCAGATAGTCCTTCTCCTCTGTTTTCAGGAATACAACAGGCAAGATTTACAATGATCAACTAAAAACACTTATGCAGTTCGACTGAAAGACGGCGCCACACACTCAGATGAAAAGAAACCCAGATGTTTGCAAAGGACCCCCGCAGCCAGAGGGAGGTGAGCTGAGGGCGCAGTTCCTTCGGGGTACCTGCACGTTGGAGGGAAGGGATGCTCTGTGGTGCGGCACCTGTCAGTGGTCGTGCAGCGCCCACAGCCACACGTGCGGAGACGTGTCCGCGAAGGGAGCCCGGGTGGAGCAGAGCGAGTCCGAGACTGGGATCAGGGCCGACAGGACCCACGAAAGACCCGGTCAAGATCGGGTGCCCTCGAACCAGCGCAACAGACGGGCTGCCGAGGCGAGACACGGGCAGACCCTCCGTGTCACGACCCTCCTTCTTTCTTTGGCAACCCGCGACTCCAACCGTCTCACTCCAACCACTGTCTCGCTCCAACGCTGTTTCTCTCCAACCTCAGACTCCAGCTAACACGGCCAACCCACACAGAATTCTCTCTCTACCCTCTCAGGATGGTGCCGTAATTTATCGCCCAGCCAAGGACTCTACGCTGAGAATCGCTTCGTAATTTATAGATCTCTCTCAGCGGGGAGGGGCCTTGGTGAAGCCAACACCACTGCCCGCCCTGATTGGACCCATGGGTCCGCCCTTTCTGGGCGGGGTTTCGCCATGCCGGGAGAACCCACCCCGCCCCCCCCCCCCCCACGCCTGTCTGGTAAAGTGATCCGATCCGGTAAAATGATCCGGTCCGGTAGAGTGATCCGGTTCGGACAAGGCGTACCGAGGGCGTGTTCCCCGGTAATTAAATCACGTGATATAGGAATAGGTAACCCGGATACTCATAGACGGGAGGACCCTCGTCACGTGGTGGAGTTATTGGCGTCCACGTCGGTTAAGTGACCCGCCGCGTCACGGAATTATCCGTGTGCGACGGCCTACAATTCCGGGGAGTCTGGTGGGAACCGACAGAGCTTCCCCCACCTAGTGGTCTTCTCACCCGACCCCCGGCCCGCAACAATATATAGTTGGAGACGTGCCGATATAAGGACACTCTTCTGCCTCAGAGTCCCAGATGCATAATCGACCATGATTTGGAAAAGAAAACCACAAATACAACGTGCGAGCATATCCGAAGTAGGTATTTGATTCAACGGTCTTATTACAACAGTCTTATTTATTATTTGATTCAACAAGGGATTATTATTCAAGAAAGGCACGTATTTACAGGGCAAGCAGAGTCACAAATAGAAAAACCTTATCTATGAACAGAAGCCCCTTAGTCAGTCAACTTAACACAAATAACATAGGTGCCTCTCTCATTTTGGGAAAAAGTAGACGAGTAATAGTGATAGACAGATCGTGAAAGTGATGGGGTATTTTGTCGACCCCGCTCTTACCCGCACGTGAACCGGCTGGCTCATGTGTGAACGAACGGGGTGGGCAATTTCGGTGCATCGAGAGGTGTGAAGTGCAAGAGCGTCAGGTGGGTCCTAAAAATGGACTGTTGGCACTTCTGCTGATTGCTCTGTGTTCAAAGGGAATGAGGGAGATATAGCTTCAAGAGAAGGTCTGTAAGCGTCTGCACATGTGGAAACCGCATCCAGGAGCTCTTTCCGGGTCGGTCCCTCCTCTGCCTCGGACTGCCCCTCTCTCCAGTTCTCCCTCCAGGCTCTTCCAATGTTCTCTCTGCTCGCAGATGTGGCCACTCTGTTCTGGTCTCTGTATCAGCCTTTTATAAGCGTGTGGTCTGTCCCCCACTTAGCACAAACAACTAACCTATTGGATCCCTGGGTGCGACATTTTGCACAGGAAAAAAATTATTTTCATTCATGTCTCCATCAAGAAAAATAATTAAACTGAATGCATTGTGTTACTACTACTGTACACTCTCTCAGGGCACGTAACTTGTACTTTAAATTAAATTTTTATGTGCACACATATGACCGGGTGGATTCAAAATTTAGAACACTATACACTTTTCAACAATCATGGGTATTTGGTTGGTAGTCTAACAGCAAGCAGGCAGCAAAATGATACATGCTCTTTCAACATGGCATGGTGAGTGGTCCTTCGACATGGCATGGTGAGTGTCCTTCGACATAGGCATGGTGATGGTCCTTCGACATGGCATGGTGAGTGGTCCTTCGACATGGCATGGTGAGTGCCGTTCCTTGACATGCATGGTGAGTGGTCCTTCGACATGGCATGGTGAGTGGTCTTCGACATGCATGGTGAGGTCCTTCGACATGGCATGGTGAGTGGTCCTTCGACATGACATGGTAAGTGGTCCTTCGACATGGCAGGGTGAGTAGTCCTTCGGGTGTATGGCGGCAAGGCAAACAGGGCCAGCAGGCGTTGCTGGCCAGCCCCTCGGTTGGTGCGCTCGTACTGGTCGTGGGGGAGAAGGAATGCGAGATGGCTGCAGATTGGGAGGCCAACTTCGGCCCTGACCTAACAGATTTGCCCCACTAATCCCTGTAACTAGCCCTACCTTAAATCCCCCAAATTATCTCTAACTTTGCTCCTCTATTTCTTTCTAACCTAACTTCCATCCATCTAACCCTGTGGACTAATCTATCCTCCCAGGCCCACTAATCCCTCTTCCTATTCTATCTCCTGGGAGGAAAATTAAGGCAAATACTGTATGGCGGCAAACATGACAAGGTGGCATGGCACCACAAGGCTCGCCTGTAGAGCAGCCGATGGGGGTGTTGGGGTGAGGGTGAGATTTGTGCCGACCCCTGTACTAACATTTGGGACACAATAGGTCCACGCAAAATCCAATTACCTTACTCCGTTACTCCAGCGCCGGCAGCCAACCAAAAATGGTACCAAGGGGGAGCAACCCTACTTTATCATAATTTTTCTCAAAAACTCATTCCTCTTTATCCTTATACACACAGTTTCCTTATACACCCCCTCCACAGTGGTTGTACACAACCAATCTACCCATCATCCTGTGCGTCAGTGTTCCAAGTTTGGGCCTGGCCCTCAGTTTTTCAACCTGTACCTCTGCACAATACAGTATTGTGGCTGGGTAGTCTGGCTCCATCTGTAAGCAGCCACCCGAGCTTACCTGCTACTCATCGAATTATGAGGGAGCACTCCCTGGGGTCCCCCCACCCCCAGTGCTCTCCTTGGCACATGGTGCCTCGTGTCCTCTCTCCAGGTACCTGGGCCCATAAATTTAGCTCCCCCCTCAGGATCCCATGGCCTACTCCCAGCCAGTGTATTCCCAGTACCCGGGGTGCTCTTTACAACATGCTACCTTCAACGAGCCACACTCCCAGCCCGTCAATACACTTTTGCACCTCGCAAAACATAATTTTACAACGATCAGCACCAACCGCAGAACGACATCCTGTTCCACAATATCTGAACCCCATCTAATGTAACACCAATAAAGGCAAGGGTTGGTTCCACAGGGGGGGGGTGTGCTCTGCTCCACACAAGCATGCCCCGCATACCATTCACTCAATCATCAAGTCTAAAAAAATTTGCCATGCACCTCATTCACACCGTATCATCCAACACAACACACATTCCTCCATTCATCCCTCATTTGTCAGGATGATGAGGAAGAATGAGGAAAGCTCTAATCTATGGTCTTCCAATTGAAAAAGTAATGAAAACCCAAAGCGTCAATTTTAAAATGTCAATATAATCCCTCCAATCCTAATCATCTCCGTCAAGCTGCCTGCATCAGTCTCTGCCCTGCGAAATTAGGTTCTTACCCTCTGGGTCACGTGGTTCCCCCACGGACCCAGGCTCCAGCATTTGTGCAATCACACCCATGCCGGGAAACCTGACACCATGCTGTAAACTGTGTGCCGCAACCCAACATGCCACTCGTACCGCGACCTCCTGCAGTGCTCACTTCGAGCTCACGCAGAGCACACACTGAACCTCCGTTTCACCCTGCGAGCCCACACCTGCAGCCACGGTTGCCACACCCACTCTGGCCATGCCTTCCTCATTGGTTGGCTCGGAGCTTGACCTTCGCACAGCACAACCTGTGAGCCATGCCTCACATGTGCTTCTTGTCACGGCCCACCTACACTCCTGGTGGTCTGGCACGAACACTCCCACGGGTCCCCACTTGACCACTACCTGCAGTCCCCAGTGTCCTTGCTAATCCGCCCAATTAACGTGAAGACACCGTGCAAGTTTACCTATCGTCCCGCACCTTTTCTCCAAAGTTCTCTCAGGATACTTTGTCTCCTGTATCTTGCTTTGATACCCCTTCCCTCTCCAATGCCATTTTATTTTCATCTCCACCCGTACTGGTTTCAACCGCCGGTTTTGTTTTAAATTAATTCATGTTTGTTTTTGTTTTATATACCCTGAACGGCTCTGTCTCTGGTACCCTCTCTACTTTACCCGTGGCCTGACCGGTCGCCATCGCATACTGCTTGTCCCACATGCCTGCCACATCCACTTTCACCACGGCCAGCTCCTTCCATCTCATATCACTTTTCCCTCCAAGGTCTGTCAGTCCAGCTTTTAGCCTGGTGTTGGCTCAGTGGTTCGGGTGGCGAGTTGGGATCCTAGGGTCCTGAGTTCAAGCCCCGTCGGCCGCTAAATTAATACACCAGGGGGGTTGACTCAGCCTGTCATCCTTCCGAGGTCGGCAAAATGAGTACCAGTTCCAGTGTGTGTACTGGTAGAGGGGCACTGCATCAGCGACACAGTCACGCTTCAAGAAATGATAGCTACCCTGGCAGCTAAGCCGCCATACGACCACCAGTCCAGCCTTTGCCTCTACTCACCTGGCCTGCATATCGTTGCCCACAGCCCTCACATGAGGCTTCACCTCAGCCTTTACATAAGCCTGTCCTGCTTTTACCTCAGCCAGTCCCACATCCAGCCATATTAGCACTCATCATTTGGCTGAGCAGGGCCATCAATTGGTCCATGCGAAATGGTGCCGGCACTGCCAATCTGCTGTCCTGTGGTATGGACTTCAAGGGGGTCATTACGTTATCAGGGGGATGGGTTGGGTGTTTCTAAGCATTATAATCATCTCTGCTGTGCCCTCAACTGCTCCCTCTTCCACAATGTCACTTTGGGATGCAGCTTCTTCCATCCTCTCTATGCCCATCTGATCCTGTCCGTCTTGGTTAGACATAGCTGTTTCAATTAAATTTTCACCCTCACTACGTACTGTTTTAACTTTGAGGTGCAGCTGTTCATACCTCGCGTCTGATCTCGTTCCAGGCACCAAGTGTTACAGTGCCTGGAGGGTTCCAAATCCCATAATCCTGACTCAAAATGTTACCATGTCAGGGGGTGCCGATACCCCACTCCTGGCACCAAACCTTACGCTTTCGCCTCGGGGTGGATTACAAGGAGAGTTCTTGCAATCGACTTCCTCGATAGTGATCGTGAAGCCACCACTCCACGTTGGCGGTTTTTGTGATCCGGCAGCACTCATTGGTTGGCTCGGAACTTGCTTTCCTTGAGCCGCACCGCTGTCATGTGTCCTTGCTCTGCTGCTGTGTCCTTGCGCTGCTCCCTGCAGGCCATTTTGTACAAGGTTCATTGGTTGTGACATGGAGTCATTGGTTCTGTGGCGTGGAGTCATGTGAAGCATTTTGTAAAGCGTATTTGATGTGTTTTAGAGAGAGATAGATAAAGAACGAACATTGGGGCTGACACTGCTATGAACACAAATGAACGTTGGATTCCCAGGTTTGGCTAAAGAAAATACGACGACAAAACCGCACTTTGATTTTATGTGCTTTGGTATGCACCACCCCGGGGGTTTCCAAAAAAATTCACAATGCGTAATATAATTTACAAAAAATATGCTTCGGATGAGAAGTTTCGAAAAATGTTGCCACTGCGAAACACCATACATTCCATTCAAAAATGAAATATGTGGGCTGACAACTCACTCAAAATGAAACATAACAACACAAGAAACTTGCGAGCAAAGAAAAACACAGCTTGCTTGAAAACAGTTGCCAAAAATGAAATACAATTGGCTCATGAAACGAACATATTTTAAGTAGTTGCTACTTACCACTCGTGCTCTGAAAGCATGAGCTCACATAGTTATCCATTGCAGAGAAGAGAGAGTATAGTCTCAGCGGCCAGCATGAGCTTTAACCTCGACTGGACCATGAAGTTCAAATCACCCAATCAGTGTTAAGATAATGGGAATGTAACTTCCAAAACAAAAAGAAAGTTGTGAATGAAAAAAATAATTGGCTTTCATTCCAACAAACAGCATTTATTTCCATTCTTTCAATTTGAAATAGAATTGAAGTGTTAACTCCCCCCCCCCCCCCTTTTGTTCTCACCCCTCCAAGTGAGCTACCCTAGCTGTGTAACTCGAGTCATCACAAATCAACGCCCCAGGCCAAGGAAAGAGCATACATTCAACCTGTACTTTGTCGACAGCTAAATTATCATTCAGTACATCATTTTTTTTTATTCACATGAGTGAGGCAGACCTGTTGGAGATTCTGGACGCGTTACCTTCACCACAATGGTGGATGGAGGTTCAGTTTTCACCCCCGTCTGTTTGTCTGTCTGTCTGTCTGTGAGCATGATATCTCAATAAGTTGTGGACGGATTCAGACGAAACTTGATGGACAGGTTTGGGTGTGTGACAAGGACTAACGAATTCCATTTTGGTGAAGATCCGAATCCAGATACGAGAACTAAAAAATTTTTTTTTAAGGAATTCTTCACCATTGAGAGATAGGGCCAAAAAACTATCTACCCTTTAGCACATTATTTCATTTGTGGACGGGTTATGCTAAAACTTGGTGGATGAGTTGGTCAGGTGACAAGAACAAGCCGATTAGATTTTGGCTCAGCTCTGGATCCAGATCCGGCCTATCACAAGGATACAAAACATCAACTGTTCAGCCAGGCAAAGGGATGCGCTCTACCGACTGCTGTTCTAGTACTGTTTTGTTTCACAAATCGGTTTTTTTTTTACCTTCCCTTCTGCCAGTCTAGCTTTCCAGGTCACAGGAGCAGCATGCTAACTTACAAAAATTATTTGAACATGCCAACTTACATTCATAATATGATGTTATTCTTTACTTACACTTTTCCACAAGGCAAAATAATAACTGTAAATAGTTTCATGTGATGTCATACCTAATGCTGGCATGTAGGTTGGAGATGTTGCAGGACAGGTTTGGTAAGGTCTTTGAGGGCATGACGGCGTTGAAGAGTTGGTCGGACGGGTTGGGCTGCTTGACTGAGTGGAACTTATTTCAGCCATGGTGTCAGTGGATGCTGAGTAAGAAATAAAGATATTAGAAGGGTAAAGGGGTGGGTGGATCAGGCTGGAAATGTGATATACAGTAGATGTAACTGGAGTTGCCATGTTCATTTGCTGGCATACAAACACAAAAAAATACCAAACGAATACAAAAGAGCATGTGTATGAGGGGTTGGGGTGGAGACAGAGCATGGAAAGAGGAGAGGGTGCAAGACCGGAAAGGAGGTGGTGGTAGAAGACAGAGAGACCACCGACCGGTCTGCGATGCGAAGTGATAAGCCCATAGACTGTTTCAGCACTTATCTGTCACTTTGGATTTCGGATGAGCATGTCATTATCATCAATGATGTGGAGAGGGCGATTACAGTATTTACCAAGTGTGTAATTGCAGGGGCTTTAATCCCGGTGCTGTAATTCAATCTCATCATCAGGTCTTTCTTCGCTTTCCCACCTAATAACGTCCCCACCTCAAGGGTTACACTAATGGTCACCACTCCTCTTAGTGTGGTTTGAAGTTATGGTACCTTCCATTAGATGAGCTGCTAAAAAGCCAAAGAACCTCAATCTGTCCTATAAATGTGACAATACTCTTTGTTTGGCTCCAACCCTTTGACATGTTTGGCTTCGTCGGGTCGACCAAGATAAAGGCTTCTGCCAGTCTAGCTCTCCAAGTCACAGGAGCAGCAAACCTCGCCACTACAGTCAAAATGATAGTCAAGATCAGGGAAGAATGAAATAGAAAGAATAAATGTAAGAAAAGCAATAGGTCTTCCTTCTCCCACCACACCCCTAGCACCCCCCACCCCACCCCTCCAGTACGTACAATGTAAGCACCAGCCTGACTCACACCCATCCCCATCTCCCTTCTGGGTGTACATAATAAATATACAGCCCTTAATTATTTACAGCAGAAATAGTGGCAAAGAAATCATTTCAGATTTATGACCACGTTGTTCTCATCCTAAATGGTAATTGTAGATAAGTAAAGGTGGAGGGGGGGGGGGGGGAGAGAGAGGAGGGGATTGAAGGTGATGTTTATCAAAAACTTGACATGGCAATTCTCATTATCATTTTGATAGAATGGAAGATGTTAATCATGAAAATAATTGCTCTAATTTTAAATGTTACATTATTCCATCTATATAAGGGCCCTGTCACACCTTGACGTTTAAGCCAGCAATGGCAACGTATAAAAATTGATCTAAAACGTTGGCGTACGCTGAAATTTTGATGTTTTTTTTTTTAGTTTTTGGGTATTCAAAACGTGTTGGTCGTTTGCATAACATATTAGAACGGGCACAGAACGTTTCGTTGTGTTATACATAACTTTTACCAACGAATGCTTACCTTGTGATCGGCGTTCAAAACCTAAGACAAGCGATAGTTCAACTTACCCTTTCGCGCCTATACGTATCGCCGGCGAACTCGTGGCGTAGCCTGTTGAGAACTTGCCGGACGCCGATTGAAATCAAAACTGCCCGAGATTTTGAATTGTCAACATTGCAGTCACACCTTGACGATTTGCCAGCGTATGCCATTCTATGAAAAATGTGTTTACAACGCTAGGCACACGTCAAATACGCTATAGGAAAGTTGAGTATACGTTAAGATTATGCTCGAAATCATTGAAGTACGCTGGCATATTACCTAGTCCGTTCGATACGTCGTGAAATTTCAAGCATGCTGAAAATTTTAAGACGTACTCGACGTAAGGCTCACACGTTTCGCATGCGTTGGCATCTGTTCTTGCACGTTCCGCGATCGTTTAAACACGGCGAACACACGTTACTTGTAGGTTAGTCATAAGTCGAAGCACGTCAAGTTAATGGCAACCATACTTGAAACCCAATTTATAACCGTTGAGTAACGTGCTTTGAACAAATGAGAGAACGTCAGCTTAGCCTATGTTTAACGTGCTGGAAAGTATGAGTAACGTGCATTGAAACTATGTATAACTGGCCTTGAACCAATGGCTACCGTGCTATGAACGTAAGAGTAACGTGCGTTTAACCTATGTTAGCATGTTTTGAACCTAAGTAAAACGTGCATCTAACCATTGAATAACATGCTATGAACCTATTTGTAACGTATGTATAACGCACATTGTCGTATGTAGACGAATTAAATTGACGTCTTCCGGACAACCACAGAACTTACTGAAAGTGTTTCTAACTTACATCTACCGTGTACTGACGTATTCGCAGCGTTTAGGGGAATGGTACATACAAATGGGCTTCACAAGAGGAACCCATCATTGTTCCAGACTCCATGTTGAGTAGATGTCAATGCCAGTAGTATCAGTAGTAGTAATACTATTAGCAGTAGTTGGTGTGCGTGACAGTATTATAGTAGTAGTAGTTGTAGTAGTAGTATTGGTAGTAGTAGTATGTCTATGTCAGTAGTAGTAGTAGTATGTCTATGTCAGTAGTAGTAGTTGTAGTAGTAGTATTGGTAGTAGTAGTAGGTCCATGTCAGTAGTAGTAGGTGAGCGTGATGGGGAGGGTGTGGGTGATGATGGATCCTCTTATCGTCCACGATAGGAGACTACTTTGCACCATTGTTTGATGTTCTTTTCGGCTAATTTTTTTTCCTCATTCCCACGATGAAATATTTCTTTGTTTTACTTTTTAAAGTATTAAAACGACTTTGACAAATGCATAATGTACTAGTAATGAACACAGAACGCTTCGATAACTTATACATAAGTTATACCAACGATTGTTATCGTGTTTTAGGCGTCCACAACCTATGCCCAACGATAGTCCAGCGTATGCATAGCGTAATAATTCCCAAGCACGTTATTCATAGGTTATAAATAAGTCACAGGTACCCTAAACATTACTTTGATGTGTTTCGACGTATGAGGAACTTTCAAGTAGCGTGTTCGCAAGTGTGAACAACGTTTGTGGAGCGTGCTTACAAAACGTTACTCATAGGTTAGAAATAAGTTTCGGGTATGCGAATGTTACCTCTACGTGTTTCGACTTATGAGTAACATACAATTAACGTGTGTCAACGATCGCATAACGTGCCTAAACCTTATGGCCGGCTAGCGGAACGTGTGAGCCAAACGCCGAGTACGTCGTAAAATTTTAAGCATTCGAAAAGAGAGAACAAGCACAAAAGTCAACGATTAAAGGCAGCGTACACGACTTATGGCAGTGTTTTTCAGGGTATTCCTAACGTATTCAAAACTTACCAATAACGTATTCGACGTGTGCCAGCGTATTCGGCAAATTTGTAAAAAAACGGCATACGTTCGCTAAATCGTCAAGGTGTGACAGCCCTTTACATAAGAGTTACGATAAAAAAAAAAAAATAGGACCACTGAACCTGTAGCTTATCTGGGCCTGGCCTAATGCCGTAACCCAAATTTGGTAGAATTCTGGACTGTGGTTGGTGAAGAAGATTGTTGAAGGAATTTACACGATTTTCAAATATTTTACTAACTCTGCCTTTTTGACACATTTCCGGTCATGTGATCGGCATGACCTCCGCGATTTAACATTATGACCCTGTCCTAATGTTATAACCAAATTTGGTCGCATTCTGACTGGTGGGTCTGGAGAAAGAAGATTTTTGAAGGAATTTACGCGATTTTCCCAAAAATTGAACGAACTCGGCCATTTCGACGCTCTTCCGGTCACGTGATCGGCATGACCTCACAATTTAACATCCCTGCCCTGGCCTAATGTTGTAACTCAAATTTGGTAGAATTTCTGACTGGTGGTTCTGGTGAAGAAGATTTTTGAAGCAATTTACCAATTTTCCAAATATTTTACTCACTCTGCTATTTTGACACATTTCCGGTCATGTGATCGGCATGACCTCCGCGATTTAACATTATGACCCTGTCCTAATGTTTACCCAACTTTGGTGGATTCTGACTGGTGGTCTGGAGAAGAAGATTTTTGAAGGAATTTACGCGATTTTCCCAAAAATTGACCGAATCGGCATTTTGACGCTCTCGGTCACGTATTGGCATGACCTTCACAATTTAACATCCCTGCCCTGGCCTAATGTTGTAACTCAAATTTGGTAGAATTCTGACTGGTGGTTCTGGTGAAGAAGATTTTTAAAGGAATTTACGTGATTTTCCAAATATTTTACTAAATCTGTCATTTTGACACATTTCCGTCATGTGATCGGCCTGACCTCCGCGATTTAACATTATGACCCTGTCTAATGTTGTAACCCAAATTTGGTAGCATTCTGACTGGTGGGTCTGGGATAAGAAGATTTTGAAGGAATTTATGCGATTTTCAAATATTTTCTAACTCTGCCATTTGACACATTTCCGGTCATGTGATCGGCATGACCTCCGCGATTTAACATTATGACCCTGTCCTAATGTTATAACCCAAATTTGGTCGCATTCTGACTGGTGGGTCTGGAGAAGAAGATTTTTGAAGGAATTTACGCGATTTTCCCAAAAATTGAACGAATCGGCCATTTCGACGCTCTTCCGGTCACGTGATCGGCATGACCTTCACAATTTAACATCCCTGCCCTGGCCTAATGTTGTAACTCAAATTTGGTAGAATTCTGACTGGTGGTTCTGGTGAAGAAGATTTTTAAAGGAATTTACGTGATTTTCCAAATATTTTACTAAATCTGTCATTTTGACACATTTCCGGTCATGTGATCGGCCTGACCTCCGCGATTTAACATTATGACCCTGTCCTAATGTTGTAACCCAAATTTGGTAGCATTCTGACTGGTGGGTCTGGATAAGAAGATTTTTGAAGGAATTTATGCGATTTTCAAAATATTTTCTAACTCTGCCATTTTGACACATTTCCGGTCATGTGATCGGCCTGACCTCCGCGATTTAACATTATGACCCTGTCCTAATGTTGTAACCCAAATTTGGTAGCATTCTGACAGGTGGGTCTGGAGAAGATTTTGGAAGGAATTTGCGCAATCGCCATTTTGACACACATCCGGTCACGTGATCAGCAATGGCCTCTGCAATTTAACATTAGGACCGTGTCCTAATGTTGTGACCCAAATTTGGTAGAACTCCGATTGGACTGTTTGGTCTGGAGAAGAAAATGTTTGAAGGAATTTATACGATTTTCACAAAAAATTGACTAAGTCGGCCATCATGACACACTTCCAGTCATGTTATCAGCATGGCCTCGCAATTTAACATCAGGACCCTGTCCTAATGTTGTAACCCCAAATTTGGTAGCATTCTGACTGGTGGGTCTGGAGAAGAAGATCTTTGAAGGAATTTACGCAATTTTCCCAAAAGTTGACCTAATCGGCCATTTCGACGCTCTTCCGGTCACGTGATCGGCATGACCATCACAATTTAACATCCCTGCCCTGGCATAATGTTGTAACCAAAATTTGGTAGCATTTTGATTGGTGGGACTAGAGAAGAAGATTTTTGAAGAAATTGACTAAGCAGGCCATTTTGACATACTTAAAGTCATGTGACCGGAACGAGCTTTGCATTTCCTGTTACCAGTCAGGAGAGGAATGTTGCTGCAAAATTTCAGCCAGATCGGCCCAGCGGTTTGATGGACGGACAGATTGATGGCACGCGATGGCAATATCTTATCTGGAATGTAAATTCTAGATAAGCTAATAATATGGCATGAGTTGAGTTTTTATATAATCAATCATGTGCAATTACAAGTTGGCAATGACATCTCAGCAATTCTTTATAAACTCCAAAAAAATTTCACCGAGGTGTTAATAATTCTTCCCGTGTGGTGTTATTAAAAAAAACATTTGGGAAGGGAAGTGATGTGATCTCGACAAGGCCTAACCATTGCCCACAATGTCAAAAAGAGGGACTTCACAAGTTTATCGAAATAACAATCCTGACTAGCATTGTTTATGCCAAACTGATTTCTTCAGCAGAACAATAGGTTTCCAAGAAACACCATGAATGCAGGGAGGGGGTTAAAACAACACCTTATTGGCTAAAATAAACAGACAATCGATTACTAAAAGGAGCAGTGTGTGTGTGTGTGTGTGTGTGTGTGTGTGTGTGTGTG
>CM068954.1:189929596-189988792 GCA_035128595.1 Eptatretus atami | reverse complement strand
ACTCATTTCCCATTGGGGGTACTTGACATGTGCCAAGTTTCAAGTTTTCCACGGAGCGGTTTTGGAGATACAGAGGTCCAAAGTTTTTCCTTTTTCCAACATGGCTGCCACTTGACATCATAATTATCATTAAAACATTCTACATGAGTAGTCACACCAATCGTGAAAATTTTGTGTCAATCGGATAAGCGGTTGCAGAGCAAACAGAGAATATTAGCACGGACGGACGCACGACGTACGTATGGACGGATGGACAACCCGAAAATATAAGGCCTTCGGTGAGCTCGTCGGTGGAGGCATGAAAATGCAAAAGGATGTCAGGATGTTCCTCCAAAAGGTATGGAATCAAGGTTAGGGAGGTCACAAGAAATGATCATGTGAAACCATCCCAACATCTTTGTTTGAATAATGGTTCAAAGAAAGAGTGTTGTGGGGGGGGGAGGGTGGAGACCTTTTATCATGGTCTGGAGAACTGAAAAGTGATCTCTGCCTCGACAATCAGCTGAACAGACCAGGTAGGCTCATTTGTAGCCGAAGGGACTTTTTAGAGAAGATACTCCAACTTTAGTTTTGTATGTAGTCAGTGGGACCGACATTTTGTTTCCGCAGCATCCGACATAGAGAGTGCTCGCGCACTCTCTGATAAATCAATTTATTTTGGACAAAATGTAAACGTTTAAAACGTCATTTCCGTTTAACTTAAAATGACTTAGCAGGACTTGGCGCTTAATGTAGCAGTTCCAACGGGTTTTTTTTTTTAAATAAAATACTTTTTTAAATACCCTTTTTATTTTATACTTTAATACCGAGTTGTGGAGTTCTCACGCGATTTGTGCAGGCAATCAGGACATCTTCACCTTTACAAACACTTCCATTGCCGGCGTCACGTTGACGACGAAATGTTGAAGTTTTGCATGATACCATTTACAAAAAGATCTGGCATGAAATGGTGGTGTATTTGCCAATGTTAATCACTACAACGATAGTTCTTCTCTGAACGGACCGCCTTTTCTGTAAGGTAAACATGTCCTCCACATGTCATGGTCCACGTCATCACTTTACATCAAATTCCCGTTCCTACCAATACATACTCCAAAGAATTGCTCATTTGAGTGAGACATCTATGAACCGTCGGAGACGGGTACCCTGCTGGTTATTATTATTCTACGACAGCAGCAATAAAGCATGACGGAGACGGAAGGAGCACACAAATGATATATAGTAATACTGTTACGAATCTGGAAGCCATGAGCACTCAACATACAGGTCCTATAGCTCAGTTATTTCGATAAGTAAATGTGGATAGATAGCTCCTTTCCCTTGTTTAATGGGTAATTAAAGTTCATGCGCTGCGGAGTTATTTTGATAGTCAGGGTTTCTTTTATTTTTACACCACCAACATCAACTACAACACGCAGCAACACCCTCACCTTCACCTCGCTCTGGCCGACGCCATGGTGGGCGAGTTCAAGGACGAGCCTCGCAGCGGCCCTCGACCAATCAGCGTGCTACGAGTGAGGTGACCGCCGCTCAGCCAATCAGACCCCGCGACGGTGAGAAAGGCGGTCTGCGTGACGTCACCACGCCCCCGGGCAATCGACGGACTTGCCCTCGTTTTGGCCAATGACAGGGCGACGAGCGATTCTGCGCGCCAAAACTGTCCAGTGAGGAGGAGCGGGGAGGGCGGAGCGGTCCTCTCCCCCCCCCCCCCGGAGAAGGGTGAATAAGGTTGCGGCGCGATCGGACTGAGAGAGAGAGCTTTTTGAGTAGTTGATGACCATCGAGCAGGTAAGGTTATGGTCAATCTGACGGGCAGGTTGAACGAGTGTGGAGTTATCAGCCCTCGCTTTGACGTTGAACTCAAAGACTTGGAGAAGTGGCAGAGAAACCTCCTGCCTTCTGGACAGTTTGGGATACAGAGGAGAGTTTTGGTTGCCGGGACGAGCGCGGAAGGGAGCTCTGGATTCTGCTCGCGTCTCGCTGGTGCCTGGTTCGTCTGCTCATGTCAGCCAAACCATACGAGGTGGACAGGTCCATGTCCTTCTGGGTATCTGTGTGTGTGTGTGGTGTCTGTCGGTGGCCCGTCTGTAAGTAGGAATTGTTTAAGTGCTCTTTGCCTGTACATACTTGGATCTCTTTCGTCGGATAACTCTGTCTTGCGTGCTCCCCCTTTCCCCCATTATAAATAAATACATTTGTTAAATGTATCAGCTCGGTTCTGTGTTTCTTCCATTGGCTTAGCATGGCGCATGTTGGTAAATTATAAAGGCTGTTGCCGCTGTAAATGTACATTTGGACCGACAGGACTTCGGCAACCATCCGCTCAGGTTGCGCACGGGTCGGGCACGCTAAGGGCTCGACTCGTACGAGTGCCGTCGAGGGTGTGTTGAATTAGGCGGTCGATATATTGCCACGTGGATTCCTCTATGGTATTTTTTGAGTATCGATTTTCGGCATATTTACCTCTTCGTACTACTGTTTGTCGTGGACATTTAGCTTTGAGCTTTTTTTTTCGATTTCCATCGGTCCGGTAAGTGGACCCGTACACTTCTCGGCGTGTTGTTTTCTTCCGTAAGTGTACGATCTATTTTTTTTTACTTTTTTTTTGTTTTTCTTCTGTTGATCTGTTTTTTGTTTTTTCTCTTGTGTGTTTTTCGGTGTGTCGGTAGTTGTTCTCGATCTTTTTCGGTCCTATCTCCTTATTGCCCACCTAGAGCGGTCGTGGGATTTGCAACCGATACCCGGCTCCGCAACAATACTTCTCGAAGCAACTGAAAAATATATAAATGTACATGGAAAGAGCACTCAAAAAACAACAACAAGATGTTATGCAAGATCCCTTTTAGCACGTTTCACTCCATTTTACCACCTTATTGAGACCAAGATAGATATGCAATATGTTTCTGAAGTGCATCTGCTCTTTTTTGATTAAATTACTCAGCAAAGCAAAGGTTAGAAAACAGAGATGCAAAACAGGTAAAGAATGGAGAAGAAATCTCAAGTTGAAATATCAGCACAGAAATCACAGTTCCTGAATATAATTAACGGAATCAGAGGATTAACCACTCGCATGGAAGTAGGAATTCAGAGAAAGAGAAAAATCTCAAACCAAGCGAAACATCAATTCAGGGAGCGACGTAAGCCTGGTGTTAACTTCGCAGCTAGGATCGCTGGCTTGGGATCTTCGGGTCCTGAGTTTGAGGCCCGTTTTCCGCTGAATTGACACCAGGTTGGGTTGACTCAGCCTGTCATCCTTTCAAGGTCCAGTGTAAAATAGTACCAGAAATGGTGTAACAATTGTTGGTGTAACAATAGAAATGAGTACCAGTGTAAAATAAAATAAAATAAATGATAGCTACCTGGCAGTCAAGCTGCCATACGCAAAAAGAAGGGAGAGACGTCCATAATTAGTAGAATATTACCATGGACCACTCCTCAAAAGGCACAGTGTGAGTGAAGGAGCACACTGAGGAAATAACCCTGGTGTAAAGAAGATGAAAAAGAAGAAAACAATAAAGTTTAAAGAAGGATAACAAAGTGCAAGAAACAAGGGGAGGGAGAGAGAGAGAAAGAACAGTAGAAGAGTACGATGAAATAATTTCAAAGGAAGAGGAGATGAGATGTAAAAGAGAGTAGTAGGAAGACAAGATAAGTTGGGGGAAAGTGTACTGACTGGTCGTCTGAAAGCGCCCTCGCCGCTGCCAGCAATGGTGCACAGTACAGCCAGTGGTGATGCAAATGACGAAAGCAGCAATGATGCTCATCACGATTCCTGCCACAACGGTTCCACTGCAGCAAAGAAAAAAATAAAATTCATGCGATGCATCAATTTCCTCCACTAAGGAACTCTATTAGGTCTTCCATTACTTGGAAGTTAGCATACCAGCATCCTCCACTACTCTATATCCAAGACCATATAATCTAGCATACTGTAGGCCTACCCATCACCTGGGCTGGAACGACAGCCCACTTGCCTGTAAGCTGTCTAACCTGGGTTTGAATGTCTGTTCACACATAAACTGCCACCATGTTGCTTTGCATGCAGGGTCAGCCATCGATGTATGTGTTGTCGCTCGGATGGATGGTAAACTGGGTGTCCTGTCTGCCAGCATTATTTGGTGGACGATAAAGATCCCATAGTGTTCCTTGCGAAGAGTATGTGAGTTATCACTGTCCATCCATCCATTGGGACCATACTCTGTGTAGAGCGTCAGTACTGCCTATTAAAAGCAGTCTCCTTGGCTATTGGGCACAATCCTGGATGGGTCGCCACTCCGACACAGGATACCAGCATGCTGGCACTCATTTTGCCGACCTCGGAAGGATGACAGGCAGTCAACCCCACCTGGTATTAATTGAACAGCCGAGGGGGATTTGAACTCAGGATCCTTGGATCCCAAGCCCACCCCTCTAGCCATTAAGTCAACACCAAGCATTATCATTGTCACCTTGAACAAATTAAAAATTCCTGCCTGAACTGCAGGAGCAAGTGGTCTTGCCTTGGAGGTTTTTTGACACTAGGTGACATTGCTTGTCATCTCAGAATGTGGTTGCTGACTGGGTAGAAGCTTCTGCACTATAAAACTAATTCATCAGGTAAGTCTATGTTTCACGTGAACGGCTTTCATCGGATACTAAGAGCAACCTAAACGTACACCCATCACCTTGAAACGAGCATCCCACATCGTTAGACAGCATCCATTGACATTGTTACGGCTGTGGAAATTCGCATTACACCATAAAGGGGCCTGCAGGTAGATATCCGCAGGTACGACAATGTGTAGTTAGCCAACCCGTTGTATAGAGGGAATTTATGTGATCCATTCGGGCTGCGATCCTCCAGTTAGTCGTTTTTCTTTCCCTATCTTTGATTTCAAACGAACAAAAACTGCAAGGATGCTGGTGGGCTTTTCCCCGCCATTCTTCCCCGCTTGGTGTGAGGGAAGGGGGAGGGCAGCTCGCCGCCGATTGGTGGATGGACAGCGTGAGGCGGTCGGGGTGAGGAAACGCCCTTTTCGAGAACCCTCTCGAAGGAGGGTGGAGCCGAAAACGGGGCGGAGTGAAGGGCGGAGCCCCACGCTATAAAAGTCGGACACGGGCGGGGCGCGCTTCCTCTCTTCCTCTTCGTCCTGGAGCTGGTCTCGTCGTTCGTCTTGGCTGGTGGTCTGGTCTGGTCTTCTGTCGGTGCGGTCCCGAGATGGGACGGAGTGTCTGCCATTCCCCTCCCCGACCCCGAGCATCAACGGTTGCCCCCCCCCTCTATCCGCGCGGAGATAGCGCCGGAAACCCCGTCCGTGGTGTCGAGCGGCCAACACGTGCCGGCGCGAAGCACGCCGGAGAGGACTCGCCGACCACGCCAGGGCACGGAGTCGGGCCAGGCGCGACCACGCCGATGGACGTGGGAGAGGGACTCGACGGCCCACAGGGAAGTCGCCACTTTTCTTTTCTTTGGGTTTGTGTAAATGACTGTAGATTGGCGCCTGTCCGACAAGTAGAACTGTTTAAGTGTTGCGTGTGTACGCGTATTCGGTTTTAACTCTTGCTTTCGCTTTATATGTGCATTTTGATTATTGTGACTGTAAATACGTGCCTTCCGTGCTGGTCTGTGTGAATTAAACGTGCTTGTGTGAACTTGTTCCCGTTTCGCTGCGTCCTTTCCTTTGGTTGACTCTCCATCCTGCTTCACGTAAGGGGTTCGTAGTGGGTGCAACATCCCGGTAATTAATCGGAACCGTCAAGGCCGATGATAACACCGCTCGTTATCACTGTAGCACGGAACGGACCGCTTAAGCGGTTCGTGTCCGGAGTCGGCCTGTGGCGTGGTACGATCGCCCGGTCGACCATTCGCGCAGGTACTTAGGTAGATCGAATTTGGCGAGCAACCCTATCCTGCGCGGTGGGGCAATTGGCACGATCGTGGTGAGGTTAAACCCCCACCCGTGACTAGCTCCGCGGCGTTGTTCCGAGAGGGTCACGACTGAATTGTCCGTCCGGTGGGCGACGTGCCGCGATTCGAGTTACGTGGCCGTTCGCATGCCGGCGGGCGCGAATTCGCAACACTGGCATCTGGGAGTGAGATTCGAATCCACCCCGCCTCCAAGCTAAATTCACGGAATCGGTTCAGGGGTGAGTGGGCGACCCCCGATTCCCTCCAAATTACGAGCGTACTAAATTAATCTCTTACGAGAAATAAGATGGAGTCTCAAGGCGAGCGGGAGCCGGGGTATTTGGAATGTATATGTGTAGTAATGTAGAATCCATGGCCCGGTCGGTTCTTTTTATAATTATAACCCCACCACTAACTGTGGTCAGTGGGAGCGGCTTGAGCGCGAACTTTGCCGGCAGACGGAGTCGCACGGTGGCGGCGCGATCGCACCTCAGCGCAGCACGGAGCGGGCTGATATTAATAGCACAACTAACGGCACAGCACGAGGCGAGTGCTCCCAGTCACCGGTTCAAACCACGTGGTCACGGCATGTGCCATGGCAGGCGTGGCAGGATGACTATGCGAGCATTGGCAGGCTTCAGGCACAATTGGGGGATGTCTTGGAAAAGGTGAAGCGTTATGAAGAATATATCGAGGAGGTGCAAAGTGGAGTGGACGAGTCACAACGGCACGCAGACGAGCTTCAGAAAAATTACGTGTACGGGGGGACACAGCGATTGGACGATTTACTGGAACGAATTCGGTGGCAAAAACATGACAGCCAACAGAGTGACAAACTATGTGGGAAAAAGAATTTGGTAGTGTTTATACCCGTCAGTTGGAATATGCAAAGAGCAAACTGAACAAAAGAATAGAGGAAGAGCAAATTGGTATCTCCAGGATAGGAAACAATGGGAGGAAGAATGGAAAACCGAGCTCAGAAAGAACAAAAGGAGCACGATTTGGAAGTAAAACTACTCATGGAAAAAATATTGGATGGGGCAAGGCAGTTCAAAGAACTAGAGGGGAGAGTGAGGGAAATACAGTTGGAAGAGAAAAAATGTGAACACGATGGGGAGTTGGAACAATTGAAGGAAGAGATAAGAACAGGCAATCAGGAAAGAGAAAGCCTAGAACGGAAGATAAAAGAGGAGAGGGACAGCTGGAGGAAAGGACGGAGGAATTGCTGGAAAAGTCAGAACAGTTCGAAGAACTGCAGGGAGAAATGAAGGAGGAAGGAGAAGAAAACAAGCTAGAAAAGGAAAAACGCAAACAAGATGGGGAATTGGAACTACTGAAGCGAGAGGTAAGGGCAGGCCAGTTTAAAAGAGAACCCTGGAAGGGGAGATAAGAATGGGAAAGGAATGGCAGAAAAAACTAAAGGAATACAGTAAAAAAAAGGGACGAATTGAGGAGGGAAGCAGTGGAAAGAAGAGATGAAATGAGTGAAGAAGCATGCAATTTGAGGGAGGAATTAGGAAAAAAAGCTTCTGAGTTACAGAAACACAAAACAAAGAGACGGAATTACAAAACGAGTTGAGGATGGTGAGAGATGAAAGAACGACAACGGAGAATGAAACGTTAAGGAACCACACTGTACAGATAGAACAGCTGGAAGCGAAGGCCAGATTAAAGAATGAGATGCAAGAAAGAGTAATGATGGAAGAATGAATGAGACAGAAGAAGGAAATCGACCAATAGAAGGAAACCACGAGATTGCAGAATGAGGAACAAGAAAGAGTACTGAAAGAACAAAGATTGAGACAGGAGAAGGAAGTCAGCCAACTGAAGGAAATAACGAGATTGCAGAATGAGGAACAAGGAAGACAGTGGAATAGGAAATACAAAGAACAAGGAATGAGACAGGAGAAGAAATCAGTCAGTTGAAAGAAATGACGAGATTGCAGAATGAGATGCAAGAAAGAGTAATGAAGGAAGAACGAATGAAGTAGGAAGGAGAAATCAGGAGATTGAAGGACACAACGAGATTGGAGAGGGAAGAACGAGAGACAATGGGATAGAAACAAAAGGAACATGAAGCCGAGGTTGACCAATTGAAAGAAAAGGCAAGGCTGGAGTGCGAGGAGATAGACAAAGAACAGCGAATGAAACACAAAAGGGAAATTAACAAAATGAAGAAAACCACGAAACTGGAGATGGAAGGCAGGAGAAGAAACAAGGAAGAGTAAGAAGAGAACAGCGAATGAAACACAGGAAGGAAATGAGCCAATTGAAAGAAACGATGAGATTGGAAAATGAAGAGCAGGAGAAACTGTGGGGCAGAAAACAAGAACAATGTGAGTTGGAAATTGAACAACTAAAACGGGGAGCAAGATTGGAGTCCACGGAGATTGAAAAACTTCGGAGGAGAACGAAGAACTCAGGAAGTTCCGAGAGGAGGAACTACTCAGAAGGAGTCAGGAAATGGAACAGCGCAATAAGGTGGGATGTGTGATATCACCACGAGGAGCAATGTCGGTGTGCAGGACTTGATCGACACACTCGTCAGATGAAGGAACAGTTAGGACCAACCCTAATAAAGGAAACACAAATAAAATGGAGAAGAGGAAGCAACAGAGACAAAGAAGGAAGTAGAAGTATTGCCAGAGACACGGGAGATAGACCGAGTCGAGAATGAATTAATAAAACGAAGGAGGAAACAGAGACGAGGATCCAGGAAGAAACTAATAGACACGAAGAGGCAACAGAAATAAAATGTATAGAGACTCGGGAGATAGAAAAAATAGAGGAGAGACTGCATGATAAAGACGGGGTTAGGGACAAAACACACACATTGAGGTAGTGGAGGACCATGAGGGGGAGCTGGCGGATTGTTTGGTGACCCGGTGCAAGCAGCTGGATGGCCTCTTCGGGAACAGAGGGAGACGCTGTGCTCCCTTGAAGCGGGTCACGACCAGGTGGGTTCGGTCGTGTCAAGCGAGTTCGAGGGGCGAGTCTGCGAACGGGTGCACGTGCAGCTTGGGGGTATAGAGGCCCCGGGAACCCTTGTGGGGACACGAATCCCAGTGTGGTTGTGCAGGTGTGTGTGTTTGCAAGTGTGCCGAAGTGCGTGCTTCCAGCACGCCGTGTGTGGATGAGGCACCGTGTGTGGAAGGAGCCACGTGTGCAAGGGATGGATGGCACGAGTGAGTGAGCGGCCGAGTGTGAGGGAGACCGCGTGTGTAGGTCGCTGTGTGTAAGGGAGATGTCGGTCGCATGCGTGAGCATGCGCCGCGTCTCCGGTGTGAATGTGAGTTAATAGAGTGCAGTCTGGGCGTCGTAACACGCAGGTGTGCGTGGAGGGAATGGCGACGACGACGGCGACATGTGGGGACAGAGGCCGGTAGCGGCCGTAGATGTATTGGGGCCGCGCTGGTTTGCCCAGCAGCGAACGCGAGGTCCGTGCTGTGCAACGCACGAGGCTGCCGCATGCGCGCTTGCGGGAGTGAAACCCGGTCCGGAAACGCCAGCGGTAGATGTTGCCGATCCGCGGACGGACAAAAGGTTAGGCAGGAAACGGATTTGGACCGGATGGGTTCTCCACTCGAGCGTGTGTGTGAAGCTCCGACGGGCAGAGCACATGTGTTCGTGTGGGGAACCCCTCGAGACGCGAGGCTTGTGTTTTTTTATGCGCAGGGTGACGTCATGGCTGCGTGTATGGTTGGAATCCGGCAGGAGGGTGAATCCCTGCCGGATGGTACCGTCCAAGAGGGACGAGGGACACGAACAGCTGCCATGACGTCACGCCAAAGGTGCGCGGCTGTGAATTGCCGCGCTGATGCGCAGGTCGCGAGTTTCCGCGCTGGTGCTGCGCGAGAAAAAAAAGAAAAAGCAAGCCTCGCTTTCGGGTGAACAGGATTCCCGGGCAAGGGTGGAAGACCCCCTGCCTGGGCACAGGATGGAACTAGTTAGGGGAAGGGTTAGCTTAGCTAGACCGGCTTCATGGGGCAGGGGTAAGTCCTCATGGGGCCCGTGGAATGGATTAGTTAGAAGGATTTTAGATGAGATTTAGGAGGGGAAAATGGATGGATTATTGGAGACAGTGACAGACTGTGGATGTGTAGTGGGGATGCAGCTTAGCTACGTAGTGTTAAAGGAACGTGCTGTAGTGTAAGGGACGACGTGGGAGCACGAGGTAGTTAGGGGAAGTAGTGAGCAGGATGGCAGGGTTCGGCGATGTGCGTGTTGAAAGTTGTGAGGTGAGTACATGATGAGTGAGTGAGGCCAGCGGGTCTGAGTGTATGGAGCGATTGTGGAATGCATGGTGCGATGAGTGATTGGGGGGGAGTGATTCCCGCCAAGGGACCCGGGTCAGTGTAAAGTGAGTTAGTGGGTTAGTTAAATTGACAAAATGGAGGACGTTTTGCTGTTGGTGGGAAGGTAGGCTCGAAACCTGTTTGGAGGGGTGCAGGAGCCCTGTTGACGGGCTGGGAGCGTGGCTGCGAAAGGTGAGTACCGCTGAGTGGGTACCCCGGGCACCGGGCTAGTCGGCCGTGGTAGGCAAGGGCCATGGGGGCCGGATAGCGTAGTGGGCACGGGTGCGCCCGCATGATGCGGGGCCCGGGGCGCCATTAGCCGCGTGGAAGTGTCGTGGGCACGGGTGACCCTCGGAAAGGGGCCTGGGAAGCCAGCCTGCCACGTGAGCGTTTCAGCGGAGTCGCCAGGGAGGGCACTCCCGGTGTTTTAGGGAGCTGGTAGGCTCGGAGGCAGTGTAGTGCCCGGGGGTGCCATAGCTGGAGAATCGGCAGAGGTAGTGCTGCCAAGGGAGCCACGCGTCCCAGCCATGAGACCGTGTGAGGGCAGCGAAGGAAAATTGGGGGCGAGGCCCGAAATTGTAAGGACACCAACACAGGCGATGGGAATCTGGGTTAATAGAACCAATAGATTAAGCGAGAGGCGCTCGTTGAAAGCCCCGGGGTAGTTTAACAGTTAAATGGTTAGGATGATTAGGAGATGTACCCTCCGCACCATCCATCCCCTCGCTCTCATTGTGGGCCGCTGGACCCACTTTGGGTTAGATCGCTGAAGTCTGGGAGGCCATCCTGAGGCTTCCTTGGGCCTCGACACAGGACGCCAGCCCTCCCTCATTCCCTCCAGGAAGGGAACGTAGGGGTTGGGAGTAGGCTAGGACGAGATAGGTTAGCCGAACAAGGACGATAAAGGGGTTAGGGACGAATTATAGTGGGGAGGAGTAAAAAAAAAAAAAAAATAATAAAGTTGGGGCTAAATTGGGTTTTACAAATTAAGGGAGTGGGTATGGACAGTGACAGGCAAAGGCGATAGGTTGGGAGGGAGACGGGTAGGTAGGTCCGAGCCCGCCTTCTGAGTGGCCAGCACCACCGCACTCCCTCCACCAACCTCCACTGAAAGGCAAAGGCTGGCCAACTTCATCGGCTGGCTGTGTTACTTCAAGGCCTGTGCCGGCCCACTTCATCGGCTGGCTGTTTGCTGCAAGGCCTGTGCCGGTCGGATCGTCCGACGGCTGTTTTACTGAAAGGCCTGTGCCGCCCACTTCATCGGCTGGCTGTTTGCTGCGAGTCCTGTACCGTGCGGATCGTCTGCAGCTGTTTGCTTCAAGGCCTGTGCCGGTCAGCTCACTGCCGGCTGTTTTTGCTGCAAGGCCTGTGCCGGTCGATCGTCTGCCGGCTGTTTTTGCTGCAAGGCCTTGTCATGCCTTGCCTGCCTGCCTTCACCTTTACCATCATGCCTGCTGCCTCGATTCTGCGTTTGCCCCGTTCTGTTTTGCATTTACCCCACCCCCCCCTGTTCATTGCCATGTGCGCCAGGATCGTCGCGAAGCTGCAAGGACTGTCCTGTTGGCAGCTACAACACGGGCCTGCAGTGGCGGCCCGTGCGCCGGTTGACTTTTGTTTTTCTGCTTGCAGAGTCCATTGATCCTGGGCATGGTTAGTGTAAATTATAAGGTTAAGATGTACTGTAAATATGAGTGCGCCCCCGGCATGTCTGTCTAGCGCCGGCAATTTTATTTAAGTCGTCTGAGTGAGTGTGTTTGTTAGTTAGTTACTCAGCCCTCAGGTTATTTATTTTGGGACACGAATACCATGAATGTCGCACTCAGGGATCCGTAGGTAAAACGTACTAGGGGAGAACTACACATGATGGCACACGAGAATTTGACGACTCGGGACGAGTCTGTAAAAAGGGGAGGGGGTAGTGTTACGGCTGTGGAAATTCGCATTACACCATAAAGGGCCCTCAGGTGAGATATCTCCATAGGTACATGTGTAGTTAGCCCAAACCCGTTGTATAGAGGGAATTTATGTGATCCATTCGGGCTGCGATCCTCCAGTTAGTCGTTTTTCTTTCCCTATCTTTGATTTCAAACGAACAAAAACTGCCAAGGATGCTGGTGGGCTTTTCCCCGCCATTCTTCCCGCGCTTGTGTGAGGGAAGGGGGGAGAGCAGCTCGCCGCCGATTGGTGGATGGACAGCGTGAGGCGTCGGGTGAGGGAACGCCCTTTTCGAGAACCCTCTCGAAGGAGGGTGGAGCCGAAACGGGGCGGAGTGAAGGGCGGAGCCCCGCGCTATAAAAGTCGGACACGGGCGGGCGCGCTTCCTCTCTTCCTCTTGTCCTGGAGCTGGTCTCGTCGTTCGTCTTGGCTGGTGGTTGGTCTGTCTTCTGTCGGTGCGGTCCCGAGCCCCGCTGGCGGGACGGAGCATCTGCCATTCCCCTCTCCCGACCCCGAGCATCAACGGTTCCCCCCCTCTATCCGCGCGGAGATAGCGCCGGAAACCCCGTCCGTGGCGTCGAGCGGCCAACACGTGCCGGTGCGAAGCACGCCGGAGAGGATCGCCGACCACGCCAGGGCACGGAGTCGGGCCAGGCAGGACCACGCTGACGGACGTGGGAGAGGGACCCGACGGCCCACAGGAAGTCGCCACTTTTCTTTCTTTGGGTTTGTGTAAATGACTGTGGGTGGCGCCTGTCCGACAAGTAGAACTGTTTAAGTGTTGCCGTGTGTACGCGTATTCGGTTTTAACTCTTGCTTTCGCTTTATATGTGCATTTTGATTATTGTGACTGTAATACGTGCCTTCCGTGCTGGTCTGTGTGAATTAAACGTGCTTGTGTGAACTTGTTCCCCGTTTCGCTGCGTCCTTTCCTTTGGTTGACTCTCCATCCTGCTTCACGTAAGGGGTTCGTAGTGGGTGCAACATCCCGGTAATTAATCGGAACCGTCAAGGCCGACGATAACACCGCTCGGTTATCACTGTAGCACGGAACGGACCGCTTAAGCGGTTCGTGTCCGGAGTCGGCTGTGGCGTGGTACGATCGCCCGGTCGACCATTCGCGCAGGTACTTAGGTAGATCGAATTTGGCGAGCAACCCTATCCTGCGCGGGTGGGCAATTGGCACGATCGTGGTGAGGTTAAACCCCCACCCGTGACTAGCTCCCGGCGTTGTTCCGAGAGGGTCACGACTGAATTGTCCGTCCGGTGGGCGACGTGCCGCGATTCGAGTTACGTGGCCGTTCGTACGCCGGCGGGCGCGAATTCGGCAACAATATCAAACTCTTAAGATGACTCCAAGGAATTTCCTTTTTATGCTGAACTCAGACCAAAACTGAAACTCCAACGCAAGGACTTGGATTCAAACTCAAGACTTGGTGGCTCAAAATATTTCAATGAAGGAGTCAAGCAATTTCAACGTACAGTACTGAAATAACTATTCCAACAATATGAGGAGGAGCAGGAGGTCCAATGGCCTAAAATTATCAGCCAAATAGTGCACAATTATCACCTTCAAGGGACGTTCAAAATGTTCGATGAATGAGATCTTCACAATGATCCAATAAAATGTTTTTTTTTCGACTGAATTATAAAAAAATGATACATTTGAATACTAGAACGGCACTCGGTAGAGCGCATACCTCCGCCAGGCTGAACAGTTTACGTTCTGTATCCCACTGGTAGGCCGGATCTGCATCCAGTCCTGAACCAAATTCTAATCAGCTTCTTCTTGTCACGTACCCAGTGCTCCACCAAGTTTTGTTGGAATCCGTCCACAACTTTTTGAAATATCATGATATATATCGTTTTTGGCCCCATCTCTCAATGGTGAAGAATCACTTTTAAAATTCTGGTATCTGGAGCTGTTGCAAAAAGAATGCTTTCCAGAATGCAAAAAAACATTCTTGTGTATCTTCACCAAACTCTAATCGATTCGTCCTCGTCACAAAAGGGCAAATTCACACCAGCCTGTCCGAATCCGTCCAATTTTTTTTTTGAGATATCCTGCTCACTGACAGATAGACAAACAAACAAATAGACCTTTGGTGGTGGAGGTAATGAGATAAACACACTGGTGGGTCTTGGACGATTGTGATCATCTCGCTTATCGAACATTTTGAATAAGCTATGTATATCTTCAGATTTGTATGGGATTATGTTTCAACTACTTTGAGTAGAATGGCCTGGACTAATGACATTTGCTTTTGGAGTTGGCCGCAGGAGTTTTCACTCTCAATAACGGGTTCCAAGCCCGAACCAAGATTAAATGATGCCCCAAGCAAGGGGCGTCTCTGGTGCCCACTATCCGTTTATTCAACTTTTGAATACCTGATGAGGGCATAGCGAGTGCAGGCAGTGGTGACGGCATAGCGAGTGCAGGCAGTGGTGATGGCATAGCGAGTGCAGGCAGTGATGAGGGCAGAGTGAATGCAGGTAGTGGTGAGGGCATAGCGAGTGCAGTAGTGGTGAGGGCATAGCGAGTGCAGGTAGTGGTGAGGCATAGCGGTGCAGGTAGTGGTGAGGGCATAGTGAGTGCAGGCAGTGATGAGGGCATAGCGAGTGCAGGCAGTGGTGAGGGCATAGCGAGTGCAGGTAGTGGTGAGGGCATAGCGAGTGCAGGTAGTGGTGAGGGCATAGCGAGTGCAGGTAGTGTGAGGGCATAGCGGTGCAGGTAGTGGTGAGGGCATAGCGAGTGCAGGCAGTGATGAGGGCATAGCGAATGCAGGTAGTGGTGAGGGCATAGCGAGTGCAGGTAGTGGTGAGGGCATAGCGAATGCAGGTAGTGGTGAGGGCATAGTGAATGCAGGTAGTGGTGAGGGCATAGCGAGTGCAGGTAGTGGTGAGGGCATAGTGAATGCAGGTAGTGGTGAGGGCATAGTGAATGCAGGTAGTGGTGAGGGCATAGTGAATGCAGGTAGTGGTGAGGGCATAGTGAATGCAGATAGTGGTGAGGGCATAGCGAGTGCAGGTAGTGGTGAGGGCATAGCGAGTGCAGGTAGTGGTGAGGGCATAGCGAGTGCAGGTAGTGGTGAGGGCATAGTGAGTGCAGGCAGTGATGAGGGCATAGCGAGTGCAGGCAGTGGTGAGGGCATAGCGAGTGCAGGTAGTGGTGAGGGCATAGCGAGTGCAGGTAGTGGTGAGGGCATAGCGAGTGCAGGTAGTGGTGAGGGCATAGCGAGTGCAGGTAGTGGTGAGGGCATAGCGAGTGCAGGTAGTGGTGAGGGCATAGCGAGTGCAGGTAGTGGTGAGGGCATAGCTAGTGCAGGCAGTGATGAGGGCATAGCGAATGCAGGTAGTGGTGAGGGCATAGCGAGTGCAGGTAGTGGTGAGGGCATAGCGAATGCAGGTAGTGGTGAGGGCATAGCGAGTGCAGG
Organism: Eptatretus atami; assembly: GCA_035128595.1. Lineage (NCBI taxonomy): Eukaryota > Metazoa > Chordata > Myxini > Myxiniformes > Myxinidae > Eptatretus > Eptatretus atami. The sequence continues at coordinate 189,973,241 of CM068954.1, read as the reverse complement.
TAGTGGTGAGGGCATAGCGAGGGTAGTGGTGAGGGCATAGCGAGTGCAGGTAGTGGTGAGGACATAGCGAGTGCAGGTAGTGGTGAGGCATAGTGAATGCAGGTAGTGGTGAGGGCATAGTGAATGCAGGTAGTGGTGAGGGCATAGCGAGTGCAGGTAGTGGTGAGGACATAGTGAATGCAGGTAGTGGTGAGGGCATGGCGAGTGCAGGCAGTGGTGATGGCATAGCGAGTGCAGGCAGTGGTGAGCGCATAGCGAGTGCAGGCAGTGGTGACGGCATAGTGAGTGCAGGCAGTGGTGAGGACATAGCGAGTGCAGGCAGTGGTGAGGGCATAGCGAGTGCAGGCAGTGGTGAGGGCATAGCGAGTGCAGGCAGTGGTGACGGTATAGCGAGTGCAGGCAGTGGTGACGGCATAGCGAGTGCAGGCAGTGGTGATGGCATAACGAGTGCAGGCAGTGGTTGAGGGCATACGAGTGCAGGCAGTGGTGATGGCATAACGAGTGCAGGCAGTGGTAGAGGGGTAGCGAGTGCAGGCAGTGGTGAGGGTGTAACAATAGAGATAGTAACGAGGTGTGGGAGACAGTTTTTGTTGGTGATTAAATGATTAAATATATAGATTCTTCATTCTGGAGGAAGGATCGTAGTCGTGGAGTTGTGTGTGGTTTTGATGTACCAGGAGTTAGGAATATTGAAGGAAGGTTGGCAGGAAGACTTTGGTTGTGGTACACCTTGGAGTAAATGATGTCGGGAAAGTTTATTCGGAGGTTTTGAAAAATAAATACAGGATATTGGGTAAGCGACTTAAAGAAAATTGTTGTGAGGTCATGGTTTCTGGGATTCTCGCAAGATTAGGAAATGGAATAGAATTGATGAGCAGAGTGATAGATGTCAACCTATGGCAGGAAGCAAGGTGTCGGGAGGAAGGTTTTGCATTCAGGAAACAGTGGGAATCATTTCGGGGGCAAAGGGAGTGGTTTCCACAATGCTGGCCATATGCTAACTAGAAAGGGGGCAGCAATGTTTGCAGTGGGAATTGAGGAAGGAATTGCGGCCTTTGTTTTGGGTTGGAGGATGGTGGAGAGGCCATAAAGGAAGGAACTGATGACATACTTGTGACTGGTAAGGCCAGGAAGGAAAATGTAATTTCAAGAAGGGAAAAGTTGAACATCTTCTATCTATACCAATGCCAACAGTTTAAGTAATATGACGTAAGAGCAGCATGATAATATGATGCAGCGGAGGGGGTGGATAAGTTTAAATGTGATTTAGATAGGTACTTGGATGCATTGGAGATAGAGGGGTGTGGGGATATCGGCTTGTGTGTATGGTAGGTAGGTTGGCTGTGAATGGGTGATGACACTGGGGTTGTGTACTGCAGGCATGATGGGCTGAATGACCTCCTCTTGCGTTAAGTTCCTCGTGGATCCTTTGTGTGTATCTGCAACTCTGCCCTCTCCAGAAATCTCTCTTCCTTTCTCAAGGCCAAAGCATCTGCCCCATGCAGAACAGTGTTATTACCTCCGCCACAGAAGGTGGACGCAGGTTATCTTTTCACCCCTGTCTGTTTGTCTGCCTGTGAGCAGGATATCTCAAAAAGTTGTCGACGTCTTCGGCCGAAACTTGCTGGACAGGTTGGGAGTGTGACGAGGACGAATTGATTCAATTTTCATGAAGATCCGGTTCCGGATATGATAATTTTTAAAGTGATTCTTTACCATTGAGAGACGGGGCCAAAAACGACATAACACGATATCTCAAAAGGTTATGGACGGGTTCAAATGAAACTTGGTGCACAGGTTGGGTGCATAACAAGGATGAATGGATTCACTTTTGGTGAGGATCCAGAAATCTCCCCTCTAATCTTTTGCATATGCCTGGTGTTGGCTTAATGGCTCGAGTGGTGGGCTTGGGATCCTAGGTTCCTGAGTTCAAATCCCACTTGTCTGTTGAATTAATGCCAGGTGGGGTTTACTCTGCCTGTCATCCTTCCGAGGTCGGCAAAATGAGTGCCAGTTTGCTGGTATCCTGTGTCGGAGTGGCGACCCGTCCAGGATTGTGCCCAATAGCCAAGGAGACTGCTTAGGCAGCACAAACGCTCTGCACGGAGTATGGTCCCAATGGATGGATGGAACCTTTTGCCAGGAGGGGCGGGGGGGGAGAAAGCATCTAATCATGCGAACGTCCAAAAAGGTCTGACAACATTGCTGAAATATCAGGAAGCGTAAGAAGTTTCTAAAATGCATCACATCCTTTGAATGCCAATGATGTTGTCCTCGCAAGAGATGCTGAGCCTTTATGAGACAGACCTCAAAATTTCCTCAAAAGGATTCACCAATTCCGATTGGTCCTGTGTTTAGTCTCAATTTTTGCTGCGATGTACACCGCACGTATCCTGGCAGCGATTCAGCGAATGACCCCGCCTGACAAGCCCGACAGCTGCCATGGAGTTAAGGAGTATAACGACAGTGCTTTGCAGTACACAACCACAAGTCGATACGAATGGTAATTGTCAGTGTGGCAATTCATTAAAATAATCTTACGCACCTTTGGTGTGATCACTTTTTGGGACCTTGTGATGTGCAACAGCGACTGGAGCACTTCTGTTTTAATCGCGGACCGATGACCTACGTTTGATTTGTACGCCGTGTTTCCATTCAATTTGAACCGAGCTGTTTATCACCAGATTACCCGAAATCAATAAAGGGAAGGATTAAAAAATATATATATTTGCCCTCAAATAAATTCTGTCCCCTTGCTCTTCTACCGCTCCGTCCATGTTGTTTAGCCCGGTGGAGGTGTGCGCTCTACCAAGTTCTAGTGACCACTTCGTCGATCTTCACCCGATTCAGCCTGCAACCGGAATCATTCGATCAAAAACCACCACAGAAATACACTCACGCTCACTCTCAAATTCTCCTGATACTGCTCAATTGCATACGCCAAAAACAGGTCATCACAAACCGATAAGTATTACTTTTGAGCATTAAATGCGAAGGTATACCGTCCGAGCGGTGCTATAAAACTGTTCAGCGATTTGAAATTGTGCAACGCAACTAACACGCGATATCCTACGAGTATCGAAAGGCACTGAAGGATCTTTAATACCCACTGAAAAGGCCAGACAAATCAGACTAATGATCCATCCAAAAGGATGGCATATTGTTGGATGCACCACCTTACCTGAAAAGTTATAGGATGTTCATAATCAGGTTGGGAATCAAACCTGTAGGACTGCAGGTCTCAAAGTACCCAGCAAAGTATACTGTATACGAGCGATCCAGTGAACCCCATTGAAGTTCCACAAATGGGAAAAAATTGCTGAACACAATGTTTACGGAAATATACATGTTTTGAATAAGAAATGAATTTTACCTTAAGATACCACCATTGCAGTGATTCTGAGTGGCTTCTGAGATCATGTCACTTTGCGATGAGCAGCAGTAACGCCAAACACAGTCCCCGCAGCAGAAAAGGCCTTGCACACACTCAAACCCTCTGGATGGGTTTCCACTGATATCAAAAAAGGGTTGACAGTTGTCTGCCCAAGCTGCGGAGAAAGAAGACAACAACATTGATCATGCGACTGAAACGAATCGTTCGTCAATGCAGGCCAAGGCCTTCCAAAAAATGCTTCCTTTTGTAAATTTATTTATGAGCCTATTTTTGTTGCAGTCCAAAAGCTCTTTCATCGCCTTAATATCTTGCTGCAAAGTCATCCATCAAGCCATGTGTTTTGTAAGTTTGGAAGATACGTACTACATCATTTCTGATGAGAAATATAATTACAAATCAATCGATTTTGACATCCCAAATCCACTCATGTGTCCTCAAACATGTGTGCCACGGAGCTAAATGAAGGTGCTGTATGATCCCAAGTTCATTGGAAGCTGGAGTGGTCCATGGTAGCACAGTCTGACAACTGGAACACGTCTTCCAGTCGAGGAAAATACCAGTCTCGCTCTGCTGCTCTGGAAGGATTGTCAGACAAACCAACCTATCTATTTCCAGCCACTGGAACAGGTGCGGTCTCTTGATGTACAGTATGAGGATGATCACCATCACCCATGGCCTCCGCTGGGCTGACCTGCATGGAGAAAAGCTTGCCTCCAAAGCCAGCCGCAGACTGGGCATCCTCTGTCATTCCTTGAAAATCAAAACGACCTCCAGCATACAAGGCCTTTTATCCTGAGAACAATGAAGCCCTGCTCTCCCATATTGGCTGGTGCTCCCTCAACACGTCTGTCTCTCTGGATTCTCTAAAACTTCCATTAGTACTGGAATCTTCTGCAATGAGTCAGAAGCACAAGGTGTCTTGTTCTCACATCACAGACAAGTTGTTGGAACCTCTGGTTTTTACCGCGTCTCCTCAAGTCTTGCTCTCTCTGGTCCACCACCCCTCCGACCCTCCCTGGCTCCTTCAAGACCCATGCATTCATTATTCCATTAACCCCATACTCGTGAATTTGCCTAATTTCCAGGCTTTACTGGACACCTCTCTTTTCGACTTCTCTCCTGTCTGGAACCACATTCCAAAGTTTGTATTTGCAAACGATTGGAGGGGCCAGAGATTATCTACAAAACTTTGGAGTGAAATGTCTCGAGCAGTGTCAGCAATTATGCCATTTGAGCTGAGGCAATGGAGCCCAAATATCATACTTTTACAAAAACATGGTGAGAGCAGCCAAGTAGGGAGGAGGGGAAATATGAGAGGCTGGATGGAAAGTTGTTCATGATCAAGTCCAGGAGAGACAACGTACCATTAATATAGTTCCGGGTTGCGAGGTTCACAGACTGGGTAAGACCCGTGGAATCCCAGAGGCCTTCGCTGCAGCACTGTGGTTAATGGTTGCAGTGCCAACTCCAAATAACTGTCATGGTGACATTGCCACAGATGAGGAAGTGAAAGTTAGGATTCTTGGCAATTTTGTTGGTCCAAGGATTTTTTTCTTTACAGACTGCAACTGAGCCGAATACACACACGCACGCACACAACAATACCCAATTATGTCTCTCAGCCCTAATTGGAGGGAAAAACCAATCAGCTCTCACCTAATCAACCAGGATTATATAAATAAATTGACTCCTCCCATGCTCTTTTAGCCGAAGAAAGCTGCATAAAGCAACTGATAAAAGCTACACAAGGTTTCAAACTTTGCCGTTTCAAACTCTACCCGAGTTCTTCCACAGCTACAGACATTCACAAGTAGTACATAAAGGAGAATCCCAATGTTACACACACCCCTCATCTGCCGGATTGGTTTCATCACTTATTTGGCAAGTCATGAGCTCGCCACCAGGGATAATTAATGAGGTGAGAGGTCAGGTCACGGATGGGAGCATGCTCCAGAGCAGCACATCGCTGCATGCACTTTCTGCCGGTACTCCAGGGGCCTCCGTCTGGCCATCCTCCAGGCAGATGCCTGGCCCATCCCCATCTCCTTGAGATGTTGATCAACTTGCTGCAACCACGAGGCACGGTGTCGGTCCGTTGGCCTCCTCCACTCACGAGGCTCCCTTGCTGAGAGAATCTGCTGAGCAGGATCAGAGTCAGGAAAATGAGCCACATGCCCATACAGCCGCAGCTGATGCTCACGTACTATACAGGTAACATGTCTCATCTGAGTCTGTCTCAGCAACCACTCATTGGACACAAAGTCCGACCAGCGAAGGCCAAGGATTCTCTGAAGAGACCTGGTACCGAAGGAGTTGTCTCCATCTCAGATCCCTGGTTGGAATCCAAGTCTCACATCCGTAGAGAAAGACTGGAAGCACCAAGGACCTGAAGACTCAGACATTCATCCTCCCGCATAGGTACCAGAAACACCATACCCCATGATCCAGTGAATCCATGACTCTCCAGGCCCGACCCAGATATCTATTGACCTCTGGCTCACAGCCAGCAGAGACATGAATATCACTGCCAAGGTAAGTGAATCTATCCGTGACCTCAACATCCTCGCCACAAACAGGTACAGACAGGATAGCAGCATCCAAGATGTCAAAGACAGCCTGGATCTTAGTTTTGACCCAGGAAACCTGAGATACCAGCGGCCCCAACTACTCATTCAGCACTTTGAGGGCCCCGTAAGGATGTTCAGGTCTCTGCAATGATGACTTCATCATCTGCAAAATCAAGGTCAGAGATCTTGACATTCTCAAACAATGCATTGCAGCTTGATCTCACTGAAATCCAACCCATAATCCAGTCCATAAAAGCACTGAAATGTATGGGGGCACTCTACATCCCTTATAAACTCCAGTAGCAACTGGAAATAAGTCAGAGATGGAAACACCACACCTCACAGCACTCAGTACCATAGTATAGTTGAGAAATCAAATTTATCAGCTTTAGTGGCACTCACGAAGACCTGGGATCCTCCACAAAGGGCATCCAGATTCATCGAATCGAATGCTTTACAGAGATCAACATAGGCTGTAAGCAGCCCCCGCTGAAACTCTCGCCTGCGTTCGGCGAGGACCCGAAGAGCAAGGATACGGTCAATCGTTGACCTCTTTGGTGTAAAGCCGGACTGCTCTGGACGCTGGTGCTCAAGCAGATGGTGGTGAACCCTTTCAAGAATGATCCGAGCAAAGACCTTGCCCGGCACTGAGAGCAGCGTCACCCCTCAGTAGTTGTTGCAGTCTTGGCGATCACCCTTCCCTTTCCAGAGAGGGACAACAAGGCCCCTCTTCGATATTCACAGGCCCCTTAGCCTAGATACCCCTTTATACAGGGAACAAGTTCTCCAGGTAAATGAACGATAATAATCTGACAAAAACATGACATTGTACGTAAATAATTAAAACTATCCTTTGTAACCGCAAGTACCCAGAGTATGTCAAGATATGCAGGATGACGAATCAATTGTGCTTTCAGTGATGTGTGGACTGATATGTGCACTGTGCAGGCATTTCTTTCGAAAGCCAAGCCACCTGTACTGTGCCGTGAGTAGACTATGTGCAGGTATTTTTTGTTTAACCCAAAAAAAAAAACTTTCATTGCGTTTTATTCTCTACAAGATCGAGGCTCACGGAAGAGTGCTCAGATGGCAGAGGGTGAAAAGGTAATGCGTGAACTGACATTGGGGGGCAGTGGGGTCACATTTGGTCACAAGAAAGGGAATAAACGAACAGGAAAATAAGAGAGGAGGGGAGGGAGAGAGAGAGAACACAGTAACCCGCAATAATGTTGGGTTTGGGTACCACGGCTCAACCAACAACAAACATTCGAGTTTTTAGAGATGTTGAGCAAGTGTGTTTGACTACAGAAAATCGATGCAGGACAACCGAGGAAGTTGACCACAATAAAAGAAGTTAATTATGACCGAGTGTAGTTGTAACCTCACCGAGGTGGTGACAGCAATAAAGCACAATCGCTGCGAGCACCAGCATGTCGCCGAGTCTTCACCTGGAGGCTCCACAGAATGGCAGTAAGGATACTAGAGTCACTTCACACTCGGACTTCTCTTATAAACCCCACTGTTCCCCTCCCTCATCTTATCAACATTCCTCCAGTGACGTCTGATCAGATACCATCAACGCGTCCCCCCCACCATTGGATGCTTTTTCACATTTGTACAACTCGTCGTATCCGCAGGTGTGATGCAGCATCTTGATTATACGGGATAAGGAGAAGGTCGGGTGAACCCATTCCAAGCTGATATAATCCTCAAAAGGTGAAACGGCTGTGCTTGGATAGCTCTTTTGTGCATCTGAATGTCAAGACAATTCTCTGACACTTCATGATGAGTGAGAGGCCTTTCCAGGTACTTTGTTGGGGGAGAGTAATAGGATAATTTTCAAGTTAAAAAAAAATAGCTGCAATGAGTTTACCATGGCAGCCAGCCTTTTATTATGGACTGGAAGAGACTGATGGAACTTCCACGTCATGTAAAATGTGACTTCAAGTCCTCAACTCTACTCGTCCCCCTTCACAAATCCCAAGTCCTCACCGCCCCCCCCTCCCAACCCGAAGACATCAGTCCCCTCTCCACTCCAAGTCTTTAACCCACTCTCACCCACCACAACACAACCTCCCCCCGAAGCCTCGACCTCAACCCGAAGCCTTGACCTCCACTACCAACTCAATCCCATGAGATGTGCAGAAAAGATATGTGACCGTGAGCAGGTCATGGCCCATCACGGTCACCTGTCCAACTCATAATCATGCGAGATATGGTATGCGGAAAAAAATATGTGACCATGATTGCGGGTGGAGTCAGGTAAACTGCCCAACCAATGGGTGGAATGGAATGTTAGAGACAGATGGATGGAGGGACACACATACGAGCATATTATTATGAAGATACCAGTATATCCAACCCGTCGCTTCGCTGACGGGAAGAGAAAGAGGGAGAGAATGGAGTGAGATGGGATGGGAGGTGGCTAGGGAGAGAGGTAGAGTGGTTGGAGAGAGGGAGAGGGGTGGGAGGGAAAAAGGAGGGAAAAAGAGGGAGGATGAGGGAGAGGAGAGAGAGAGAGAGGTAGGGAAGAGAGAGGGGAGGGAGAGTGTGGAAGGGGTGAGGGGGAAAGGGAGGAGGAGGGAGGATTCCGGCAGATGTGACGCCCAGTTTAATGTCCATCCAAGAGATGGCACACATATTGATGAATCACCCTGCTTGTGAAACACTGGGATGAGGATGAGGTGGGAGAGAGAAGAGAGAGAGGAAGGAGAGAGGGGTTCAGAGGATGGGAGAGGAGAAAGTGGAAGAGAGGGGAGGTGGAGAGGCAGAGGGGTGGGAGAAAGAGAGACAGAGAGAGAGAGGGTGAGGGCAAGAGAGAGAGGGTGAGGGCGAGAGAGAGAGGGTGAGGGGAGAGAGAGAGGGTGAGGGCGAGAGAGAGAGGGTGAGGGCAGAGAAGAGGGTGAGGGCGAGAGAGAGAGGGTGAGGGCGAGAGAGAGAGGGTGAGGGCGAGAGAGAGAGAGAGGGGAGAGGAGAGGGGGGAAGAGAGAGGGTGAGAGAGGGTGAGAGAGGGTGAGAGAGAGAGAGGGGCGAGAGAGAAGAGAGGGCGAGAGAGAGAGGGCGAGAGAGAGAGGGCGAGGAGAGAGAGTGAGAGAGGGTGAGGGCGAGAGAGAGAGGGTGAGGGCGAGAGAGAGAGGGTGAGGGCGAGAGAGGAGGGTGAGGGCGAGAGAGAGAGAGGGCGAGAAGAGAGAGGGGCGAGAGAGAGGGCGAGAGAGAGAGAGGGGCGAGAGAGAGGAGGGCGAGAGAGAGAGAGAGGGCGAGAAGAGAGAGGGCGAGAGAGAGAGAGGGCAGAGAGAGGGGCGAGAGAGAGAGAGAGAGAGAGAGCGAGAAGATATAGAGAGACGGAGGGAGAGAGAGAGACAGAGGGAGAGAGACAGAGGGAGAGAGAGAGAGAGAGAGAGAGAAGAGAGAGAGAGAGAGAGAGAGAGAGAGAGAGAAAAGGGGAGGGGAGAGAGAGGAGAGAAAAGGGCGAGGGAGAGAGAGAGAGGGAGAGAGAGGGAGAGAGAGAGTGAGAGAGAGAGAGAGAGTGAGGGCAAGAGAGGAGGGTGAGGGCAAGATAGAGAGGGTGAGGGCGAGAGAGAGAGGTGAGGGTGAGGGCGGAGAGAGAGAGAGAGAGAGAGAGAGAGAGAGAGAGAGAGGGTGGAGAGAGAGGAGAGAGAGGTGAGAGAGAGAGGAGAGGGAGGGTGAGAGAGGAGAGAGAGAGGGTGAGGGAGGAGAGAAAGGGCGAGAGATATAGAGAGACGGAGGGAGAGGGAGAGGGAGTGAGAGAGAGAGAGTGAGAGAAGAGATATAGAGAGACGAGGGAGAGAGAGAGAGAGAAGGAGTGGGAAGAGAGAGAGAGAGAGAGAGAGAGAGGGAGAGAGAAGAGAGAGAAGGGGTGGGGGGAGGAGAAGGGTGGGAGAGAGAGGTGAGGAGGGTGAGGAAGGAGATGGAGTGAGAGAGGGAGGAGTGGGAGAGTGGGAGGGTGGGAGAGTGGGGGGATGGGTGAGAGAGTGGGATGGGTGGGAGAGTGGGGGATGGGTGGGAGAAATAGGGGAGGGAGAGAGAGAGGGAGAGAGAAGAGAGAGAGAGAGAGAGAGGAAAAAGGAGAGAGAGAAGAGAGAGAGAGAGAGAGAGAGAAGGGTGGGAGAGAGAGGGTTGGAGAGTGAGGAAGAGGAATAGAAAGTGAGAGGGAGGAGTAGGAAGGAGGTGTGGGGATGGGTGGGAGATAGGGGAGGGGGAGAGATGGGAGGAGGGAGAAATGGGAGAAGGTGAGAGAGGGGAGGAGTGGGGGGATTGCGGCAGATGTCACGTCCAGTTTAATGGCACACACACATTGATGAATCACCCTCCCTGTGAAACAACGGGATGACAGTTTATAGCTGGGTTGGGATTCAAACCCAGGCTAGATAGCTAAGAGCGAGTGTGCATACCTCTCGGCTATCCTGCCATGATGTTAACGAAACGTTTCATTTTTACCTCTGGCACCGAAGGTGAAGGAGGTTATGTTTTCACCCCTCGATGTTTGTTTGTTTGTTATTTGTAAAATCCAATATTTTTCAAGTATATTGGTCAGTCGAATTTGTTATTCTGTCTCTGTTTGTCTGTCTGTCTGTCGGTCGATCTATCACATCCAGGTCACAATTTTAAACCGATCTTCACGAAACTTCACCACATGGTCGTTTGTCATAAGGAAGAAGCCCATTGTTTTTGTGGTCAAAAGGTCAACATAGGCCAAAGGTCAACAACTTAGGTGAGATTTCTAAAATCCTCAATTTTCATCCGATTGACTTGAATTTTGAAGAAGATTGATATTTCATGTCAATAACTTTAACAAGCCATGTATTTTTGAGGTCAACATGGACCAAATGGTCAACATAGGCCCAAGGTCAACAACTAAGGTGAGATTTCTAAAATCCTCAATTTTTATTTGATTGACTTGAAATTTGAAGACTGTATATATATTTCAGATCACTGAATTCAACCAGCCAATTATTTTTGACGTCGCATGGACCAAAAGGTCATCATAGGCCAGGTCAGGCAGGTCAGGTATGGGAGCATGCGCCAGAGCAGCGCGTAGCTATGTCCACTTTCTGCTGGTACTCCAGGGGCCTCCGTCTGGCCATCCCCCAGGCAGATACCTGGCCCATCCCCATCTCCTTGAGATGCCGATCAACCTGCTGCAACCACGAGGCACGTGGTCGGCCCATTGGCCTCCTCCACTCATGAGACTCCCTCACTGAGAGAATCTGGTGAGCATGATCAGCGTCAGGAAAATGAGCCACATGTCCATACAGGCGCAGATATTGCTCACGGACTATGCAGGTAACAAATCTCATTTGAGTCTCTCTCAGCAAACGCTCGTTGGACACAAAGTCCGACCAGCGATGGCCAAGGATTCTCAGAAGAGACCTGGTACCAAAGGAAATGAAGTCTCCGTCTCAGATCTCTGGTCAGAGACAAGTCTCACATCCGTAGAGCAAGACTGGAAGCACAAGGACCTGAAGACGGACTTTCGTCCTCCCGCACAGGTACTGGCAGCGCCACACCCCATGATCCAGTGAATCCATGACTCTTCAGGCCCGACCCAGACATTTGTTGACCTCTGGTTCACAGCCAGCAAAGACATGAATATCACTGCCAAGGTAAGTGAATCTCTCTACGACCTCAACATCCTCACCACAACAGGTACAGAGAGGATGTGTACAGAGACGAAATAATTAGATTTTGGTGAAGATCCAGATCCAACTCCGGGAATTTTTAAAGTAATTCTTCACCGTTGAGAGATAGGGCTAAACTAATATATAGCACGATATTTCACAAAGTTGTGAATGGATTCGGATGAAACTTGGTGGACAGGTTGGGTGTGTGACCATGACAAATTGATTCGATTTTGGTGAAGATTAGAATCCGGATCTGGACATGAGAATTATTCAATTTTTAAAGTGATTCTTCACCATTGAGAGATTGGGCCAAAAAATATATGTAATGGGCCCGATGTGTTCGTCGTGGATCAGGCATTACGTGGTGGAGGTATGCGCTCTACCGAGTGCCTTTCTAGTTTTTTTTAATTTGTATTTATGGATGCCGAAGTGACAGCAGAACAACGCGGGGCCATCGCAGGCGAATGGCCCTGAACATTGTTCAAGTCGATCGATATACAGTATTCAGGTCAGGTCAGGTCAGGTATGGGAGCATGTGCCAGAACAGCGCGTCGCTGCGTCCACTTTCCGCCGGTACTCCAGGGGCCTCCGTCTGGCCATCCCCAGGCAGATGCCAGGCCCATCCCCATCTCCTTGAGATGATGGTCAACTGCTGCTGCAACCACGAGGCACGTGGTCGGCCCATGGCCTCCTTCCACTCATGAGACTCCCTCACTGAGAGAATCTGGTGAGCAGGATCAGCGTCAGGAAAACGAGCCACATGTCCATACAGCCGCACTGACGCTCACGGACTATGCAGGTAACAAATCTCATCCGAGTCTCTCTCAGCAACCGCTCGTTGGACACAAAATCCGACCAGCGATAGCCAAGGATTCTCCGAAGAGACCTGGTACCAAAGGAATTAAGTCTCCGTCTCAGATCCTTGGTCAGAGTCCAAGTCTAGCATCCATAGAGCAAGACTGGAAGTACCAAGGACCTGAAGACTCTGACTTTCGTCCTCCCGCACAGGTACCGGCAGCGCCACACCATGATCCAGTGAATCCATGACTCCCCAGGCCCGACCCAGACGTCTATTGACCTCTGACTCACAGCCAGCAGAGACATGAATAATCACTGCCAAGGTAAGTGAACTCTCTCCACGACCTCAACATCCTACCACAAACAGACACAGACGGACAGCAGCATCCAAGATGTCACCGAAAGCCTGGATCTTAGTTTTGACCCAGAAACCCGTAATCCCAGCGGCTCCGACTCCTCATTCAGCACCTCGAGGCCCCCAAAAGGATATCTAAAAGTCTCCGCAAAGATGACTGCATCATCTGCAAAATCAAGGTCCGAGATCTTGACATTCCAAACGATGCACCGCAGTTTGATCTCTCCGACACCTCCCTAAAATCCAGTCCATACAAGTGCTGAAAAGTGTGGGGGCCAGTACACACCCCTGACGAACTCCAGTAACAACTGGAAATAAGTCAGGATGGTACCACCATACTTCACAGCACTCTCAGTACCAGAGTAGAGTTCAGACATCAGATCGATCAGTTTTGGTGGCACCCCACGAAGACCAAGAATCCTCCAGAGGACATCCCGATTCACTGAATCGAACGCTTTACAGAGATCTACATAGGCTGCAAGCAGCCCCTGCCGAAACTCTCGTCTGCGTTCGGTGAGGCACGAAGAGCAAGGATACGGTCAATCGTTGACCTCTTTGGTGTAAAGCCTGACTGCTCTGGACGCTGGTGCTCAAGCAGATGGTGGCGAACCCTATCAAGAATTATCCGTGCAAAGACCTTGCCCGGCACTGAGAGCAGCGTCACCCCTCGGTAGTTGTTGCAGTCTTGGCGATCACTTCCCTTTCCAGAGAGGAACAACAAGGCCCTCTTCCAATCAGTTGGGATATGCCTGTGTTCCAGGCAGAGCACAAAACTGCATGCAACGACACGAGTACAGCATTTCACCAGCCTTGAGAGTTCAGCATGGATGCCACAGATCCCTGGAGCTTTGCCCGTTTCAACTGGTTCACCGCAGCCCGTGTTTCCACAAGCGAAGGTGGGCACAGTTGATTGACGGTCAGAAACAGGGATTGTAACACCCTTGACGTCCAACTCGACAGCTGGGGGATCAGCCTGGTACCGCTCAAAGTAACCGGCCAGCGGGCCTTCACTTCAGACTCCTCTGTCAGAGCCTACCACTCTCTGCTCTAACTGCAGTGCTCCGAGGGATGGGCTTGGATGAACGCAATGCGCGAATTCCCCTGTAAGCGGGTCGAGAATCACGTGTCCACAGGTGATGCTCTACCCCCTCACAGATTCCTCGCACATAGGCCTCCTTGTCCACCCTCAGTGCACGTACAGCTTTACGCCTCAGCTCCCTGAACAGCTCAGCTCTGCCATTCAGCCTGGCCCTGCGACTCTGGTCAATGGTATCCAGTGTCCTTGAGAGACAAAATTCTTCTTTGCCTGCGGTGAGTTCCAAGACATCCACCGGCAACATCAAGGACGGTGGTCTTGAAGGCACTCCACAACTCTCTCAGGACCCCAAAGCACACCAGACCCCCAAGTGTCCACTCAGCCTGTTCGCAAACTCCTCAGCTACTCTCTCATCCCTGAGCTTGCCAACATCCAGCCTAGGCTGGGATGGTACCATTCTCCAGGATTTAAGGTGCAGCTTTAGAGTTGCTACAACAAGCCTGTGGTCAGTATTGAGGAACTGAGCACTCCGGTAGACCCTGCAGTTCTGGATCATCCTCCAACGACCGTCACTGAGGACATGGTCAATCTCCTTTGCCAACCGCCAGCGTTGGAATACCAAGTCCAGCGATGAGCTTGTGGGCGCTGAAACCATGAACCAGCCACCCTAAGTCCATGACTTCTTGCAAAGTCAAGGAACTTAGTGCTATTCTGGTTCATAGTTCCTGACCCATGGGGACCAACACACACCTCATAACCATCCCGATCAGTTCAGTCGATGCATTGAAATCCCCCAAGACTAGAAGTGTATCTCGTCTGGGGCACTGATCAACCACAGACTCGAGCGTGGCGTAGAATGCTCCTTCACGGTGAGATCACTCGCGCTCAGTCGGAGCATAAACAGAGACCAGGGAAATGACACCTAAGGAGTGACGAATCCTTAATCTCATAATACCGCTCGTTGACCGGTGTTACTCTCAATTATCATTGGGGTCAGCTTATTGGACACAGCTACAGCAACTCCTTGGGTATGGTAACCATCAGAGCGACCAGACCAATAGTAGGTGTAACCACCCCACATATCTCGCCGCAATCCGGTCTCCGAACTCAGAGAGAGCTGCAATCCCGATGTCCAAACGCTTGAGCTCAGATGATAACAGAGACAGGTGATCATCCTCTCTTAGGGATAGGACCATTCCAGGCACCCACCCGAAGGGACCGCCTCAGGTTAACCCAAGGAGACCGCCGTCTGGTGGACGACACCTCAGCACCACTCCGACACACTCTCCCGCAATCTGACCAAGGATGTTACCCCGTGGTTTCCTCCTATCATCAAAGATTGGGGGCTCCGAAGGCTTTGCCCCAATCCCGTCATCCGGTGAGCTGCCCTGCGAAGGGAAGCTGCACAGGAGTACTCCCACGGAGTGGGTTTTCAGATTTTTTTGCGTTTTGTGTTTTGCGGAATGAAGGGTTTTACGGTGGCCGGAGTGCAAATCCTGCCACCAATCTCTAATAAAAAGTAACCCAACTGCAGGAGGACGTCCACAGACACAGTTGGGCACTAGATATGGATGGCCGTTGGCTCACAAGGAGCTCCTCCGCCTCCGCCGTATTCAGTGGACAGTGTCAATACTGTTAAGTGCTTGCCAAGTGGCTTAAGCACTCCAACGAAATGGTTGATAAGGAACGGCTCGCTTGGCAAGTGATTAGAGATCACCGAACCATCATATTAAACACACACCTCCCAGAGACGCCCAGAATATCAAATATGTCCGAATTGGACAAATTAAATTTTTCTTTTTTTTTTTAGCTGTCGGAACTGCTGCTACGTTCAATTTTGCAGCTTAAGTTTTGTAATTTGGTTTAGTTCAAGAGATTCCCAAGGTTATCGCATGTGCGGAAATTAAATAAAGCCACAAACACTGGCGTCTCCGGGCGTTTGTAAGCATTGCAACGTATCCAGTGATTTGTAAGTATGATGATCAGTTATTCAACGATATAAGTGAGGAAAGTGGAAAAAACTAAAAACTTTATCGTTGAGAAATCGTTGTGGCCTGTTCCAGGCCAAAGCATTGTTGAGCAGGCCAAAAAAATTGGCAGCTTAAGACTCTTACAAACTCACAGAGAGCTGGCCAAGATGGCATGCCACCATCTTTGTAAAGGTTATTTTGGTTTTCCGTGATGAGCACTCCCTAAATTATCCTCAAAAGGGGTGTTTAAATTAACCCAAACACAAAATTTTCATTTATGCACCACCTTGGAGTTCATAGAGTATACATGCAAAGTTTGGGGCCGTTAGGTTTCATGGTTTTGGAGGAGAAGGATGAACAGAAGGACAGACTAACTGACACATACTGACATTTATTCATATAGATACAGTTTATTAAAAGTCTACACCGCCTTTGAAAATTTTCATCTTTTGTTGACTTCTCGCCTGGAACTAAATTGCATTAAATCAGACTTTTTTCCACCTTTATTTACACATCGAAATCCACAACTTCCAAGTGAAAAATAAATTGTCGTGATTCTGATTATTTCAGAATAAAATAAGCTGTTCCTGTAGGTTTTGTGTGCTGGATAATGCATTTCACAGTAACGACTCAAACATGAGAACCAAGGAGCTTTCAAAAGACCTCTAGGATAAAGTTGTGGAAAGGCACAGATCAGGGGATGGGAATAAAAATATTTCAAAGACTTTGAATATCTCTTGGAGCACAGTCAAGAGAATCATTAAGAAATGGAAGACATATGGTACCAACAACACCCTACATAGATTAGGCCGTTCCTCCAAACTGGATGACCAAGCAAGGAGGAGACCCATCAGTGAGGCCACCAAGAGGCCAATGGCAACTTTGAAAGAGCTACATGTCTTTATGGCAAAGACTGGTCACTGTGTGCATGTGACAGCAATATCCCAAGCATTCCACAAATCTGGCGTGCACGGTAGGGCAGCAAGAAGAAAGCCATTATTCAAAAAAAGCCCACCTTGAGTCCTGTTTGAGGTATGCAAAAATACACTCTGGAGATTCTGAAGCTGTGTTGCAAAAAGTTTTGTGATCTTACGAAACCAAGATGAAACTTTTTGGCCGAAATGCAAAACGTTACGGTTGGTGCAAACTCAACACAACACAGCACATCACCCAAAGAACACCATCCCTACTGTGAAGCATGGTGGTGGCAGCATCATGTTATGGGGATGTCTCTCATCAGCAGGGAGTGGGGCACTTGTCAGGATAGAAGTGAAAATGGATGGAGCAAAATACAGAAAAATTCTGAGAGGAAACCTGCTGCACTCTGCAAGAAAATTGAAATTTGAAAGGAAGTTCACCTTTCAGCATGACAACGACCTGAAGCACACAACGCTACACTTGAGTGGCAAAACAACAAAAAGATAAATGTCCTTGAGTGGCCCAGTTAGAGCCCGACCTAAATCCAATCGATAATCTGTGGCATGACTTGAAGATTGCTGTCCATCAACGCTCCACGCAGCTTCTCTGAGCTTAACAGTTTTGTACAGAAGAATGGGCAAATATTGTCCAATCAAGGTGTGCAAAGTTGGTAGAGACCTTTCCCAACGGACTCACAGCTGTAATTGCTGTCAAAGGTTCTTCTACCAAATATTTACTCGGGGAGGGGGGGGGTGTGACGGGGGGGGGGTATGGGTGTGGGGGAGGGGGGTGGACACTTATCCAACCAAGATATTCTAGTTTTTGTATTTTTAATTAATTTTCTAAAATGTTCATCATTTGGGGCAGATCTTCATTATTTTGCACTTCATTCCTCACAAAAAGTGTTTCCTGTTTGGCTTCTTTTGTTTTTTTTACTAACAATTTATTGTGGGAGAGAAACTTTCAAAAAAGAATACAAATCAAAAACAAGATTCTCAACAACAATGAGAATATCAAGTTGCCAACTCATCTGCCATGGATTATTCCTGTTTGATGGTTCTATCTGAAGACATCACTGCTGATGCTGCGAGCCCGACTTCAAATCACACGTACAAAGTCGTACATGTTGATGAATCAATTGTTTACTCATTTACTTATGATTCATGTCATAATATACTGATATCTCCTCATGGTAATGACTTTATTTTGCTGTTGGTATAATATTACAAGCGTTTTTGGAGCCTCAGCATTGTTTACAATCAATTGGGAGAACAAAAGTAATATAAGTTTGAGTGATTAGCTGTTGCAGGTCAAGAAGTGAAATGCTAATTGAGTTTGTGAAAAGTTTGTAATCTGTTTTGTGTTCCTTCTTGAATAGAACTTTGAAACTAAAATGACTGTTATAACAAAGAAATCATACTCATGGTGGTGGAGCAACCATTTTAACAAGCTCGAATGAGCTAAGATCCTCGTCCTCTTAATGATGACGTCATAAAAACGAATATGACGTCATTGTGATGTATCAGGTTTGCGATAAATTATCTGTGCTAATGCCCGGCTTGATTCCCGCAAACAAAAATTCAAACAGCTTGCCTGGTTTCGGAGATAATGGTACAGGCGAATTCCATTAGCGGCGATATTATGACGTCAACTTTTTTCTTGGAAGAATTTCCAAAATCGGAGATGGTTACTGCCTGCGCGTGGACTTTCTGCATATACATGGCAAGTTTCACGAAGATCTGATGAAAACTCTGGTTTGTGAAACAAAAAATGTCAAAAAATAGGAATGACGTCATAGTGATGTATCATATGTGCGGAATTCATCTCTGCTAATGCCCTGTTCGATTCCCGCAAACAGAATTCAAAAAGCTTGCCTAGTTTCGGAGATAATTTTTTAGGCGATTTCCATTAGCGGAGATATTTTGACTCATAACTTTTTTTCTAGGAGGAATTTTCAAAATCGGACATGGTTACTGTCTGCGCGGGGTATTTTTACATATATATGCCAAGTTTCAGGAAGTTTCGATGAAAACTGTGGCTGTGAAACAAAAAAGTCCACAAGAAGAAGATGAAGAACAACAACGTGAGTAAGACTTAGAGATCCTCCACGAGGATCTAAAAATTAATAATTCGGTCAAAAGGACCATGTCAAATCATCAATTTCATCCAATTGACCTGAAATTTAAAGAATTTGAATACTTGGTCGCTGAATTGGTTCACAATCAAAATCTGGAAGCTGATTTTTTATTTTTTTTTTACATCAAAAGGTCAAAGGTCAAGGTTGCGTAAAATTGTCAATGTCCATCGACTTGAATTTGAAATGGGTTTGCATTTGGGTCAGTGAAGCCAATTGCTTTTGAGTCTAAAAGGTCAAGATCACCTAAAATCGTCAATTGTTTCGTATTCCTTTTTGCATTTTTGATTTGTTGTGAAATTGAGAGAAAAAAAACCACCAGCAAGCATGCTTGCTCGTCAACAAACATTTCGAAACAGTAATACCGTGGTGAACCAGTTTAAGAGATCTGCACACAAGACATAACCCTGGAAAATGACCCAAACTGCACAGTGGCAAGATGACAAGGGTTATCAAGAGGAGTTCAGAATTAACATGAAGAAACTTGGAATCCTGAAAAAAAAAAAATCTATCTCAGTACAATGTGGGAGCGAATTCAGTGATGAAAACCCACCATACCGGATATTTAAAAGAGTTATATAAGGAAATATAACAAACAAATGAGCTCATCTGAAAACTGATCCTGGGTTCAGTGACATTCCTTCAAAGAACCTTTGCAATTGACATGCTATGATTGCATAGAAATATTTTTGCATATAAAGTCAAGGCACACGGAAGAGTGGAACGTTGAAGTGAACAGAACAAACAAAACATGAGAAAGAGAGGGACATCAACATTACAGTTTGAGGACAAAATAGAGGGACACTTGGACAGATAAGGGATGTGGGAAGGAGTGAGTGGTAGAGGAGGATGCAAAGGGCTGTTCGACACGATGGATTCCGAAGCAAACTCTCAAGAAGGAAAAACTAGAGGCTTGGAGAGAGACGGGGTCCGGGCATGGGGCTTGGATGTGGTACGGTCTGCCACGGTAGTGAGCAGCCATCTTGAAGACCTGCAGGAAGAATACGATTGAAGAGGATGTGTAAGTTGGCTCCATAGATAGGGGGGGGGAGAAAATGAGGAACAAATGAGTGGAGGTGGGCAGTGATCCTGGACGATTTTTTTTTTTTTAAGTAGTTTCACCAGCTCATAAGTGGTTACAGTGCACCACAATTTTCTTGGTGTGGAGAGAACAACTCTCGTGATGGTTTCAATGCAAATATGGAAGAAAAAAAAAAACGTCAACGGAGGATCATTGAAATGGCTGAAAAGAGGAAAAACAACTGAAGAAACAATTTGTTGCCCACAAATGGTGATGTCAAACAAAATCCCACAAGCTGAATGTTGACATACAGGTCGTCATAGACATTTGAGGTTATGGGTGTGGTGCCAATGTGGCGTCATCCACGACACCAACACGTCGCTGGCATAGTGAAGCAGTTTGTTTGCCTGTTGGAGTGGCTTGTGCTGTCGTGCTGCATCCACATCGGTAAGTGTGTAGTTTAGGGTCACTGTCGCTCAAGTATCATTAGAAATAGTTTTTGGGTTTGGTATGGATTAACAGAAAACGACAGATGTGGAGCATGAATACCATCTGCTCACATTAGTTGTTGGCTAAAGACTCCTCAACATCTTTCACAAAGAGGAGGCAATCGTCGTCACCGACACCCTGGCCAAATTCCGAACGTCCTAAAAGAAATTGTGTTGTGAATAATTGGGCCTGTTAATGTCGTAGTAGTAGTAGTAGTAGTAGTTGTTGTTGTAGTAGTAGTAGTAGTCGACCCATCCAGGATTGTGTCCAATAGCCAAGGAGACTGCTTAGGCAGCACCAACGCTCTACACAGAGTATGGTCCCAATGGATGTAGTAGTAGTAGTAGTAGTAGTAGTAGTAGCAGTAGTGGTAGTAGCAGTAGTCGTGTACTTTAGCTATGATTTTTATCAGTGAGTGTCTGCATTGTCTGACAAGATGGTGTAAAGGTAGTGCACAAAATTTTAGGAGTCTTTGTCTCGTCCTTTAAATGGCTTTGTGCTAAGAAGCTGTATCATCGTCGTTCCGTATGCAGCCTGTGGCTGCTGGTTGCATCATTTAATGGAAGTGCGGCTGTGCCGCCGATGCAGTGCCCCTGTTTCCAGGATGCTGGTACTCATTTTTGCCAACCTCGGAAGGATGATAGGCTGAGTCAACATACCCGGTGTTATCTCAACGGCACGACAGGGGGCTCAAACTCAAGATCCTAAGGTGTTAATGAAGTCACCTTAACCGTGATGCCATCACCAGGCTGGAACCGATATTGGTTTGATGTCTAAAATTTCAATGGTTCAAATTTTGAATTTGAGACATTTTTTTCCAATACTTCAAAGTCGTAGAAAAAGTAAATAAACCAAGGGTAACTGTGCACGCATCGATCATTGGAAATTTGGTATGATTGGCCCAATGACCTGATCCTGTGCAGTAAGTTAACTGGATAACACAAAAGTATGAATACACGTTGGTCATACTTTGAGAAGTGTTATTAGAGTGCCAAGATACAGTAAGTGATTCATCCGAGCTAAATCTCATCCAAGGTATGTGACATTATGTTATATCAATAATAGAGTGGCACAACACTTTAGATTCAAAGAGTCTTGTAAGTTTGTCACTGCTGGACCAGAAAGTTGTACGCTTCGTTTTTGGTGTCTATCCTTCTTGATTCTCTCCTTTCTCTCACTGGTTTTTGGATCACCTGATCTGGTATCAATCATTCTGCCATTCCACTATTCATACAAAGAACGAATGGTTCTTTTGCTAAACAAGAGTACAACAACCTTCATCATGGTGTTGGCATGTTTTCAGACTTGACAAACGAGTTCTGTATCCTTCTCAGGTGTGAAGGCATTTGTATGTTGCAAGTTTGTATTTGACTCATGTAATTTGCCACTTGACTCATCTGCCACTCATATGTGCTTCGCACAGGTTACCTGAGCTTTGTTTTGAATAAGGCATTGCACAACACAGCGTTAAGCTGGCTCTCCAGCTCGACCACTCACTCGTGGTCATTAAATAATCCCATGGTCTCTTTCAAAAAGAATGCATCCTTGCTTGTGTGCCAGTAACTGGGCCAAACTCTTGCAGTGCACTTACAGCCAGCAGACTGTATTCATAATAAAATCCTGTGCGTGCAGACAGACATGCATTCATCAAGTATATAATTATATCCAATCCAAACTTTGAACGAATGCTTCGCTTTGCTCCCCCGATACGATTCATGAAGCCCCGAAATCTCACACCATTCCCAATTGGGTAACCAAGGCACTAGTGAAGCTGAAGGGAAATTGGCACATCATGCCTTACACCATATTATACACACGAGAGCAGTTCCTCCTACAATTACAGGAAGTGATAATGATGCAACTTTAAAATGTTCCTTACAAGTAAACTCAATGCAGGAGGAGATCAGTCAGCCCATCAAGCCTGCACTATGATCACCAACCTATGGTTATTTGTCCATCCATCCATTGGGACCATACTCTGTGCAGAGCATTGGTGCTGCTGAAGCAGGTTCCTTGGCTGTTGGGCACAATCCTGGATGGGTCGCCACTCCGACACAGGGTACCAACAAGCTGGCACTCATTTTGCCGACCTCGGAAGGATGACAGGCAGAGTCAACCCCACCTGGTATTAATTCAACGGGTGAGTGGGGTTTTAACTCAGGATCCTAGGATTCCAAGCCCACCACCCCAACCATTAAGCCAACACCAGGCATATTTGTCTATGTTGTATCCTTTTTATATGCTGAGTGTCAAGGAAGGAAGCAGCATGCAGGCCTACCGTTTTTAAAGTCTTTGGTATGATGAAATGGAAGACCAAACACTGCATCAGAGTCATCAGAAGGAACCCGTAGAAGTCATCAGGACAAAGATGTAGGAACCTGGATAGGATTCGGGTTGCAGCCGCTACTTCACTACCCTCAAACCCATCCAGGAGCAGCCAAGTGAGTCTTTAAGAAAACTTTCTGCAAGAAACCCCTTCTCCCAAGACAGACAGATAAAAAAAAAGAGAGAAACAAAGAAAAGGCAAGAATTAGAATGAATAAATAACAAGCTCAAATGAGCTAAGATCCTCGTCCTCTTAATGATGACGTCATAAAAACGAATATGACGTCATTGTGATGTATCAGGTTTGCGATAAATTATCTGTGCTAATGCCCGGCTTGATTCCCGCAAACAAAATTCAAACGGCTTGCCTAGTTTCGGAGATAATGGTATAGGCGATTTCCGTTAGCGGCGATATTATGACGTCAACTTTTTTTCTAGGAAGAATTTCCAAAATCGGAGATGGTTACTGCCTGCGCGTGGGCTTTCTGCATATACATGGCAAGTTTCACGAAGATCCGATGAAAACTCTGGGTTGTGAAACAAATAATGTCAAAAATAGGAATGACGTCATAAAAATTGATATGACGTCACAGTGATGTATCATATGTGCGGTAATTCATCTCTGCTAATGCCCTGTTCGATTCCCGCAAACAGAATTCAAAAAGCTTGCCTAGTTTCGGAGATAATCTTTTAGCCGATTTCCATTAGCGAAGATATTTTGACGTCGTAACTTTTTTTCTAGGAGGAATTTTCAAAATCGGAGATGGTTACTGTCTGCGCAGGGTGTTTGTACATATATATGCCAAGTTTCAGGAAGTTTCGATGAAAACTGTAGGCTGTGAAACAAAAAAAACTCTACAAGAACAACAACGTGAGTAAGACTTAGAGATCCTCCACGAGGATCTAAAAAAAAAAAAGACAGAAACAAAGAAAAAGCAAGAATTAGAATGAATAAAGACAAATCTGAAAAGAACAAAGATGTGTTATTTTGACTCAGCCAAGGTTCAAACAACCGACCTCCCAGAGTCATAGCATACACTCTTAACCATGATGGCAACTAACCATAAACAGTCAACCAAGATCGAACCCTTCACCACAGAATAGCTTCTTGTTCTACGAAGATGCAATGGATCCTTAATGTTCACAACAAATAAGAAATGAAATACCTGAATACCTCAAATAGAACGAAAGAGAAGCTGACCTTCCGGGCCTTAACCTTTGCCGGAACAAAAGAGAAAGACAATGGGGCAGTTTTTGGTAATCCATCGACTTCATCGATTCTTTTCAGATATCTCTCAACTGTACTTGGGAAATTTCAGAGCATGTTGTGTCGTGGCTATCCTAACTCGTGGCTACCCTCGCTCATTTAATGTGTAAAATGCCCTCAACAATGTCCGGTCAATCGACAGACAAATTCTTCATATTCTTCCATAAACAAAACCCGATAGTGACGAACAAATTCCTATTACTTTGGCGAATAGGAAATCGGAGTTATCAACTTCTACTCACCGCTAAAGGTTAAACTCCTGTTTAACTACAGTGAAACTCAAGTCCATTAATCATTTCCACAAGTGTATAAAATGGCAAGATGCCAGGTAAGAAGAACGATGAGGGTGTAGAATGACGAGCGACCAGGCAAGGAGAACGATGAAGGTGTAAAATGACGAGCTGCCAGGTAAGAAGTAAGACGAGGGTGTAAAATGACGAGCTGCCAGGTAAGATGTAAAACGAGGGTGTAAAATGACGAGCTACCAGGTAAGGAGAACGATGAGGGTGTAAAATGATGAGCTGCCACGTAAGAAGTAAGACGAGAGTGTAAAATGACGAGCTACGAGGCAAGGAGAACGATGAGGGTATAGAATGGACGAGCTGCCAGACAAGGAGTAAAATGAGGTTGTAAAATGATGAGCTGCCAGAAGTAAAAGTCCTTTCTTCCTCTCCTCGTCCTGCGAGGGAGATGTGCTCGAGACCCGTAGTCATGTCGGGCAAAATAATTGGGTCGAAATCAGATTTTTTTTTTTAAAACCACTCTTACACTCCTGCAGCTGTATCATCCCAACAGTTACAATTAAAACAAACAAAAAAAGACATAAAATGTCATAGCCCACATTGTTTTAGTAATTTTGTTGTACGGAGTTAAAGGGTGAGCCCATATTTTTGTACAACTAAAATGGCCACCAGTCCACCAGTCGGCCATCTTGGATCTGATCTCGAAAAAAAATGACGTGCATATTGAAACCATCATTCTTTATCTGGGTGCCAAGTTTGAACAACATTGGTAAATGCGTGTCTGAGAAATGGTTGAGGATGTGTTCGATACCGGGGTTCTTTGTTTTATGTTTTTTACAACTTTTAAAACAATTTTTTTTAACTAAAATGGCCACTAGTCGGCCATCTTTGATCGCATCGGAAAACGAAATGATGTGCATATGTAAACCATCATGTGTTGTCTTTGTGCCAAGTACGAATAAAATCAACACATGTCCGAGATATCATTGCGGATGCGCGCAAGCACGGACACGAAAATTGACACCAAATCCATGAGCTCCCGTTTCGGGCTAAGTCCAACCGGGGCTAATAATTATCCAGGGAAACTTTAAAATTCTACAGTAGGACACAGAAACTACTTCCATCTTCTCTCCACCACCTCTGTTTTCATTCAAACGAAACAAAACTTTGCGAAATTTTCTGGTTAAGGGAACACTACCTTCTAATCAACCACCTGGAACATTCAAATATCTGAGCAGTCATCGTGCAGATCTGCATTCAATACCTGTGACTTAATCAACCCGACGTCAATATCAACGAAACCCACCATCAATATCAAGGATCATTTTCTCCCCACCTAAGGTAGACGGCGGTGAAGTTTTCACCCATCTGTTTGTCTGTCTGTGAGCAGGATATCTGAAACAGTTATGGACGGATTCGGCCGAACTTTGGTGGACCGGTTGGGTTTGTAACAAGGACGAATTGATTAGGTTTTGGTGAAGCTCCGACTATGGATCCGGTCGGAAACAATAATTTTTTTTTCTTTCAGTGAATCTTCACCATTGAGAGATAGGGCGAAAAACGATGTATAGCACAATATCTCAAAAATTTGTTGGACAGATTCGGACAAAACTTGGTACACAGGTTGGGCGTCAGCAAAGGACAATTTTTTTTTCCAATTTGGTGAAGATCCAGATCCGAATCCAAAAATTTTTAAAGTGATTTTTCATCATTGATGGCGAAAAGACCAAAAACAAAAATGTCGCATGATTTCTCAAAAATTTGTGAACGGATTCGAACGAAACTTGGTGGATGATTTGGGAAGGTGACAAGAACAAGCCGATTAGATTTTGGTTAAAGTCCAGATGCAGATCCACCCTATCAGGTTCGGATAAACCCTACGTTTACAAAACGTAAACTGGTCAGCCTGGCGGAGATCTGCGCTCTTCCGAGTGCCATTCCAGTTTTACCTCTACCACCACCAATGTCTATTGTGTTTTGTGCTCACTTTGCAATAAACTCTAAATTGTTGAAACTGGATGATGGCTGGGAGACTGCTTTCGAGAATACATCTATGATGTCAGAACCAACTTGAATGGCACTCGGTGGAGAATGGCATTTGTCCTTTTCACACACCCAACCTGTCCACCAAGTTTCATCCAAATCCATCAATAACTTTTTGAGATATCGTGTTACATATTCAAAATCCTCTACAACTTTTGTAAGATATCGTGCTATCGATCGTTTTCAACCCTATCACTCAAGAGTGAAGAATCACTTTTAAAATTCTGGGATCTAGATCCGGATCTTCACCAAAATCTTCCTTGCCACACACCCAACATATCCACTAAGTTTCGTCCGAATCCGTCCACAACTTTTTGAGATATCCTGCACACAAACAAACAAATAAACCAATGTCACCCGTAGGGTGATCCGTATCTTGCCAAAAGGTGACACGTGTGACTTCTTTAAGGTCACACTGAGGTGAACAGAGCTTCTATCCACCAGGAGCGACTCCTTGAGGAATATCTGCCTACGAGAGATTCCGATGAGAATCGTTCTACAGAGTAACATGAAAAATATGCGTTTGCCTCATAACGTCAACAAATCACGTCATAATGTCTCAAGCTTGATATATCTAGAAAGCACTCATTGAGGTGTTCAATTTGAGGTACTACACGATATGGTTCCTAAAACTTGAAAATTTGACCTTGGGGTCAAATATGTTTGACCTTAGGCGTTAACCATGAAGGTCAAGGCCAATCGCCACCAAAAAAATAATCAGCTGAATGCCAGACCATGAACTATATTCCCATGAAGTTTGAAGACGATCCGATCAAAATTACTCCAAAAATAAGGGTTTCGTCGACTTCCCTGATTTGCGACAAAGTGACCTTGACCTTTGACCTTGACCTTCAAAATTTTATGCGCTGAAAGGGACCTCTATAGGCCTCTGATATGCGAAGTTACAAAAATTTCCAATGAAAACTGTGCTCTGCAGAGTGATTTATACTGATTACAGATAAAAAAAAAAAAAACAACAAAAAAAAACACATGAAGGTCAAGGCCAATCGCCACCAACAATTAATCAGCTGAGCGCCAGACCATGAACTTATTCCCATGAAGTTTGAAGACATCCATCAAAAATACTCAAAAAAATAAGGGTTTTGTCGATTCCCCTGATTTGCGACAGTGACCTTGACCTTTTACCTTGACCTTCAAAATTTTATGGCCTGAAAGGACCTCCATAGACCTCTGATATGCGAAGTTACAAAAATTTCCAATAAAACTGTGGTCTGCAGAATTTTTTTTTCTTTTTGATTACAGACAAACAAACAAATAAAAAAAATAAAATAAAAAAAATAAACATAAACTGACTAACATATCTGTCAAAATTCCTGCAATAATAGTTAAACAAAGACAGGGGTGAAAAACATAACCTCCGCCCATCACAGATGGCAGAAGAAACAATGATGATATCCGGTGTATACATAGCCGAGGCTCATGGAAGAGAGAGTACAAGTGCACTGGACAGATCGTGATGCAACAGGCCAAAAGGAACAGCAGAGAGAGGGGGAAAACACCATCAGCAGAAGCAAAGGCCAAGACAGAGGGAGACGGACAAACAATGGGTGCGGGGAGGAACGGGCAACAGGAGAGGATGCATGGGGTGGACAAGATGGATCCAGAAGGAAATGGCAGGAGGGAAAACTGGAAATTTGGAATGAGGAGGGATTAGGGTGGCTTAACGATGGTAGAAAAGATCACTGTTTTGGATTGGGGATGATCTGAGATGGCGGTGAACAGCTGTCTTGAAAAGCTGAAGGAAGAATGAGATTGAAGAGAGTGTGGAGGTTGGTTCCACAGGTGTGAAAAAAAAGAGGAACACATGAGTGGAGATAAAGGCCCTGTCACACCTTGAAGATTTAGCCAGCGTATGCCTGACGTATGCAAAATTTGGCTAAAACGCTGGCACACGTCGAATACGTTATGGGTAAGTTTGTATACATTAAGAGCACGCTGGCATACGTCGTAGTACGCTGGCTTTTTTCGTAGTATGCTGGCATACGTCTTTGTACGCTGGCATACGTCGTAGTACGCCGAGGTGTTAGACAAATTTTCGATGCTTGAATTTTTCGACGTATGCCAGCGTATGACTCACACGTTCTGCATAATGCTGGCCATAAGTTGTAGGCACGTTACGCGATCGTTGACACACGTCGACACACGTTACTTGTAAGTTACTCATAAGTCGAAACACGACGAGGTAATGTTTAGCGTACCCGAAACTTATTTCTAACCTATGAGTAACGTGTTGTAGGCACGTTACGCGATCGTTGACACACGTCGACACACGTTACTTGTAAGTTACTCATAAGTCGAAACACGTCAAGGTAATGGTTAGCGTCAGTGTTCCAGACTCCCTGTTTTTTTTTTTTGTTTTTTCTTCTTCTTCGGTATGACGGTGATGTTGACACTTCGATTTCTAGTGCGGTTATAATATAATATAATTAATAGGCTGCCGCTCAATGATTTAAATCATAACCACACTAGAAATCGAAGTGTTAACATTACCGTCATACCGAAGAAAAAAAAAAACCAGGGAGTCTGGAACACTGACGCTAACCATTACCTCGACGTGTTTCGACTTATGAGTAACGTACAAGTAACGTGTGTCGACGTGTGTCAACGATCGCGTAGCGTGCCTACAACTATGCCAGCGTATGCGGAACGTGTGTCATACGTCGAGTACGTCGAGAAATTTTCAACATGCTGAAAATTTCTCGACGTACTCGGCGTATGACGACGTATGCCAGGAAACTACGACATATGCCAGCGTGCTCTTAACGTATACAAAACTTACCCATAACGTATTTGACGTGTGCCAGCTTGGTTCGGCAAATTTTTCATACGTCGGCATACGCTGGCTAAAACGTCAAGGTGTGACAGCGGCTTCACACTTCGATGTCTAGTGTGGTTATGATTTGAATCGTCGAGCCGCAGCCTATGAATAGCCTACGCCACGTGATCGTCGGCGATACGCTGCCGCACGCTATGCATAAGTTAGACTATCGTTGGGCATAGGTTGTGAACGCCGACAACACGCTCAGCATTCGTTGGTATAAGTTATCTATATGTGATTAAAACGTTGTGTACGTTACTAATACGTTATGCATACGTCAAACACGTTATTATACGCCCAAAACTTAAAAAAAAACATCAATAGTTCAGCGTACGCCAGCGTTTTACATACATTTTGAGACCTTGCCATACGCTGGCTAAAACGTCAAGGTGTGACAGCCCCTAAAGCAGTGATCCTGGATTTAGGTAGTTTCATCAGAAGAGAGTTAATGGTGGACTGTGTGCCCTCCAGAAACCTTGGGGGGAGGGGGGCAAAGCACAGAAAGAGTCGAGGGTGCAAGCCTGGACAGGAGACGACAGAGGGACCACTGACCTGGACGCGATGGTGAAGTGATAGGCCCATTAGACTCTGCTTCATCGTGAGAGATTCCAATCATCTTGAAGGCCTTCGTTTCCACGGCACCATGCTGAGCAAGATGTGAGGCAGGAGAGCCAGCTCAGAGGGGAGAGTAGAACTCCAACATTCTGTGAATGAAAGCCTTGTAGGTGGATAAGAGTACAGGTGTGCCAAGGAAGGACTTTGTATGACAGAAGATGCCCAGTCGGTAGCTGGCTTTGGAGGCCAACTTTGAAATGTGATTTGTCCAAGAAAGATCGTGGCTGAAAGTGAATACAACAGCTCTTCCATGAGCCTCAACCACGTATACAAGGTTTTTTATTAATCTTTCAATTTTTCGGTGAAAAATATTCTATTTTCTTACCAGCCTCGGTGGCTTAATGGTTAGCGTGTCCTCCGAGTCTGGGAGGTCGGTGGTTCGAACACCAGCCAAGTCATATCAAAGACTTTAAACATAGGACCACCTTCCCTGACACTCACTTGGATCAGGAGCAAGTCAGTCAAAACCCCCGCAGACCTCCTTAGATCCTGAACTCTTTGATGCCATGAACAAACTTTGGTACATCATGGGTGACGAAGGTTGTGGTCAAGTTTCATTTAAACTGTGTGCGTAGTTCGGAGAAGAGAGCAAATACCTATTTGTTAAACCTCCCGCCCGCCCCCTGGAGACCCCTTCATGAGTGCAGATTTTGATGCGGTCGAAACACCTTCGTTAGGCTTCAGATATGAAGCTTGTGGCCAAGTTTCATCAAAACCGTGTGTTTGGTTCAAGCGATAATGACTGAAGTGTTTACGGACTGACTCGCTGACTGACTGACTGACACACTCACCTAAAGACACTGCTCCATCACATAAAGCTCCCCGGAACCACGTTCCAGGTGAGCTAAAAATGGGACGGATGCTTCATTGCTTGACGATCCGCATTTAAGAGGGAAAGAGCATGGACAAAAAAAAAATAATGGAAATAATAGCCGAGGCTTTGATGGGCCAAATAACCTCCTCCTGCATTGAGGTTCCTTGAAAGATAACTCATTTTATTAATATCTCGTTCAGAGAAATCTGTCAAAGAGGAAATACGAAAAGTTTAGATCAAGGGAAAGAGTTTTCTGGAGATTTTGTTGCTAGTTCTCAAAATAGATTGTTTCAAGCTTTGTGAGGCTCCATTACTGAGAAGCATGATGTACCACCATCTTGGGAGTGCTAAGTTATCTGGCAGTTGAGACACCATCTTGGGAGTGCTAAGTTATCTGGCAGTTGAGAGAGAAGAACAGAAATAGTTCACCTCTTCCTGTCCAGGCTGGAGTTCCTCATAGGTTCTGGGCCCTGTTTTTTTCTGGTTCATCAATGATCTCTCTGACTCTGGAAAATCCTCTTCATCTCTTTGCTGATGATCCACCCTCTGCATCTCCATCAGATTGGCAAGCAGCAGCTCCTTCACTCTCTGCAGATCTGGATAAAATCACAAACTGGTCCAACAGTGGAACATGTCTTCAACCCTGACAAATCTCATACTCTCAACATGTCTCTCCGAAAGGACCATCTGAACCCCCCCCCCCCCAATCTACTTTCTTAACATTCCTCTTAAAAAAGTCCTTTCTTCAAGCTTCTGGGTCTCACTATCTGCCATGATATTTCCTGGGAAAGCACATTTCCAACCTGGCCTCCAAAGACAATCACCGGCCGGCATCCTCCGTCGTACAAAGTCCTTCTTTGGCACACCGGAGCTCGAGCCACTTACAAAGCTTTTATCCACAGCCTGATGGAGTACTGCTCATCCCTCTGGGCTGTGCTCCTGCCTCTCACCTTCTCAGCTTCACGCTGTGGAAACCAAGGCATTGAGGATCAGGTACTCCCGCGATGAGGCGGAGTCTTTGGTCTCTCACTCTTTCCCGCAGGCAGGTCGGTGGTCTTTCTGTCTTCTCCCTCTCCTCTCCAGCCTGGCCCCCGCTCTGTCTGAGATATGTCCCCCAATATTTCCGAAGGGTGCTCAAGGTCCGCCAGCAACGTCCTTCTGGTAAAACGACCAAAATCAAGATCATTGCTCACTTCACTCTTTCATTCCTCTTTTTTCCACCTTTGGAACAAACTCCCACACTCTCTTCAATCCCACTCTTCCCTCAGGTCTTCAAACAGCTGTTCACCACCACCTCTTTCTTCTTCATCAAACCTACGATCTGTTTTTACCCTCATAAATCCACCCCAAACCCACCTCCTTCATATTTCCTGCTTTCCTTCCTGAAAGTCCCTGGAGTGTCCATCTTGTTTACCCCGTGTACCCCGCCACATCTCTCTCCCTTCTACAGATCTCCTCATGTCCCTGTTCCCCACTCTTTTTCCCTTCCCTCTCCTGCCTCTCTTGTCTCCTGCTACCCTTGTTGCATGTTCTGTGTGTTAGCTCTCATACGAGCCTCGACAGTGTATACCAAAAATAAAATAAAAAACCTCACTGATTGAAGGCCACAGGTTCAGAGAAAGCTCTCACCATGCCAATGGGAAAGAGGATCAGCCATGAACACCAACAAGGAACACCAACAAAGTTCATTCATGAACCGGTGAAACATGCGGCCAAGTCGACCAGGAACACGATGGAGAAGCGAAACAATGCGGGCGCTGAGGTGAAAGGAGAGAGGAGAAAGGGTTGCTCATGTCGGCGCAAGAGTCAAAATGGAATTTAAAGAGGTCAGCACAAGTAGAAAACTCTGTTGGGGAGAGTGATAATTATCAGTCCGAGTGTAAGCCCAGAAACAAGCTCATAAAACAGGAATATTTACCAGGAGACCAGCCAAGGAGCAAGCATCGTAACATCCACGCAGGCCTGAATGTAGCCTGGTACAGCGAGCAGAGCTGAGGGAGAGACATCGAGCAAAAAGCGAACTTGTGGCATCGATCAGTGTGAGCACAACTCGGCTTAAAGAGCAGATGACATGGTATTGCTCACAAAAACAGCACAACAGCGGCACAGTAGTGCCAGGTAAAAGAGCACAACAACAACTGTGCACAAGAGTACCAATGAAAAGAGGAGGAATGGTCAAA
This sequence comes from Eptatretus atami, assembly GCA_035128595.1. Lineage (NCBI taxonomy): Eukaryota > Metazoa > Chordata > Myxini > Myxiniformes > Myxinidae > Eptatretus > Eptatretus atami. Next base: position 189,940,592 of record CM068954.1, on the reverse strand, counting down.
AATTGTGTGTGTGTGTGTGTGTGTGTGTGGCGTTGTGGTGTGTGTGTGTGTGTGTGTGGTGTGTGTGTGTGTTGAGCGCGCGCGCGCATGCATATGTTGTATATGTTGCGGTTCTCGGAACCGCATGCATCCAACAAATAGTGGTCCAAGACAGTTATTCACATTATAACGTGTAGATAGTCCCTTTCCTTTTGTTTAGCGGGACAACAAGGGAGTGCGTTGCGATGATCTATAGCTAGGGTTGCTTAAATCATTTTCTTCTCATTTCGTCCCCACTCTTCTTTTCGGCTGATTATTCCTGAGGTAAATCAGCCACGTGCGCCTTCGCTGTGAGGTGGAGCCTCATGGAGGCCAGCACGTGCGGCGCCGCTGTGAGGAAACTGCTGCACAGAGATCCTTGTTACCGGGCGAGCCCTGGGCCCGGCGTGCGCGGCGAGTCATGTAGTGCACTTGGCAGTGTGGGATTATCAACTCGGGCTTCCGATGATCTGGGGAGGATTGCCGGTTGCATTAAAAAGGCATGCGAATGAATACCTTTTAAGAGGCTGCACGAATGGTGTTTTTCACAACACAGGAAACACAGCCAGCACGACGCCCACGCCACAAAAACGCGTACGGAGGCCGATAAAGACGACTCCACGCCATGTTGGACGGGATATGAGTGTGCGGAGTAGAAGCGGCTTGTTTCTTTTCAACCTCATATCCGACACATATTGGTGCTCGCCCCGGGCACACGCTAGCAGAGTCGTGCGAACGCGGGCGCTGGCCAGTGCGTAATGGCGCGAACCGCGCGTGCTGTATGGAATGTGCGCGAAGGCAGACACGTACGCCGCTCATGAAACGTGCATGGATTTATCCATAACGATGTACCTTCGCCCTCGTGGCAGCAGCGGATTCCCCATGGATGGTGAACGTCTTCTCATCTCTACGGCCAGCGAAGCTGCGATCGAGCCGAGGAATGTACAGTGCAGGCCACGTTGGAGCGCGCGTTCATTGGCGCTGGTCGGGCGCCCGGGTGGGCATGCGGGACCCTCGGCCGTTGCCAGGGTACGGCCGCGGGTTTTTTGCAGGACGATTCACGTACAAATTTCGGTGTGGGCGATTCATGTCATGTCGCGGGTCGGAGCGGAATATTGCCGCTGTTTGAGATGGCCTTGTCGGAAACGAAGTGAGGCGGTTTCCGGCCAAAGTTGGCGGGCCCTTGAGGGGTCGGGCCAATCGGAGAGCCCAATTCAGGTGATGACGTTTCGATTCGGGTGGCCCTCCCCTGCGCGGAAGGTCCTATAAAGGTCGGAGCATCCTCTGCTCTTTCTCTTTCTCCGCCTCTTTCCCGCTCTTGCTCGCCTGTCGACACCGCCAAGTCCGCTCCTGCTGCTCCTGCTGCCTCCTCATCTCCGCCACACGACATCAACCCCACCCGCCTACCACTCTGGACTCCGCCCCTTCTCCACTCAAGCTCCTCCTTCATGAACAAGGTCTCCACAAGTGTGGCTGAAGCCAGAGACGACGCACCACTTCGGGTACCACACCACAGAGCATTCTCCCCCGAAACGTATTGGTGGCGCGTGGTGTTATCAAGTACAAAGGTACAAGAATCGTGGCCTCAACTCCTTTCCCTTCTCGTTGCAATACTCCCTCTTCATCGGGTTTTTTCTGTGTCTGTGTGTGTGCGTGTGTGTGTGGCGTGTGCTGGCGCCTGTCTGCTTAAGTAAGACTGCAGAAGATCGTTATTGTTATTATTGTTATTATTTTCGCGTTAAGTCTGCTCTGTGTCCCCTTTTGTAAGTTGCTTGTTTATTTGCTGCACCACACCTCTCTCCCCTATCTCTGCACAACACACCCCAATAAATCCTGATCGGTGCCACATACTTTCCTCGCCCACTGTTAATAAATTATTATTAGGAATGTTCCCAGCTCATTTTTGTCTTTTCTTCCATTGATCCAGCATGGTCCAAATCCTACTTTAGCCAGGACTTTATTCCCAATGATCCGTTCCTTTGAGCCGGTACGTCCTTGGCAGTGTCGCTCGGCTGCATCCGACCGGTAAAGTGATCCGGTTGGACAAGGCGTACCGAGGACATGTTCCCGGTAATTAAACCACATGATGAATTAGGTAACCCGATTAACTCATAGACGGGAGGACCCTAGGTCACGCGGTTGAGTTATTGGCGTCCACAGTCGGTTAAGCGACACGCCGCGTCACGGAATTATCCGTGTGCGACGGCCTACAATTCCGGGGAGTCTGGTGGGAACCGAGATAGCTTCCCCACCTCGTGGTCTTCTCACCCGACCCCTGGCCCGCAACAATATTTTTATCAAAAGACCACCGAGGTCTTTCAAAATTATTGGTGCTGGTTGACGTTCTGGTGTTTAATACCCGTTGAAGTGAAATTGGAAACATGGTTGTGGGTCAAAGATGCTTTGTCGAGAATTTGTTTGTAATTGATCTTTGTTTTTGTCCCCATTGCAGTGCAACAGCAGCAAGCACAGACAGCAGTTCTTATAATCTTCTGTCATCGTCATCATCATCATCATGTCAATGCCTACACTTTTTTGATTGGCCGCCCGTCATAATATGCATCGTTATTGTATCATTCCTCGTCTCAATCATCTACAAGTGCTGCAAACGTCAAGAACAAAATTCGCAAAATACAAGTCAGTCTTTCCCTTTTCCCAAGAATTCTTCCATCTCCCCTTTAAACCCCTCCCATCCATCTTTTCTTTTTCTTTTACACAGGCATTGAGGCTTATGTAAGAGCAGAACATCAGTAGGCAAGACAGAAAGTGGGGTGAAGGGGAAACAGGAGATTCACCCCAGCATGATTTGAGTTGCAAGTGTAAGGCGAACAGGGTCTCAGTCGGTGGAGTCGAGCTCAATGGTAGACATTAGTGAGACCATGAGATAGATAGAGAGATCATCAACACAATAGGGTTGGCTGCAAAGTGCAGAACTCATTAATTTGTTCCTCTCTTTTTCTCCCACCTGTGGAACCAACTTCCTCAATCTGTTCAATCTCGCTCTTCATTCCAAGGTTTGTTCACCTCGTCCTCAGGTCATTCCCTATCCCTACTCATGGTATTCTCTTTTCATGCACCTTCCCAAAGCCCACCTCTTCCTTTCCATCCAATTTAGTGTGATTTCTCCTCTTTTTTCCTCCACCCATCTTTCCACTTACTTGTTAAATTGCTCTTTCATCCATGGTTTTTCCTTCCTGTTGATTCAGCCCACATACCATAGTGTTTTGAGTTTTTATCCATCTCATTCACCCCTCCCCGCTCTCTCTTTCCTCCTTCGTGTCCCTCTACCATGCTGTGATCTAGCTGTTCTGTTCTGTGTTCTAACTCTTCCATGAGCCTCAAATTCGTTTTTTCTTTTAAGGTGATACGATAAATTTTCCAGTGACGAGGAGGTGTCATTGATGCACACCAATAGCAGGAATGCTCCCAGAATTCCATGCGAGAGAGCACCATCCAAAGCAACTAGCTACTTGAAACAGTGTATGAAATCTGACATCAAGTCAAGGAGGGAACTCTGGATACCATTAGTTGACAGTTTGTAAAGCAAAGCAAAGACAAAATCAGATGCACTCGAGATGTCCTGTGAGATGGCTGCGACCTCATGCTTGAGTTTAAGGGCATACATCCATTGTTGGAATAGCATCATTTCAAGGGTGGAACAACCTGGGGTAGAAGCCAATTGGATAACTGGAGATTACAGAGTAGGACAAGAGATTGGTTGTGATTTTCTGCTCCAATGATCGAATGCATCGCTTTGCTGAGGATGTGGAGAAGGCCCGATGATTCATCTCTAGTTCAGAAGATAAAGTTTGCCACCATTGTTATGAAGTGGGGTGACTGGCAAATTTCCACGACAAAAGCAAGTGGCCTTTACATAATGATTTTTTTCTCAACCAAAGAAAGAGTAGTAGCTGTCCAGTAGATGAACAGATCTTCAATATTTAAAGCACTTCTTCTTCTTTCAGATGCAGCACAAGGCTGTGGGGTAGCATTATTGGCTGAGGGCACGGCTGTATTGCTGATGCACTAATGCCCTCTGCAGGTGGTAGCAAGATTTTGGAATTTGTTCACGGTGCTGGGGATAGCTCGCTTACTCTTTGCAAAGGACACCGTGGGATCTTTAATGACCACCAACTAATACTGGGGACAGGATGCCCATCTTAACGTCCATCCAAGGGACGGCAAACACATTGATGAATCACCTTGCCTGTGAAACAACGGGATGACCGTTTGAACCCAGGCTAGACAGCTTTGAGGGTAGTGTGCATACCTCGAGGCCAGCCCTTTAAAGCACTGTTGCTGTCAGGTCCAGTCTCAGTGGAGCAGTCAATAGTGGTTACGAATTTTATATCCACCTTTTATGGAATGTTTAGTTTATTGTTTTGTTAGGAATGTTTTGCGGGATGGAAGTTTACATGCTGAAGGGAGTTATGCATTAAGACAGAGTTAAGACAATCAGCCTTAGCATGAGCAGTGTCCATAATGACTCCATTCATCAAGAGTGCAAGAACAGATGAAAAGAGTGTAGCATTATTGGCATAATGTCTGGGATATACAGGAAATAGAAATAGATTATACAGGATATATACACTATACAGGAAATAGAAAAATAGAAATAGAACAGGAATAGAACAGGAAAAGACGAGAGGGAGGAGGAGAGGAGGAGAGGAGGGGAAGAAATGCTGAAACTATCGTGTAAGGTTTCAGCGTGGGAGAAAAGACATCCGAGATGTTTGGATTCTGAGTCAAGTCTTTGTTAAACCGCAACCGTAAAACCTCTGAAACTCCTGCCAGGAAACCCAGCACCAGAAAATCCCCCAATAAACCAAAGCCAAAGAGTATTCACATATTATGACACCAAAGGTGAAATTATGTCACAACAAGGTATGCTTTTATGGGGGAGGAGGGAGCGTATGGGGGGGAGGGGGTAAAAACGATTTGGGGTCAAAACTGGGAATGATTATTATGGAATTGAAAATGTCCGATGAAAGAAGGCATGCCCAAAGGCATTCCATTTCCAGAAGGTCCAGGGGGAGTTTTGTCACCAATACATCGAAAGTAATGTAAGAGCGTGAGAAAGCCGAACAAAGTATCTCTGATATGAGTGTTTTCTGGTAATTCGAGGAGCAAAATAGGAGATGGATCCCCGACACTGATGTATGGAGATGTAGCAAAATAGGAGATGGAAAGAGAAATGCCTTTGGATCACCAAGTCTACTTTGTGACAACAAACAACACTCTTTGGAAAGTTGTCAGCAATTTGCAACTCAGTCATTTCAAGACAAACTAAACAATTTGAGGTCTAAGGGCCTTTGCTTTGGGTGTTTGAAACCAGGACTATGAAGAAAGATTGTCAACGTTGAGTCACATGTACAACTTGTCAGAGACTTCATCTTTCAATACCATATTCAGATGATAGAGACCTGTCAACTGACGTAGAAAACGAAGCCCGGAACAAGGATTCCAATCCAATGAGTGCGTGTACCAGACGTGCAGGTTCACGAGGTAGTTATAGTACATGGGGGACAAAAAAGGTGAATGCACACTGGTAGTTGTTCCAGTGAGAGTGAAGATGCCTAATGTATCCAGTGAAGTAGCAGTGGAAGAACGTGTGGAAGTACTTCACTTCGAGTGAAGTAGCAGAATGTGGAAAACATCTTGGAAAGGCTAAGCGGTCTGAGATTCCACAATGGCAGAATTGAGTAATGACAAAAAAAAAAATTCGTCATTTTCCAAACCGCCATTTGACCTTGACATTTAACCCAGAGAGGTATGACGTGAAGCAAGCGTAAATGCGCCTGACGTTACAATATCTAGAGAGAGCAATTTTGTTCTGATCAGACGTACCTTAGTCGAGTTTTGGTGGAAAATGTTAAAATATCTGTAATTAGGTTATGACCTTAAAATTAGGTCAAGGTGAAAAAAAAAGTCAACCCCGCATACTTTTATTCCCATTATTGATGCAAATTTTCATTCAGAAAGTCCCAACTGGATCCGAGATACAGTTCAGACATTGGCAGAAAAAAACGGGAGAAAAACCTAAGGATGGTGTTTTAATACTTTTAGAGGTGTAAGACCTTGACCTTTAACCTGAAAGGGTATGATGTAAATTAAGCTGAAATGCGGCTTGCTCTCGGCTGTCACGGGAGTGCAATTTTGTTCCAATTGGAAAAATTTAGTTGAGTTGTGGTGAAAAATGTCAAAACGTCTATAATTAGGTCATGACCTTAAAATTAGATAAAGGTCAAAAATATGTCAATCCCACACACTTTGTATTCCCATTATTGATACAAAATTTAATTCCGAAAGTTGCAGCCGGCTCCGAGATACAATTCGGAAATTGGGAATGTTGAGAGTGCAGGAAGAAGAAGAAAAAAAAATTCAAAATGGTGGCTTAGCACTCCTGGAGGTCAAGGAAACTCTGTGGTACCATTAAAATTGGGGACACCAATTGTAGAAATAAACCCCACAACAGCAAAAAGCCTCCCCCAATCCTATAGGGGGAGGCTTAACATTGGACATTATGGGAGCACCACATACAAGGCTTACTCAGGTGGTAAAGGTTTTGAAGTACAGCAAGTGATTTTCAGAATGGGAATACCATGTAGTACCCTCGAGTGCATAGAAAGAGAATGTCAGGTTTTCAGCGTCACATAACTTCTAACGAAATCTCTCAATGACCTCATTTACAAGGCGCTGTACTTGCACAGATCAAAGCTAAAGTGGGTCTACTTAACCGAAATAATATGCCAGATTCTTACACCTCTTTGGAGACAAGGGTCAGCCCATGGGGCATTCCCCATGTGGTCCCTCGAAGGGTGGACCTCACTGTTTATCACTTCTAATCATCTAAATCTATACCATCTGTAGCATGGATCTAATTGTTTACCTGATATTTTGAATGTCAAACTAATTAGTGACTTAATCACAAAAAATTCATGATCACATGAAACATTTTTGTTGTGACCACATATTTGTTTCCATATCTGCAGGTTATCAGTTGAATATGGGAACTTCTGGTGCACCCACTGCATTCAACCAACCGGTACAGCCATATCCTTACTCTGTGAATGTACCCGGTGAATCCTACCCATACACCACGAACACCGGGTACCCTCCAGCACCAAGCTATCCCGCACAGTCGCCCTGGTTCCCCACATACCCTCCTGAACAGGCGTTCCACAAGAACCTTGCATACCCCACCTACCCTGAAGCTCCTCCACCTTACTTTTCAACAATAGGTATAAATATACAAACAAAATATCACAATTCGAGGAGTGCTGTGAATAAGGCCCAGAAACAAACCGATCTCTATTTTACAAAATTCACTTAAAGGTTACTGTTGAAAATGGAACCAGAGTGAAGTCGATCGATGTTGCGCCATCGCAAATCGCCACGCTTCCCACCTAAAGGAAGGTTGAAAGATGGTAAAACGTTCCACCAGGAATGACCCAATATCAAAAAAATTTCCCCATTTTAACCCCTATGACCCCAAGTCCTCACCCCTTGAACATGGGGCATGAACCCGGGGTTCAAATCCAAAAAAATCGTTTAATATATTTCATGCGTCTCCCAATGTTGATTGCATATACAGAGTTTCATGAAGAAATGTTTTAAAATGTGCCTGGAGTAGAATTGCATTTTTTGGTATTTAATCTTTTGGTTAATTAATGTGTGGCAGGCATTTCATGTTGGTTAGGATGCGTGCGGCAATAGTTAGCATGGCACTTGTTTCCTGGTAGCCACTACAGTAACGGGGTCTGGTCTCGATATATACATAACAAGACCAAATCACATCTCTCACCTGCAGTTGGAGGGAATAACCGATGAGCTCCCACCTAATCAATTACCCCAAGTGGTTAGGATTATCAAATAAATTAACTCAATGTTCTTCCATACCCTTCACATGTGCAGGGTAATAAAAAGTCACTCATTATGACCACTCAATCTGAGCTCATTCATTAAGTTAATCATTTCCATAACTATTGCTTTCTTACTTCTCTCCCTCTTCTTCCTTCGCAATCACTTCAACAATTTAATTGATTTGAAATTGTTTAATCATCTTACACTTTTATTTCTAAATGTCTTTTTGTCTGACTGCTTCCTTCTCTTTTCTTCCTTTCTCTTGAAATCCTGGATCATTCGCAACCTCTCTCGTCGCCCTCTCCCTTCACTTTCATACATCGCTGTCTTTTTCTTTGCCTTTAATAATCCTACCCGCCATCCCAACCCTGATGTCAGTCTTCATCTATCTGCCTTTGGAGTTCTCAAATGAAACGGCTTTTGCAATGAGAGCGGGATTACGGTGGGAAAACCCTTCATGTCAGTAACCTTCCCCACATCATGTCCTTCCACACCTATTTATCTGCGTTTAAGATTCTCAAATGAACCCGTTTTATAATGGGTGCAGCATGACGGTGGAAACTCATTCATATCCCCCTCATCATCTCCTTCAAACCCTGCCCCGTCTCTGCATCACCAGAATGCACCCCTTCTCTGCTTCTCCCCAACCCTACCCACTCTCCACACCCCTTGAAGTTTTGAGCATTTGATAGAGTGAATCAAACCTCTCCCCTTGCCCCATTCCCTGCCACAACTCCACTTGCCACCCTATTTTAGGCGATAGGCTACACGCAGCCACTTAGGGCACGACCACCATCTGTCCCTGAGGAGCCTTCAGCAGAATGTGGTTCTGTTGCAAGCTCTTGGGCCAGGCTGCCGGACAGGGTGTGTGTTGGTTTCGGGGGTTGTTTCTGGTTTACGGGTTGAGTTTCTGGTTCTGCACTGCCTGCTGGAGGGAACCATTGGAGTCGGTCTTTCCGCAAGGTGGAGGAGCTCCTTGTGAGCCAACGGCCGTCCATATCTAGTGCCCAACTGTGTCTGCGGACGTTCTCCTGCAGTTGGGTTACTTTTTATTAGGAGGTTAGTGGCAGGATTTGTACTCCCGCCACCGTAAAACCCTTCACTCCGCAAAACACAAGAAGAACGCAAAGAAAATTGAAAACCCACTCAGTGGGAGTACCTCCTGTGCAGTTGCCCTCCACAGGGCAGCTCACTGGATGACGGGAATGGGGCAAAGCCTTCGGGACCCTCACTCTTTGATGATAGGAGGTAAACCACGGGGTAACCTTCCCAGGTCAGATTGCGATAGTGTGTGTCGGGGTGGTGCTGAGGTGTCATCCACCAGACGGCGGTCTCCTTGGGTTAACCTGAGGTGGTCCCTTCGGGTGGGTGCCTGGAATGTCCTACACCGAAGAGAGGATGATCACCTGACTGTTATCATCTGAGCTCAAGTGTTTGAACATCGGTATTGCAGCACTCAACTCAGGTTCGGAGACCGGATAGTGGCAAAATCATGGTGAGTGGTTACACCTACTATTGGTCTGGTCATTCCGATGGTTACCATGCCCAAGGAATTGTGTAGCTGTGTCCAATAAACTGACTTCAATGATAATTGAGGTAACACCGGTCAACAAGCATATGATGAGATTAAGGATTCGTCACTCCTTGGGTGTCATTTCCCTGGTCTCTGTATATGCTTCGACTGAGGCGAGTGATCTCACCATGAAGGACGCATTCTATGCCACGCTCGAGTCTGTGGTTGATCAGGCGAGATACACTTCTCGTCTTGGGGGATTTCAATGCATCGACTGGAACTGATATGGATGGTTATGAGACATGTTCTGGTCCCCATGGGTCTGGAACTGTGAACCAGAATAGCACTAAGTTCCTTCACTTTGTTAGAAGTCATGGACTTCGGCTGACTGGTCATGGACAGGCTCATCGCTAGACTTGGTATTCCAATGCTGGTGGTATGGAAAAGGAGATTGATCATGTGCTAATTGATAGTCACTGGAGGATGATCCAGAACTGCAGGGTCTACCGGAGTGCTCAGTTGCTCAATACTGACCACCGGCTTGTGGAAGGAACTCTTAAGTTGCAGCTTAAATCCAGGAGAATGGTACCATCCAATCCTAGGCTGGATGTTGGCAAGCTCAAGGACAAGAGGGTAGTTGAGTTCGCGAACAGGCTAAGTGGGGATTTAGGGGTCTGGGTGCTTCGGGGAATCCTTAAGAGTTGTGGCGTGCCTTCAAGACCACCATCCTTGATGTTGCCTGTGGATGTTTTGGAACTCAATATAGGGTGAAGAAGAATTTTGTCTCTCAAGGGACACTGGTCACCATTAACCAGAGTCGCAGGGCCAGGCTTAATGGCAGAGCTGAGCTGTTCACGGAGTTGAAATGTAATACTGTAGGTGCGCTCAGGGTGGACAAGGAGGGCTATGTGTGAGGAAACTATGAGAGGAGTAGTGCATCACCTGTAGTTAGGTGATTCTCATCCTGCTTACAGGGGAATTCACGCATTGCGTTCCTCCAAGCCTATTCTTCGGTGCACTGCAGTTACAGCGGAGGGTGGTGCGCTCTTGACAAGGAGTCTGAAGTGAAGGCCCGCTGGACCGGTTACTTTGAGCGGCTGTAACGGGCTGATCCACCAGCAGTTGAGTTGGATGTCAAGGGTGTTACTATCTATATTTCTGACCCTCCAATCAACTGTGGTCCAACTTCGTTTGTGGAAACACAGGCTGCGGTGAACCGGTTGAAAGTGAACCGGTTGAAATGAAATGAGCTCCTGGGATCTGTGACATCCATGCTGAACTTCTCAAGGCTGGTGGAAATGCTGCACTCATGTCATTGCATGTAGTTCTGTGCTTTGCCTGGAACACAGGCATCATCCCAACTGACTGGAAGAGGGGCCTTGTTGTTTATCTCTGGAAAGGGAAGGGTGATCGCCAAGACTGCAACAACTATCGAGGGGTGACGCTGCTCTCAGTGCCGGGCAAGGTCTTTCCTCGGATAATTCTTGATAGGGTCCGCGACCATCTGCTTGAGCACCAGCGTCCAGAGCAGTCAGGCTTTAAATCAAAGAGGTCAACGATTGACCGTATCCTTGCTCTTCGGGTCCTCACCGAACGCAGACG
>CM068954.1:189890211-189913626 GCA_035128595.1 Eptatretus atami | reverse complement strand
TGGCTAAAACGCTGGCACACGTCGAATACGTTATGGGTAAGTTTGTATGCATTAAGAGCACGCTGGCATACGTCGTATTATGCTGGCATACATCGTAGTACGCTGGCATACGTCGTAGTACGCCGAGCTGTTAGACAAATTTTCCAGCTTGAAATTTTTCGACGTATGCCAGCGTATGACTCACATGTTCCGCTAAAGGCCCAGTCACACCTTGACGTTTAGCCAGCTTATGCCGATTTTTGGAAAATTTGTGTAAAACGCTGGTACACGTCGAATACGTTATGGATAAGTTTTGATAACATTGAGAGCACGCTGAAAAACACTGCCATACGTCGTAGTACGCTGGCTTTAAACGTTGTACTTTTTGGTTGTCCTCAAATTTTCCATGCTTGAAATTTTAAGACTTATGCCAGCGTATGACTCACACGTTCCGCATAACCTGGCCATAAGTTGTAGGCACGTTACGCGATCGTTGACACACTTACTTGTAAGTTACTCATAAGCCGAAACACGTCGAGGTATGTTTAGCATACCCGAAACTTATTTCTAACCTATGAGTAACGTGTTGTACGCACGATATGCGAACGTTGGCACACGTCGACAAAAGTTACTTGTAAGGTACTCATAAGTCGAAACACGTCAAGGTAATGGTTAGCGTCAGTGTTCCAGACTCCATGGTTTTTTTTTGTTTGTTTTTTTTTTCTACGGTATGACGGTGATGTTGACACTTCGATTTGTAGTGCAGTTATAATATAATATAATTAAAAGGCTGCCGCTCAACGATTTAAATCATAACCACACTAGAAATCGAAGTGTCAACATCACCGTCATATCGAAGAAAAAAAACCAAAAAAAAACCATGGAGTCTGAACACTGACGCTAACCATTACCTTGAGTGTTTCGACTTATGAGTACCTTACAAGTAACTTTTGTCGATGTGTGACAACGTTGGCATATCGTGCGTACAACTTATTCCCATCGCATGCGAACGTGTGTCATACGGCAAGTACGTCGTAAAATGTTAACACGTTTAAAATTACAAGACGTACTCCACTTAATACGACGTATGATAGCGTACTTTAGCGTTCTATTCACGCATACCAAACTTACCCATACCGTATTCGACGTGCGCCAGCGTTTTAGATGCATTTTTCAGAGCTCGGCATACGCTGGCAAGATCGCCAAGGTGTGACTGCGATGTTGACACTTCCATTTCTCCGGCGGTTATGATTTGAATCGTTGTGCGGCGACCTTTTAATAGGCTACGTCACGTCATCGTCGGCGATACGTGCAGCGCGCTATGCATAAGTTAGACTATCGTTGGGCATAGGTTGTGAAGGCCGACAACAGGCTAAGCATTCGTTGGTATAAGTTATCTATAAGACAACGAAACGTTCTGTGTCCGTTACTAATATGTTATGCATACGACCAACCCGTTATGAATACGTCCGAATCTTAAAAAAAAACATCAAAAGTTCAACGTAAGTCAGCGTTTTACATACATTTTGATACGTTGCCATTGCTGGCTAAAACGTCAAGGTGTGACTGGGCCTTTAACGCTGGCCATAAGTTGTAGGACGTTACGCGATCGTTGACACACGTCGACACACGTTACTTGTAAGTTACTCATAAGTCGAAACACGTCGAGGTAATGGTTAGCGTCAGTGTTCCAGACTCCCTGGTTTTTTTATTTTTTATTTATTTATTTTTTCGTCGGTATGACGGCGATATTGACACTTCGATTTCTAGTGTGGTTATAATATAATATAATTAATAGGCTGCCGCTCAACGATTTAAATCATAACCGCACTAGAAATCGAAGTGTCAACATCACCGTCATACCGAAGAAAAAATAAATAAATAAATATAAAAAACAGGAGTCTGGAACACTGACGCTAACCATTACCTCGACGTGTTTCGACTTATGAGTAACTTACAAGTAAACGTGTGTCAACGATCGCGTAACGTGCCTACAACTTATGGTCAGCGTATGCGGAATGTGTGTCATACGCCGAGTATGTCAAAAATTTTAACATGCTGAAAATTTGTCGACGTACTTGGCGTACTACGACGTATGCCAGCCTACTACGACGTATGCCAGCGTACTACGATGTATGCCAGCATGCTCTTAACGTATACAAAACTTACCCATAACGTATTCGACGTGTGCCAGCTTGGTTCGGCAACTTTTTCATACGTAGGCATACGCTGGCTAAAACGTCAAGGTGTGACAGCGGCTTCACACTTCGATGTCTAGTGCGGTTATGATTGAATCTCGAGCCGCAGCCTATGAATAGCCTATGCCACGTGATCGTCGCGATACGCTGCCGCGCTATGCATAAGTTAGACTATCGTTGGGCATAGGTTGTGAACGCCGACAACACGCTCAGCATTCGTTGGTATAAGTTATCTATATGTGATTGAAACTTCTGTGTATGTTACTAATACTTATGCATACGTCCAACTCGTTATGAATACGTCCAAACTGGGAAAAACATCAATAGTTCAGCGTACGCCAGCGTTTTGCATACATTTTGATACCTTGCCATACGCTGGCTAAACGTCAAGGTGTGACAGCCCCTTTAGAGCAGGAATTTGAAATTCATTTAGGGTTTAGCTCGCCGACTCTTCATGAAGGACAATGTGGGATATTTAGCATCCACAAAACAATGCCAGCAGAGGAGACGCCCATTTTAACTTTCATCCAAAGGATGGCAAACACATTGATGAATTGCCCTGCCTGTGAGACACCAGGATGGCAATTTATAGCTGGGCCAAGCTTCAAACTCTGAATAAAAAGCTCAGAGGCAAGTGTGCACACCTCTAGCCCATCCTGCCAACTCCCCAGCCACAAATAAGCTCCTTTCAATAAATATAAAAAAGTGCTAAATTCTGCCTTCATGTTTGTGCAACCCCTGCTATTCCGCTTCAGTGTTCACCATCGTGTGATCGTTAACTATGCTGATTATCGATTTAAATTGTGCATAGAGTACATGACTGAACGGCTTTGATTAAAAAAAACAACAACATTGTAAACACTTATTCATGTCATCAGTTCATATACAGCATAAATCTGTCAATTAAAACAATCAAGGAAAAAGTGTGAAGATGAATCAACGTTTTGAAAGCAGGAAAGATAGTGAACTGAAATTGTCCAACTGTGCAAGGTAAGGAATGTTTGCCATGCCAAGAGACTGACCACTGAATACCTCAACAAACTAAATACCTTCAAAATTACACATTAAATATACTTTATAAGATTAATAAGAAGAATGAATGTTAGTTATTCCATTGAAGATCGTGATGCTCATGATGCTCCTTTCAACAATGGAAGAGATTGATAAAATTTTGGCAATGTTCCATAGGTTAATGTTATGTCTTATCCACGATTGTCATTTTAAATGAAATGCCATTGGAAGGTATTAAATAAATATTATTTTAAAATTAACACTGAACTTCAGACAAGACATAGAGCTTCAAAAACACTTATAAACAATTGAAGACTTATTTTCTAAATATATAAATGAAGAGCATAAAAGCTATTAGCTCTGAACAAGTGCAAGGGAAAACAAAATAAAACGAAAACTATAAAAATATACCGAAAACAATTAGATGTCTAACAGTTGTTTCGAGCGGATGTGCGAAAACTTCTTTCCTTTTAAAGATGCTCCTTACTCATACCTTTGTAAGATTATGAAAACGTAATAATTTTCACTCTCATGCTTTCAACCTGAGTATCAACTGCTCTCGCAAGGTTTCAACACGGGTCTCCGAAAAGAAGATATTATCGGCTTGTTGAAACGTCAAAAAAAGAAAACGAAATGATTACAATATCGAAGATATAAGGCAACAATTCTGCCACATACAGAAATGAAAAAGTAACTCAAAACTAATAAAACACAAAACCAAAAATAATATCTTGTATTCTCAGTGATAATATGGATGACATACTTTCACTTCGAGATATGGATAAATCATAAATAACTTCATCTTTGATGAATGTATTAATGAGAAAAACAAACAGTTACGGATAGTGACAACACGAGAGTGAGACCTTCTTCTTGTAATTGTATTTATCTTAGCCAATAATACTTTCAACGACCTCATCGCTCAATAAGAAATAATGCTATTAAATACTTCTTAAAATTCAAGTTAAATTCAACATGTATAAATATTTTTTGGAGAAGCAATTGGTCGACATTATGCGCAAAAAAGGGAGTTTGAAAATCATATGACACACTCGACTGGAAGATATAATTACATCGTTGTTATGCAAGATAAAACAGATGATATTTTTCAATAAACAAGTAGAAATGAATGCGCATGAAGGAGCAAGAAAGTTAGAGGAACATCAGACGTTAGTTTCAAAAGTTGTAAAATAACAGGAAGACATAAAAAAAGAAATGGAGATTAAAAAAAATAATGGGTGAAGAAGTATATGAACGAAAACAAGATAAAATTTTGAAACCACTTATAAAAACCATGCCTCAACAAAAGATGATAGAAGTCCCTGTTTCTACAATTACCATAAAACACTCCCAAAAACTTAAGATGTCAAAGATTTCAGTCAAATTATGGAGCAAGAATTAGGAGATATAGGAGAATTAGAAGATGATGATGAATGAAGTAAAAATGAAGTAAAATTCTAACAAGTGAGAAAGGTAAAAACAAATCTCAAAATTTGTTGCTGAGGCAATTCCAAATGAAGAATATTCAACAGATTCGGAAACCACAGTGGGTCTCATACAAACAGAAGAAATACTTCAGTTATATATTGTTAAAATGAAAAGGTTTTATTATTACCTCCACCACCGAAAGTTGACGAATGTCGTTTTCACCCCTGTTTGTTTGTCTGTTTATGAGCACGATATCTCAAAAAGCTATGGATGGATTTGGACAAAACTTGGTGAATGAGTTGGGTAGGTGACAAGAAGAAGCTGATTAGATTTTGATGAAAGTCCGGATGCAGAGTCGGCCTATCAGTGGGATACAAAACGTAAACTGTTCAGCCTGGTGGAGGTATGCACTCTACCGAGTACTGTTCTATTGTTTGATTTTTTTTTTTGGTTTGTATTTTTTGTCTTTGTGCCAAATACACCATCTTTCTGTACATATCTGGTCACAGACTGATGCTGATATGAAGAAATCATGTCAAATTTCAAACAACAGCAGCATATTTTTCCTTGATCAACGAAAACTTAAAGGTCATGTACAGCTGGCGTTCTTTTGTTTACTCACTCATTTTTGAAACATTAGCCGTGCCTACCCATCGCTTTACTGACAGCTTTAATCAGAGACAGCAATATTGCACTTTGCAAACATATTGCATGTCTTTCTGTGAATCTCAATAAGAATATAAAATGAAGTAAAACAAGTGAATTTTTTTTTTTCTGTAACATTCAATTGTTGTTCCTGGTGGCATCATAGCTGTGGTGGTTGTGCTTGTTTGTGTGCTTTTTCGGTGTATGATTATATATTTTACTATCACTTTGAGAAGTATAACTACGCATAATATTATGTGCTCCTGTGTCCGTCACACTTTATTCCAATTAAATGGGTTCCTGCTGTCGTACCATTGGAACCTCAACATTAAAGCTCCAAATTCTGCTTCTTCCTCTTCCCTCATGGAAAGACTGGCCTTCAAAATTAGCATTTTTATGATTATCAGACACAAATTTTTGTTTCAAGTAAATTGATTGTTAGTTTTCTAATGGTACCATTTTTATTATTCTACGACAGCAGGAACCCTTTCGAATAATTAAATCACAAGTTTAATCACTAAACTAAGCTTTGTGCTTCAGAATCTTGCAATGTGAACATATAATTCATGGCTCATGAAAACTTCACGATCATGCCAGATTGTTCACTCTTACTCTCAACAACATTTCAAATGTAATCACATACATTTTGGCTCGTACGAATTGATCTCGAGTACTGCACTCATGAGAAGATGCCATTGCCAAAACACCATTAACTCATAGGAAAGCACTTTATAAATACCCACTTAAATAACATGTCAAAAATAGATAAGAGCTCAAACACTCAGGAAAACAAGACTAAGAGAGAAAGAGAATGAGGAAAAATCGAGACTGTGTACCTCCTCAGCTTCATCTGCATCAGCTTTAGCTCCACTGCTGGTGTTATTTGCCTGCTGGACTGTCCGCTCCGTATTGCGATGGAGCACCTTAAACTCATCCATCTCCTGAGAAAACTGATTCAGCTGTACCTCTGTCTTGTCCAGTTCATCAGTGGGCACAGTTACATTCTCCATTTTGTGTGAGGATGAAAGACAAAAACAAAAAACAGAAGTGGATAAAAATGAAAGCAGGGAACAGTGTTAGCAGCTTAGTTCATCATCTGCAGAACCCCAATACCACACACACAATCACCACACAACACAACACACACACACACACACACACACCTCACAACACACACACACACACACCACACACACAACTCTAGAATCAAAAAGGAAAACACTTAACAGCCTGAAATGATAGATTTGGTGCAAAAGAGAGAGACAAGGATTGATAGACGAGGCAGATATGAGAAAATAGAGAGTGAAGAGAGGGGTGTGAGGGCAAGGTATATACACAAAAAGACCAGCGATGCACATGCACACTTCTACGTCTGCCTGTTCACCACAGCCACCTTATCACTTATCCTCATACCCATAGGTATTTGTCCAAGCCCTTCTTAAAACATCAACTGTCTTAAAATAACTGCCAATAAATAAACACAACGATGTCATGCATAACACGATACTTAAATCCATTAAATAAATTTGACCTAAAAATAAATGGTAGTTGAATTGAATGACCAAATATGCAAATCTCTTCAAATTTCAGGTCAATGGGATTAAAATTGACAATTTTAGAAATTTGGCCTATGTTGACCTTGTATGTGGACCTGAAATTTATTGGTGGTTGAATTCAGTGATCTAATATACAAATCCTCTTCAAATTTAAAATCAATCGATGAAAATTGAGGATTTAGAAATTAACAAAGTTGATGACCTTTGACCTCAAAAACAATAGCTCTTGCTTATGACTACTACCAGGTGGTAAGTTGAAGATCAGTTTAAAATTGTGACCTGTAGGCGGTATGCCTGGTGTTGGCTTAATGGTTAGGGTGGTGGGTTTGGATCCAAGGGTCCTGACTTCAAAATCCAACTCAGCGTTGAATGAAGACCAGGTGGGTTAACTTGGCCTGTCATCCTTCCGAGTCGGCAAAACTGAGTGCCAGCATGCTGGTATATCTGACGGAGTGGAGACCCGTCCAGGATTGTGCCAATAGCCAAGGAGACTGCGAAGCAGCAACCAACGCTCTGCACAAGAGTATGGTCCCAATCTCCTCCTGTAGCGGTTGACAAACAAACAAACAGACAAAACAAACAGAAAAAAGACGTGTGCAGAGCACGATACTCGCAAAGTCCACCCCCCCCCCAAAGGTTGCCATGGATACATCAAATTGTCCATTCATTAACATATAATGACAATCTAATAAAAGCTCAGGTCAATCGGAAGTGAAAATTGATTATTTTTCAGATCGAAATTGATGAATTTAAAGTTTGACTGTGAGTTGACCTTTGACCTTTTAACCTCAAAAATAGTTGCTTCCCAATTCAGTGACTCACTATGCAAATGCTGTTCAACTTTCAGTTAATAGGATGTAAATTGACAATTTTCAGTTGAAAATTGATGATTTAGAAGTTTGACCTTGAGCTGACCTTTGATCTTTTGATCTCAAAAATAGTTGGTTCCCAATCCAGTGCGCAATATGCAAATCTGTTCAAATTCAAGTAAATCGATGAAAAATGACGATTTTAGAAATTCGACCTCAAGATGACCTTTTGACCTCAAAACACAATGATACTTCTCAGTTAGACACCTCCACAACTTGGTCAAGTTCAGACGACGTTAAAATTGTGACCTGTAGGCTACAAACATCCATCCCATCCATTGGGACCATACCCTGGGCAGAGCGTTGGTGCTGCTTTCGCAGTCTCCTTGGCTATTGGGCACAATCCTGGACGGGTCACCACTCCGGCAAAATGAGTGCCAGCTTGCTGGTATCCTGTGTCGAGCTCGGAAGGATGACAGGCTGAGTCAACCCCACCTGATATTAATTCAACAGCTTCAAACGGACAGACAGAATAACAAAATCGACTGACGAATATACTTTAAAAATCTTCGATTTTCGCAAGTAATAAATAAACTGCCCTGTTATCAAGAACACAACTGTCAACGAATTTAAGTTTTACATCCTCCCAATCTAACACCAGAAAGACCACTTGGTTTCCCCTCCATTCTTCTTTTGCAGCCAACCTTTCATGGAAGGCCATCTTGCCAGATGCACAGGACTACACCTGGTCCAACGAAACCCATTAAACAATCACTTCCTTCGGTCGAGACTGTACACTCGTCTTCGCTCATTCATTCCTCTTCATTTCTGTCTTCGAGAAAGACATTTCAAACACAAACCCAATGTTGCGCTTCGTCCAGTCCATCAAAGTGGCAGCTCATTTTCACCTTGCATAACCGAATGTCTAGCTCTGATCTTTCATCGGCTATTTATATACTGCACTCAGCTCCACAATTCCAAAGGCCATAGAATCCCTTACAGAAGGATATACAAGGAATTACGGCACAGAAGGAGGCCATTTGGCCCATCATGCCTATGCTACACCAACCCCAGAAACCATCACCCTTCCACATACAAGCTACCGACAACTCCTACCAATACCCCTGTACCTCTCTATCTCCAATGCATCTCGGTACCTATCTCATTCCAATTTATAGCCACCTACTCTTTCTGCTGCCACTACATTGGATGTATTAAGTTATTAACCCTCTTTGCTTTCAGATTCATCCAAAAATAATGCACAGAATGAAAACAATTCAAAGGCAGCCTATACAATTAACAGAAAGCAACTCACGAGGTCGTATCAAATAATCATGTTTAAATTATGATCTCCCACTACACGGGGGATAAGGCTAAAATAATCTACCATATCCATACTTCCAAAGTGCTCTGAGCACGATCAATGTCCTCTTGAGCATGCTGGACGGTATCCAGTGCAGCCTGCTGGGCCTCCTCTGCTTGCTCCAAGGCAGTTTGGGCACCTTTACTTGCACTTTCCACCTGCTCTGCATACTCCCTGTCCATGGCACGGCCACATGAAGATGTGCATGAATGAATGAACCAAGCTAGCAACACAACAAAAAGTGTCAACACATCTTTTTTAAAACATTTTATTAAAACGTTCCCACATTATAATTATTTCTGCAGACTTGATCTTTATTTACAGGATCACATTCAGGTATCTTTGCCCCCAGAACACCAGAACATAACCTCCCCTCCTGCCCCCCGACTCTCCTTCTCCAACAAAAGGACATGGCATTATGGAGTGTAATGTGTTCAGAAATCCAGACGTAGAGCCCTTCATTAAGAGTTGTTTACGCGTTTAGAACTTTATGGAGTTTGGGTTCAGATACCAGCAAGGAGCAATTTGCAATTGCTTCAGCAGCTGTAACATCGATCATTCAAGGTTGGTAAGATTATTCGACGTCAGCAATAAATGTATTGACCATATGGTTTGTGTTCATGTACTTTGTGTAAAAACACAAAGTACATGAACACAAGTCACATGGTCAAAAAAACACATCATTGCTGCCAATCCATTGTTGAGGACTGGCCGAGATACTGCCTCCAACGAGACATGAAAATTATTACAAACATGAAAATCTGATCGAAGTGAAAATGTGCAGGCATGGGTTTATAAATTTTGCAATGGTTCAGAAATGGAGAGAGTAGTGACACAAATGGCACCCATCCCAGGAGGCACTGCACAAGCCCATGGTAGGTAACCATCAAAAACGGATTAGAATGTTTACGGTTAACCTGAAGGCATGAATCTATATATTACTAAAACTCTCATCTTGTATATATGTATGTATGTATGTATGTATGTATCCGAAAATTACAGTCAAAAACAGTTCACGATGCAGCGAAAAATTTTAGGGCCACTTACTCACCATCACGCTGCGTGTGCATATCAAGTTTCGTTCAAATCGGGAAACAAAAAATTATTAAAAAATTCAATTCACATTAAGTCAAAGTACTCTTGTGGAGAATTGATCAATGAAACAACCTCAGCGGTAAATTCGCTGGAGCTATCTTTTTTTTTTTTTCATTAAATGATTTTTTCATCAACCGCTGTCACAACGGGAACCACGGGACGTCTAGTGTTTTATAAAAACGGTGCCATGGGATGGGAATGAAACAGCCGAGCTGGAGAGCCGCAGAGATCCAGGTAAACAGAAACTGGAGAGGCCGAGAAGGCTAAAGAACGAGAGCAGCCGAGGCCGAAGAGAGTCACTACATCTTCCAGTCGAGTCAGGAACATAACGCTGATTGGCAGGAAACCGCCTTTCTACTGTCAGCAGTGCTCATGCATAAGGCCGTACTGTGAGCCACTGCAGCACGGATAACCCATATCCTTGTGCGTCAAGTCCCACGTGGCGATCGGTGCTGGTACCCAGCATTGCAACATATTGCGCCGGATGAACCGTGAGTTAAAGATGTGCGGGCATTAAAAGAAAAAAAACAAAATCAAACACCTTCACTGTAAACGGATTTGCACACCCAGGTGTTTGCATGTTCCTTGAACGCCCGTCATCGGCTGTAAAGGGCAAACATCATTAGTTCGTCAAATTTGTGTGATGACACGGAAAGGGATGATTCATCTCTGTCAGATGGGGAAATAATTAATGTTATCATCAGCTAAATGAAATTGTTTTAGTGTACGAATTCAGGAATGATAATATATGTGAACAATTTAATTTTTAACAATAAAAAGTATTTATGGGCTAAACTTGGTCCTGCTTTTAAAATCCATTTTAAAAAATTTCTCAGTGTTGCATCACATCTGAGGTTCTTACATCATAACTTGTGCCAGGTTTGGAACAATAAGGTTCTTATTCTTGTGTTTGTGAAATGACATTAACAACCGTGGAGATGAAATGCATTGCAATTATGTACTTAGCATGCTGCGCATCAACAAGCAGGTTCCGTGCTTGCTGCACATCCTCTGTGGTCTGTGCTAGGATCATATCCACATTGGCAAGGTTCCCAACAAGACCCTTAATTTCTTCCGTTAGAATGCTGATCTCCTCGGGTGAAGCCGGGACTGACAGTCCCAGGACCTCATTGGCCACCATTTCAATGCTGTCAGGTGAGGCCCCTTCCTCTACGGTAAAGGGAGGAAGAGAACCAGCATAATCACCTTCAGGTTCACAAGTTCAGATAACAGAAAATAGTAGTTGTCAGTTGAGCAAGCCAACAACAGACCCACCAGTTAAACAAAAATAAAATCTTGAAAACGATTCCAGTTATTCGGGAGAAAATTCCAAAAACAAAACCATCCGAAGAAAATAAAACGAATTGCGAGGATCCCAAGGTGGGAGAGCTGTACCATGTTAGAATAAGTATACGTATATGTAAAAGTACATGAAAAAGAGACAGTCTTTCAAAAATTTGGACTGTTTGGCATTGCTATCTAAATACATAGCTTGTGAAGTTGGAAACCCAGCTTTAAAACCCGTATACTGCATTTATTTGGCCAATATCTCATCACGTCCTTTCCCTGCATGTTATCGATGTACACACTCCTCCATGAACCCTTCTTCCGATAACCTCTTCCTGATTAAACTCCTAAATCCAGGCGGACTGCACGCCTCAACTCTTTTGCTCCTCTCGTCTCCTGTTTATGGAACCACCTACCGGAAGCTGTGTAATCCCACTCTTCCTTCTCGGACTTCAAATAGTCAGTGCACGACCATCCTGTTCCCCATCATTCCCCATTTCTCTTGAAGGTAATCCACTCCATCTTATGATGGTCAATAGATCCCATTTTTTTTTTGTGATCATGCATTCGAGCTTTGTGATCTGCGATGTATGTGTTTGTTTGACCATGTGCTTTGATGTTTGGGGTGAAGTGCATACATACATTTGTTTGTCAAGCTTTGGTGGACTGTGCACTTTGGCCATGGGGTGAAGGTGCCCAATGTCTCAGGCCTTGTTATAATTTTTTTTTTTTTAACAAATTCTCTTCAAGACCGGACTCGGTGGCATAATAGTTAAAGAGTCTGCTCTGAGTCTGGAAGTTCAGAGGTTCAAACCCCGGCCGAGCCATAACAAAGACTTCAAAAATTCATTATTGAATTTATTATTTTAGTGGGGTAAATTCTTTAATTAATATTATTGCTTATATATATATATATATATATATATATATATATATATATATATATATAGTATTAAATAATGGAGGTATTTAGAGGAAAATACAAAAAAATATGTTTTATAAAATACATTATAAATAAGCATTAAAATAATTTATTGGTGGTTGCTGTGATACACAGTGCAGCATGTTAAAATCGGTTATTAATGACAGTTTGAATATTTGAATGACTGTTTGAGTCTATGGTTAAGACCCAGTCACACCTTGACGTTTTAGCCAGCAATGGCAACGTATCAAAATGTATGTAAAACGACTGCTTACCGTTCGAACTTTTGATGTTATTTTATTTTTTTTTAAGGATTCGGATGTATTCATAACGGGTTGGTCGTATGCATAACATATTAAGTAACCGGACACACATGAACGTTTCGTTGTCTTATAAGATAACTTTTATACCCAACGATATGCTTAGCCGTTGTCCGGCCTTACAACCTATGCCAACGATATCTAACTTAGCATAGCGCGCTGCACGTAATCGCCGCGCTCCGTGATGAGTAGCCATTAAGGCCGCCGCCACAATAGATTCAAAATCATGACAGCGCGAGAGAAATGGACAGTGTCAACATCGCAGTCACAACACTTGCGCGACTTGCCAGCGTATGCCGACCCTTTGAAAACATTGCGTCTAAAACGCTGCGCGCACGTAGAATACCACGGTTATGGTAAAGTTTGTATGCACAGTGAAGTAAGACCGACGCTAAAGTCACGCATAATCATTACGTCGCATATTAGAGGTGCGATACGTCTCTGTAGATGTGAGAGAGAGCGTGTGTGAAATCATTTTTACACGTAAACTTGCCGACATGACACAGCGTTCCGCATCCGATGGAAATAAGTCTGTACCCATCGATAGCCAACGTTGTCCACGTCGACAAAAGTTACTTGTTAAGTTACTCATTAAGTCGAAACACCGTCAATGCACATGCGTTACGTCAGTGTTCCAGACTCCCTGTCTTTATTTCTTTGTTTTTTTTTTCTTCGGATAGACGAGTTAGAATGTACGACACTCGATTTCTAGTGTCGCTGTTTTATGATTTAAACTCGCTTGAAGCAGGCAGCATTTTAATTATATATATATATAATCGCCACTAGAAATCAAAGTGTCAAACCTCACCGTCCATAACCGAAGAAAAAAAAGAAAATAAACATGAAGTCTGGAACACTGACGCTAACGCATTCATCGACGTGTTTCGACTTCATGAGTACTTACAGTAACTTTTCGTCAGCTTTGCCAACGTTCGCATATCGTGCAGTACAACACGTTACTCAGAAGGTTAAAATAAGTTCGGGTGAGCTACAACATTACCTCGACTGTTTCTGGCTTATGAGTAACTTACAAGATACGGTGTGATCAACGACCTCGCGTAACGTGCTACAACTTATGCCAAGCGTTATCGCAACGATGTGAGGTCTAACGGCTGGCATAAGTCTAAAATTTTCAACATGGAAAATGAGGACAACCAAAAAGTACAACGTTTAAAGCCAGCGTACTACGACGTATGGCAGTGTTTTTCAGCGTTCTCTCAATGTCATCAAAACTTACCCATAACGTATTCGACGTGTACCAGCGTTTTACACAAAGTTTCCAAAAATCGGCATAAGCTGGCTAAAACATCAAGGTGTGACTGGGCCTTTAGATGGAGGTGCTGTGTAATGGACATGTCTACAAGGTAAAGTGTTTATCGCTCAATATATTATCATATAAAGTGGTGTATGATTAAAGTTCGTCATATATCGTAATACTTTAAATAAAAGTAATAATTATATAAGTTTGAATAAGGATATTGCATTGCTGTGTTGACTGACTGTGTCTGGACACAATTTTGAGGTTGTGGGTCCATTGGTGTTGAGTAATCTACTGAGGTGGACCTGCGTCCGGGGTTGTGGATCCACCGTTTGGAGAGGTTCTGGGCTGAAAGGATCGAAACCTCGATGAAAAACGGTGTCCAGCTGATGATCGGGCAGTGGGAAATCAGTAAATTGCTTATGTTTTTTATTTTATTTTTTTAAAATCACAAAAAATAAAATAGATTTTGTAAGTACTTACAGTAAATAATATACGCTGTGTTTGTGTGTTTATGTGTGTGCATGTGCGTGTGCGTGTGTGTGTGTGCGTCTTGTTATGTTGGCTTTCTTCTTGGGACTACGGTGCATAATTGGTCTTTATTTTGTTTATATTATAAATGTCATGTGTGTGTGTGTGGTGTGTGTGCTGTGTGTGTGTGTGTGTGTGTGTTGTGTGTGTGTGTGTGTGTGTGTGTGTGTGTGTGTGTGTGTGTGTGTGTGTGTGGTATGTGTGTGGTGTCTCCTCATAAATCCAAAACTATGAAATCTAGTGCCCCCAAACTTTGCATGCATATGAAGGGAGTCATATAACAGAATAATCCAAGGGAGTGCATTAATTAAAATTGGTGTTTGGGTAATCTAACACCCCTTTTGAAGATAATTAATGGCTTAGCTCATGAAAGGCTTATCCTTGGTCAGCCAACTTCACCTCGCAGAGGGTCTAACATGTTGATTTGGCCTTTTCCAAACATGCCTTCCCTTGGAAAGACAATCTACTCTCACGGACTAATTTAAGTCTGTAATCGAAATATTATGTCCGATTTGAGAATCGGATATCGTGGACTAAATACAGTAAGTGTCGAAATCTGGAGTGAAAATCTGAAAATTTAAAGAAATTATCGATTCGCCAAGCATTTGGATTGTTGGCCTCTGACGGGGAACGTGAGCTGCGTCTGGAAGTAATCACGTGGCTGAAATGGCACTTAAGATATGCGTCACACGAAACACCGCACAGAGAGCGTCCGGAGACATTTTTTTTTCCATTTTTTTTAAAGCAAAATGAGCACTTGCTAAGCAGTCGGAACTGCTGCTAAGCTCAATTCCGCAGTTTAAAATTTGAAATTCGGCTCTGGTTGACAGATTTTAAGAGCTTATAGCAATTTTAGTTGTAATTAAATATTGGTACGGACACTGCCCGGAGACACCTCAGAGAGTTGTGAGGGGGAGAGGGTTTGGGAGAAGGAAAGTGTGAGGGGAGGGAAGGGAGAGAAGGGGAGGCAGCACCATAAAGATGGCTTTTTTTTATTACAACTTCATTGTGCCTTTATTTAACTAGTACGTGCCCATACGTGCGTGGCCGTACGTGCGTGGCCGTATGTGCAAAAAAAAAAAAACTTTCAAACCGTGTGCCAGAAACAACCACACAGGCCGTTCCTTCGTCTCGCATGCCGTACGTGCGTGCCGTACGTGCGTGCCATAACGTGCAAACCCCCCAAAAAAACTTTCAACAACCACACAGGCCGTTCCTTCGCTCTCGTAAACGACGACTGGATTGGAGCATTGTGTTTATCTATAAATGCGCATAAGAAATCGAAGAATTTTAGAATACAGTAAGTCATCACTATCCGGAAGTGGTGCGTGCCCGTATGGAATGTTCACATGCATTTCACGAATTATCGCTTGCATTGAAGTAACAACTGCTGTGATACTTACACACACAGAGTTAATTAAAATCCAAATTAAAATCAAGTTTACCTCCCTGTCTTTGCTTGCCATGACATTCGCTGCATTGACCATTGCTACTCCTACGCCACGGTAACTTTGGTGCCTTCCCCCATCGGCCACGCCTACGCAGCAACGTGTTCTTGTCATTGGTTTGGTAAATAAATGGCCATAACTTGGGAAGCACTTGTCCGATTAAATATCAAACCTTGAAAGGACATACTCAGGTCTCCAGCAATATACCTGGCAAGTTTCAATTAGATCGGACCAGTGGTTGTCGAGAAACAGCGTCACAGACACACAGACACACACAACCACACACACACACACAGACAACACACAGATTGCTGGAATTATAGATAGATAACAACTTTATTTTAAAAAGTGTCTTTGTCACCCACGATCATGGAGTTTGAATGCTCTGAGGTGGTAATAGTACAGGGTGGCCAGTTGGCAGTATGAGTCTCATCACTCAAGGGAAGCTCATGTGTTATAATCCTTTTAAAAATGGTACATGCTGTTTGAACCTGTCTGAACATGCTGTTTGAATGTACCCCTGAAGGGTGAGGGTGGAGTCCAGAGGGAGGGGGTGGGGTGGAATGAGGGAGGGTAGGGGTGGGAAGAGGAGGGATCTGGCGTTGCTCGGCAACGCTGAGTACCTTTGCTGTTTCGTAATATTTCGTGAGTGAAGCTGATATTTAGTGATGGGTGAATGAAACAGGACATTGATTGAGATATGCTAACCACATGGGAAGCAAGGAGAAGCTGACATTTGTGGGTGTTAACCTTTTGGCAGAGTCAGGGTTATTACACTGAAACGTCAGCTTCTTGTTGCTTCCCACGGCGGTTTAGCATACCTCGATCAATGTCCTGTTTCCTTCATCCATTGTCCTACCTGTCCGCTGGGCACCGGATGCAAGATCTACAACAAACTTCCCAAGCGACACTAGTTCTTCAAAACTGATATTGAGTGACTCAATATGTATTCGTGAAGGCACGCATAAAGCTTTGCACTTTTGTATTTGAATGTCCAGGGAATTTAAAGCAGTCCATAGTTATTGAAACAATCAGGATTGTAACAGTTTTGGATCAGGGTGGACTATCACCATAGTAGCTGAAATCTAGGTGGCTTTTAATGCTGTGTGGATACCAGCAAATACCTGGAGTGGCACTCGTAGAGAAAGTTTACGTTTTGTATTCCACTGATATAGGGCTGGATCTGCACCTGGACCTAACCGAAAATCGAAAAATTCTTGTCATCTACCAACTCATCCACCAAGTTTTGTTCATAACCTACATACCCATCCAAAACTTTTGAAGTATCATGTTGTGGAAACGTTTTGGGACTCCACTCATGGTGAAAGAATCACTTTAACATTTCTAGTATCCAGATCCGGATCCAGATCTTCACCAAAATCCACAAATTTGTCCTTGTCACACACCAAACCCATCCACCAATTTTTTTTTATGAATCCGCCCATAATCTTTTGAGATATCCTGCTGAGAAGACAAGACCAGACAGACAGACGTGTGAAAACATAACCTCCATTCACCTTTAGTGGACAGATAATTCTGTTAATATTGGAGCACGTATAACAAAATAATTCAGGTTGGAGCATAGCAAACCGCAACGCGAAACAACATGTTGGCTAATTCAAACCAATTCGACATAACAGGACTCTAACATGCAGCAACTTGGTGTCTCTTTACGCTCCAGGAAGTCCTTGATTTGGCTAATGAGTTGTCGTAAATCCTGCCCGGAACGCTGAGCCCGATCACGTGTCGCATTTGCTCGACCCAGTGCTTCCTTGCTGCTGTTTCACCTTCACAGACTTGTCTTGGCAACTTCAACCTGTCAAAGAAGGAAAAGACATTGGTAGAGTGAGGATTGAGGAGCAAGAGGAAATTGAGAGGTGAAAGCCAAAGCAAGTAGGAGGTTATCCATAGTTACTAACGCAGATTTATCTCCACATTTATTTCGCTATGACTGTGATAACCCGAAAACATTTGCTGTAATCACAAAGTATGACACTACAGACCAACTCTGCCTTTATAGATTGCCTGTATTTTTGCAACAATAATGCTGAATTCAGGTAGATATAATCCTCAAAGTTCATGCAAATCAGATGTTATAGCAGGAATTCATAGACGCGTGAATCAGTGGTAAAATTCAGCTGAAACTCAATTGTTGTATCGCAATGCTATGCTTCAAACAAAAATACTGATTGTCAAGTACTTTCATTGTTACTAACCAGTTGTAATTCTAGTGTGCCTATAAAGCTGCTAGCCTGGGTTTGAATCCCGACACAGCTATAAACGGTCATCCCGGTGTTCCACAATGCAATGTGCCATCCCTCGGATGGACTTTAAATGGGCGTCCTGTCTGCCGACATTACGGTGGTGGACATTAAAGATACACTGTGTTCTTTGTGAAGAGTATGTGAGCTATCGATGACACCCTGAAAAATTCCTCCCTAACTACTGCTGGGAAGGCAAATGGAAAACCACCCAGTATAACTCTTCGAAACTGCTTCAGCAACACACGACGCTCGGTAAGGTTGGCACATATGTGGTGGCAAGGTTCTATGAAAATCGGAACCGGCACATCTGTCGAGAATCATTTCCACAAGGTGTTATTTCATATGAAATTTCATTTAATTAAAAAAAAAAAGAAGTTATTTCAGTAAGAAAATTTAGGGCTGACATGATAGCCTGGAGGTATGCACACTCGCCTCTGAGCTGTCAACCCCGGGTTCAAACCTTGACCCAGCGATCAACCATCACTGAAGACCGGGTTGGCATGCAGGACGAGGAATCAATCTGTGGGTTGTTCCCGCGGAGAATCGTTATCTGGAGGACCCATCTGCCAACATTGGTCGTTGATGGAAGTTAAAGATCCCACAGTATCTTTCGCAAAACGAGGCGGGTTATCACTGGCGTCTGATAGAAATTACAAATGCCTGCCATTTTCAGTCGAGTACCTGCGACAGAGTGTTGATTGTTTCTGACATTGAAGACAAGCTGTTGTGGACAAGCTCTGTCAAGAGTATGGGCCTCCTTTATACCATTATTATGAAAATACAGAAATGTCAGTATTTGGTGGAAAAAAGATTAGTGGGTGAAAATGACAGTTTGGACCATCTGTCCCTCGCTGGAATTGGGCTCTGAAATCATATTACTCAAAGAGTCTACTCAATTCACCACTCAGCTCATCTACCTTGTTTTTGTCCCAAAATTACTTTTTTTTTCAGAGAAGGTGCAAGAAGGTTGGTTCACTTTTCAGGGGAGGGATATAGAGTTTGGGAATGTTTTATGGGCAGGTGACTCTTGGAATGTTCGGGCTTGTGATACGACTCCATTGTGGCCCAGCTGTCCACCTGATACGATGGGCGTTTGGATTGGTGGTTAGGTTTGGGATTAGTGGGGGACACATGTGGCGCGAGCTGGAGGTCCTCAAGGAAGGTGTAAGGCAATCTCGACTTGAGAAAGGACTGATTTTGTTCGCCACCCGATTTTGTTCTGATTTTTTTTCAAGGGTCTACAAAGTGAAGATAAAAATTTGTTTTGGAAATAATAGGCAAATAAAATCAGAGGGCGCATGAGGTCATATTTGAGGAGATGGTAAGCCCTGGTTATTACCCCCGTGTGCATGAAACGAAAAGTGGGGTTTATGCAATTGGTTCATGTCTGTCCATCCGTCTGTTCCTACAAGCATCAGTTTATGATCAAGAAAGAAACTTGATTTCGATTGAATGTTTAACAAAAAAAAATTAAAAAGATCAATCCAAGCGGCAAGTGAGAAATTGAGATCTTGAATGTGAAGTACAACTCTCTGCTGGGGAGCTAGTTCATCCCTCAAATCATAGAGAACCATACACAGCGGAGAGACAACTAAGGGGTCAGAGCATCCGTGGGAGGAAAGGATTCTGTTAAACAAATGATGTCTGGTTTAATCAGCAGTGGCTGCATTGAGAAGATTCTCTCAGGTTTGGAGCAGAGACCTCAGGTGGTTTAAGGTCCACACAGTAGGGACAGAGTGGGGGGGGGAGGCTGGGAGGGTGTGGGATGGGAAAGGAAGATTGGAAAAGGCGTGTCGAGGGAGCAGCTGAGAGGGGGCGGGACACTGGGGGATAGACTGATGAGAGGGGGCAGGATCGAGGAGAAACCTTGGAGGGGTGTGGGATGAGGGGGAAGCTGACGATGGAAAGAGGTTTGAGGGGGAAACAATGAGGGAGTGGGGGAGTGAGAAAGCTTTGGAAGGTGGTCGGGTGGGAGGATGCTTTGAGGGGGTCTGGTGAAGGGGCAGCTTTTAGGGCTGGGTGAGAGGCAGCTTAGAGAGGGTGAGGTGAGGGGGCAAGCTTGGAAAGGGTGCGGTTGGAGGGGGATGCGGGAAGAGGGGATATGAAGTGGAGATTGGCTGAAGAGGGGATACGTAGAAGGGGTGAGGTTTGGGAATAACACAGGCGAAGAGTGAGATGTGGGAGAGGGTAGCGACACGAGTTAATTAATGTGGGGGAGGGTAGCGGACAACGAAGTCAACCCCCTGGTGTTAATTCAACAGCAAGACAGGGGTTTCAAACTCAGGACCTCACATATCTCAAGCCAGTACACGGAACCGCAAAGCCAACACAAGCTGATAGTGAATTAAGAAATGAAAATGAAAGAACCCAATCTGAATGACCAAATTTAATGTTGATAGCATTCATGTAGCAACTATTATCGTCTCATAAGACAGTTACAATTATAACACAACCTTAACGAAACCATGACGCCCAAAAATATTATACTGGCTTTCAATCACAGTTGCACGCAGTAGGCTTAAGTAACAATATCAGTTAAGATACCAGGAAGTACGGAAGTTTAACCAAATGACAAGCAACAGTTTCACCTCTCGGCTGAGTTGCTGCACAACAATCATGGCTTTTTTCACGTTCTGCCTCGCTGTCTTGCGCATTCCTAAGTGCTATCTGTGGCTGCGGTCACTGTACCACCACCACGTGGAACCTCACAATGTGGTGAAACCACATTGCAATCTTTGCAGCCAGGCCCACCACAATGTGACGTCTCACACGTTCCAGTCCATCACACCACAAACTGCCGTAAACAAACAAAGGCTTGTTGAACCATTGTGGTGCTCCCCTGACGGAGTAGGTGAATCAAATGAATGGTTTAATTGACTACGTAAATGCCCACAACTGACTTCTTCCAACAGTGCCTGAATAATCCAGGAGAGTAACGTCCGTTAGAGATTCTTGGAATTCATTTTGCAGCTCTTTGGTTTTTCCCGCTCAAATTCCTCTTGACTCGGCTTTGCCAGTCCTCAGCTTGAGTCGGAGCGCTTGAGAGCTCTTCACACCTCCCGTCGCACTCCTCAGTTGAGTTGTTTGGCCACGATTCTTGGCCTCACGGAATTTCAAGTGCTGCTCATGTAATCGTGTATATGCACCTACACACCAGTGGCAACGAAGAAGTTGATTTCAAAGTGGCATGAGCCTTTCCTGTAGTTGTTTTTGGAAAGTTGAGTTCAGGTATGGATCGGCATATGCATGGGGCCGGTTTACTGCTCGGCGTGCAATCCGTCTACGCTCAAACATTTTTTTTGTGCTGTTTACAAGGAAAGGACTTGTATTACAGAACAATTGCACATATGTTCATAGTTTTCACAAAGTTGGTGGTTTGGCACCATACTTTATTGGAGTTGCCACTCCGACGCAGGATACTCGACGAGTAATGCAGGAGTTAGGACTTTAGCCAGGGTATACAGCCAGATCATTGAAGCTACAAACCCAGGGTACAGCAGCCATCATGAAATGGTCCACACAGAAATTACAGGAAAATTCACAGAAGTTCCATTTGTTGATTAAATGGCACTTGTCTTTTTCGTTGACCAGAGAGTAAATAAAATCTAAACGATTTATGAAAGCATGGGAGGAATCTTTCTGTTCAAAATCTTCCTTTTGTTTTCAAACAATGAATCATTCCGATTCACTTTGTCGAAACGAAACTGACCATGAGGATGAAAAAGGAAAAGTGGTAAATCATATACGAGTCATCTCCATTGTTCCAGAAAGTTCAATGGCCGTTCATTCCAATTTGCTCAGCGTCGGCTTCGCCGACGGGTTTAATCAAAAGAGGGCGTTGTTGCACTTCACAAACATATTGCATGTCCTTGTCTATCTGTGAGTCTCATGAGGATTAGATGAAGTGAACGTGAAAAAAATGATTTTTAAAAGTAACACATTGTTGCTGTTGTTGTTGCTGCTGTCGTGGTGGCTTGTGGTGGGTTTGTTATTTAGTGTATGTGTTTCTCATTCATGTACTTCATATAATATATTTTTTTTTATCCCCCGCCAACCAAGAGTTGGCGGGGGATATAGAAATGGGTTGGTCTGTCCCGTCCGTTCGTCGTCACATTTAGTTTCCGGAGCTTAACTCCAAATACCCCCAAGATATATTACGAATTTGGTACACATATCAAATCAAGGCAAGATGGTGAACTGGTGCCTTTTTGATATTTTTAATTGATAGGTCAGCATGGTTATTGGCAGCCATGTTGGATCAAGAAAAATTAAATAATGTTTTCTCTGGAAATCAACATAACCTAACAAAGCGAAAATTTGCAACTATCATCTTCCATCATGTCTGCATACATAGTAAAATTTATGAAACGTCACAAGTCACATAGTTTGGTGGCCTCTTGGATAGAAAAACACACTCATCCGATAACACGAAACTTCACAACACGGTATTCACTGGAGGATTGGGAGGCAGAATGTAAATTTATGAATGTCATAGGTCACATGGTTCTCAGCCATCTTGGGATTGAAAAATTAATAAATTTTAAAATCTTCTCTATCCGCAGAAACGCTGGACAGATGAGGCAAAATTTTCCACATACACTTTCCCAACAGCATCCTTTCAGAAGTTTGTTATATTCTAATTGATAGTCAATGGTTTGCGGCCATATGAATTTTACCCTAAAACATCTTCTCCAGAACGGCTGGTCAGATCAAGGGGAAACTTCACAACATATTGCACACGCTTAAGGGATATAGTTTGGTCTTAATCCGTCATTTTACGATGGGCGGGGGATATCGAAGACTTTTGTTTCAACGGAGCTAGTTCTCTTGCTTTGAGAAGTAATTACTAAGTATACTAATATTGTGTGCCCCTTTCGTGTCAGCACACTTTATTTGAAAGGGTCCTGTTGTCCATATAATACTAAAAATGGAACTGTTTGGAACACTTACATGAGTAAAGTCCTAGTAAAAGGCATTGTTATATTAAACGCGACACGACATTTTAAAACATTAAATTTTTGTTCAAGTAAGTGAATTTAAGCTTTTCCAACGTGCATTTTTAAGCTCGCCTGTTCGAAGAACAGAGAGCTATAGCGATACCCCCGGTGTGAGCGTCAAGCCGTCACGTGAGCGTGAAAATGTAAAGTTTTTGGTGGCAAGTTTATTTCCTTCTAAATGTTTTTATCCACCACACTATTTTTTACTGATTAAATATACCATAATACATATATTTTTAAAATTATTTGATCAGACTTCACTGCAATGCTTTATAAAAAACTATATTAACTAGTTCTTTAAAAC
>CM068954.1:189868844-189890186 GCA_035128595.1 Eptatretus atami | reverse complement strand
TGTGTATGTGTGTGTGTGTCTCCTCCATAAATCCAAAACTATGAAATCTAGTGCCCCCAAACTTTGCATGCATATGAAGGGAGTCATATAACAGAATAATCCAAGGGAGTGCATTAATTAAAATTGGGTGTTTGGGTAAATCTAAACACCCCTTTTGAAGATAATTAATGGCTTAGCTCCATGAAAGGCTTATCCTTGGTCAGCCCAACTTCACCTCGCAGAGGTCTAACATGTTGATTTGGCCTTTTCAAACATGCCTTGCCTTGGAAAGACAATCTACTCTCACGGACTAATTTAAGTCTGTAATCGAAATATTATGTCCGATTTGAGAATCGGATATCGTGGACTAAATACAGTAAGTGTCGAAATCTGGAGTGAAATCTGAAAATTTAAAGAAATTATCGATTCGCCAAGCATTGGATTGTTGGCCTACTGACGGGGAACGTGAGCTGCGTCTGGAAGTAATCACGTGGCTGAAATGGCACTTAAGATATGCCCGGTCACACGAAACACCGCACAGAGACGTCCGGAGACATTTTTTTTTCCATTTTTTTTAAAGCAAAATGAGCACTTGCTAAGCAGTCGGAACTGCTGCTAAGCTCAATTCCGCAGTTTAAAATTTGAAATTCGGCTCTGGTTGACAGATTTTAGAGCTTATAGCATTTTAGTTGTAATTAAATATTGGTACGGACACTGCCCGGAGACACTCAGAGAGTTGTGAGGGGGAGAGGGTTTGGGAGAAGGAAAGTGTGAGGGGAGGGGAAGGGAGAGAAGGGGAAGGCAGCACCATAGAATATGGCTTTTTTTATTACAACTTCATGTGCCTTTATTTAACTAGTACGTGCCCATACGTGCGTGGCCGTACGTGCGTGGCCGTATGTGCAAAAAAAAAAAAACTTTCAAACCGTGTGCCAGAAACACCACACAGGCCGTTCCTTCGTCTCGCATGCCGTACGTGCGTGGCCGTACGTGCGTGCCATACGTGCAAACCCCCAAAAAAACTTTCAAACAACCACACAGGCCGTTCCTTCGCTCTCGTAAACGACGACTGGATTGGAGCATTGTGTTTATCTATAATGCGCATAAGAAATCGAAGAATTATTAGAATACAGTAAGTCATCACTATCCGGAAGTGGTGCGTGCCCGTATGGAATGTTCACATGCATTTCACGAATTATCGCTTGCATTGAAGTAACAACTGCTGTGATACTACACACACAGAGTTAATTAAATCCAAATTAAAATCAAGTTTACCTCCCTGTCTTTGCTTGCCATGACATTCGCTGCCATTGACCATTGCTACTCTACGCCACGGTAACTTTGGTGCCCTTTCCCCATCGGCCACGCCTACGCAGCAACGTGTCTTGTCATTGGTTTGGTAAATAAATGGCCATAACTTGGGCAAGCACTTGTCCGATTAATATCAAACCTTGAAAAGGCACATACTCAGGTCTCCAGCAATATACCTGGCAAGTTTCAATTAGATCGACCAGTGGTTGTCGAGAAACAGCGG
Source organism: Eptatretus atami (assembly GCA_035128595.1). Classification (NCBI taxonomy): domain Eukaryota; kingdom Metazoa; phylum Chordata; class Myxini; order Myxiniformes; family Myxinidae; genus Eptatretus; species Eptatretus atami. The sequence goes on along the minus strand of CM068954.1, from coordinate 189,888,673 downwards.
TCACAGACACACAGACACACACACACACACACACACACACAGACACACACAGATTGCTGGAATTATAGATAGATAACAACTTTATTTTAAAAGTGTCTTTGTCACCCACGATCATGGAGTTTGAATGCTCTGAGGTGGTAATAGTCACAGGGTGGCAGTTGCAGTATGAGTCTCATCACTCAAGGGAAGCTCATGTTATAATCTCTTTAAAAATGGTACATGCTGTTTGAACCTGTCTGAACATGCTGTTTGAATGTACCCCATGAAAGGGTTGAGGTTGGAGTCCAGAGGGAGGGGGTGGGGTGGAATGAGGGAGGGTAGGGGTGGGAAGAGGAGGGATCTGGCGTTGCTCGGCAACGCTGAGTACCTTTGCTGTTTCGTAATATTTCGTGAGTGAAGCTGATATTTAGTGATGGGTGAATGAAACAGGACATTGATTGAGATATGCTAACCACCATGGGAAGCAAGGAGAAGCTGACATTTTGGGTGTTAACCCTTTGGCAGAGTCAGGGTTATTACCTGAAACGTCAGCTTCTTGTTGCTTCCCACGGCGGTTAGCATACCTCGATCAATGTCCTGTTTCCTTCATCCATTGTCCTACCTGTCCGCTGGGCACCGATGCAGATCTACACCAAACTTCCCAAGCGACACTAGTTCTTCAAACTGATATTGAGTGACTCAATATGTATTCGTGAGGCACGCCATAAGCTTTGCACTTTTGTATTTGAATGTCCAGGGAATTTAAAGCAGTCCATAGTTATTGAAACAATCAGGATTGTAACAGTTTTGGATCAGGGTGGACTATCACCATAGTAGCTGAAATCTAGGTGGCTTTTAATGCTGTTGTGGATACCAGCAAATACCTGGAGTGGCACTCGGTAGAGAACAGTTTACGTTTTGTATTCCACTGATAGGGCTGGATCTGCACCTGGACCTAACCGAAAATCGAAAATTCTTGTCATCTACCCAACTCATCCACCAAGTTTTGTCATAACCTACATACCCATCCAAAACATTTTGAAGTATCATGTTGTGGAACGTTTTGGGACTCCACTCATGGTGAAGAATCACTTTAACATTTCTAGTATCCAGATCCGGATCCAGATCTTCACCAAAATCTCACAAATTTGTCCTTGTCACACACCCAAACCCATCCACCAATTTTTTTTTATGAATCCGCCCATAATCTTTTGAGATATCCTGCTGAGAGAGACAGACAGACAGACAGACAGTGGTGAAAACATAACCTCCATTCACCTTTAGTGGCACAGATAATTCTGTTAATATTGGACACGTATAACAAAATAATTCAGGTTGGAGCATAGCAAACCGCAACGCGAAACAACATGTTGGCTAATTCAAACCAATTCGACCATAACAGGACTCTAACATGCAGCAACTTGTGTCTCTTACGCTCCAGGAAGTCCTTGATTTGGCTAATGAGTTGTCGTAAATCCTGCCCGGAACGCTGAGCCCGATCACGTGTCGCATTTGCTCGACCCAGTGCTTCCTTGGCCTGCTGTTTCACCTTCACAGACTTGCTCTTGGCAACTTCAACCTGTCAAAGAAGGAAAGACATTGGTAGAGTGAGGATTGAGGAGCAAGAGGAAATTGAGAGGTGAAAGCCAAAGCAAGTAGGAGGTTATCCATAGTTACTAACGCAGATTTATCTCCACATTTATTTCGCTATGACTGTGATAACCCGAAAACATTTGCTGTAATCACAAGTATGACACTACAGACCAACCTGCCTTTATAGATTGCCTGTATTTTTGCAACAATAATGCTGAATTCAGGTAGATATAATCCTCAAAGTTCATGCAAATCAGATGTTATAGCAGGAATTCATAGACGCGTGAATCAGTGGTAAAATTCAGCTGAAACTCAATTGTTGTATCGCAATGCTATGCTTCAAACAAAAATACTGATTGTCAAGTACTTTCATTGTTACTACCAGTTGTAATTCTAGTGGTGCCTATAAAGCTGTCTAGCCTGGGTTTGAATCCCGACACAGCTATAAACGGTCATCCCGGTGTTCCATCAATGCATGTGCCATCCCTCGGATGGACTTTAAATGGGCGTCCTGTCTGCCGACATTAGGTGGTGGACATTAAAGATCACACTGTGTTCTTTGTGAAGAGTATGTGAGCTATCGATGACACCCTGAACAAATTCCTTCCCTAACTACTGCTGGGAAGGCAAATGGAAAACCACCCAGTATAACTCTTCGAAACTGCTTCAGCAACACCGACGCTCGGTAAGGTTGGCACATATGTGGTGCAAGGTTCTATGAAAATCGGAACCGCACATCTGTCGAGATCATTTCCACAAGGTGTTATTTCATATGAAATTTCATTTAATTAAAAAAAAAAAGAAGTTATTTCAGTAAGAAAATTTTAGGGCTGACATGATAGCCTGGAGGTATGCACACTCGCCTCTGAGCTGTCAACCCCGGGTTCAAACCTTGACCCAGCGATCAACCATCACTGAAGACCGGGTTGGCATGCAGGACGAGGAATCAATCTGTGGGTTGTTCCCCGGGAGAACGTTAATCTGGAGGACCCATCTGCCAACATTGGTCGTTGATGGAAGTTAAAGATCCCACAGTATCTTTCGCCAAAACGAGGCGGGTTATCACTGGCGTCTGATAGAAATTACAAATGCCTGCCATTTTCAGTCGAGTACCTGCGACAGAGTGTTGATTGTTTCTGACATTGAAGACAAGCTGTTGTGGACAAGCTCTGTCAAGAGTATGGGCCTCCTTTATACCATTATTATGAAAATACAGAAATGTCAGTATTTGGTGGAAAAAGATTAGTGGGTGAAAATGACAGTTCTGGACCATCTGTCCCCTCGCTGGAATTGGGCTCTGAATCATATCTACTCAAAGAGTCTACTCAATTCACCAACTCAGCTCATCTACCCTTGTTTTTGTCCCAAAATTACTTTTTTTTCAGAGAAGGTGCAAGAAGGTTTGGTTCACTTTTCAGGGGAGGGATAGAGTTTGGGAATGTTTTATGGGCAGGTGACTCTTGGGATGTTCGGGCTTGTGATACGACTCCATTGTGGCCCAGCTGTCCACCTGATTACGATGGGGCTGTTGGATTGTGGTTAGGTTTGGGATTAGTGGGGGACACATGTGGCGGAGCTGGAGGTCCTCAAGGAAGGTGTAAGGCAATCCTCGACTTGAGAAGGACCTGATTTTGTTCCCACCCGATTTTTGTTCTGATTTTTTTCAAAGGGTCTAAAAGTGAAGATAAAAATTTGTTTTGGAAATAATAGGGCAAATAAAATAGAGGGGCATGAGGTCATATTTGAGGAGATGGTAACCCTGGTTATTACCCCGTGTGCATGAAACGAAAAGTGGGGTTATGCAATTGGTTCATGTCTGTCCATCCGTCTGTCTACAAGCATCAGTTTATGATCAAGAAAGAACTTGATTTCGATTGAATGTTTAACAAAAAAAAAATTAAAAAAAGATCAATCCAAGGGCAGTGAGAAATTGAGATCTTGATGTGAAGTACAACTCCTCTGCTGGGGAGTAGTTCAGTCCCATCAAATCATAGGAGACAATAACCAGGGAGAGACACTAAGGGGTCAGAGACATCCCGTGGGAGGAAGGATTCTGTTAAACAAATGATGTCTGGTTTATCAGCAGTGGACTGCATTGAGAGATCTCTCAGGTTGGAGCAGAGACCTCAGGTGTTTAAGGTCCACACAGTTAGGGACAGAGGTGGGGGGGGGAGGCTGGGAGGGTGTGGGATGGGAGGAAGATTGGAAAAGGCGTGTCGAGGGAGCAGCTGAGAGGGGGCGGGACACTGGGGAAACTGAGAGGGGGCAGGATGAGGAGAACCTTGGAGGGTGTGGGATGAGGGGGAAGCTGAGATGGAAGAGGTTTGAGGGGAAACAATGAGGGAGTGGGGGAGTGAGAAGCTTTGAGGTGGTCGGTGGGAGGATGCTTTGAGGGGGTCTGGTGAAGGGGAGCTTTTAGGGCTGGGGTGAGAGGGCAGCTTAGAGAGGGTGAGGTGAGGGGGAAGCTTGGAAAGGGTGCGGTGAGGGGGGATGCGGGAAGAGGGGATATGAAGTGGAGGATTGCTGAAGAGGGGAATACGTAGAAGGGGTGAGGTTGGAATAACACAGGCGAAGAGGAGATGTGGGAGAGGGTAGCGACACGGAGTTAATTAATGTGGGGGAGGGTAGCGACAACGAAGTCAACCCCCCTGGTGTTAATTCAACAGCAGACAGGGGTTTCAACTCAGGACCTCAATATCTCAAGCCAGTCAACCGAACCGCAAAGCCAACACCAAGCTGAATAGTGAATTAAGAAATGAAATGAAAGAACCCAGATCTGAATGACCAAATTAATGTTGATAGCATTCATGTAAGCAAACTATTATTCGTCTCATAAGACAGTTACAATTATAACACAACCCTTAACGAAACCACTACGCCACAAAATATTATACTGCTTTCAATCAACATCTGCACGCAGTAGCTTAAGTAACAATATCAGTTAAGATACCAGGAAGTACGGGAAGTTTAACCAAATGAAAGCAAAACAGGTTTCACCTCTCGGCTGAGTTGCTGCACAAGCATCATGGCTTTTTTCACTTCTGCCTCGCTGTCTTGCGCATTTCTAAGTGCATCTGTGGCTGCGGTCACTGTACCACCACAACGTGAACCTCCACAATGTGGTGAACCACTTGCATCTTTGCAGCCAGGCCCACCACAATGTGACGTCTCACACGGTTCCAGTCCATCACCACCACAAACCTGCCGTAAACAAACAACAGGCTTGTTGAACATTGTGTGCTCCCCTGACGGAGTAGGTGAATCAATGAATGGTTTATTGACTACGTAAATGCCCACAAACTGACCTTCTTTCCAACCGTGCTGATATCCAGGAGAGTAACGTCGTTAGAAAGTTCTTGGAATTCATTTTGCAGCTCTTTGTTTTTCCGCTCAAATTCCTCTTGACTGCGGTTTGCCAGATCCTCAGCTTGGAGTCGGAGCGCTTGAGAGCTCTTCACACCTCCCGTCGCACCCTCAGTTGAGTTGTTGGCACGATTCTTGGCCTCACGGAATTTCAAGTGCTGCTCATGTATCGTGTCATATGCACCTACACACCAGGTGCAACGAAGAATTGATTTCAAAGTGCATGAGCCTTTCCTGTAGTGTTTTTGGAAATTGAGTCAGGTATGGACTCGGACATATGCATGGGGCCGGTTACTGCTCGTGCGTGCATCGTCTACGCTCAAACATTTTTTTTCGTGCTGTTACAGGAAAGGACTTGTATTAAACAAAGTTGCACATATGTTCATAGTTTTCACAAAGTTGGTTGGTTGGCACCATACTTTATATGGAGTTGCCACTCCGACGCAGGATACTCGACCGAGTATGCAGGAGTTAGGAATTTAGCCAGGGTATACAGCCAATCATGAAGCTACAAAGCCAGGGTACACAGCCAATCATGAATGTCCACACAGAAATTACAGGAAAATTCACAAAGTTCCATTTGTTGATTAAATGGCACATTGTCTTTTTCGTTGAAGGAAGTAAAATAAAATATAAACGATTATGACAAGATGGAGGAATTTTCTGTTCAAAATCTTCCTTTTGTTTTCAACACAATGATCATTCCGATTCACTTTGTCGAAACGAAACGACATGATGGATGAAAAAGGAAAAGTGTAATCATATACGAGTCATCTCCATATGTTCCAGAAAGTTCATGGCCGTTCAATTCCAATTTGCTCGCGTCGCTTCGCCGACGGGTTTAATCAAAAGAGGGCGTTGTTGCACTTCACAAACATATTGCATGTCTGTCTATCTGTGAGTCTCAATGAGGATGTAAGATGAAGTGAAACGTGAAAAAAATGATTTTTTAAAAGATAACACATTGTTGCTGTTGTTGTTGCTGCTGTCGTGGTGGCTGTGGTGGTTGTTATTTAGTGTTCGTGTTCTCATTCCATGTACTTCTATATATATTTTTTTTATCCCCCGCCAACCAACGAAGTTGGCGGGGGATATAGAAATGGGTTCCGTCTGTCGGTCCGTCGTCCGTCACATTAGTTTCCGGAGCTTAACTCCAAATACCCTCAAGATATATTTACGAAATTTGGTACACATATCAAATCAAGCAAGTGGTGAACTGGTGCCTTTTGATATTTTCTAATTGATAGGTCACATGGTTTGGCAGCCATGTTGATTCAAGAAAAATATTAAATAATGTTTTCTCTGGAATCACATAACCTAACAAAGCGAAAATTTGCAACTATCATCTTCCATCATGTCTGCATACATAGTAAAAATTATGACGTCACAAGTCACATAGTTTGGTGGCCATCTTGGATAGAAAAACACACCTCATCCGATTAACACGAAACTTCACACACGTATTCCACTGGAGGATTGGAGGCAGAATGTAAATTTATGATGTCATAGGTCACATGGTTCGTCAGCCATCTTGGATTGAAAATTAATAAATTTTAAAAATCTTCTTCTCCAGAACGGCTGGACAGATTGAGGCAAAATTTCACATACACTTTCCCAACACATCCTTTCAGAAGTTTGTTAATTTCTAATTGATAGGTCACATGGTTTGGCGGCCATATTGAATTTACCCTAAAACATCTTCTCCAGAACGGCTGGTCAGATCAAGGGGAAACTTCACATACATATTGCACACGCTTAGGGAATATAAGTTTGTTAATCCTCATTTACGATGGCGGGGGATATCGAAGACTTTGTCTTCAACGGATGCTAGTTTCTCTTGCTTTGAGAAGTATTACTATATATATAATTTTGTGTGCCCCTTCCGTGTCAGTCACACTTTATTTGAAAGGGTTCCTGTTGTCATATAATACTAAAAATGGAACTGTTGGAACCACTACATTGAGTACCAAGTCCTGCTAAAGGAATTGTATAATTAAACGGGCACGACATTTTAAAACATTAATTTTTGTTCAAGTAAGTGGAATATTAAGCTTTCCAACGGTGCCATTTTTAGCTCGCCTGTTCGAAGAACAGAGAGCTATAGCGATACCCCCGTGTGAGCGTCAGCGTCAGCGTGAGCGTGAAAATGTTAAAGTTTTTGGTGCAAGTTATTTCCTTTCTAATGTTTTTATCCACCACACTATTTTTACTGATTACAATATACAAATACAATTATTGCTTTAAAATTATTTGGATCAGACTTCACTGCAATGCTTTATAAAAAATATTATTAGACTAGTCTTTTAAAAACGATAAATGTATAAACAGGCGAGCATTGGGTGGCTTTGACACCAACTCTCTGGTTATTCTTCTACGACAGCAGGAACCCTTTCGAATAAAGCTGAACACATGGACGGACTCCGCTCCATTTAGTAACAGAAGAACATATCAGGTCCTGTTTTTTGTTTTCTTACAACACCAACAAGACAACAGTTTTCCTTTTGCGGTGTTTGCATTGTAACAACAATGTTGTGCATCATTGAAAACAGGATATCTCAATTCATTTTAACCTCACCCCTGTAATTTGAGTTCTTGATGAAGTCCAGCTCATTCTCAGCGTTATTCAGAGAGCGGTTGAGCCTGCGTACATCCTGCTCAAGTTCAGAGACATGTGAAGATAGGTTGCTGTGTTTGTCCTGGCTCTTGGTCAACTCCAATTCAAGCGGTGTGAGGCGATTTGTGAGGTCATCGACTGCTCTCCTGAAAAATCAAAAAGTTGCTTCGACTTATCCTTCTTCCTTATGAACACAATTTCATCTTACTCGCATGTCTCTTTCAAGTTGTCAATGTTAAATGTAGCTTCCATTGGTCTCGTTCTGCCAAGAATTATTACACCTCCCTCGAGGCACCGATGCGAGCGCACCACTCACCTGGAGGGTAGCACGGCAGAAAAGATTTACGGACAATAATATGTCCCGTCTATTGTTTAACAGGCGAAACCAACGTATGACACGATCTAGAAGGATATTTAATAAGTAATTTATGAATCCCTCTTGTCTACCTTTAAAACACGAATACCAATTAAAAACATCCCATAATGATTAAAAGAAATACTCAATGATTTTAAAACTCTCCAGATTATAAAATACACACGTCACAGGTTTCAAGGTAGTTTTGAAATAACTCACGACTTTTGAGTTGGTAACTTATCTGAGGTCCCCAGTTCTTATAATAAAACTCCAGCAGGATACAACTGGATGTCGAGGTCGGTTGTGGATACGGTTGAAGCAATCTTGCTCAGTTGAGTGCGCACAGGTTGAAGTCTGACCGGCCAGTCGCGTTGCAAGTCCCCAGAGGCTGAGCTTGGTATCACCGAAGCAAGCAGATTTATCTCGAGCCCGCTGTTCGTCACTGAAAGACCACAATTCAGACTGGCGGTGCTGAAGAATGAGGAGGAGGGAGGGAACAGGCTCTTTGCCATCTCGATGCAACAAGAGAGGAGATGTCTGCTTGGATGTTGTCTCCGAGATACCAGCAAGGTAGTCGATTCGTCAAGCACCGATCGACCAGCAGATAAGATCGACCGGTATCCGCAAGGGATGTAGCTGGTTTCTTCAGTCAGGGTTTTGAAGTGCAAAAACAGTCTCGGTTCACATGCAACACTCTCGATACCCTTTTTGCTGTTTGAGGCCGGTTATAAAAAAGAAATCTTCCGCAGGATGTGCAGCACACACAGCTGTTCCTTCTCACACAGGTCACATCGTGTCCTCCTAATTGCAAGGCCTTTTCCCCAAAATTTGAACGCGTCTCACGCAAGGTCACTGAGAGGCCTGGCTGGCATCAAGGTGTCTGCATTCCGTTGTCTCTTGCTGAGGAGATTGTGCTGGTCCAGTTCAGCATGTCCCAAAATAATTATTTCCCCTAGGTCCAATTCACTTTCATGTGGGAGTACAATTCGGACATTTTAGCCTAAAAACAGTTTTGCTCAAAAGTAATTTGCCAAGCCACTTGGACATTAGCCGCCACCTACTTTTCCTTATCAGTGGCCCTGGCATTCCTTTACTTTACACTTCTTCCATCACAGCATGAGTGACTAACATTTAACCCACTGGACTGAACTGAAGAATTAACTTTCATTTACCTTTTACCACATTTCTAATTAAATGGTATATTACTCCGTAACAATAACATGCATGCACGCGCACACACACACACGTGTATCGATCCTGGGGGAAGGGGGAGCAGGGGTGATCACGCCCCCCGCCCCCCATCCCAATCATAAAAATCTTGGCAAACTTTGAATAATACATGACTTCCAGCATTAAAATACAAAAATGAGCAATCCTGATGGCAAGCTATTTAAAAGTAAGAATCATGTGATGGTTAAGTAGTGGTAATGACATCTTATTTTACTCGCTGTGAATTACGACCGGAAGGTGATGTGAAGTAGCCGTAGTGCTGGGTAAGGAAAGTCTGTATTTTTTTGCACAAAAGGAAATCTGCACAAACTCTCACTTCAAATTACAAGGCGGACGAACAAAACATCCCCGGCAGGCAAGTTCACCCTGACGATTCAATACATCTGACATTCACAATTATGACACACCTCGTGGATACCATCAATCAAAGTTACTGCCAAGTCATTAATGTTGCCGTCAATAGATGACAGCAGAGAATAACGGACAAGGCATCACTATGGAGTAATTCAAGTGATGGAGCAAGTCATCATTGCTGGCTGGAAAGGGGAAGAAGTTTCAGAATAGGACTTCAAAACTGTCATCAGCTTTTATTGTTTACTTTACAGACTAAAGGCACAATTGGTGACATTAGAAAATGGTCATGACCGAAAAAAAAAATGATGCATCTAGAGGAATAAAGAGAGTATCTTGCAGTTCAGAGAGGTCGGGCGAGTGTGGAGGTAAACGGCGGGGGGGGGGGGGGGGTAGAAAACAGCCAGGGGGATGGAAGAAAATATGAGATGGCAGTGCATTGCCCTCTTAAAGCGTGTGAGGAGGTTGGGGGAGGGGGAGAATAACATTTCACCGACTTAGGGAGCTGAGCCTGTTCCACAGCCAGGAAAAAAGGGGAAATAAGGAGTGTAGCGACGCAATTACTTTCTGCTTGGCACGTGTCAGTAAATAGGTTTAGCACGGAGAACTATGCTATTCAACGCATCCCTGGTCAATCAGATTTTCGTGCAGTAAGTCCTCACTTATCGCAAGTTCATATATCACAATTTCGATTAATTGCAAATTGAGGTTTTATGACTAAGTATTCAGTTATCGCAAACGTGTTTCGCTTTATCGCAAGAAGAAGCCGTGACACCTCGATTCAAGCAGCTCACCGTGAAAAACCACAGCCTCATTCTCGGCACGTTTGAGCAGGCCATATAATTTGTTATCAAGCAAGATCCAAATGTTGAAAAGAGCACTGACTTTAGCCGTGCTGTTAATTAGCCATGCTGTTAAAATTTGTCTCCTCCAGACCCACCAGTCAGAATTCTACCAAATTTGGGTTACAGAATTAAGCCAGGGCCGAGATAAGCTACAGTTCCAGTGGTCCTATTTTTAATATACATTTTCATTATTATTCGGCTGCCGGTAATCACCCGGTTGTCCCTCTGCACCGACGGAACTAATCCAAAATGGGCCGTCAGAAGCTCGGCGTGCCCAGACCAATACCAAGCACTTGGACTTACAGAATCCACCTTATGAATGATTCATGCAAATGCCGATACAATCAAGGTGAGTACTCAGTGTCACGTCATTAACTGCAACAAAAGTGAGTTTTCTCCCAACACAACCACCGCATTAAATGAGGAATAACTGTACAAGTAGTTCCAGTCACCAAATATAGTAATGTGGTCCCAAAAGCATAACGTATTATAAAATCTCACATTAGTAATGTCTATATCAGACAAAGAATACGCATATTTCATGAAACCTTCACATTTTAGAAATAGGTTGTGCTCCAATTTCAGTACAATTGTGCAAATATAAATAAATAATGAAGATGATAATAAAAACAATCATTTTTTGTTGTTTGTTGATGTAGCAACCATCATCATAAGCCAAGAAGAGAAATACCACTTACCGTAACTCCTCCATGACATTCATGAGCTCAGTAATGGTGTGTGTCGTGGCATTGCGAGCATCCACTATTTTCTGCACCAGGCCCAGCTTGTGCTCCAACATGCGGAAATCCCCCTCAAATGCTTTCTCGGCACCGCTTTCCAACAAGTGCTGGATCCTTCCAGCGATGCCCTGTAGCTCATCACCAAGGCCCTGATATATGCATCGCAGCGTGCGCAGTTAAGAGTCAGGACCAATTTGAAGTTATGCAGTACTTCAAATACCAATAAAAATATTTATTAAATGATGGCAATACTTGTTCGGTTTGTTTCTGCAGGGACAGGGTGGCTACTGTGAACAGTGTCGACTCGTGACAACTTCATTGAAGTCAGGGGTATCTTCTGTTACGTTAATTTGTCCGTCTCTGCAGTTCATGAAAGTAGCTATAACCATTACCATATATCATCGCACAGCCTTCACGTGATCTTTTCTATACTCTCGTTAAACTTCCTGAAATTTTCCCCTTTTGTTCAGCTGCTCAACCTAAGATCAACCACAAAGGCTTTTTTGCTTGTTCAACCACTTCAATGTTGAAAGTTCATTTTCTGTTGTTCAGCCCTTCAATGAGCCTAGCTGCTAAAAAAAAAAAAAAAAAAAAAATGATCAATACTTTATTCAAAAGCTCTTGGCTCACCTCGAGTAAGCAATAAAAATCAATCTTAAAAGATATTATGATGGATACTATCTATCTTTTGTGCTCTGCACTTAATTGTGCCAAATCTTAAGCAATTTAACAGCATAATTGCTGATAGTCAAATGCAGTTCTTGGATTAATGACTTACTCCACTCTCAGAGGTTACCGACTTCTTCCACTCGTGGATTATGGACTTACTCCACTCTCATAGCCAACATGTGACTCTCAACAGAATCCTTTCTTCTCTCCCTGTCAAGGCTGGAGAGCCCCAAAGCAGTGTTCTCGGCCCCATATATTATTCCTAATCTTCATCAATAATCTCACTGACTCTCTGGAAAATCCTCTTTATCTCTTTGCTGATGACTCCACCCTCTGTCGTGACAATCCTAATCCTTCTGACAGACAGGCAGCAGCCTCTTCCCTCTCCTCAGATCTTAACAAAATCACAAACTGGTCAAACACTTGGACTATGTCTTTTAACCCTGAGAAACCCCACACACTCGGTCTCTTTCAGAAAGGTCTGTAACGCAAATGCTACCATCTACTTTCTCAACAACCTTCTTGAAGAAGTTCAGTCACTCAACTCTTGGTTCTCACTCTCAGCCATGATCTCTCTTGGGCAAACCACATTTCAAAGTTGGCCTCCAAAGCCAGAGCCGATTGGGAATCCTCCATCATGAAAAGTCCTTCCTTGGCACATTTGAACTTCGATCCACCTACACGGCCTTTCATCCGCAGCTTGATGGAGTGCTGCTCTCTCCTCTGGGCTGGCACCCCTGCCTCACACCTTGCTCAGCTTGACGCTGTGGAAAGCAAGGCCTTTAAGATCATTGAAACCTCTCACGAAGAAGCCGAGTCTATGGGACTATAACTTTGCCATCGCCGACAGTTTGGTGGTCTCTCTGTCTTCTTCCACCACCTTTCTGGTCTTGCACCCTCTGCCCTCTCTGTGCTTTGTTCTGCCCTCTCCCCAGGTATCTGCAGGATGCATGTGGTCCACCAGCAACCCCCTCGTAGTGAAATTGCCAAAATGCAGAACCAATGCTTACCTCGACTCATTTGTTCCTCTTCTGTCCCCAACTGTGGAACCAATTCCCACACTCTCTTCAATATCATTCTTCCCTCCAGATCTTCAAAACAGCTGTTCACCACCATCTCAAATCATCCCCATCCAAAACCATTATCTTTTCTACACCTGTAAAACCACCCCACAGCCCTCCCAAAATTCTGCTTCTGATTCCATCTTGTCCACCCCTGGCATTCTCCCATACCCCCCATTGTTACCCACATCCCTTGTTTGTCTGCATCCGTCTATTTCCTCCCTTCACCTCGCTGTTGGCATTTTCCCCTCATTCTTCTGTTGTTCCTTTTGTTCTGTTGCGTCCTGATCTGTTCTTTGTTCTAGCTCTTCCACAAGCCTCGATTTTGCATACAAAAAAAAGAAAAGAAATTAAACAAAGAAACAAGGATGCAAGTCCTCATCGAGAACAATACCATCAGCCACACCTAAAAATTGGACGTCAAAATAATAACAACAAACTTCTTCTTCGATTCCCTTTATAAGGGATGAGGTCCAACGGTACCAATCTTCTCCTCTGCCTTGACCAGAATACTCCTCCACCTCCCTCTGCCCACAGCAAACTCTCCATTCTCCAACCACCCCACCTAATTGATATTCCTTCTCACAAATCTTCCCATCTCAACCATGGTCTACCTCTTTTCCCCCGACCATTCTCCCTCAACCCATCCGCTCTATTTGCCATTCTCTCTTCCCCTATCCACACCAACTTTAGCCAGCTTTGTACCATTCTCCTCCAATGCACCATCTTCACTCCTGCAATCTTGCTGATCCAGTTATTCTTGCAAACCTGCAGCCTCTGTTATTCTCTCTTTCAGTGCCACCGTCTCCAGACCGTAAAGGGTGGCTGGTGTTACACACGACACCGGGAGACAAACTCCCGTTCCGACGTAAACACCGCCTGGACACGTCCAGAGATAAATACTGCCTGGACAAGTCCGAAGACAAACACGCACATCTGAGACAAACACTGCCCGGACACGTCCGGAGAGAACAAACACCACCCGGACAGGTCCGGAGAAAAACACTGTTGGAGAAAACAATGCCCGGACACTCGGAGACAACAAACACCACCCGACAGGTCCGGAGAAAAACACTGTTTGGAGATAAACAATGCCCGGATACATCCGGAGACAAACTCTGTCCGGAGAAGCACAAACAGGTGCAGATAAACATAGACATGTCCGGAGACAAACATCGCCTGGAGCTAAACGCTGCGCAGAGACAAACACCATATGTACACTTCCAGAGACAAAACACATCTGGACATAATCACCACTCAGACACATCCGCGACAGAAAGCGAGAGGAAGAAGATAGATAGAAAGATGTGTGGAGGGTCTGCACTGTATTAAGAGGGGGTGGAGCGAGGATGAGAGAGAGAGAGAGAGAGAGAGAGAGAGAGAGAGAGAGAGAGAGAGAGAGAGAGAGAGAGTGGGGAGGGGAGTGAGCATAGAGAAAATGTAATGTTTATGAACAAAAACACACACACACACACACACAACACACACTAAATTATTAGTGCTTGGCCAATATCGACAATTCTTCAGGAATCGGTTGATTGGAGTCAGTGTGATTACCGACTACAGTACGTACTGTGTACAACCAAAAAACCTCGAGTGGCTTTCACCCTTGTTTTGGGGGAATTTCAAAAAACGAATTATAAAAACAACGCTGCATTGTATACATTTCAGGGAAATGTGCGTAAACATTAATTTTTATAAACAGCTGCCAATCGACATGATGGGTGGAAAAAAATTTGGCTCTGTAATTTAGAGAACATGTCAACACAGCAAACGGCTCGGAAACTGGGTATTATCAAATAATATTTTGCTTTTGAAAAAATAATAATACACAAACTGTACCGCTATCGACTGTCGGGCACTCGGTATGTGGTTTAAGCACTCAAGCAAGCACTCCAGTGAAATTATTGATAAGGAACGGTTGGGCATGGCAAGCGATAGAGAGCTGATTGGTAATGGGACATACCCCCAAAAAACTAAGCATCGCTGATTTCTAAACATTTTCAGATTTCACTCCAGATTTTGAGTTATTTAGTCCACGTGATCCAATCCTCCAAACTCAAATTATATTTCTGCGATACACATTAATTATTCTGTGAGAATAGATCAGGGGTGTGTTCCGTTAGCAAGTGGCTTGCTATCGCTTACCAAGCCAGCCGTCTCGCATGAAACGCTTTTCAAGCTGCTTGCCAAGCCACTTTCCAAGCGGAGCAAGCGATTAAGGGAGGTGCTTGGTGAGCGGTAAGCGAGCTGCTGTTCGCAAACAGAACACCTCCGCATATGTTAGCAAAAATGGCCGCCGTAGTCTAATTCAAAACGATTGGTGGCAATTTCTGCAATTTTGTTATCACAGAGGTTGATATTGAAATGTGCATTTCATGGTTTTATTGTTATTTCTACTTTTCATTCTAATTCTGTAAAATCTACAAACAGGGCAAAACCCCTCCACCCCGAGCCCTAAAATGTATGGTGGTCGGTCCAGAGATGAGCTTGGCAAGGGTCTCCCACTGTTGACTCCAAATTTATTTATCTTTCTTTTCCTCTTCCTCGTACACTCTGTAACCGCTGCAAACACGAGAAATTTGTTTTGGGAAGTTGTCACAAGAGGATCGAGTAAAACCGAAAATGACCGCCCAGACAGCATTTGCTCAAGCACCAGGAGAGCATTGTTTGCATTGGAGAGCACCACGTTGTTATGCAGTGCCGAGCACTCCGTTCTGTTGGAGTGCTAGCTTCAGCACTTTGAATCAAGCTATCCACTTGGCGAGCGGTAAGCAAGCCGCTTGCTAAGGGAACACACCCCTGTACACTTTAACCTTAATTACGAGGACATTAGTAGACAATGGATAAACACATGGTGTTTAAGGATTTTAACCTGAGTTCCCCACATTATGAGCCAGAGGTTCAGATGGGAACACAAACAGGCAGACGGGTCCTGCTGTCCAACTCACCTGCACGATGCGGTCCCAGTCACCAAAGCATGTGTGGCACGGCAAGCAATGTGGGAAAGTGCCAGAGAATCCACGAGCACATTGATCACAGCGGACGCCAGCCACACCAGCTCGGCACACACAGTGCCCACTCCGTCGATCACACTGTTGTGTTTTAGCACCATGTGGGTCACAGTCGCAAGCTACGCCAAAGAAACATCACATCAATGATTTACATTTATTTATGTATATTAACTTATTCAAGAATAGCTCAGTGGTTCTTGTGTCATCCATTGAAATAAGCCTGGCAAGAGCATTGTACGGCCTGTGTCCATGTCAGATGTGTAGAGTACCAGTGCACATGATATTGGGATCTCCGTAATACAGCTCCCGACACTCTGTGCATGTACGGCCACCAAAACCTGCCCGACACTCGCAATGCCCACCGAACTGCAAAAGGCCAAGGAAAAGAGGGAAAGAACCACAACAATTACGTATAACATTCCCATGTATCACAAGTTAGCTGTACAATAGCAATGTGATCAGTACACTGACTGTTACACACTCAAAAAACGTTTGTTACGGAGGGACAAAGCACAACCACATACTAGCACCACTTCTAGCTTACCTCCAATAACACTTGCTAACTCTCATAGCACTGGAACCAAATCAAGGGTTTTATGAAAGCCCACATATACCAAATATATTGCATTCCCATCCTCTATAAGGACTGAGACTTCTTCAAATAAACTTAAATAAAATTGCTTATTTTAATGAAGATCATAATTATAAATGAACAGGCAAACAAACAAATGTATATGTGGGAAAATTACACACCTCGACCAGGATTCAAACCAAGGTCCTCACCAGTGGGACCACCATCTCTTCAGGCGTAAAAGTAAAAAATGCCCAAAAGCAGGATATGGTCACCTGCTCAGATGCTACATTTCAACTTGATCGCATGAGAGTCCACATAAGGATGATCTTAATGATCCATTTTCCATCACCACCTCGATATGCCAACCACTTAGGAAAATTCAAGGGGTTAAGCTGGGCTAAGTCATTACCCACTCACTGTGCGAAGCCATCACCTCTTTTCCGAACCACGTCACCCCCTTCTTAAATCCAACATCACCCCTCTCTGGAAAGTTCACCAATTGCCTTTCCACCACTGCAGCAATAGCCTCAAAACCAACATTACTATAATCATCAAATACCTGAATCATTAAACTCCCCACCACACATTTGGGTGGAGCTAAAAAGCAGCTAGCAGGCAGAGCAACAGGTGATGCCAGAGGGCATTTTTCTAAAGTAGGCTTCCTAAATAACCAAATGGTAATTGGCTTGATTTGAATAAAGCGCACAAAATGGTCAATCTGGCTCCACCTTAGCAAGCAAACTAACAGCTCTTCCGAATCTGGCCTTCCCACCAACACGACAGGCCAAGAAGGCAAGCCCACAAACTGACCCAATAATTTATTAACAATAATTGCAATAATACAGAGGTCACACACGAGATAAAAGGAGTCAGAACCTCAACGCAAGACAGACATAAAACACGATCAACAAAACAGCGCTCGGTCGAGCACTTACCTCCGCCCAGCTGAACAGTTTACATTTTGTATCCCACTGAGAGGCTGGATCTACATCCGGACCTGGACCAAAATCGAATCCCCTTGTTCCTATCACCGACCCAACTCATCCCCCAAGTTTTTGAAATATCGTGCTATATGTCATTTTTGGCCCCATCTCTCAACGGTGAAGAAGCACTTAGAAAATTAAAAAAATTCTCGTATCCAGATGTGGATTCGGATCTTCGCCAACATTGAAATATTTCGTCCTTTGCACACACCTAACCTGTCCTTCTAAACTGGAGGTTTTTGGAATTGCCAACAAGCCGATTTACATAAACCACGAACAACTAATAACCTAACTTTGCACGCCTCTCACCTTCCCCCCTGCTCCCCAACCCCCTCCCCCGCCCCCAACTCTATTGCCATAGATGTTGCTACACCAAAGGGAAGGAAAGCAAACGGAGGGAAAATGTAAAATAACAAAACAAAATTTCAGGGATAAACTACAAAGCATTTCAAAATGCAAAGCCCGTCCACATCCTGTTTGTTGTCACAACAAACTAATTCTGTATGTATTATTTGTGCTAATACAAACAGAAAACCGGCCTGTGTACAGTAGGTACAGTGGTGACAAAAAGTTTGTGAACCCTTTCTAATTTTCTGTATTCCACACCGCTCTTTCCCAATTCCGTATCCAGGTGATACATGACGTCATCACCGGGCGCCGAAGGAAGGGAGTACTCAGTTTTTACTCCGTTTGTTGTCTTGTTTGTCCGGTGATACCTCAGCCATCCTTTGAGCTAGGAAGCTGAAATTTGGGGACAAAAGTGAAGATGTGCTTTGGCGAAAAGGATTTTAAAATTTTTTTATTAATCAGTTAATTACTTAATCATTATAGATTTATTAATTACTTATATATTTTATTTCTCATCTGGGCAATATCTCAGGCACCTTTTGAGCTGGGAAACTGATATTTGGACACGGCGGAGAACAAGTGATTTGGCTATAAGTGGTATTTTTGATTTATTGATTAATCAATTAATCGATTAATTATTCATTTTTCAACGAATTACTTAATTTTCAAAAAGTTACAGATTCGGATGAAACAGTGGTGGTTTTGGTATGCTATTTGGTAATTGATTGAGAAATTATTTTACGATTATTATTTATTAATTTTAATTATGCAATTAATAAATTAATCGATCAATTATTGTACACCACCCCCTTCCAATTCTGTCTCCATGTGCTGCACGGTGGCATCGCCGGGCGCTAAGGGCGCCCCGGCAATGTCACGCGCTGGAGGATTTATTTATTTATTTGACATGAGGGTGGTGTACTTTGAATGTACCTCTACTTGTTCATTTATTTATTGACCAAACTGATCCAACAATCAATTTCTTTGTTGGAAAAAAGTATGTGAACCTTGAGGTTCATCAGCTCAATTAAGGGGGTAATTACAGTCAGGTGTTTCAGTCAATGGGATGACAATCAGGAGTGAGTTTGGGTGGCCCTGTCCTACATGAAAAACATAAACTTTGTTTGTCATCATCAGTCTGGTCTTCACCACACAGGTTTGTGGAAGCGGGTCATGCCCCGATCAAAAGAGATTTCTGAGGACCTCAGAAAAAGAGTTGTCGATGCTCATTGGTCTGGAAAGGGTTACAAAACCATTTATAAAGATGTTTGGCTCCACCAATCCACTGTCAGGCAGATAGTGTACAAATGGAGAAAAATCAACACCATTGCTACTCTTTCCAGGAGCGGTCATCCAACGAAAATCACTCCAAGAGAAAGGCATACAATAATCCAGGAGGTCACAAAGAACCCCAGGGTAACGTCTAAGGATCTGCAGGCCTCTCTTGAAATTGGTTGTCAGTGTTCATGAGACAACCATCAGGAAAACACTGAACAAGAATGGTGTGCATGGGGAGATAGCAAGAAGGAAACCACTGCTCTCCAAGAAGAACATTGCCGCCAATCTCAAGTTTGCCAAAGACCACCTGGATGATCCAGAAAGACCACCTGGATGAGTCGAAAGTGGAACTTTTTGGCTAAAACGAGAAAGTTATGTTTGGCGAAAGCCAAACACTGCATTCCAACATAAGAACCTCACCCCGACCGTGAAGCATGGTGGTGGAAGTATCATTGTTCGGGGCTGCTTTGCTGCCTCAGGACCTGGACGGCTTGTCATCATTGATGGAACCATGAATTCTACAGAAGAATGTCAGGTCATTTGTCCGTGAGCTGAGGCTTAATAGAAAGTGAGTCATGCAGCAAGGCAATGATCCCAAACACACAAGTAAATCTGCAACAGAATGGCTGAATCAGATGAGATTTTGCGTTTTGGAATGGCCAAGTCAAAGTCCAGACCTTGACCCAATTGAAATGTTGTGACAGAAGCTGAAGCGAGCAGTTCATGCAAGAAAGCCCACAAACATATCAGTGAGTTGAAGCAGTTCTGCGAGAAGGAATGGGCCAAAAATTCCTCCAAGCCGATGTACAGGACTGATCAAGAGTTACAGGAA
>CM068954.1:189836047-189852984 GCA_035128595.1 Eptatretus atami | reverse complement strand
AATATATATATATATATATCTATATATATATATATATAACACACACATATATACTGGAATATAAGACCTGTCGCTTTGCTGGGGAGAAACCAGCGTCGAAATTGGTGTTTGCAGTTTTGCCGCGTGTGCCCATGTAGCCATAAAAAATAATAATAATATAATAATAAAATATATATATAAAATAAAAATTAAAATAAATTTCATCACAAACCATCCCGAGAGTTCCCAGAATCCACCATAGTTGGATTTATTCAAATCCGTTAATCTGTTCTCAAGTTATAACATGACAAACAGACAAAGAACACAGGCATATATATATATATATATATATATATATATATATTATATATTATATATATATATACAGTACAGTACAACTGTATCTATACTGTATATATATATTTATATATGTTCGGTGCAGAACAAACTATACATATACATATATATATATATAATATGGAAGGCAAACGAGAAGCGAACGTAGAATTCTTCTTACATCGCTTCTGACTTTACATAAAACTTGTTCACAACTGTATACTTGCCAACTATACCGTGGTACGTGTTGCGCCACACAGCTGATGATTTTGACGCAATTTCCGGTTACTTCGCCTGGATTCGTGATCAGCGATCAAATAATGTAAATCACGATTTTAAAATATTTTTTGATGATGCGGGAGATATCTTTATTAAAATTAACTTTGGGGAAAAATAATTGAATAAATAAATAAATAAACGATCACTTCTGGTCAAGAATAAAATAAATTAAAAGTTCCGGAAAGAGTTTCAAAATCACTCCCGGTAATATTAAATACAAATAAACACTTCCTGTCATGAAAAATCACTTTCGGAAGTATAAAATTAACTTTGGGAAAAAAAATTGAATAAAATAAATAAACACTCCGGTCATGATCTCCGGCATGCATCATTCCCCATGACAAAAACCGGAACAAAAAAAAAAACAGAAGCAAAAAAAAAACGGAAGCAAAATGGTCATAGCCAACGACACGGATTCACAATTGGCAGGGTATTGGTGTTGTTTTGTTGTTTCCTATTCTCTCATGCACGGACTGCACGCGTCAAGTAATATTCACAAGATAGAAATAAAACCCATCGTGTTTATACACCGCACAGCGTTTAACAACAACCGGAAGCAAAAGGTCATATCCAACGACACAGATCGAAATAGCCAGGGTATTTGGTGTTGTTGTTGTTGTTGTTGTTTCCTATTCTCTCACGTGCACGCTAAGTATAGTCACGTCTCACCTAGCAGCGCTACAAATTATATATAATATATATTATATATATATATATATATTATATATATATATATTATATATATATATCATATCTACTGTTTTATTTATATGTAAGTACAAACTTATCAGTTAGTTTGAAGGTGTTACTTTGACTCGATATATAAATGGTACGATATCTATAAATATATATGTATGTGTTTTGATGCTTACATAGGCAACCGCTGGGCCCGAAGCCATAGGTGCCTGGTGCACAGAAACTGCAGTGGCGGCCAACCACATTTGGCCGGCATTGGCACTGGCCGCCATTTGGATCACATTCACCACTCAACGAGCCTTGAGGATTACAGTTGCAGGCTGAGGGAAAGGTTGGGCAAAGGCAGAGGAAATGTGTGGGGGAGGAGAAGGGGTTATAAGGATGAGTGATAAGGTTTTGGTGGAATCCATGATAAACATGATTTAAAATAATCATTGTGATTAAACTTAGCTCTCCTGTCTTCTTTCATTGAATTTTAAAGTTTTGTTTGTATATTTTAATGATGTTCCAAGAACAGCTATTCTTTTTTAATTAACAAGTACAATGGAATACACAGGAGCATCCATGAAGAAGTATTAATATTTTGTTTCAAACATGTAACGTATATGGGTTATTGACCATAGTAAGAGGGTTGGAAGGATGGCCTAGAGGTACGCACACTCGACTCTAAGCTGTCTCGCCTGGGTTTGAATCCCGACCCAGCTATAAACTGCCATCCCGGTGTTTCACAGGCAGGGTAATTCGTCAATGTGTGTGCCGTCCCTCGGAAGGATGTTAAACTGGCCATCTCATCTGCCAGCCTTAGTTGGTGGACGATAAAGATCCCACAGTGCTCTTCGCGAAGAGCTGGTGAGCTATCACTAGTACCCTGGCCAGATTCCAAATTGCTGCTCTAACTTACAGTGGGGAACTGCATCAACAGCGCAGCTGCACTCAGCAAATAACTCTACCTGTAGCCATAGGCTGCTTAAAAGAAATAGAATGATAGGAAGAGACCTCTAAAGAGGACATACACAAGGCTCCGTTATGCAGCACTGCAGACATTGAGCAGATAAGCTGTGCACAAACATCCGTGAGGGGCTGTCGTATGGCTCCTCTTCCGCTCTCTCGGCAAAGATAGCGCTCAAAGGCATCACGTCGAAGTTTGCCCTCATGCTCTGACCCAGAGAACATGGTCAGGGATGTGTGTACTGGCAGAAGTACCAGCTGAAACAGCGAAGTAGGTCACAACAAATGATTCGCTGAACAAACACTCATTTTCTCATCTCATTCACAAACAATGGCATCACTTGCACTCACAGAGTCGACGAGGATGTGCGGCGAGTCAACAGATTCACGGCTGGAGTAACGTTTGAACTCTGCTTGCACGGTATATGTTACCCCTTGCTCCAAACAGACGGCTTGCGGAAGAACGACATACCTGCAGCAAACAAACGAGACAGGAAGAGGTCAGAGGTTAAAACAAAACCCGTTGTATTAATCATTTGAATGACGTGGAAACCTGGTGACAACAATTAGCAGCAAACCAATAAAATTGCGCATAATTGACTAAAATTATTGTATTGAAGGAATTCAGATGAATTGTGTGCGGGGAAAGTGTGCGTTTCCTTTTGTGCATTTGGGTTCTGAAGTGTGCGTGTTCACACCAGGCCACAAATGCACGTGTTAAAAGTTCTGCGACATGCGCTGGGGCTTTGTCCATCCAATCTCCGTCTTTCCATCCAAGGCAAAAATGCTACAGTTAGAATATGCAATATGGATGAAATTGATCTCCAGCGCGCGCACGCACACACACACACGACCAAACATCAATATCTCAAGAATGAAGTTGAAAGATCCTGGAAGCTGAAGAATGACAAAATTGTACCATGGATAATTAATTGGAGCAACAGGAATGACAAATAAGAACTTCGCAGAGATCTGACAAACCATCCCTGGGAACATTACTACAAACGAACTACAGTTGGAGGCTGTCTGGGGCTCAGTGATGATCCTGAAAAAGAGACCCCGAGACAACACGCTGAGAATAAGAAAACTTCACAACTTAGGTCATGAATCACGATCCTTCACTGCAATGACGGTGGATACTTCGAGTCCTGGGAGGACTCTGTTCCATCTTCTGAAACAACAATTATGGAGATAACAATCAACGAGACACACACACACACACAAAGTTCTTATTATGGCACAGGTACCTAGACACTCCAAGTAGGATGAGGCTAAAGTAGACATGGTATCAAGCAAAGAACTCTGCAGTAATTGGAAGAAGCCAAAATTATCTTGAACAATTTGTTGCCATCCACTATAGCTATTTGGCTATATTGCTCAAATTTCTATGAATAGACCATCCAATCATGCTTCCACTACTTTTGTGAGCGGCTTTTCATAAGATTGCAAAAGTCTGGTTGGCCATCCTGGTAAAGATTAAACTTGCTTCATCGCTTTGGTTGCAACATGCCCTTTCCATACGTCTTGTGGTTGTGAAATGTACTTGGGAGTGATTTGTTCCGCCATCATGAAGTGACATGACCGGGCACCTTCCATCGGAGTTAGTATTTAGCTCATGCACTTTTGAAGGAATCGTAACAGCGATAGGAAGGTAGTGTTCACCTGGAACCGGGAGGAAGAGAAACGGTGAGGACATCATCAGCAGGGATGGTGTTTCCACAGGGGCTGTGGGTAGGAATCCCACTAGGTCGACTCACACGCACCACCATCTCTTCCCAAACTTCAGGGAACTGTGTGATTATACAACAGATGAAAATAACAAGAAAAAGGAAAATCACCAAGATATTTGAAGGAGCAAAATTAGATCCTTCAACAGCATCAGTTCAGCCACCCCAAATGTGCCAAGAGAACTTGCCCGTGGTTCATAGCGGATGAGTATCTCGTAGTCCATGGACTTTGGTACATTATTGATGATAAACTTCAGTTGTCCACCCTCAGGAACACGAACAAAACCTGTGCCTGTCCAGGTGACAGGACGGCCAGCTGGCATTTCCCGGGATACCACCTCAAAACTCTAGGGAATAAAACACAATGATAGGAAAGCAGAACATGTGTGAAGTAATAACAATTAGGAGGGAAGGAATAATAGAAATACAGTGACACCTATCTTATGTGATCCTCATTTCTACCATGAATTGGCCTGTTTGACCTTTATCATCTGAGAATTTGGATCACGAGTCTGCCAGCCAAGGTTCACATCTTCACATCTTCTCTCACTCTCCCTCTGATGCGCCGTGATCTTCACAGAGCGTCAGCGCTGCTGAAGCAGCTTCCTGAGCAAGGGTTTGGTTTGCCGTTTCCTTCCCAGCAGTAGTTAGATCAGGAAATTGGAATTTGTTCAGGGTGCCAGTGATGGCCCACCTACTCTTCGCGAAGGACACCGTTGGGTCTTTCACGTTCACCAACTAATGCGGGCAGATGGGACGTCCAGTTTAACGTCCATCAGAGGGACGGCACACACACTGATGAATCACTCTGCTTGTGAAACACTGGGATGACAATTTACAGCTTGGTCTGGATTCAAACCCAGAGTAGACAGCTGCCAGTCCCTTACATTATATATACTGCGTTGAATTGTATGTTTTTATACCATTGTCTCACAAAGTAATCATATATATATATATACATATTTAGTTGGAGTTAGAACCTCATGGTGATGACACTCCATCCATCCATTGGGACCATACTCTTTGCAGAGCGTTGGTTCTGCCTAAGCAGTCTCCTTTGCTATTGGGCACAATCCTGGATGGGTCGCCACTCCGACACAGGCTACCAGCAAGCTGGCACTCATTTTGTCGACCTCAGAAGGATAGCAGGCAGAGTCAACCCCACCTGGTATTGATTCAACAGCCAAGTGGGATTTGAACTCAGGATCCTTGGATCCCCAGCCCACTACCCTAACCATTAAGCCAACACCAGGCATGAAGACACTCCACTCGTATCCAAGGTTGTGGGTTCGACTCCGGATTAAGGCAGCAGTATTTCGGATATGGATTCTAATCTTCTGGAAACAGCTAATCTCAGGAGGACTACCATGTCACTGTCAAAATGTCAGTCAAAAACTTAGCTGCCTCATTAAAAGGGAAATCTATCTACCCCATCTGGTCTGGTGTACATTTGGTGCTCTCCTACACATTGTGGTTTCTGCTTAATGCCCTCACGGCAACTTAATTATTATGTGCACTGAAATGCTTCCTACCAAAAGGCAGCACCACCCAAAATAGAAAAATACCCAAGTTGTGTCACTTAGAAATTTGTGCAAATGTCATTGTTACTTGACCTTTTGGAACCATGAAGTAGTACTGGCTGCTGCAGCAGAAGCTGCATTTCATGGTGTTTAGGCCGATATTTGATGAGGCCAGCTGAAATCCGGCACGACTCCAGAGATCTAATATGATGACAATGGTGTGCTGGTACTCATAATCCAGAAAGAACGAGATGGTATTCATAGAATACATATCCCATGCAGTCTTGAGAAGGACTTGGTGCGAGCCAACTCTTCTGTTTTTTTTTTCTATCTCTGGGCATTAGGCTTTGTTTAATTCACCATGTAAGTTTTAAGGGGGCGTGCGTCATCCTGGTAAATATGCACTGTATGAAATGGTCATGTAACATGTGGCAAAGTTTCAATTTCCTCTGTTGAACAGTTTTCGAGGTGTGTGTGCTCTTAACAAAATGCAGACACGAACAAACACGACCAATTGCTGAACCCCGGTTTTCAGTTCATGTGCGCGGGGTAAAAATCACTCACACAGCGACACTTGGCAAAACAGAACAAGGTAGAATGGCACTCGGTAGAGCACATACCTCTGCCAGATTGAACAGTTTACGTTTTGTATTACTACACCGATACACTGGATCTGAATCAAAATCTAATCTGCTTGTTCTTGTCACAGAACCAACTCAAATCCACCTCGTTTCCTCATAACTTGTCCATAACTTTTTGAGATATCATGATTATATATATATATATATATATATATATATATATATATATATATATATATATATATATATGCAGTTTTCAATCCTATCTCTCAATTTTACAAATCACACCGTTGTTGACATTTTAACCTCAAAAATAAATGGTGGTTGAATTCAGTGATCTGATATGCAAACCCTCTTCAAATTTCAAGTCAGTCGGATGAAAATTGAAAATTTTAGAAATTCTGGCCTATGTTGACCTTTTGGCCAATGTTGAGCTCAAAAATAGTTGGTGGTTGAATTTATTGACTTGTTATGCAAATCCTGTTCAAATTTCAAGAAGTCAATGGGATGAAAATTGAGGATTTCAGAAAATTGGCCTATGTTGACCTCAAAAGAGTGACCGCTATATCACATGGTCATGAAACATGTGGTGAAGTTTCAATTTCCTCTGCAGAACGGTTTTCGATGTATGCTCTTAACAAAATGCATAGACATATGACATACGTACGTACGTACACTCCCGATTGCTTAAACCTGCTTTTTTGCTTCACGAGTGCAGGGTAATTAAAGTGGGATGCTCTGGCAGATTTATCAGTGGCCACATATTTGATGTGGCCAGCTCAAACCTGGCATGACTCCAGTGTGTGGAAGCATATCAGGAACTCTGTGGTTACTGTATGAACCTGCTATCAGCGATGTGGCAAGAAAAAAAAGGAATACAATATGAACCAAGGAAAGATATAGGAGGAAATCTTGGTAAACTCGACCATTAGTACTCACAGTGTTGGTGGAGGCTTCCTCTGCTTCGTAGGTGTAATGATCGAGTGCCATGCAGAAATGGTTTGAAGTTGTGCGCCTGCACTGACGTCCGACCATATTTTCACGGCAGCGACAATTCCCCGTTTCTGGTGAACAGCTACGAGGAACATTTCACATTGAAGCACAAACGCCACCAAAAATGAACAAACATTTGAATTGAAAACAGGCCAAAGTATAAAACTCTGAACTGTTTCAAAAGAAAAAAAAATTCTCAATTTTCTCTCGCTAAAAGTTGAATGTTTCAAAACCTTAATGTGCTCACAAGTTCATCGGTCACAAGTAATTAGTGCCCACTAACGGAGTGCCTGTATTTCACCGAAACACCATTATTGCGCATTATTACATTTCCAACTAGAGGGGAGCACTCGGAGAGGTGCAAAACCTCCGCCACCAATACTGCTGGGTCACTCAAGTGAACCTTTTTTCTTATTCATTAAATATGATGTCAACAGTGCTGACAGAGTTATAGTTCTTTTCTCCACATTTTTTTTTGGGGGGGGGGGGGGGGGTTGGAAATCACTTAAAACATGTAGAAATGCAAAAAAAGAAATCGAAATTTTGTTGAAAAAAAAGTTGCAAAAATTTTTTTTTCCTCTAACAATTTTTTTTTGGGGGGGGGGGGTTGGAAATCACTTAAAACATGTAGAAATGCAAAAAAAAATTTTTTTCTCTAAATTTTTTTTTGGGGGGGGGGGTTGAATCACTTAAAACATGTAGAAATGCAAAAAAAACAAAAAAAACATTTTCTCTACAATTTTTTTTTGGGGGGTAACAATTTTTTTGGGGGGGGGGTTGGAAATCACTTAAAACATGTATAAATGCAAAAAAAAAAAAAATCTCTAAATTTTTTTTGGGGGGGGTAACAATTTTTTTGGGGGGTTGGAAATCACTTAAAACATGTCGAAATGCAAAAAAAAAAAACATTTCTTTTTTTGGGGGGGGGGTAACAATTTTTTTTTGGGGGGGGGGTTGGAAATCACTTAAACATGTAGAAATGCAAAAAAAAAAAAAAAAATTCTCTTAACAATTTTTTTTTTTTGGGGGGGGGGGGACCAAGTCCAAAATTTAATGGCATGATCCTTGGACCATACCTAACCCCCCCACCAGTTTCGTCGAAATCCGTCGAGGAGTTTTTCCGTAATACTGTTCCACAAACAAACAAACAAACAAACAAACAAACAGAAAGGGGTGAAAACAGTAACCTCCATCCATCTTCGAAGATGGCGGAGGTTAATAACGTCCACACATACTCACGAATAATCCCACAATAACCCAACAATTATCACAAGAAATAATTCTGAAACAAGGACACACTCAAGGATGAAAATGGAATTGAGATAAATATGGAAGAAAATAACAACAGGATAGTTATCCTGATAGTAAAAAAACAAAAAATAATTAAAAAAAAAGGACAGATGGGAAACATATAGAATGGGAAACCTTGTGGAATATGAACAGACAAATGACCAAATGAATGGTAACACAGTCTTGTCTCAGGTGAGGTTGTAGACGTTGGGTTAACATACAAGACTTTAACACAGATCAGTGAAATAACTTACTGGTTGTCAAGAGCTCCTCCCACATCACACTCACACGGCCGGCATCCGATGGCGTCATGTCCAAGTGCCCAATGTTCTGGCTGGACACAAGTGTTAACATCCATTAGTTAAAACCTGTTCATCCTTTTTTGCCCTTTCTTCCTGCTAGCATTTGCTCGTAAACATGTTTCTAATAAATAATTCAAAATTGATAACAGAAAGAAACTGCCAACCTTATGGTGGGTGTGTCCCACGAAACACCTCGATAAGCTATTTATACACCTTAGACTAGAGCATGAGTTTGTTCAAGGCGGAAAACCCCCTTCGGGAAGGGGGGGGATTAAATCACTATAACCTCAGTCATGTGACCTCTAACCACCCTGGCAAGTTTGGTTGAGAATGGATAAGTAGCGACCAAATGTATCGCAGACAGACAGACACCAAATTGCATACGGTAAACCCTCCACGATCGCAGGTTCAAATATCGTGGGTTTCGACCAATCGCAGGTCACCTATTGTGTTCTGATTTAGTGATGGCAGTATTTCATTTTGGCCAATCGTGGTTTTTGAGCTGAGATGAGTCATTGTTTGCAGCAGCCTGTATGATTACCTCCCATTACGAGGCTTTTCTTGTTTCTCGTGCACCGTTAATTGTAGTAATCAGACGAGCATACGGAAATGAAGCTACGTTTAATAATGAATCGTCATCGAACGGGAAATGACATGCAGGGATCCTGTAATACTAGATGTACATGATCTAGCAGACACACAACAGTTAATAATGGCACTCAAACGTAAAACGATGGACACAATTAATCGTGCCAAAAGGCTGAAAAAGGTGTTATGACATCATGCGAAAAAATTGAGTTGTTAGATATGTCGGCAAGAGGTGAAAGTGCGGCATCTGCGGACCACCATTACCGGATCAATGAATCAAATGTGTGCAAACGAGAGTCAAATATCCGTGCTAGCAAAGCGCTAAAGTCTCATTCCAGTCCGGTGATCCTCTTATTGAAAGGATAGTAAAAAGCGCTTAATCTTTGGATCAAGGACCAAACAGATAAAAATGCCTTCAAGTGGGCCGGTATACGGGAGAAACGATTGCGGATTTACCAGTTTGAGTGGACCGCTGTATGGGAGAAATAATTGTGGATTTCCAAACGATTCCATGAGGCACCCGGGATCGAGCTGATCCAACAGCCATCACAAGTTCTACATTCACATCATTCTATCCTCCACCCTCCCCCTATAGCATCCTCATCATCCCAAGCTAAGTCTTGTGTTTTCTTTTTACAGCAGAGGACGGTATGAACGAGTTTCTAATATGCTTACCCCTTACCCACCTCATCAATTTGGAATAAATTTAAAAGGTAAAACTCTTGTCTTTTTGTTTAACTTACACTGTATTTATTGTTATTTACATGTTTATTTCGATATTAACATGCTTTATATTGTGTATATATAGATATTTACGTGTTTATTCAATCGTATAATGTATTTGTTTCTGGTGACCGTCAATCTTCCTCCATATTTTCTCGAAGCCCAGAACCAAACCCCCTCTTCCCATTGGCCCTTGGTTTCCACGATTGTGGTTTTAACAATCGAGGCATTTTCCAGGAACCTCACCCCCACGATATTGGAGGGCTTACGGTATTTTAGTATGATATATATATATTCTGCCATAATTGAATACACAATAAATAGACGGTCCCAAAGACAATACCGTTGACAAGTTGTATTTATTGAGTCAAAAGTGGATACTGGATGGATTTTCAAAAGAATGCATGTACCCAAGTCATTAAATAATAGCTATATGGCATCAACACACAAATTGCTCTCTTTACGTATAAAATGCATTCTTAAGAAGACTGTGCGGACCGAGTGAGGGTATGAGAGAGAGCTCGGTGGTACATCTAAATTCAATGGTGAGTCAAACTGAGCATTCTGTTCCATTTGAATATCACAGGGCTTGAAGGAGTCCAACATCATTTAATGCAATGAAGATCAATCACAGTGGAACAATGCCCTGATGTTGGAATCGTTGGCACCATTTAATAGTTATGCTGGATTCCAGAAGCAATTGTGGTTCGAGATAGAGGGTTGTATTTGTATTTGAATAATACAATCATTCTCTCCAGAGTATTATAGCGAGCAGGAGACGCATCTTTTCCTCGAGTGACCCTGCGGCTGTTTATTTATTGTTTTCCCAATCGTATCCAATCCCTTTTCCATATGTTCCCCTGTTTTCAATTATCTGTGCAATGACCAAACAGCCTCCATCATTCATTTCTTCTGTAAGCTTCAAACTTCGTTATTTAGTGAGATAACACATTATTCTTCCCAAAATGTACATTCTTCTAGACTATTTGAGATGTAATCAATTATATTGGAAAATCGATTAATTAGTGCTACCCATTTTTAATAAATGGACACAAAACTAAATCATCCCTGCAAAGGCCATCAAGTTCATAAAAACCTGTGCTCCAAGGTTAAGGACAAATACCGTGAGTGAAAAGTTAATGGAGAGGAGGACAATAAAAGAATGAAGGTGAGAAGTGGAAAGATTACCATTAATTTCCACAGACGGACCTTGACGCAGGAGGTGTATAACGCACGATGGTTGCATATATTTGCAAAAGATGAAACCAAGACTGATCTTGGACAGCACGGTTTAAAACTATGTTCTCAACAAGATAAAACAGTCCATTCAAAGGATATGCAAAAGGCTCTTTGGTCCAGCTTTTTTGGCGACCGGTGTCCGGCGACAAAGGTAGAAATCAAGGTCGAATACCTTACATCATTCCCCATCTTTATACACAATCGTTATTACCCCCATTAACCCCTCCTAACCGAACTCTTACTTATGGGTTACTGTGTCTCCTCGTCACGTCCCTCTTCTTTTCCTGTTTGTTCATTCGCTTGCCGATTGTGTTAAACTGTTGCCCCACTCGAAATGTGTTGCCCTTTTCCCCTCTGTCAATTGGCTCTTCCATGAGCTTCGATCTTGGAAAGAAAAAATCGAATAAAAAGAAAGTGTGTTATTAAAGGTAGTAGCAGAAATGGCCAAAGTTGAAAGATGCATGGTACAGCTCTTGCATATCATGAGAATGAGTAAAATTAATCACCCAGGAAACAGCAATAATGACTATACATTTATCTCTCAAGAAAAAAAAAGGTCTTTCCATTCACCTGATGCCCATAAGAAGCATCGTATCAGAAACAAGCTGTAAAAGTGCAGGGTAATAACGAGTGTTGCGAGAAATGCTGCAATAAAACAAGGCTTCAGACATGGTGCTTCCTGAACTCTTGATAACATTATCATGATGTTTGCTGTTTGGAAACATTCAAACGTGCCAAGAGACACCATATGTGCAGGATGTTTGTGTCTCAAAGTGCAGACAGCAGATGATAGAGATTGATTCATGGTCTGTATTTAACCAGCCATTGTTCTGGGATGAGGAACAGAGGACGAGCCTGAGAGCTGGCTCCAGAGACAGGAAATGGTGGTGTTAAGTATTGCTGTGGTTTTATTGAGAACACGACACATACCAGGCACTGGTCGCATTTTTGTCCGGTAACAAAGCGCTTGCAGAAGCAATCACCGGTCGTCTGATCACAGACATCTCCACTTCCAACAGTACCGAGCTGATTGCAATGGCAGGCTATGTATAAGGACAGAAATAAGAGGGTTTGGGGGCAGAAATGAATGTACTAATAAACACGTCTGCTGTGCACACACACAACACAAAACACACACACGGAGGTGGATACTGTCGGTCCATGACATTCGCGGGGGATACGTTCATGAAAAATGCCGTGAATGTTGACTATGTCGGCGCATTATTTCAATAGGAAAAGGGAGCAGAGGTTCCCGGAGGTTCATGGTTCATAAGGGAAAATAAAAAATCCCATGAAAAACCATGAATACGCCCATGAAAAACCACGAAACATGAAGCACAGGGCCGCAAATGTAGAAGCACAGGGCTGCAAATGTAGAAGCAGATCAGAAAAACCATGAAAACATGAAGCACAGGGCCGCAAATGTAGAAGCAGATCAGAAAAACCATGAAAACATGAAGCACAGGGCCATGAACGTAGAAACACGATCAGAAAAACTATGAAAGCATGAAGCACAGATCCGCAAATGTAGAAGCAGATCAGAAAAACCATGAAAACGTGAAGCACAGGGCCACAAATGAAGAAGCAGATCAGAAAAACTATGAAAACGTGAGCAGCAGATCCGCAAATGTAGAAGCAGATCAGAAAACCATAGAAAATGAAGCACAGGGCCATGAACGTAGAAACAGATCAGAAAAACCATGAAAACATGAAGCACAGGGCCATGAACGTAGAAGCAGATCAGAAAAACTATGAAAGCATGAAGCACAGATCCGCAAATGTAGAAGCAGATCAGAAAAACTATGAAAGCATGAAGCACAGGGCCACAAATGTAAAAGCAGATCAGAAAAACCATGAAAACATGAAGCACAGTTCCGCAAACGTAGAAGCAGATCAGAAAAACTATGAAAACATGAAGCACAGGGCCACAAATGTAAAAGCAGATCAGAAAAACTATGAAAGCACGAAGCACAGTTCCGCAAACGTAGAAGCAGATCAGAAAAACTATGAAAACATGAAGCACAGTTCCGCAAATGTAGAAGCAGATCAGAAAAACCATGAAAACATGAAGCACAGGGCCACAAATGTAAAAGCAGATCAGAAAAACTATGAAAGCATGAAGCACAGTTCCGCAAACGTAGAAGCAGATCAGCAAAAACTATGACAGCATGAAGCACAGATCCGCAAATGTAGAAGCAGATCAGAAAAACCATGAAAACATGAAGCACAGGGCCATGAACGTAGAAACAGATCAGAAAAACTATGACAGCATGAAGCACAGATCCGCAAATGTAGAAGCAGATCAGAAAAACCATGAAAACATGAAGCACAGGGCCATGAACGTAGAAACAGATCAGAAAAACTATGAAAGCATGAAGCACAGATCCGCAAATGTAGAAGCAGATCAGAAGAAAACGTGAATACGTGAAGCACAGGGGGCCATGAACGTATAAGCGGGTCAGAAAAACTGCAGGCCCCACGGAAAAAGGCGAATACGCAAATATGTGGAAAAAAAAAATGCAAATGCACGAAGCATTGGGCTGCAAATGTAGGAGCAGGCTGCATTTTATCAAACGGGAATATGCGGGGTCCGCGCATAGTGAATCCACGAATATCAGGGTCCAGCAGTACTTTGAGACCTGGTAGGTTCCACCTCCTGAAACCCACCCACATGTGGAAATAGCAGTCAACAACAGCAACTTGCCTGCACACACATATATGCGCACACACACACACACACACACACACACACACACACACACCATTCCACCTTCTGAAACCCATATATGGAGATAACAACGAACTACACGTTCACATTTACAACAGTTTTGCTGCCAGTAATGGCTACGCACCCCACACATGAAAGGCAGACGTTTGGCATTAAGGACATGTTGCTTCAGACTGACCAGTCATTGCTCCACACTTGGGTCTATGGACAGCTCGTCATCCTTAACTTAGAAACCATCGCTTACGGGTCCTACACTTCACTGAGCCAAATTCTTTCGGCAATGGTCACGATCTCTCTTTTATGCATTTGTGCCGGTTTTATCATCCGTTCTTCGATGCCATCACTTGCACTCCTCACATTGCAGTTGTCTGGTCAGCTGAGCAAGAGACTGCTGGCTTGTAGTTCTGGCTCTGCTCCTGTTGCTCATTCTGCCGGTGTAGCAACTGCTAGTTCTGCGAGTGAGACTTCCACTGAGTCTGTAGCTAAGGCTGCGACTGGTTCTGGTGGAGGACCTACTATTGTTTGGGGGGAGTACTCCAGAAGGAGTAACACTGACTATACAACTTTATCCATAGTTCATTGCAACAGCTATGTGTTGCAAGGCCTCCATGGCAATGGAACCGATGGCTATGGGTAAAACATTGCACAGCACCACACTGTTCAGATACAGGCTTCTGCCACTCAGCAGTGCACTTGTGCCTTGCCATGTCAGCTTCTCTGTGGAAACACCTTCTGCACTCCAAGCACTGCACCCGATCTTGTGTCTGAGCAAGCCTGGACTGTTGGCAAAGCTGGTGCTTGAGGGCTGAGCTGTAGGTGTTATGCCAACCCACATTGTGGTATGCTGCCTCGTACCACTCCTCTTCTGGAACCCCCACAGCCTTTAGGTCTAGGTGGATCAGATCTCTCCACCTCCTTTGAAGCCCTCCTTCTGGGGGAGTCTGAGCTAACCGACCAAACAAAGCCATATTGAAGAATGAAGTCTTAATTTTGTTGAAACTTGTGAAAATGCTTTCCCACGTAATATATTATTTAATTATACAAGCCTACGTACGTTGGCAACCAGCAGGGTCATTTGCATCAAGGCCAAAGTATCCGGACTTGCAGCGGTCACAGCGCTCCCCTTCCACATTGGCTTTGCAGTGGCATCTTCCAGCCTCCAGGCCTAACAACGGGTCTGTGCGACCGTCACAAACACCAACGCTCTCAGAGCCTTCTGGGTCACAATCACATGCTGGATGGGGGCAAGATGTGGGAGGGAAGAGTGGGCGAAACAATTCAAGGTTAATATTTTCGGCCCGTGAAGAACAAATTGGAAGCGGAAGCAAATAAACGAGGCAATAGGGGTTGGAAGGTAACCAAATCATTAATATTGATTCAGTGGGTCGCAGGCTTGTGTTGAGTGTGTGGTGGACTCCGATTAGAACGAGACGATGTCAGAACCCAGAGAATCCTGGCAATCCATTTTGCTTCTGACCACAACTGTGCATCTTAGCATACTATGTACAAGGATGTTGCTTTCCTGAGACATCAGAAAAAAGGTGTCATCGAAATATTAAACATGCATGTATGAGGATTGGGTGGGTTCAAAAATTGCAGCACTTTGCTTATTTGATAAGCAGTGAGGCGCACACGATTGGAGACAGTTGAGAGATCACTCATGATGAAGGTAAGAATGACAGCAAGTGTAAATAAATAAAAACGCACAAACGCAGACGTCCGGGTCCCTCGGATCTCGTCCGTGGTCCTGGTAGTAGTAAGGCTTGCATAGCTCGCAGGAGTGACCAGCGGTGTGATGCTGGCAGTTGTCACAGACGCCACCACTCGCGTTTCCCGATGCCATGAAGACCGCCATGTCAAAGTGACACTTCGTGGCATGGCCGTGGCAGTTGCAGCCTGCAAGTTCACACATCGGTCTCCAAACATACATATAATATACATTATACAGCGTAAAACTTTGTGACCCGCCTTGATGGCAATATCCATCTCCCTTTCTTGTTGATCATTGGTGTCGGTGTTTACATCACATCTCTCCACAAACTGATAGTTTATGAGAGTGAAGAATCTCACACTTAAATTACAACAGAACAAGACAGTGCCGCTCTCGACAAGTGACAAGACCGACGATAGACATTTCTAACAGTCTGCAGATCTAGCCACTGACCTATTTGCTCAGCAACTACTGTTAGAAAGATATGAGCGCCAATTTGTGCACGTCTGGAATCACACATTAGGTGCACGAGAAACTGCTGATTTTAGGAAAGGTTGAATCCTGTGATGAGGTGGATTCAGTCAAGCAGCTTGCTTTCTCAGCTTGGAACTAGCTAACTTTCGCTCGTTCCATATGGCTCACAACAGGTGTGTGTGTCCATTCTGAAGCAACTCAGAAAACATCATCTTACAAATCTCAAAGCCGACCCTTCCGACCAGTCTCCTTCCTCCAAGTCAGGATGGAGCTTTATCGGGTCTGTCTCTGGGGTACGCTGCCCCTTTACCCCATTCCTCAGATCAAATGGCATTGCTGCAGGCTCTGCCCGAGATAAAGCAAAATGTCCAAAAGTAATCCCGCCCTGCCCTGATCTTACTCAGACATACCCACTGTCAATGGACCCTCCATCCTTCTCACCCAAGAAGGTAGAGAACGTTTTGTCCGGCCTTGACCCTACCCTGCTTCAGGGACGAGCCCATATGGTATCAGTGCCCATGTTCAAAAATGCTGCTCTGCCATTCCTGGTTCCACTCTTGCTTCCCCGATCTACCATATTCAGTCCTCTGCATGGAAGTCAAAACATCACCCCCATTGAGAATGAGGGTGCAAAAACAGACCTTATCAACAATAGGCCAGCTCTCCTGAGAGTGGACACACACTTGTTGTGGGATTTGTGGAATGATCCGAGATTGCCTTCGCTTTGGTTTGCCTTCCATGAAGAGAAGGCAAGTTGTTTCAGAGCAACTACCTCACCATAGCATAGGATAGCTGAAGATGACATGGGAAGAATATGTGCAAA
>CM068954.1:189773547-189831047 GCA_035128595.1 Eptatretus atami | reverse complement strand
CTCATCTTTTGGTCGGTATCCGAGTAACTTCCTTCTATTCAAAGAGCATCTGCTCGCTCTTCCACAGTCTGCAACGAACTGTGTCCCCCCCCCCACCACCTCCACCATTGTGAACTTCACAACTCGACATGTAAAGGAAACCGACTTCAACGCAAGACGTCCATCTGGAAAGCAGGAGTTCATTCAGCAAACAAATGGACAAATTCCAACAGACTTTTTTTTTTCTCACAGTATCAGATGTCCGAGGGCCTTCGCAGCCACCGCAATCCTTGGCCTTCTTGTTCTTAATCCCAAAGTAAACCCCCTTGGCTTTAGCCCTCCACACGTCCAAAAAAAAAAACAGTAAAAAACCTGATTCCAGGTGTTTCCGCAAGCGCCCATTGTTCCAGCAGGATATAGCTGTGTACATACGAGTAACCGGCTCCAGCAGCTTCCGAAGATGACATCAGCTCACGTCCGGTGACGCGAGACAAACTTACTAGTCTGCGGAGCATCGCAACCTCTACAAACAAATACAGCGATTTACAACCCGTCGATCCGCCAGTAAACCTAAAACAAGTGTCCGTGAGCTTTAAATTGCGAAGAAAAAGTAACGTGACAATATGTGAGCCCCCAAACAAAGGAGAACATCAAAACGAAGGCAGGCCCGTGGCCTCCTGAAACCTCGACGCCTTATCTGTAGGCCACCGAGCACGCTTTCATGTACCACCATGAATGGAAATGGCAGCGGTAGGTGTTTGTAACATACGTTTGCAGGCATTGGCGGTGCTGCCCTCGGCTGGATGCCACGGAAGGTCATGGTAAAAGTCCTCACACTTCTCACAGTTAAGCCCTGTTGTGTGGTGCTCGCAGGTGCAGCGCCCATGAACCTGGCACACACACACAATGATGGCAATTGTTAAGTGGCGTCGATCATTTACTCACAAACAACATTCATGAATTGTTTTAACTGCAGATCTTGTGGACCTCCTGCCCCCCAATCCCCTCACTCCCCCCCCCCCAAAAAAAAATATACATGGCCAGAGAACACAGGTCAACAGGATAACTCACAACAGGGGGAGTGGGAGGAAGAGAGCATTTGGATTGGATTTCAAAGATGTACTTGAAAGTCCTCAGGAAGAGGATTGAAATAACACTCTTTGGCACAGAATTTCTAACAATAATCTCAGCAATTAACCATTGTCTTACCGGACAAACCGTTTTCATGATCTCAAACAAGACATCCGTATGTTGTATAATTCCTAGAAAGCTCGTTTTACCGTGTATTGTGCTCGCTTTTGTGTCGAGGCGAAATTAAGCTGGATGCCCTGCCTAAATGCACTCCACTTGTGGACATTAAATATTTAATTTCATATTTCTTTAAGACTTATCATCATGATTCTTTGCGAATCATTCCAAGCTTCCTTTATTTAGTCGAGCACAGCAGTAATATTGTGATGCTTTTCCTCATTATGACCATCCATGGTGTACGGAACCACCGGAGCATCTCAAAGGGGGCTCACGAATGGTGAAGATCCAACGGTAGGTCCCGATCTTGCCCGACTCTTTATTGTAACACATGCAGCAAGGGATCGGAATCTGACCGTATAGTGCCATAGCATTTCATATCGCAAACTAGAAGTGGCCATTCCCTTCTTCGGGTTTCCACCCAGCAAGGAATTGTAACTTGGCCATAGCACCTGGAAACAATGGCATACTCCAGCATCCTTAAACGAGCACTAGCAGGTGGGCAGTAGGCCTATCATCCCCTCGGAAAAGACTGCTCACTCTATGATGCAATGCTTTGCCTGTGAAGCACCAGCATGACAGTGTTTTTTGGGCTCTGTACCTGTATAAACCTCAACATCGGTTGCGAACATCACTGTATAAATCCACTGCATGAACCTCAGTAAATGAGCCAAGGAAAAGAAATACAGTACTCAAACCATCTGGAACATATTGAAGCGCTTTCGCAAGTCTCTGTCAACACTTCGCACGAACACAGGCTTTCTGTCCATAGCAGTTCCAGGGAACAGTGGTCATACATTCCCTGGCAGTGAGCCTCAATGAAGTCCTTTGTTTCGTCAATCAATTCAGATTGTCATGTCTGGAAACCATTATCATCCTTTCATCACACTACCTCCAATGGGCAAGGAAGAGATGTATACAGGAACCACGCAAGATTGATCATCTGTTCTGTAAATCTAAGGGGTGCAAAAAGTTAAAATATATATTTATTATACACTGGGCTGGTTCTTCATGCATCATTACATTCAAATATGGATTGGGTCATGGTGTTATAACAATGACCAGGATGTCTCGTTAGGTGCTAACTCGGATTCTGAAAGTGGGTGAACATTCTACCTGGGTTGGAACGTTAATATTTCACAGCAAAATCTCCACTGTAAGCGCCTTAAATAAAGACAAGCCGGTAGGCGACATGGGTGGTCGCTATATAATTGCATACTAGTCATACAGTTTTTGACGGATCAGGCTGAAAATATTTGACAAAGGTTGATAATTATAGTGCGCATAAAAGCGTGGAAGCCGATTTTTGATTTTCGAAAAAATATATATATATAAATATTTTTCGGATTTTTTCAAAAATTTCAAAGTCCCGTTGCTAGGCAACGGTGGCGTCCATAGCAACGGTGCTCAAAAGCATACAACTAGATCCTGGTATGAACCTACCAATCAAGTTTCATCAAAATCGGTTGACTCCTCTGGCCTCCAGGGCTGTCCATTACATACATACAGACAGACGGAAAACCTGAGAATAACGGTAGTCTAGTGACCACCCAAAAATCACTGGACAAATGATGTTGGCAACTTCCATCTGGAAATAATTTTCGAAAATTACATTTAAAAACTAGAAGGTCACTCGGTAGAGCTCGTACCTCCGCCACGCAATGCCTCATCCACGGGAACATAACTGGCCCAATATATTTTTGAAATATCATTCGATATATTGTTTTTAGCCCGATCTATCGATAGTGAAGAATCGCTTTGAAATTAAATAACTCTCATATCCGGATCTTCACCAAAATCTGATCGGTTCACCCTTGTCACACACGTCACACACACACACGTCCACAAAATTTTATCCGAATCCGTCCACAACTTTTTGAGATATCCTGTACACAGCCAAACAGACAGACAGAAAGGGGTGAAAACATCAACCTCCTTCACCTTCGGTGGCGGAGGAAATAAAGATTGTATTTTTAGTCCTGGAGTATTGGAGGTATGAATCACTCGTCACAAAAGAAAAAAAACAAATGCTTTTATTCCCGTTTTCTTTATTTATTTACAAGACTAAGAAGACTGTAAATTTTGCCGAATTATTAATTTTACACATCTCACTCCACACTTTAGGTATAACATGATAGAGTACGTGGGGAGTAGAATCACATAAGCTGGGGTGGCTAAGGTCTGATCGAAGCAATGGCTTGAACCTTTTAGATGGATAACAATAAGAACAATAAGTTATGTTCCATGACTGATTGAAAAATGGTGAAATTAATTGTTGTAAGTCATTGGCAGGGCTTCTGCCTGCTCAGCACGCCTGGCTCGCTTGTTGTTATCATTGTGGTTATTATAAAAACGCACATCTTCCTGGTTGGCTTGTAAATGCAAAAATGTAGGAATATGTTACAGAGGGCAATCACATACTGGGGAACTTGGCCTTAATCCCTCTCTAAATGACCCTGCACCACCCTCCGTGTGGTGACACTTAAGATCACAGTCTCTCTATTTAATTACATCGAGATGTCTCCTACACGTCCACGGACCAAACAACTCTATTCAATCCAAACTTTCTTATTAAATTCCTCCACTCCCCACAACCCGCAACAAATAAAATCTAAATATATTTATATATATATATATATATATAATATATATATCATGTGTGTACACAGTGCCTATAGAAAGTCTACACCCCCTTTCAAAATTTTCACCTTTTGTTGCCTTATACGCTGGAATTAAATTTTCCACTTAAATTTAAATTTAAAGATCTTGAATCCAAAAGGAGTTAAATCAGACTTTTTCCACCCTTATTTACACATCGTAACCCACAACTTCCAAGTGAAAAACAAATTCTACAAATTTCAGAAAATTAATTAAAAATACAAAACTAGAATATTGTTACGAATTCTGGCCCGCCCGGCGTGCGATCGGCCACGTGACTCGAATGGCGACCGCGTCGCCCACCGCGAACGGTACAATTCAGTCGTGACCCTCCTGGAACTACCACCAGGAGGCAGTCACGGGTGGGGGTTTAACCTCACCACAACCCAGTCCGCATTGTACCCGCGCGAAATAGGGTGAATCGCCGAATCTCATATACCTAAGTACCGGCGGGTAGCGTACGAGGAGTTGTACCACGCCGCAGGTCAGCTCCGGACACGAACGCTTAAGCGGCTCGTTCCGTGCTAAGGGGATAACCGAGCGGAGTTATCGCCGACCTCGACGGTTCAGATTACTTGCTGGGTGTCTAAACCACTACCAATCCCTTCGTGATGCAAGATGGCACTTTCAAACGAAGGAAAGGACGCAACGAAACGGGAAACAATTTGACAAGCACTTTTATTTCACACACACCACACAAGGCAAGCACGTATTCACAGCCATACAGTGAAAGCAAGCACGTATATACAGTCATACAGTAAAAGCAAGCAAAAGAGTTACCACCGAATAAAGCAATGTACAAGCACTTATTCAGGTTTACTTAAAAGACTGCGCCACACACACATTTACACAAAAAGCAAATAAAAGCCACCCTCACAGGCAAGGGGGCAGACAGGTCCGTGGACCAAATGTACGTGGGACCTGGGTGAGCGGCCAGGTCCACGAGACCGAAGGGGTCTTACCCGCGCCCTCGTGGCGCGATGGCGGGCTAGCCGCAATGTCAGCGTAACGTGCCTGACTCCGTGCCCCTGGCGTGGTCAGTGAGCTCTTTAGGCGTGCGTTGCGCAGGCACGTGTTGGTCGGTCGACACCACGTTGGGGCGGGAGCGGACGGGGTTACCGGCGCTATCTCAGCGCGGGGGGGGAATTGTTTGATGCTCGGGGTGGAGAGAGGGGAATGCGGACGCTCCGTCCCGCTAGCGGGCCTTGGGACCGCCACGACTCCGGCGAACTCTCGCCCCTGAGCCCTCTTCCGCGTCCCTGCTTCACTCCGCGACTCGTCCCTCGACCCAGCAACGACAACCTCAACGACGACCTTCGTCTTCACTCGACCAGCCCCCGCAATGACAACCTCAACACGACCTCCGTCTTCACTCGACCAGCCCAGCCAGCACAGCACACATGAGTCGCCTTGTGCTCGCGTCTTTATAGACCGGGGAGAGCGTGTATGTAAATTCGCAATCAAAACGCGCTTGGAGGCGGGGCCACTCCACCCGATGTTCAGCCATTGGTCGGGCAAAAGGGGGCGTGAGCCTCTCCTGATCCGATTCCCTCCTAAAGGAGTCCCATGCATCGCGCTTGGGCGGGCGGGCCACACCGCCCGACGCTCGCCCATTGGATGGAGAAAAAGGGGGCGTGAGCCTCCCTGATCCGATTTCCTCTCCCGTAAAGGCATCCATTTGTACTCGCGGCTCGACGCGTTTGGCAAGAATCACCGAACGGGCCCTGGACAGCACGACGCGGTGCCGACAGGTGGCGTGGCCGATGGTTGTGGAAGGAGAAAGGCGAAGGTGGTGGGGGTTTGCTGTGGTGGTTTGGTTGTTGGCGGGCGTCGTTTGGAATGGCGGTGAAGCGATGTTTGCGGGGTGGAGTTGTGGAGGTGAAGAGGCGAAGGTGGTGGTGTTTGAGTTGTTGGCGGGCGTCGTTTGGAGTGGCGGTGAAGCGATGTTTGCGGGATGAGTTGTGGAGTAAAGAGGCGAAGTGGGCGGTGTTTGAGTTGTTGGGGATTATTGGTCCAAAATAACGATAGAGAAAGAAAATGGCTAACTCAAAGCGTCGCAGCCCGGATGAATCACACATATTCCCTCTAAACAACGGGTGTGACTAACTACACATGAACTTATCGATATATCTAACCTGAGGACCTTTCTGGTGTATTGCAAATTTCCACAGCCGTAACAATATCTTGGTTGGCACATATATATATACACACACATACATACTTATCTTGGTTGGATAATTGTCCACCCCCCTTATAATAGCAATTGTAAATTAGCTCAGGTGTAACAATCACCTTCAAAATCACACACAAGTTAATTTGCCTCCACGTGTGTTAAATTGTGGTGATTCTAATTATTTCAGAAAAAAAATCAGTTGTTCCTGTATGTTTCCTCTGCGGGTAGTGCATTCACAGCAAAGACTCAACCATGAGCACCAAGGAGCTTTCAAAAGACCTCCAGCCTGGTGTTGGCTCAGTGGTTAGGGTGGCGGCTTGGGATCCTAGGGTCCTGAGTTCAAGCCCCGTCGGCTGCTGAATTAATACACCAGGGGTTGACT
Organism: Eptatretus atami; assembly: GCA_035128595.1. Lineage (NCBI taxonomy): Eukaryota > Metazoa > Chordata > Myxini > Myxiniformes > Myxinidae > Eptatretus > Eptatretus atami. The sequence goes on along the minus strand of CM068954.1, from coordinate 189,824,607 downwards.
CAGCCTGTCATCCTTCCGAGGTCGGCGAAATGAGTACCAGTTCCAGTGTGTGTACTGGTAGAGGGGCACTGCATCATTGACACAGTCGCGCTTCAAGAAATGATAGCTACCCCGGCAGCTAAGCTGCCATACGACCACCACCACCAAAAGACCTCCGGTTATAAAAAAAAATATTTAAAAGGCCTTGAATATCCCTTGGAGCACATGGGGGATGGGGGCACAGAAGCAAAATGGCAGGAGAAATACATAGACAACCACTAAAAATAGAGATGGACGAACTGCACACTCAACGAGTAGGCAACAATTCCCAAGCTATTCTGAACACTAATCTCATCATGAGTATGCTCAATTTGGGGACACAAGAAGCACAAGAGAATGGGCAAAAGTGTCGGGTGTGCATGTGTGGTCTTTCCTGTGAAGTGCCAGGGGGCTCGGCGCAAGTTGGACTGGAGATGCCCAAAGTGGTGGCATGGCTTCGGACCTTTCTCCTGGTCCTGTCTCGCCCTTGGGTCTTCACAGCTCTGGCGAGGCTCTCCGCAGCTGGCTGTGTGGCTCACTGCTGCTCCAAGCTGACTGAGTGATGTGTCAATGGCTGTGGGGCTTGATCTCTGGTGGTCCTAGGCTGTGTCCACTGGCTGTGCGGCTCACTATCTGGAGGTCCCGGGGTGTGTCCTGTCCTGTGGTCGTGCGCATGGTTTCCCAAGCTGATGGATTTCCCACGAGCAAGTGTCGCTATTTTTTACAGGTAGCACTCTGCCACACTTGCCCCCTGCTCCCACTGCACCTGGAGCAGACGCTTTCGCAGCCATTTGTGTAATGGAGAGGCTTATGCAAGCACACCTGGTTATGCCATGTTGAGGTGCAATGAAAGGACAATGGGGTGATGTAAGAATCATGCGGACGGAAGATGGAGAGAAGAGACAGATACGCGGGTGGGGATGAAAGGGAAGCTAACTAGACATCTGATTCTAGTCAATGCAAATTGAGCTTTCAAAACACTTACTAACTCTCATTAACATATAACTGATGAATAATAATTATATATATATATATATATATATATATTATATATATACATACATGTGTGTATAGATACTGGCGAGGCATGGGAGGGGCTGGACAGTCGCTGGACTTGGGACACTGGACTCGTGAAGGACTTGAGCAAAAAATGGCGAAACTACAAATGCCGAATCCATGAATGTTACGAGTGGAACCCCTGACATAATTTCCTCATTCTGCATTAAACTCAATCTCTCTATATTTTCATTCCACACAGCATCATTCCAATCACTAATTAATACTATATCATTATATAACAAAATACAATACTACAAACACTCATGAGGTAAATGAAGATGAACGTCATTCTGACGTTATATCCAGATCAGGAGCAGCTTCGTCCGGATCGAAAGTCAAAATCATAATTGTCTTGAGGTATTTATGAAACCTTCCACCCACTTTAGGACACCGGCTGGGGACCCAAAAACATTCCATAGAATGTATGGCGGGGCTATCCCCAAAACTGAGGGAGTAGTTTGGGGACGGACAGACGGACAGGCAGACACTCCTTTATAATATATATATATATACAGTATATACTATATATATTTCATATATATGTATATTACTCTCACCATCAGAGCAGCATCTGCTGAAGCTCCAGCCACAGGTGCACACTCGCTCGCGTGACCATAACAGAAGCAGTTTCCACGCACAACGAGCTCATACAGGGCGTAGTAATATTTCTCCTTGATTTCTGATCTTGAATCCAAGAGGTCATCTCCGAGCGTGTGCAGGCGTGTGAAATTTATCCGCAGATTCGTGATCTTTAGAAGGTCTGCAGAAGGGAGAAACCATCAAGATTAGTCAGATGAACAAATAGCCTGTATTTTTTTTCCGAGCCTACGTCCTATTTCGGTTCCTCCAAACTCACACCGATTCTCAACTGATGAATAATGAAGATTCATAAACATCATTTTCAGCTGTATGCGACATACGCCGTCCAACGAACTCCTTCAAAGCCGCAATTTTCAAATGTCATCCATACTTCTTATCTCATTGAATTTTAAGCCAGAAATCCCTCCTTCCATATCGGCTTCTTTTATTTTACTCATGTGTTTTGATCGTGTTTTCCTTCAGACTTTTGTTTGCTTCAAAAATGAGTTTAACAAACTATCAAATATGTGAATGAGCTATTCTTCCTGATTGTTGCTGTATTTCTCTTTTCACCTCCCAACACTTGTCAGCATCTGCTTGATCATCTCAATCGAAAAAGTTCTCCTGGATTATGAAACTAAATGTTCAAAATAAGCTTGAGAGGCATTGATCAAACCGTGCAACCAAAGACTGTGTTGGAAAGCAGCCGCTGCATAATGGATGTGAATGTCCGTGTGGGGAGCGAGGGCTGGGAAGGCAAGCGAGAAAGGAAGAGAAACATCCTGATTTAGAAACGAGAAAACATGTTGAGTTTGTTTTTATTCCCTCTAAGCAAATACTGACAGATATTATCGTTATATATATATATCAAAATAAATCTCAGAAACCTGATGTATTACATCAATAAATATGAGATCCCTTCCAAGGAACTTTGATGCAGGAGGAGGCCATTAGGCCCATCAAAGCCTCCGCAAGTACTGCCAAGTTATGGTTGTTTGTCTGTGTCCTGTCCCCTCCATGCTAAGTGTCAATCAAGGAAGCAGCACGTATCATTTTTAAAGGTTTTTGTGTGACTAAGCTGGGGTTTGAACCACCGACTTCGTAGACTCAGAGAGGATGCTTCTAAACATTATCTGTCAATCAACATTACTTTCAACTATGTACCTGTCAATCAATCTGACGTTGTTTAACTTGGTTAGGGCTAATCACTGAACCATTTGACTCTTTCTTTGGCATTGAAGTAATAATGAAATAATAACAATATTAATAATAATCCACTGCATTTATGTAGCAGCACCAATATCTCTGCCCACAATTCTTTTTGACATCTAATTTATATAGCTCACTCAAACCACTGATTCACTGGTTCACCGATTCACTGACTGCGATATTGAAGATCGGTACCTTCTGGGTGATTTCGAAAGCTGAAATTTTGCATGCCAATGGATATCGAAGCTGATACACCAAAAAAAATAAAAAATCACAGAACCGTCGGAAAGCATCCATCAATGAAAATATAAATAAATGAAATAAATAATTGCAGGTGGGCGACCAGAGACAATGGGGAAGCACGGTAATTTTGCGTGTCGACAGACATCGAAGCCGATACACCGGGAAAAAATCACAGAACCGTCGGAAAGCATCCGCAAATTAAAATATAAATAAATAAATAAAATGAAAATAAATAAATGAAAAATCAAATGCAGGTGAGTGACCTGAGACAATGAGGAAGCACGGTTCGTTATTGCTTCCAATGTGTGAGCATACCCCACAAGTAATATAATAATAACAATAATAATAATAATAATCATAATCATCATAATAATAATCCATCCATTGGAACCTTACTCTGTACAGAGCATTGGTTCTGCCTAAGCAGTCTCCTTGGCTTTTGGGTACAATCCTGGACGGGTCGCCACTCCGACACAGGATACCAGCAAGCTGGTACTCATTTTGCCGACCTCAGAAGGATGACAGGCAGAGTCAACCCCACCTGGTATTAATTCAACAGCCAAGGGGGATTTGAACCCAGGATCATAGGATCCCAACCCCACCACCCTAAACATTAAGCCAACACCAGGCATATAATAATAATATTCCCACAAAAAGCACGAAACTCTTTTTGCCAATTCTTATTCTTTCCAAACTTAGGTTCAGATGTTGGAGTGAAAGTTAAACATAATTTTATATGCCATGTTTCTTTCATTATAGAATGTTGAGAAATCAAATTTAGCTGAATCATAAATATCACAGGATCATCGGGGTCTGTGTAAGCAGCAAACAAATCCTTTTGCACATTTCAATGTTTTTATAAAGTTTCACATGTGTGTCTTGAAACTCAAGGGATCTCCCTCCCCCATTGTTACTGATGATTTATGAGATGGATGGAGATGTCTTGCGTCATCACATCCGGCTTCCAATATGGAGGTAAAATTTTATATGGGTGTGTGTTGAAAAGTAATGCGCCCGATACTTTTTTTTCCAAAATAGATAAATATGTTGGAATGAAACAAAGTGAAGCTCTCAGATTAGTTCTTCCCACTCGTGGGTACAAAGTTTCTGACACTGGATGTCTCAATGCGACGTTAGTCAAGATGGCAGAGAGCAGCACAATGCTGTCAATGCTGTGAAGAGGTGAAGAGTGAAGCGCTGGAGATGAGAGTTAAGATGACTGACTGGAAATGATGTGACTGGAGATGCCTGGAGATGAGAGTCGGGTCCACCATTACGATCCTGAGAGTAAGAGACGGTCAACAGAGTACTGCCGCAAAGGCACACCGCAGGCCAGACGAGGTCGGTTATGGAGCCTTGGAGAGGAGGCGCAAGACTTTTTATTGGGGCCGCCCCGTGCGACGGAATGGCCCGGAAGATGGCACACCCAGAGTCGTGGGCAGCCATGGATAGGGACTCGCTGTGCATTAAGGCGGTTCCAGAGTTTACGAAGGCCATGACCGTGTGGAGCACGGCAGTTTGTTTTTTGAGTTCTTGAGTTCAGAGATCCAGCATAGTAATTGGAGTTACAATGTAGTATGAGTGGGAATCAGACCGTTGCAGAGGCAATATCCCTCTCCTCTTTGTCATATAGTAATTGGAGTTACAATGTAGTACGAGTGGGAATCAGACCATTGCAGAGGCAATATCCCTCTCCTCTTTGTCATACCTCTCCTCATCCTTCCGTTCGGTGCAATACCCACTTCCGCAGGCCATACCGGACCCACAACCAGCTCATGCCTTGCGCAACTCACTCATTTCCCATTTTTGGCGCCATAATTGAGTTCGGCTTTGGTCATTTATCTCCTCTGTACATAAGTTTGCGTGCCTCATCATTCCTATCAGAGTCTGTCGACCACTTGGTTTGTTCCACACTATTTTTTAGCATCCTGGTACCACTTTCCCTTTCCCATGTACTCATTAATTTTAATAAACCCCAGATGTTTTCCGGGCCTTTTCCTCCAGGGCGTTGCGTTGCCAAGTTCGGCCTCGGATTGGAGCAATCCTTGGAGAATATTGGTATGTTGAACGCAGTATCTTAATCACTATTTTTGGTCCTTTGCAGAGGTATTATACCCCCAGCACAGATGGACCATCTTAACGGATCGTCTGACGTGACAATATGAGCCACTGCAAAAACAATAACAACCAAAATATCGCCCCTTGTCCTTTTTTTGCGATCAGCCATTACACAACATGAGGCTCACTTTTTGTCTGCTTACTTATTATCTGTCTGCTTATTTGCGAGCAACCGCTGCGCTGATGCAACTCTGTTTTCTCTGAGCGCTCGGCCCCGTGCTAGAGATCTTCCAAGGTAAGCAGCTCAGATGCAGGAGCATCCATTCTGAATATGGAACTCGGGGTCTTCAGTGCAAGGCCTGGATTCAAGAAGGACCTGTTTGAATGACTTCCGCACACTTTTGCCGCTTATATTTTATTGACGCCCGGCTGAAAACTCGCCAAGCACGGGTGCCTGTTTAGTTTGACCTGGTCAATGAAGGGCTGGAGCATGCACGATCAGGTACTCTACACGATAGGCTCGTTGATGAATTTCTCACTTTCACCGAGACCAAGGTTCACCTTGCTTTGGGAAAGAGAATAACACAGTGATTTCAGCAACAATGCCTGAAGCAAATACAAAACGGCCTTGGATGAAAGGCTCCCTTTGTGCGTATCTTACATGTTTCCATGAGGTTGAGTGAATAAGGATTTCATTCTGCACAGACAATGTATGCACAAATCCAAGTCTCAAGGGATTTACATGCTATACTCAGGTGCAGTACAAAAGCGGTGTCTGTGGATAAGGCTCAAAAGCATCACACACGAGGTCTGATAATAAAGTTCCACAACTGATGTTTTTTCTCGACAGGTGGCGGCACTGGCTTGGCTTTCGTAATTGGACGCGCATCGTAATCTTCCTGTCAGTTCTGTGCTTAGCCGTTACATCGATCGGTTGTGTTTTGTAGTCGTACTGGAGTTTTGTTAAAATTATAAGCGTTGCAATCGTGTTCTGAAGATGAACGACAAATTTACGGAACAGAGAACAATCGTCAATTTTTTTGGTAAAACTAAACAAAAGCGGCACAGACATTTTTGACAAATTCAAGCTGGTGTATGAGGTAGACACAGTGTCAAGAGCACATGTGTTTGGGTGGGCCAAGAGGTTGCGGAAGGGAGAATGGATGCGAATGATGACGCGCGTTTGGGACGTCCATTGATTGCCAAAATGGACAAAAATGTCGATAGGCGGAGAATGTTGGTCCGATTTGACCTACTCCCGAAATTCCAATGAAAGGAACTCATTTTGCATCAACAGATGAGATTCAGAGAGCCGTGACCAATGAGCCAAATGGCCTTTCAGACCACGACTTCCAAGGGTGCTTTGAAGCATGGCGGCGACGTGAGAAAGCATCTCTAGATGCCCAGCGAGATTACTTTGAAGGCGATCAGTAAACATAATTGGTATATTTACAGTAAAATTTTCTGTTGCTTTAATCCTGGAACTTTATTGTCAGACCTCGTGTATGCATGCATGTATGTATATGTATATTAAGAGAAAGTGTGTGTGTGTGTGTGTGTGTGTCAGTGTATCTCCCTCATAACTCCAAAACCATGAAACCTAGCAGCCCAAAACCTTACATGCATACTAAGGGAACTCCAAGGGATTGCATGAATGGAAACCGGGTATTTGGGTAAATTTAAACACCCATTCTGAAGATAATTTATGGGTTGCTCATCATCAAAAGCAAAAAAGTCTCACCAAGACGGTGAAGCAACATATTGGTTAACCCGCTGTCATCTCGCAGGGGTCTTAAGCTGACATTTTGTTTCAGCCTGCTCAACAATGTCTTGACTTGGAACAAGCCACAACGGTTTATGTACGGTAAAGTGCTGAAAATTTATGTTTTCACTTTTCTCACTGATATCATCGAATGCCTCATCTACATTCCTACGAATCGCTGTATACATCACTTTTGTAGGTGCTATCGTTTTCAAATTAGGAGCCTGGAGCAATGTTATGCATTATATGATGCGATTTTACATGATGGCCTCTCACGGGCTAATTAAAGTAAATAATCAAAATCTGTCTTCAGATGTGAGGATCAGAGCTCGTGGACTAATTCTCAAAATCTGGAGTGAAACCTGAAAAGTTTAAGAATTTAACGATTCTTAAAACAATGCACATTTACTTTAAGCAAGGCCTTCTGCGACATATTTACACAAGAAAATTTGAAATTGCCAAAGCATTAAACTTAACTTTTTCTCCTGTTTGGACAATTACATTGAGTGAAGAAAAGATTAAGGAATGTGCCCAAAGTGTAACTTCATCGAGTGCAACAAAAAATAATACACCCGAGCGGGTTTGACGGTCGACTCGGATACAAAAATTGATGCAACCGAGTGTTAATCAACCTTAGCGACAATGATAAGTGAAAACGGAATTTAAATTGAACTTAAAATAACCGCACGAAGCCGTGTTGAAGTCAACGGACCACGTGTTGCCCAATAAACAGGGCCAGACGACAGAGGTAACGAGAAACTAGTTGGTCGAATTAAATCTTCTTAATAATCCCTATGAAACCCATTGTGCATTATAGCCGTCCGATGCTTCGTTATAGGCCATTCGACCAATCGGTCATTTTGCACTTGATGACCCTGTAACCTTCACTCCGAGGCGAAAATGTGAAAAGGGCTCAGACGATCTATTGAGAGCAACTAGTATTATCATCGTGTCAAGTTAGAACTTAATCGGCCAAGACGTCTTGGAGGAGATGGAAAAATAAAAATTAATGACAAACGGACGGACAGACAGACAGACAGACAGACAGACAGACAGACAGACAGACAGACAGATCTGAGGACATCGAACGGTTATATTAGGTCAGCGAGCTGACCGAATAACAAGCTGGGGGATCGCCACGAAGGCCGTGAAGGCTCCCGCGGCACGAGCAGTGGGCATGGCGACCATGGGTGGCTTCAGCGTGGGGAAATCCCTGTAGTTGGGAAGGCAAAATAAATTAAATTAAAGATCAAATTTAAAGAACGATTAACGTAATGGGAGGATTAGAATGAGTAAAGCAACGGAACAAGTGAACGATGAGTTCAACTGGAAAATATTTTCAGTGGTTACAAAGCAATGCTTCCTGAAAATGGAAGAAAGCAATGCAGAAGACTCTCTTTAGCTTCTTCCAGAAGGTTGAAAGACCTTGAGTTGATGAACCTACCGCATCGACATCCGAAACAACATCAACACCAACTCCATCACCAGGAAGAAGTGCAAATAAGAATTTCCAGCATGTGCCCTTGTGGAGGTGTCACACATGGAGGAAGGTGCAGATAATCCTGAGCCTCTGTCTGTGTAATTATCAACACCATGCATCCCACTAGGTGTGTGTGTGTGTGTGTGTGTGTTTTGACTCTGGTGTGTGTGTGTGTGTGTGTGTGTGTGTGTGTTTTGACTCTGGGAAATCCCTTTATCCATTTGCTAATGACACCATCCTCTGCTGAAAACATCCCCCATTCTCCAGATAGGCAGGGAGCAGTCTCGTCCCTCTCTTCAGACCCTGACAAAATCACATTTCTGGTGAAACACTGAGAACGTCTTTCAAATCTCACACTCACTATATCTCTCTTCGACAGAATTGTCTGGCAAACCCTCCTATCTGCTTTCTTAACAATCCTTTTGAGGAAGTGTGTAAGTTGTTATTGTTGGCTGTTATCTCCACAAGTGGGTGGGCTTCAGGAGGTGTAATGGAAACTGACCAGGTACTAGTTCTAGCTCTTCGGTGAGCCTCGACTGTGTATAAATAAATAAATAAATGACATGCCAAACACTTTGTTTCGGCTCATTTGGACAATTATCAAATATACAATTAAGAATTTGTTTATTTATTTATTTATTTATTTATCCCTGTTTATGGGATGAGGAATAACATCTACATTGTCACATGCACCAAGAATAACGGCAGTCAATTTGTATTGTGTTTACACGAACATCTGAGATTGTGTTAAAACATAATTTTCCCCAGTTCGTGTGAATTATACCAGTTCAAGTGTTTTGAATTGGCTTCCTTGAAATGGCTTTGACCCAGTTTAATTGTTTATTATTTTTAATGCTGGTTTTAATGAACACAGTAAATACACTTCTGGATAAAAAAAACAAAACAAAAAGGTTTAAATCAAGCAGGGAAGCACGTCGCCTGGCATTGTAGGATATCCCAAACTGATACTAATTTATGAATACAAATGTAAATTGATTATGTTACACCTGAAGTGTAATAGGTAACCTCAAGGTAAAATTAATTAACAAAGTGGTCCTCTTTTTTCCTCTCGAAGACTCGGACAGCTGGAACACATTTTCTTCCCACAAGATATATATATATATATATATATATATTGTTTCGTCTTTCGGCTGCTCCCGTTAGGGTCGCCACAGTGGATCATCCGTTATGATCCGCCATAATGATTTGGCACAGGTTTTACGCCAGATGCCTTCCTGACGCAACCCTGTCGCCTCTTACGGCACAGGGATAAGGATGGCTTTCGCCATGATTCTGGCTGCCCTACACCCTCTCATAGCGCGGCCCAGTGCAGAGCTCCCGTCCTCAAGCGATCTCCAACCCAAGCCTCTGAGTAGCCGATTACAGGCGCACGCCACTACGCCGAGTATATATATTATATATATATATATATATAGTAAGCAAGGCTCCTCATGAGCCTCAATACTGTATCCAAAAACAAAAGGGACAGAAGAAGAACAAGACTCCTGTTTCAAAATCTCAGCATCCTTCAACTCGCTGTTCTGATTGTTATAATTTTTGCATGAGCCATGGCCTTTGGAAATCTCCGCTTTCTACCCACTGAAATTCCTCCACTGTTTCTGAAAACAAAATATCCACGACATGCGATGTTTTTTTTGTTTTTTTTTTACAAAAAAACCATTTTTCTCCAAAGTGTATTTCTCCATCTCATTCTCTTAAACACAAAGTCGTTCAAAATTCTTCATCCACTAAAACAAGCCATTAATAATTATTTTTTACTTCTCATTAAGTAGGGAAGCAAGGCAAAGGCCGAAACTCTGACCCTAATCTCCATAAAAAGGATACGCGAGATACCTGTCTTTGTTATGCAAGGTTGTTTGGAATTTACACAGCTTGAAGGAACGATCTACAGCTGGTTTTTTTAGATTGAGAATCCTCTACAACACAGCACTGGGAAAAAATTCAGCAAGAAGCTGTGGAATGTGGAGACGCTTAAGGAGGACAGCTTGTTCTCCTTGTATGGCTTCGGCCTGCGAAAGGTCTGGCATGGATCCATGTTGGAAAACTGTACTGTGCAGTGTTTTGCCTCTCTGCACATCTTACTCATCTTTGTACATCTTACATGTATATGTTACTCATCTTTGTACATGTTACATATATATATATATATGTTACTCATCTTTGTACATCTTACATATATATGTTACTCATCTTTGTATATCTTACATATATATGTTACTCATCTTAGTACATCTTACATATATATGTTACTCATCTTGGCACATCTTACATATATATATATATATATATATATATATATTTACTCATTTTGTACATCTTACATATATATGTTACTCATCTTTGTACATCGTACAATAATTGTTACGGCTGTGGAAATTCGCAACCACCATTCAGGTCCGTATGTGAGATATCTTAAGACTACATGTTGTAGCCCCAAACCATTGTTTAGAGGGAATTAATGTGATTCATTCGGGCTGCGATCCTTTGAGTTAGGCGTTTTTCTGTTCTACCTTTATTTTGAACCAACCATTCTCCAACCGTCAACAACAACAACAACGCCAGCAGCCACAACCTACCTTCACCACTCGCTCCAGCAAACCTCACATCACCGTCATCAAAACGGCATCATGGCCATCGGCCACCGCCGAAAAACCCTCCACCGCTTCACCTCTCTCCTACGGCCATTCCCGCACCACCTGTGGGCACGAGCGTCGGGCTATCTTGGGCCCGTTCAGCGATACCACGAGAGCCGCGAGTGCAAATAGCGGTTTTTCCGAGGAGAATTCGGATCAGGAATGCTACACGCCACATCTGATCCATCCAATTAGGAAGCGCGGGGGGCTTGGCCCCGCCTCCAGACAATCTGAGAGAAATCAGGATATGCTAATTTGGAGATCAGGAAGATTCACGCCCTTTTCCTCCGTCCAATCGGCGAGCGTAGCTCCGCCCCTGAGGTCGTTTGATCCGAAAATTTGCATATGGTGGGTTCCTGGAGCCGATAAAAGGGCGAGCGGAGATCTGCTGCGGGCAGATGAGTTTTGAGGCGAACGGCTGCGGAGGAGATCGGCTGCGGAGGAGATCGGCTGCGGCAGGCGAACGGCTGCGAGGGAGATCGGCTGAGGAGAACGGAGCTCGGGTCCGGGGCGAGGAAGACGGCGGTCGGCGACGAGGTCGCGGTGAATCACTCGTCGCGGGACTCAAGAGCCAGCCATACTCCCTCCCCAGAGCGTCAACAATTCCCCCTTTCCCCCGTGCTGAGAAGTGCGAAAGGGGCCCCTTCCCACTTTACTCCAAGCAGGTTCCAACGAAACTGGGGCGCCGCCGTGCAGCGACATTTTGCGGCTCGCCCACGAGGGCGCGGGTAGACCCTTCGGTCTTGTGACCTGGCCGCTCATCCAGGTTCCACGCGCATGAGGCCCACGGCCCAGTCTGACTCCTTGCCTTGAGGGGTCTTTCCTTTGCTTTTGTGTGAATGCGTGTTGTGCGCCGTGTCTTGTAAAGTAAAAACTGTTTAAGTGCATGTAAATAAACCTTTGCTTGTATTCGGTAGTAATTCTTTCTTTGCATTCTTACTGTATGGCTGTTATATGTGTGCTATCCGTGTGTCGTGAATTAAATAAAATGCTTGCTTGTTGAATTGTTCCCCGTTTCGCTGCGTCCCTTCTTGTTGGGTCTCCATCTTGTTTACGTAAAGGGTTCGTGTGGGCGCGACGCCCGATAATAATCTGAACCGTCAAGGCGACGATAACACCGCTCGGTTATCCCGATTACGGAACGGCCGCTTAAGCGGTCGTTCCGGAGTCGACCTGTGGCGTGGTGCAACCCTCGGTAGGTTACCCGTGCGAGTACTTAGGTATATCGACTTTCGGCGATTCACCCTACCTCGCACGGTAGAATGCGGACTGGGTTGTGGTGAGGTTAAACCCCCACCCGTGACTAGCTCCCGGCTCAGTCCGAGAGGGTCACGACTGAATTGTCCGTCCGGTGGGCGAGGCGGCCGCGATTCGAGTCACGTGGCCGTTCGCACGCCGGCGGGCACGAATTTGCACAATGTTACTCATCTTTGTACATCTTACATTTTATGTTACTCATCTTGTACATCTACATATATATGTTACTCATCTTTGTACATCTTACATATATATTTATATATATATATATATATATATATATATAATAGTATAATATGTACTTATCTTTGTACATCTTACATATATTTGTACTCATCTTTGTACATCTACATATATTGTTACTCATCTTGACATCTTACATTATATGGTTACTCATCTTTGCACATCTTACATATTAAATATATATATATATATATATATATATATATATATATATATATATATATTTATTTATATCTCATCTTTGTACATGTAAATATATGTTACTCATCTTGCACATCTTACATATATATGTTACTCATCTTTGTACATCTTCCATATATATGTTACTCATCTTTGCACAACTTACAATATATATATATATATATATATTATATATTATATATTTGTTACTCATCTTTGCACATCTTACATTATATATATATATATATAATATATATATATATATTATATATATATATATTGTTTCGAATTCGCGCCCGCCAGCGTGCGAACGGCCACGTGACTCGAATCGCGGCACGTCGCCCACCGGACGGACAATTCTGTCGTGACCCTCTCGGACTAACGCCGGGAGCCAGTCACGGGTGGGCCTTTCGACCTCACCACGATCGTGCCAATCGGCCACCCGCGTGGGATAGGGTTTTCGCCAAACTCGACCTACCTAAGTACCCACGCGGATGGTAAACCGGGCGATCGTACCTCGCCGCAGGTCGATCCGGACGCGAGCCGCTTGGCGGCCGTTCGTGCTATCGGGATAACCGAGCGGTGTTATCGTCGGCCTCGACGGTTCGATTAATTATCGGGCGTATTAAGCCCACTACGAACCCTTTACGTGAAGCAGGATGGAGGGTCAATAAGGAAAAGACGAAGCGAAACGGAAAACAGTTCACACAATGCACATTTATTCCACGGCACACGGAAAGCACGTATATACAGCCACAATAATCAAAATGCACATATAAAGCGAAAGCAAGAGTTAAACGAATACGCGTACACACGGCAACACTTATACAGTTCTACTTTACAGACGGCGCCAACAACATTCATTCGAAAGCAAAAGAAAAGGCCACCCTCAAAGACAAGGGGGCAGACGGGGCCCGTGGGCCAATATGTGCGCGTGACCTGAAGGAGCGGCCAGGCCCGCGAGACCGGGGGGTCCTACCCGCGTCCTCGTGACGAGCCGCAAATGTGGCTGCGCGGCGGTGCCCCAACTTCGTGCTCCTTTCGCGGTTTCGTTGCACGACGCTTGGAGTGGGGTGTGGGAACGGGGCCCCCTTGCAATAGTCTCAGCAATGATCTTCGCCACCCGACTCGACTCCGTTCTCCAACCAAAAACTCCACTCACTCTTCCCACCAACTCGACTCACTGCACACTCTGCCGATGACTCTCCAACCAAAAACTGACGCACTCTGCCTTGCGCTCGCCTTCTTATAGGCCGGCAGGAGAAAACAGTATGCAAATTTCCGATCAGGATGACCTCCGGGGGCGGGCACGCTCGCCCATTGGTCGGAGGAAAGGGGGCGTGAATCTCCCCTGATCCTAGAATTTGCATATCTCGATTTCACACAGACGCGCCTGGAGGCGGGCCAAGCCGCCCCGCGCTTCCTAATTGGACGGATCAGAAGTGGGCGTTGTAGCGTTCCTGATCCGAATTCTCCCTCGGAAAGGCCGCTATTTGCATTCGCGGCTCGGTGCGTATCGCTGAACGAGCCAAGACAGCCCAACGCTCAGTGTTCACAGGTGGTGTGGGAATGGCCGTAGAAGGAGAGAGGTGAGGGTGGTGGAGGGTTTTTGGTGGTGCTTTGATGGTCATGGTGCCGTTTGGGAATGGCATGATGCGATGATGTGGAGCGAGTTGTGAGTAAAGGTCGTGGCTGTTGGCGTTGTTGTTGTTGTTGTCTGAGGTTGGAGCGTGGTTGCAGTTGGTGATGATGGCTGGCGTGGTGGTTAAGGTGGTTGCGGTTGAGACGTGGTTGGTTCAAAATAAAGATAGAACAGAAAACGGCTATCTCAAAGCGTTGCAGCCGAATGAATCACATAAATTCCCTCTAAACAACGGGTTTGGGGCTAACTACACATGTTACTAGAGATATCTCACCTACGGGACCTGAATGGTGGTTTGCGAATTTCCACAGCCGTAACACTACCCCCTCCCTTTTTACAGACTCGTCCCGAGTCGTCAAATTTTCAGGTGCCATCATGTGTAGTTCCCCTAGTACGTTTTACCTTCGGATCCCTGAGTGCGACATTCATGGTATTCGTGTCCCCAAAATAAATAACCTACGCGGCTGAGTAACTAATTAACAAACCCACTCATACAGACGACTTAAATAAATTGCCGGCGCTAAGACATGCCGGGGCGCACTCATATGTACAGTACATCTTAACCTTAACTTACAAATTTTACACTAAACCATGGCCCAGGATCAATGGACACTGCAGGAAAAAGTAAAAGTCAACGGTGAACCGGCGCACGGGCCGCCACTGCAGGCCCGTGTTGTAGCTGCCAACAGGACAGTTCTTGCAGCTTGAAAACTGTTGCCTTGATCCTGGCGCACATGGCAATGAACAAGGGGGGCAAATCAAAATTGAACGGGGCACAAATGGACAAGGGCAGTAGGCATGGCATGGCAAAGGCAGGCAGGCAAGGCATGGCATGACAAGGCCGCTGTAGCAAGCAAACGCGCATGCAGGAAGTGACCGGCACGCCTTGAAGCACAGCAGCTGAGACGATCCGGCCGGCACAGGCCTTGCAGCAAAACAACAGCTGCCGATGAAGTGGGCCGGCACAGGCCTTGAAGCAACACAGCAGCAGATGAAGCTGGCCAGCCTTTGCCTTTCAGTGGAGGTTGGTGGAGGGAGTGCGGTTGGTGCTGGCCACTCGGAAGGCGGGCTCGGACCTACCCCGTTGTCTCCCTCCCACCTATCGCCTTTGCCTGTCACTGTCCATACCCACTCCCTTAATTTGTAAAAACCCAATTTAGCCCCAACTTATTTTTGTTTTTATTTTTTGCTCTTCCTACCTCCCCACTATAATTCGTCCCCTAACCCCCTTTACTGTCTTTGTTCGGCTAACCTATCTCGTCACCTAGCCTATCCCAACCCCTACGTTCCCTTCCCGGAGGGGAATGAGGGAGAGCTAGCGTCATGCGTCGAGGCCCCAACTCAAGCCTCAGGATGGCCTCCCCAGACTTCAGCCATCTTTACCCAAAGTGGGTCCAGCGGCCCACACGAGAGCGAAGGGATGGATGGTGCGGAGGGTACACTTCCTATCTACCCTAACCATTAACCTTTAAACTACCCGGGGCTTTCAACAAGTGCCTCTCGCTTAAACTATTGTTCTATCAACCCAGATTCCGTCGCCTGTGTTGGTGTCCTTACAATTTCGGGCCTCGCCCCCCAATTTTCTTTCATGCCCTCACACGGTCTCATGGCTGGGACGCGTGGCTCCCCTTGGCAGGCACGACCCTCTGCCGATTCTCCGACGATGGCACCCCCGGCACTACACTGCCTCCGAGCCTACCAGCTCCCTAAACACCGGGGAGTGCCCTCCATGGCGACTCCCCTGAAACGCACACGTGGCAGGCTGGCTTCCCGGGCCCCTTTTCGAGGTCACCCGTGCCCACAACACTGCCCACGCGGCTAATGGTGCCCCGGGCCCCGCACCATGCGGGCGCACCCGTGCCCACTACACTATCCGGCCCCCCATGGGCCCTTGGCCTACCGCGGCCGACTAGCCCGGTGCCGGGGTACCCACTCAGGATACTCACCTTTCGCAGCCACGCTCCCAGCCTGTCAACAGGGCTCCTGCACCCCTCCAAATGGGTATCGAGCCTAGCTTCCCACCAACAGCAAAACGACCTCCATTTTGTCAATTTAACTAACCCTCTAACTCACTTTACACTGACCCCGGGTCCCTTGGCAGGAGTCACTCCTCCCCACAATCACTCATCGCACCATGCATTCCACATTCGCTCCAAACACACAGACCCGCTGGCCTCACTCACTCACCAAGCACATGTTTCATTCGTTTCACTCCACAACTCACCGCTGAATCTCTGCCATCCTGCTGACTAAACCCCTAACTAACTCGTGCTCCCACGTCGTCCCTTAAACTACAGCACATTCCTTTTAACACTACGTAGCTAAGCTACGTCCCCTCTACACATCCAAAGTCGTCTCTGTTTCCAAAATCCTCAAAATGTCAAAAATCAATTTCCCAACCTAAAGCTCAACTAAATCCCTCTACCTAATCCATTCCACGGCCTCATGAGGACTTACCCCTGCCCCATGAGACCGGTCTAACTATCACTAACCCTCCCCCTAACTAGTGTCATCCTGTGCCCTGGCAGGGGGTCTTCCACCCCTTGCCCGGGAATCCTGTTCACCGAAAGCGAGGCTTGCTTTTGTTAATTTTTTTTTTCCAATTACGCGCAGCACCAGCGCGGCAACTCACAGCTCGCGCACTTTGCACCTGCCCGTGATGTCATGCAGCTGCACGCTACTCGTCCCTCTTGGACGGTACCATCCGGCAGGATTCACCATCCTGCCGGATTCCAACCACACGTGCAGCCATGACGTCACCGTGCGCACCACAAAAGCAAACCTCGCACTCCGAGGGGCTCCCCACGCAAACACATGTGCTCTGCCCATTGGAGCTTAACACAAGCTCGCGTGGAGAACCCGTCCGGTCCAAATCCGTTATCCTGCCTACACTTTGTCCGTCCGCGGGATCGGCAACATCCACCGCTGGCGTTTCCGGACCGGGCTTCACTCCCGCAAGCGAGCACGTGGCGGCCTCGTGCGTTGCACGGCACGGACCTCGCGCTCGCTGCTGGGTGAACCGGCGCGGTCCCATTCCAACTACGGCCGCTACCCGCTTTTGTCCCTCTGTCGCTGTCTTTGTCGCCATTCCACCCACGCACACCACGACATTACACTCACACCGGGAGACGCGGCTGCATGTTCGCACATGCCACCGTCATCTCCCTTACGTACCGCGACCTCACACACACGGTCCCCTCACACTCGGCCGCTCACTCACTCGTGCCATTTCCCTCACACACACCATACCACTCACACACGCGGGGCACTCACCCGCGGTGCCTCACTCCCACACCGTGCCTCACTCCCACACGGCTGTTCCAAACGCGTGCCGTTTCCTGCGCGCACGTGGCCTCTTCCACCTGCGGTGCCCCTTTCACACACGGCGTGCTGGGAGGCACGCTCTCGGCACCCTTGCCACCACACCACTCACACCTTGCACCACACACACCGGGACAACACACTGGGGACTAGTGCCACCCCAAGGGTTTCCGGGCCTCTATTCCCCCAAGCTGCACGTGCACCTGTCCACAGCACCCGTCCCCTCGACCTCGCAAAGCACGACCGAACCCGCCTGGTCGTGAGTCGTTCAAGGGAGCATAGCGGCTCCCTCCGTTCGCGAAGGAGGCTATCCGCTGCCCGCACCAGGTCCCTACACATTCCCGAGCTCCCCCTCATCGTCCTCACTAACTCCGTGTGTGTGTGTGCGTCTTTACCCCCGTCCAATTCACCCTCTATTCTCCGCGTCTGTACATTTATTAGTTTCTGTTGTCCCCTCGTGTCTATTAGTCTCTGCTTCTTTTCTGGCGTCTTTCCCTTATCTTTACGTATGGTCAACCTTGCTTCTCCTTAAGTCGCTCCCGTCCTTCCCTCCGTTTCACTCCTTGCTCTTTCACGATCTCCGCGTACCTCATCCTTGCTTTCCGTCTAATTGTTCTTTTCTCTCCCTCCCAATTCCTTTCACCTCGTGTCTTATCTCCCTCGTGCACGTCTCCGTCACCCCAATTAGTTTTCCCCTTTGTGTTGCCGTCACGCTTCTCGACCAACACGTCCCCCGAATTACTTTGTCCTCACCCGCCTCCACTGCGGGCCTGACAACCGTTGCACCCCCTCCAGCTCGTTCGCTCCCACACGTGGCGTCGCCATTTTGAGCTCCCCTGTTATTGCCTTCATGCCCGCCTGCAGGCTTCGGCCCATGTCTGCGTCTCACCCCGCATTTCTTCCATTTGTTTGTGTTTGTATCCATCTTTTCGTTCATGCCTTTTATTTCGTTTTTCATTTGTTGCGCATCTTTTTTCATTTCTTGCATGTCCCACTGATTCCTGCCAGCATGGCGCATAGCTGGGCCATGTTGGGTACACTCGGCTGAGCCGATTCGGCCAGGATCGGGGGTTTTGGCGGAGGGGGGAGGGGAGCGTCACACACCGCGGCCTCTGCCGCTGCCGCGCCCATTTCGGGTTCTGGGTTTGGTTGGGGGAGTTCTTCCTGCACCATAAGCATTTCCTGCACGGGATTTCATCCTGGGCCATGGATTCTAACAATTCTACATCCATATCTACCCCCGGCACCCGCTCGCCTGAGACTCCATCTTATTTTCTCGTAACTGGTTAATTTAAATTGCTCGTAATTTGGAGGGAATCGGGGGTCGCTCCTCTCACCCCTGAGCCGATCCCCGTGAATTTAGCTGGAGACGGGAGAGTTGTTTCCCGCTCTCTGACACCAGTGTTGCGAATTCGCGCCCGCCGGCGTGCGAACGGCCACGTGACTCGAATCGCGCACGTCGCCCACCGGACGGACAATTCTGTCGTGACCCTCTCGGACTAACGCCGGAGCCAGTCACAGGTGGCCTTTCGCCTTACCACATCGTGCCAATCGGCCACCCGCGTGGGATAGGTTGTTCGCCAAACTCGACCGACCTAAGTACCCACGCGGATGGTAAAACCGGCGATCGTACCTCGCCGCAGGTCGACTCCGGACGCGAGCCGCTTGGGCGGCCCGTTCCGTGCTATCGGATAACGAGCGGTGTTATCGTCGGCCTCGAGGTTCCGATTAATTATCGGGCGTATTAAGCCCACTACGAACCCTTTACGTGAAGCAGGATGGAGGGTCAATAGGAAAGACGAAGCGAAACGGGAAAACAGTTCAACACATAGCACATTTATTCCGTGGCACACGGAAAGCACGTATATACAGCCACAATAATAAAAATGCACATATAAAGCGAAAGCAAGAGTTAAACCGAATACGCGTACACACGGCAACACTTATACAGTTCTACTTTACAGACGGCGCCAACAACATTCATTCGAAAGCAAAAGAAAAGGCCACCCTCAAAGACAAGGGGGCAGACGGGGCCCGTGGGCCAATATGTGCGCGTGACCTGAAGGAGCTGCCAGGCCCGCGAGACCGGGGGGGTCCTCGCGTCCTCGTGACGAGCCGCAAATGTGGCTGCGCGGCGGGTGCCCCGACTTCGTGCTCCTTCGCGGGTTTTGTTGGCACGACGCTTGGAGTGGGGTGGGAACGGGCCCCTTTTTGCAATATCTCAGCGTGGGGGAAAGGGGAATTGTTGATGCCCTGGGGGAGGAGAATGGCTGGCTGGCTTGGGTCCTGCGACGAGCGACCACCGCGACCACGTCGCCGTCTTCCCTGCCTCGGACCCGAGCTCCTTGCCTCTTCCCACAATTCTCCTCAGCCGACTGCAGAACCCAACTCGATGCCTTCGCCACCCGACTCGACTCCGTTCTCCAACCAAAACTCCACTCACTCTCCCACCAACTCGACTCACTGCCACACTCTGCGATGACTCTCCAACCAAAAACTGACTCACTCTGCCTTGCGCTCGCTTTCTTATAGGCCGGCAGGAGAAAACAGTATGCAAATTTCCGGATCAGGATGACCTCGGGGCGGGGCCACGCTCGCCCATTGGTCGGAGGAAAGGGGGCGTGAATCTCCCCTGAATCTAGAATTTGCATATCTCGATTTCACACAGACGCGCCTGGAGGCGGGGCCAAGCCGCCCGCGCTTCCTAATTGGACGGATCAGATGTGGGCATTGTAGCGTTCCTGATCCGAATTCTCCCTCGGAAGGCCGCTATTTGCACTCGCGGCTCGGTGCGTATCGCTGAACGAGCCCAAGACAGCCCGATGCTCATTGTTCACAGGTGGTGCGGGAATGGCCGTAGAAGGAGAGAGGTGAGGGTGGTGGAGGGTTTTTGGTGGTGCTTTGATGGTCATGGTGCCGTTTGGGAATGGCATGATGCGATGATGTGGGAGCGAGTTGTGAAGGTAAAGGTCGTGGCTTGGCGTTGTTGTTGTCTGAGGGTTGGAGCGTGGTTGCAGTTGGTGACGATGGCTGGCGTGGTGGTTAAGGTGGTTGCGGTTGAGACGTGGTTGGTTCAAATAAAGATAGAACAGAAAAACGGCTATCTCAAAGCGTCGCAGCCGAATGAATCACATAAATTCCCTCTAACAACGGGTTTGGGCTAACTACACATGTACTTAGAGATATCTCACCTACGGGACCTGAATGGTGGTTTGCGAATTTCCACAGCCGTAACACTATATATATATATACTGTATAATATATATATACTGTATATATATATATATATATTATATATATACTGTATATATATATATATATACTGTATATATATATATATGCTACTCATCTTTGCACATCTTACATATATATGTGTTACTCATCTTTGTACATCTTACATATATATATATATATATATATATATATATATATATATATATATGTTTACTCATCTTGTACATCTTACAGATATATATATATTATATATATTGTTGTAGATTTCCGCCCGCCGGCGTGCGAACGACGCCGCGTCTAACCAATAGCGGTCGCTTCGCCACCGAACGGACAATCCAGTCGCGGCTTTCCGGATCAACGCCGAAAATCAGCCATGGGTGTGTTTTTTAAGCACACCACAACCTTGTCCGCACTCTACCCGCGCTACAGGGTCAATCGCCAAATTGTCGATATACCTAATTAATCGTGCGGGTAGATTACCGGAAGATTTACCTCAACGGACCGCTTGGAACGAGCCGCTTAAGTAGCTCGCTTCCTTTTGGGATAACTGAGCGGGGTATTATCGCGCAGTCCCGTTGGACCCGATCACTTTACCGGCTATTGAAAACCAACTTATTTCCGAGGCAAATGGCAGCTCAATTAAGGGAAGAGGACGCAATGAACAGGTTTACATTCACACAAGGACATTTATTGTAATAAGCACGTATGCAATTAAACAAGGCAAAACACGTATGCATATTACAAGGCCAACACGCATGACAGGAGAACTACAACCGTTCTACACAATCACTTAACAGTTTTTACTACTTAGTAGACACGGGCCCACGGACACACGTACGCACACACCCACACCCAAGAAATGGTGGCTGAGGCCTTTAATAACGGGCTCCAGCTTAGAGACAGGTGAGCTGAAACCCAGAGCCTATCTCGAACCTCTCCACCTCGTGTGGTCTTCAAGTTGTTCGGACCCGGCTCCAGCGAGAGCGAGCTGGATCCAATCGCCGTGAGCCGCGATCCTTCCCGAGCTCCCGCGAATCCTCCCGCGCTTCTCAACATGTGCTGGTGAGACGAGGCGCCGATCCTTCCCGTCGATGCGTCGCTTCCCCGAGGAACCACCTCCAAAAAGAGGCCGACGAGTCGCACCAAGCCGGGAACCAAATGGAGAAAAAAGAGCTCACGAACCAAGAAGAAGAAGCCACCACTCGCAGCTCGAGTCGAGCAACCGGCTCAACTCTCTTCAAACAAAGCAGCTCTCCAAAAAGTCTCCACCCGAGCCAAGCCGTGGCCGAAGCTCTACTGAACAACCAGCCAAGCAGAAACCGAAGCTCTACTGAACACCCCCCGAACACGAACCAACTAGAGGATCTCTTCCTTATCCTCTTCGCAGCTCGAGCTGAAGCTCTACTGAACCACCCAAACGAACCCGAACCAAGAAAAAAAAGGATCTCCTCTTTATCCTTCTCTGCCCCATCCCCCGCGCCCGGCGTGACTCATGCCCTCGTGATCCATCCCCCGCTCAATCACGAGTGGGAGGGAGTTGTTGACGTCATGAATCACGGGACGGAAGGGCTCTTCTTCCTCTTTGCAGAAGAGGGGGAGGGACGTCTCCATTGTTCGTTCCCTAACTATTAAATCGATCCGCAGCGCATCTAATCGATTTCTGAACATTTCTGAACCTTCTGAACTGAAGGTGAGCTATCTAGGGAACAAGCACTTTTGACATAGCTGACTAAAGGAACCTGTATGTTGTGTGCAATCGAATTCCAAATTCGCAACAATATATATATATATATATATATGTTACTCGTCTTTACACATCTTACATGTATATGTTACTCATCTTTACACATCTTACTCATCTTTGCACATCTTACATGTATATCTCACTCATCTTTACACATCTTACATGTATATGTTACTCATCTTTGCACATCTTTGCACATCTTACTCATCTTTGTACATCTTACTCATCTTTGCACATCTTACTGAGCTAATGGTTAACAAGCAGATGCTTACAATCAAAAAGAGAAGGGAAGGAAAATAGTTAATGAAATAAAGTGTGATCTTTTGAGATCTTTAATTGAATTGATTAAAGTTTTACTTCTCCGAGTGCAATCATCAGTTTATTGATAAATTTAAAAAGATAATACAAATTGATCAAGTTTGCACTTTTTTGAATGAGAAAATTAACTGCATCAATGGGGATTAACAGTAATGAATGGGAAAAAAAATTAAAAAAATGGAGTAGCACGAGGCCACGTGACTCACTCTGTATTTCTTGACTGTAAGGGTCAATGATCTTAATAGCTGGGTCAAGAACACGAAATATTACCTGTAAAACAAGGTTCGGTGTGATGGAAATCCACATGGCATATTCTGACACAAGCCAGCAGTCAAGGACCAATAGTACAATGGATCAGGATGAAAAAGGATGTTATATAACACAGAAGGAGGATGTCATAGACACAGAAGATGGATCTTATATGTTGTATGTTATACATGAAGAATGATATTATATGATATAGCAGAAGAAAGATGTTCTGTGGTAAGTGTTGTGTGGTACAGATTACTTCGCCATGAGTGGAAGGTTCAATTTCGGAGTAGCGCGATTCACAAACGAGATCGTCAATACGTTGCAGAGGCCCATGTCGCACGCCGGGGAATGCGGCATCACAGTCGTATGCAAAGTACCTGTAGACCTGGTAGGTGGAGAGGGAGATATGGAAGGGTGAACGACAATATATGCCAATGTAGGTCAGAAGTGACAGAACGAAGCGATCAACGAGCGGACACGTACGGAGAAGAAGTAAATAGAAGAAGGTGGAGAAAAGTGTCAAAGAGGAGCGAGATAGACATTGAATACAAAATCAATCAGAATAAGGTGATCAGGCAAAAATTAAGGAGGATGTGAAATCGTAATTTCAAATAGGTTTCGATGAAAAAAAAAAATGCAGAGTTTCTATGGGGTTGGATCAAAATTAGAGCAATTACAGGCTTTACGAACTGGGATTTGACAAAAGTATCGTTACGTGGAAGGGCGCTCAACGGAATCCTTTATCAAACACTCGTAGCCACCGTGTGGCTTTCAGCGGAATCCTTTCATCTCCTCTCCCTGTCAACACTGGAGTGCCCCCAAGGCAGTGTTCTGGGCCATATCCTATTCCTAATCTTCATGAACTATCTCTTTGACTCTGGAAAATCCTCTTTATCTATTTGCTAATGACTCCATCCTCTGCCATGACATTCCTCATCCTTCAGACAGGCAAACTGCAGCCTCTTCCCTCTCTTCAAACCTTAACAAAATCACAAGCTGGTCAAACACTTGGAATTTGTCTTTCAAATCACACACTCGTTATCTCTCTTCGACGGGACTGTCTGACGAACCCTCCGTTTCTACTTTCTTAACAATCTTCTTGAGGAAATTCAGTCATTCAAACTATTGGCTCTCTCTGTCAGCCATCATCTTTCTTGGGCCAAAAAACATTTCAAAGTTGGCCTCCAAAGCCAGTCTCCAGCCTTCCAGATTATTGCAATCTCCCACGATGAAACCGAGTCATTGAGATTATCACTTTCACATCACGCACAGGTCAGTGATCTCTCTGTCTTCTTCCCCCTCCTTTCTGCTCATGCACCCACTGCTCTCTACATGCTTTGCCCCCCCCCTCCCCCAGGTTTCTGCAAGGCACACATGGTCTGTGACCCTTCTGGTGGAACTTGCTTTGGTATCCATGTTGTCCATCCCCTGCATCCTCCGTGCTCCTTATTGTTACCACTTCCCTTGTTTGTCCATCTGTCTATTTTGTCCATCGGCCCTGCTGTTGGTGTTCTTCCCTCTCTTTCTGCTATTCCTTTTGTTCTGTTGCATCCTGATCCATTCTGTGTTCCAGCCCTTCCATGAGCCTTGACTTTGTACAGAAGTAATAATAATAATAATGAAAGGGGGGGTGGATCCATTGATATAATGTGTTAACAATTTAGCTTAGTCTGTGAACTCGGGGTCAGGTAGAATTACGCTTGCAACAGGGATCTGTCAGAGTTAAGTTGTATTGTAAAATGTGCAGGGCATAGATGGTCATCGTAAACCTTGGAGCAGAATAGGGTAAGGTTGTATTGTGTTAAACCTCCTGTACAGGTGAGATCAGGTGGAGGACTACAAAGGCACTTGCACAATCACGGGCCATTTGCCCAGAGGACTGCGGGCCAGGGTGGCCCAGTAAGCTGCAGACCAACATTGTTACGAGTGAAACATTTTTTAAGAGAGGCCATTCCAAAGGGCAGGATGGCCAAAAAGAGGCAGCACCACCCACTGGCAGTGGTGGCCAATGACGGGACCCGAGGGTGGTCCTTGCGGCTTAAAAGCTGCATCCACGCATTGTGAGCAGGAAGATGATGGTGGAGATCAGACCAGCAGAGATCAAGAATTTCGCTTAGTCTGTGTACTCTCTCTGCTTCATCACTCACCATGAAGGACCAGTTTGAGAGACAGAAAATGTCACCTCTCTGCCAAAATGTCACCAAAACCCCCCAAATCCCCACTCAGCTTATTCACAAACTCCTCAGCTACCCTCTCATCCTTGAGCTTGCCAACATCCAGCCGAGGCTGGGATGGTACCATTCTCCCGGATTTAAGCTGCAACTTCAGAATTGCTACAATAAGCCTGTGGTCGGTATTAATGAACTGGACCCTGCAGTTCTGGATCATCCTCCAGCGACCATCAATGAGCACATGGTCAACCTCCTTTGGCACGCCGCCAGCATTAGAACACCAAGACCAGTGATGAGTTTGTGGGAGCTGAAACCATGAACCAGCCACCCTAAGTCTATAACTTCTTGCAAAGCCAAGAAACTTAGTGCAATTCAGGTTCACAGTTCCTGACCCATGGGGACCAACACACGTCTCATAACCATTCCTATCATTGCCAGTTGATGCATTGAAATCTCCAAGACTAGAAGAGTTTCTCACCTGGGGCACTGATTAACCACAGACTCGAGCGTGGCGTAGAATGTGTCATTCATGGTGAGGTTACTCCCCTCAGTCGGAGCATATACAGAGACCAGGGAAATGACACCCAAGGAGTGACGAATCCTTAGTCCCATAATACGCTCGTTGACCGGTGTTAGCTGTGTCCAAAAAGCTGACTCCTAACAATTATCATTGGAGTCAGCTTTTTGGACACAGCGACAGCAACTCCTTGGGCATGGTAACCATCAGAGCAACCAGACCAGTAGTAGGTGTAACCACCCGCCATAATCTCGCCGCTATCCGTTCTCCGAACCTCAGAGTGCTGCAATACCGATATCCAAACCCTTGAGCTCAGATGATAACAGAGACAGGTGATCATCCTCTCTTCGGGATAGGACATTCCAGGAACACACCTGAAGGGGCCGCCTCAGGTTAACCTAAGGAGACCGCCGTCTTGTGGACGACACCTCAGCACCACTCCGACACAACCCGACCCAGGAAGTGGTACACAAAGAGAATTGCATGGCCTATCAGTTGGTTATAAAACGTAAACTGTTCAACCTGCTGGTGCTCCATCTAGTGCCATTCTCGTTGTATCTAAGTTTGAATGTGCTTCTCTTTTCTTCCTGATTTGTGTCTGTCGACTGCTTGATCTGTTCAGTATATTTATTGTGTCTCGTCCATTTTTATCCCCCAAATTATTTTTAATGAATCATTTTAAGTGTTAGAACATCTCCCACTTTTTTGCCTTCCCATGCTTGAGCAACTAACCAGTTCAGGTTTGCATTTGGGTGATCCTTGGGGGAAGTATCAAAAATTTGTCGTGCTCGAGCAGTTTAATGCCGAGTGTACATGAAGTGCATCGCAGTCCGTGTTCTATTTCACCAAATCCCAATGGTCTCATGAAAGAATATTCTTCTTCGTCACAACTCTTCATCTTCCTTCTCATTTATTTATGTCCGCCCCTCCGACAACGTCGAAGACGAGGGACATTAAAATGAGCTCCGTCCGACCCACCGATCATCCGTCCATGTACTTTTGTGAGCGTGATATTTTAAAAACCGTTGAACATTTTGCTTTCACGTTGCAGATATCTATCACTCATGACATTATCTCAACCTGATTAGATCACGGCAGTGATTGGCTGATTTATGTTGCCACGGCAACCATCAAGGGAGCTTGGCTTGCGCACGCGATATTTCAAAAACCGTTCAACATTTTTGCTTTCATGTTATACAGATCTAATGCTCATACCATCCAAAGCAATCTGTGGTTATACCTGCCAGGTGTGTCCGAAATCAGATGAGCGTTCGATGAGAAGAGCTGCTGGCCTGAACGTCTGCAAATGAAAGAGGCGAGTGAAAAATTATGGCCGAAGAAGAGTACGAAAGTAGCAAGACAGAATGTACAACAAAAGGGAGAAGCGGAAAAGAGAATAGGATGTGAAGACAGAGAACAGCATTGAAGAGAGTGTGAGCCAAGGATACCATATATTTATGTTGCACGTAGACGCGGTAGAAATTTTGATCACCCTTCCACCATTACCCCCATTATACCCTCCTTTGCCTCGGGGCCCGTGCTGGCTCTCGATGCCCCCTGCGCGCCGCTTTGAAGTTCTTGCTTTTCCAAAGTGTAATTCAGAAGATTTAAATGTGATGTGGAATATACGTTCCATCCTTTAAATCCTGGCTTTTAAACTTAGGGGAAGGTACACGGAGGTGAGATGAGGCAGTTCATGAGCAAAACGAATTGTTTTGTTGCAAGAGCGTTGTATGGCGAAGGCCGACGGATGGAATGAGTAGATTATTTATAAATGGGTGTAGATATTGACTAGCCGGGAGGCGACGATGGTTCGCGGGTATTATTGAACAATGCCACTGTAGGTACAATCGAGTTAGTGGAAGCTTTTGAGGAAGCCCTACCGTAAAAACTATCTCTTCCGTCAAAATTGACCAAATCAAATCGGATTTTTTTATATGTTGTACTTATGGACATTACACGCAGCTTCATTATGCACGCACATGAAATTGCGACAAAAAAAAATCGAGAAAAAAATAAATAAATAAAAAGTTCAAGTGGGCGTGGCTCCACCCACAAGGGTCGTGGGACGCACCTCATACAAAAAGACACAACTAGACCAAGATATCTAGCTTGTGTCCAAGTTTCATCAAGATCGCATCAAACGTCACGGAGCTATGCTCTGGAGAGAGTCACAAACAGACAGACAGACAGACAGACAGACAGACAGACAGACAGACACAACGAAAATAGTGGTCATTGCTGGCACCCGCGAACCAAAATATCAGGTTAATAAGAAGGATATGATTACCACAGGGGAGATAAATAAATTGATAACGTAATTTAATGGATAAAACAGGCATGATGATGCTCATGATGTCGAATCTTCTTCTCTTTCTGGTTGCAATTTTTATTCTCGGCGTGGTCGAGCAAGGAACAATGGGACAACATGCGGATGCAAAAAAAAGGAAGACATGAGGAGACACGGGAGGTGATGAAATAAAATAAGATGTTGGAAACTTGTAATTAATTTCAGGGAACTCAAATTGGTTATACTGTTGGTTTGCAGTAACCACATTTTTACTTCAGAAAATATGTGAAAGAATAATAAGTTTCATCAAATGTCATCTTACATTTTATTATGATTTCCTAATTCACATTATTAATATTAAGTGAAAAAACTTTTTGATTAAAAATTCCTTCATTGACAGATTTCAAGGAATAATATCCTCCCACCCCCCCCACCCACGGTCCCCTCCTCCCTAAGCTTGGTGTTGGCTTAATGATTAAGTTGGCTGCTTAAGATCTTAGGTGTTGGTGTCAAGCCCTGTCATTGCTGTTGAAATGACATCACGTGGGTTGACTCAACCTGTCATCCTTCCGAGTGTTGCAAAATGAGTACAGCTGAGTAGTAACAGGGGGATTTGCATCGGTGGCTTAGCCGCACTTCCTGAAAATGATGCAACCAGCAGCCACAGGCTGCATACGAAACAAAAAACACATCCCCATCCAACTCCGCTGCCACCAGCATCCCACTCACACTCTCCCGAGATTATTCAGGAGGAAACTGATTCCTCTTTATTCGACTTCGGTCACTGGTGGAAACCACATACACTGTGCATTGTGTACAGGCGAAAACTGTGAGTCATCTCTCCCTCCCTCCCCCAACGCGGGGGGACAGAGGGGGTATTTATGCCATGACCTGACCTGGGTACCCCCGCATGTATGCAAATCTGGTGGAGAGTGGTCCAGCCTTTTTCGATTCTATAATTATCAGATGTACACACACACACACACACACACACACACACCACACACACACACACACACACACACACACACACACAGAAAATTGCCTTTTTTATATCATCGGATTTCCCTTTCATGGCTTCTCGAGAAATCAATAAGAGGAAGACAGTTGGAGCATTTTTACAATGGTTCAGTTTTTCCTTGTGAGACCAAACGATGGAACTAGACACCTGACTCCCGAAGTTCATTCAACTCAAGTTTACCTTGAACGTCATGATGAGATGAGTGAAATGGAACTCCGCTTCCAAATCCAGCTGCACAGCAACATTTTCAACGCCTGCAACAGGGAGACATGTCCTAATAATCTGAACAACTGAATTAAATCATAAAAATAATAATAATAAACAAACAAAAAAATAAAGTAACAATACTAGTAATACATACACACACGCACGCACACACGCACACCGTGCACACCCACACACACAATAAATAAAATAAAACAAAAGCAAACACACAAACAAAAACAAACACACATACATCAACAAAAAACAAACACACAAACAAAACAAACACACAAACAAAAACAAACACACATCATCAACAAAAAACAAAACAACACACAAACAAAAACAAAACACACACAAAATAAATAAATAAATAAATAAATAAAATAAAACAAACACACACACTCTCATACATACAAACAGACAAAAACAAATACACACAACACACAACAATACCGAAACAAAAACAACACACCACACAACATACATCAAAACACACACAACACACACACACACACACTCATACATGCAAACACACACACACACACAATAAATAAAATAAAACAAAAGCAAACACACAAACACACATACATAAACAAAAACAAAACAAAACAAACAACAACAAAATAAATAAATAAATAATAAATAAATAAAAACAACACACAAACACACACCACTCTCATACATACAAACAGACAAAAACAAATACACACACACAAAACACATACGAAACAAAAAATACACAAACACACACGACTCATACATGCAAACACACTCATACATGCAAACACCACACACACACACACGAAATAAAAAATAAAAAAAAAATCATGATTACTAAAAAAAATAAAATACACACACATACACAGACAAACACTCACACAAACACACAGACCCAAACAAAAAAACATACACACATACACTCATACATACAAACAACACACACACACACCACAAAAAATAAAAATAAAATACATAATTACAAATAAAAATAAAAAACAAATACAGTACACACATACACAGACAAACACTCACACAAACACACATACCCAAACAAAAAACACACACATACACTCATACATACAAACAAACACAACACAAGAAATAAAAATAAAATAAATACATATTACAAAAAAAAAAACACATACACAGACAAACACTCATACATACCCAAACAAAAAAACATACACTCATACATACAAACACAAATACATAACCAAACAAACCACACACACACAAACACACATACCCAAACAAAAAACACAAACTCATACACCCAAACAAAAACAACTACACACATGCAAACAAAAACAAATACATACACTCATACACACAACCACAACCACAACCACACACACACAATCATCCATATAAACAAACACACACACAAACACACACACCGTTGACCATTTAATAGCACACAGCTTAAATCAAAGGGAAATACTGGACACAAGAACGAAGTTTTCTTGCTGGTCTCCTTTGTAAAACTTTTTCACAATAAAATTTTTTAATGTTGTTTACAAGTGAATCAGTTCGATTCTGGGGCACATCTAAAAACAAATTTCACACTTTTGGTATCTACAACATTCAACTACCTCATGCACCAGTAGTTACCAAAGGACCTACCATTCTCGGACTGCCACCAGGTGTTCCTGCGGTCGTGTGCAGTTGCAAAAGGCGTTATGACATTATGAATGCGGTGATTCCCCTGGACGCCATAGTGGCCATCCTGACGTGAATCGCAGAAAAAACACTTCTTGTCTTCCTAAATGCAACAACAAAACGGATGGAGAGATAACAATGTCACACAAACGGATGAATGATCTCAGCAGGCAGATTTCCTCAATAAACGGCTCATCGTACGAAGGAGTGCTTGGTGGGCAGATAATTATGGACTAACCTGCAAATGGCTGACAATACAGTAATTTTGTGGCTCCAGAAGACCGCAAGTCGATGATGCCGTCAGCCGGTCAGCACGACCAACCAGAAGGTCGCCAGTGGCCGGGTAACAGCTTCCTTGAGCACAGCCGTGCAACATGCTTGGTAACATGCATATTGGCCGAATGGCAGCCAGCACAACTGGGAAGCACACCAGGAAGTAGCGGAGAAGAAATTCACGTATTCTTCATCATGATTATTGCTCTCATTTTGTTAAAAAAAACTTTATTATAACTGCCAAGGCCTAGTGTGGTTTTGATGCTTAGATTGAAGTTCAACCAAAGATAAATTTGCTTAAGCAAGGCTGGTACATTACGAGGCCTCTAGATTTAACAACAGCTTGGTACTTCCTACCCTGGAGTTTGGTGGACTGGAAAGACAACCTCAATACTCGGCCTCTAGATTTGACAACAGCTTGGTACTTCCTACCCTGGAGTTTGGTGGACTGGAAAGACAACCTCATTTGCATTCCAAAAGGAATTCCTTTGGCCGAGTCATCATTTCTGAAATACTGATCACAGGTATAATTTATAGATTCATACAAAACAAAGCTAACTCACCTGGGAAAACAAGATGATGACTTCGACTGTATAATTTATATTAATAATTGAACACAAACTGCAGGTCTACTGGAACCGAGTCAAATTCAATTGTTATTAACTTTATGGTGGAATAAGAAGCAAACACGGACGATGATTGGATGAATGCGAGCGGTAAGGTAAGGTAACTAAAGGATGGGCTTCGGAAGTGAAGGCAAATATCTCATCTAATTAGGGGGATCACAGTTTGTTGTGGAAAGAGGAAAGGTGTGTAAACATCGTGACAGTAGAGCGAGGTTGGAGTATCCATCAATCCATCCATCCATCCATTGGGACCATACTCTATGCAGAGCGTTGGTGATGCCAAAGCAGTCTCCTTGGCTATTGGGCAAAATCCTGGACGGGTCGCCGCTCCGACACAGGATACCAGCAAGCTGGTACTCATTTTGTCGACCTTGGAAGGATGACAGGTAGAGTCAATCCCACCTGGTATTAATTCAACAGCCGAGTGGGATTTGAACTCAGAATCCTCGGATCCCAAGCCCACCACCCTATCCATTATGCCAACACCAGGTATACAGGTTGGGGTATGATGCCCCTGTTTGGAAGAGCAAGGGAAGGTCGTTCCACAGATTTGTCAAGTGAGGTCAAAAAGAGTCGAGGTGTGTAGTCAGCCTGGATTTTGGAAGTTTAGCGAGTAGTGGGTTACTGGAAGAACGCGTGCATCATGGAGTAAATGAGGAGAGTCGGAGGACTGAAAGAGGAGAGCAGACGGTAGAAAGAAGAGAGACCACCAAACTGCTTGCGATGTGAGAGCAAAACACCTATGCAGGGGCGTCAGCCCATAAGGGAGAGTAGTACTCCATTCAGGTCGTCTTGACCATATTGGAAGCAATTTAAAATGAAAAAAGTTCCGTTTGCTGAACAAAAGGACCGAGGACGACAAACATGACTCTATTCTACTCATGAAAGAGCAAATAATAAAAAACTAGAGGAAGTAAATATTTAAAACAGAAGTATAAAAAAAGTTTTCAATTTTTTTTTTTATCCACTTCGCTCACCCAGGCAGAATATGAACTCTCGACAAGGCATTCCAGCAGAAAGGTAACCAGGATTCATGGAGGACTCTGTCGTGACCTTCTGGAGAGTTCACACACAGTGGAGAAGAGGATTTTTAAGCAAAGTCATGAAGCAGTTCAGGGAAGAAGGTCATAGTTCTGAAGGTCAAGAAGGTCAAGAAGGAATAAATTCATCCTCATCACACACCCAACCCGTCCACCAAGTTTTGTCCGAATCCGTCCACAACTTTTTCAGATAACCTGCTTACAGACAAACAAACAGGAGTGAAAACATAACCTGCGTCCACCTCCGGTGGCGGACGTAACGCTGTGGATTGTAACGAGTAAGTGTCGGATTAGAAAATGTTGGGAATCGGATCAAGAAAGGAGAAGGCACGGTGCCAAGACAGAGGTCATGAAGTGACTTTGAAGTTGAATCGTGTTGGTGGATAAAAGAAGCGAAGTTGGAAAGGGAAGAAAGATGTGTTTGTGCAACTACTATGATTTACCTTTTTAATGGCCCAACTATGATTTACCTTTTTAATGGCCCTACTCATTCCCACCTTCTTGTGGGATCAGCCGAGGACATTTTGGGTCCAGGTCTTTCATGAACCGGCTGGCCAGGCCTGGCATTTGACTGTTCGACTGAAAGTGGCATGAACTTGTAATTTGTTCAAGATTCTGGCGATAACTCGCCGACTGTTGGCTAAATCCTCAGTGAGATCTTTTGACATCCACCACCAACTAGTGTTGGGAGACGAGTCCTCCGAGCAGGCGCCCATCCGTGGTACGGCCACACACATCGGTCGATGTCTCGCCCTACAAATGAAACTTCAAGATGACCGTTTATAGCTGCAACGAGATTCGAACCCAAGCTGGACAGCATGGAGGAGAGTGTGCAGATGTTTACGATATCCTACCAGCCCAGGTAACTATAGGTAAGACACAATACAAAATCGTTAAAATGTACAAATATTCCTGCCAAGTTCGTGCAACATAACTCCCAACGGAAAGTTTCAAAAATCAAACTCACAAACGGGTTCGAAAGTTTTAAAAGTTTTAAAACAAAACCGTTTGTACAGATCCATGCGCAAGCCCATCGGGAAAACTGTTTCAGAACAATCAGGGAAAAGGCAAATGGGGGCGTAAAGAGGGAACTGGTCACGAAATGGAGCAAACTTGGGAACACATGATGTGCAGAGTTCGGGGGGGTCGGGATCGGAGCCACGAGGGGTCGAGTCCGTTAGATACCCATCTACCTGAGATTGGCAAACCTGCCCTCGGAGACTCTGAGGAACTCACCTCGACAGGCTGTTCACGGAGCAAGGACGCTCGGAGCTCGATGGCTCTTCTTTGTCCCAGCACGCTCTCCTTCCTCGCTGTTCCTCCTCCGCTGTTCCCTTCCTCCCCTCCCCACTCCTCCACTCCACTGCCCTTCTCGCTATATGGAGTGCTTAGGCAACACCAACTCAATCATCCATTACTTCACATCATTCAATTCATAGGTCACGAACAGCTGATCGATGCAAAAGTTATCAAAGTAAAAAAAAAAAAACACATGAACAATAGAAATGTCAAACAATGGACGTGCCATTGTTACAAATACAAGGAAACCTTGGTCGCTGCGTGCAGGTCGTTGGCCCATCACGCCCGTGTTGCACCAACAACCGTAATCTCTCAATCAATTACTTCGAAATGTTAACTCGACCTTTCTCCAGAGAACACCACAGGTCTCGGATACGATTCACCTGTGACACCTCAATTCCCTCCGATGATGATGATGTATACACATGAACCTTCATAACTACCTGACCATGTAGCCTTTTATGGTTCACGAAAAAATATTTCCACGAAAAAAATAAGTGACCACTATATTCGTTATTGGTGATGTGTGTCTGTCTGTCCCGAGCATAGCTCCGTGGTTTGATCTGATCCTGATAAAATTTTGGTGGGAGGTTTATATCATATGATCTAGTTGTGTTTTCGGAGAATGGGCATGGTGCGCCCATTATGGGTGGAGCCACGCCCAAAAAACATGTGTTTTTAGGGGGTAGCCGATTTCAATTGGCATCTTCCTAGGGGTTTGTCGAATCTGGCAGGGGTTTCGTATTTGGTTAGCCCAATGGCACCTGCATAGCCCCACGGAGCTCGATTTTTCATTTTCGTCCAGGGTCAAGGTACGAACTTAGAAAATTGCTAATTTTGACATAAAATCCATCTTCTCCGAGGGTTGTGTCGAATTGGCAGGGGTTTCGGTATTTGGTTAGCCCAATGGCACCTGCATAGCCCCACAGAGCTCGATTTTTCATTTTCGTCCAAGGTCAAGGTCACAAGGTCACAAACTTAGAAAATTGCGAATTTTGACATAAAAATCATACGACCGCCCAAACTTGGAGAGCTAGGATGACAATATTTTTTATGCATAATCTTGAGGTCATTCCCACCTAAAGTCTTGAAACCATTTTGCTCTATCTCGAAACACCTTGCCCGTGGCGCCCCCTTCAGTTGTTTTTACGCTGATTTCATCAAAGTATGGATAATCCGAGGAGTGTGAAATGCCATATAGCCTATATGACGTTATTATTGTTCCAGGAATGTTCCAGAGGAAGTTTTGCACCAAAGGTCATAATCCTTGACCTTTGACCTTTAAAGTTCACAAAGGTCAAATTTTCAAAGTTGTGGAATCGAACCGGGTTTTCGACCTTCTTCGACGAACTAACTCATTAAGCTATAGCACGTATCCTGTTTCCTTTATTTAATGTCCACAACATTGTTTTGTGACTTTTAAAGGTTATGTAAAGGTCAAATTTTGAAAGTTATTGAACGAAACCGGGTTTCGACATTTTGCAGCTAAAACCCGTCACCGTACCACATCATTGTGATCATTTTTATAACTTGGTCAAACATCATCACATTGTCTCATCCTTGACTTCTGAAACGATCTACATCGACAAATACCACTCGTGACATCGTCGTCTTCAGACTGTTTAAGCTGAAATCATTCCTGTCTAAGGGCAGCGCCATGACACCTTGCCGACAGACTACCTGCAGGCACAGCTCTCTGGTTGGCCAAGAAGAAAATCACCTTCCATCTGATTGGAAGTCAGCTAACATCATCTTTGTTTAACCGCCATTGTGCTTGTATACGAGATGAGCAAAAATCACTTCCACATCGTTGCAAAGCTCACAGTTGGATTCTTTGGTTTGAACCTCTCTTAAAATCAACGAAATGAAACGTTTTGAAAATTTCGAATGATTCTACTCGGATTTCAAGCATCACATAATCGGCATTTATTGTCAAGTTGTTGAAACTTTCTTTATATAAAAAGAAGATGATTTGTTATACCCGATACAACCGGGTTGGCGCTAAACGATACACATTTACATGGAGAGAATTGGGGTCTTCCCTCCACTCTGAAGACCTTCCCCTAGATATGCCACTCAGACAGAAAGCATACTTGGGGTACTTACTCTTAAGCAACATGCAAATTTGGTTGGATTCTGTTCAGGAGTTTTTTTTTACTATTTGAAGCAAATATAAATATATAAACAAACAAATATACAATTTCACTTGTATAACATATGTCTCATATATGTGTAGATGTCTCACCTCAAATGAGTAATTTTTTTGGAGTGTATATTGGTAGAAACGGGAATTAAGCGTAAAACTTCAGTGTACAGATATCGCAGTCTGTGGAGCCACTAACCTTGGCAACCTCATTCCATTCCACCAACTAAGATTCCCAATCCATGCTTGTTGTACCTCCGAAGTGATGCTTGGGAGTGAAGGTGATGTTATAGAAACTCATCTGTGAAACGGATTTAAGCACTTTTTGGGCCTACCGACTCACCAAAGATCATCAAAGTTCTTTCCATGCCAACCGACAGCCTCCAGGCCACGATCCCTCTCCCTCTCCCTCTCCCTCTCCACATCGCTTCTTCAGCCTCAACCCACTCCCTCTCTCGAAACCCCCCTTAGCTTTGCTTTCAGCAATTTCCATTTGATATAACTCACAGCATTTCATTCTGGTGTCACATTCGATGATCCATGGATCAGTAGTTTCCCTTTGGGATATCACTTTTGATTCATCGATTGTAAATAATGATGTGATGCAATGGTGCATGAAAAATGTGCCAAAAAAGATTTTCGGGAGGTATTTTTTTCTGATTTAATGAAATGGATCTAAAGTGTCTCAAAAGGTCTAAAAGGGTGTAAGGGGTGCAAGGCCAATGTCGCTGGTAGCTTTAAACCATTGCCAGATTCTGAAGTACCTACACCCAAAATTTGGGGGCCTGTAGGTGCAAAATTGAAGGCGTTGGGGTCGCACCCAAGGAAATCGAGAGGCGGTTCACCTGCGAAACAATAATGAATGTACAAACGCACAAAAACAAGAAGGGCACTCAGTAGAGCAATACTCCGCCACGTAATGCCTGTGCACAAAATAACGGGCCCAATACATTTTGAATATCATGCTACGTATCGTTTTTGGCCTGACTCTCAATGGTGAAGAATCACTTTGAAATTAAATAATTATTGTATCCACATCCAGATTCGGATCTTCACAAATTTAATCGATTCTTCTTGTCACACACCACAACATGTACACCAAGCTTTATCCGAATCCGTCCACACTTTTTGAGATATCATGCTATATATAGTTTTTGGCCCCATCTTCATGGTGAAGAATCACTTTAAAATTTCTACCAGCCAGATCCGGATCTGGATCTTCATCAAAATGCTAATCGGGTTTCGTGCCTTGTCACACACCGAACCCGTCCACAAAATTTCATCCGGATGCGTCCACGACTTTGAGAGATATCCTGCACACACAACAAACAAGACAAAAAGAAGACGACGTACAGAGCACGATACTTGCAAAAAAAAATCCATAAAACAAATTTGACCTCAACAATAATTGGTGGTTGGATTCAATGACCAAATATGCAACTCTTCTTCAAATATCAAGTGAATCGGATGAAAACTGACAATTTTAGAATTTGTCCTATCTTGACCTTTTGGCCAATGTTGACCGACATAATAATTGGCTGGTTTAATCAAGTGACCTGAAATATAAATCATCTTCAAAGATCAAGTCAATCGGATGAAAATTGAGGATTTTAGAAATCTCACCTAAGTCGTTGACCTTGGGCCGATGTTGGCCTTTTGATCTTTTGACCTCAAAAACAATGGGCTTCTTCCTCATGACAAACTCTACCATGTGGTGAAGTTTCGTGAAGATCGGTTTCCAATTGTGACCTGGAGGCGACAAACAGACAGACACAACAACAAACCGACTAACCAATATACTTGGAAAATCTTCGATTTTGCAACAAACAGAAAGGGGTGAAAACATAACCTCCTTCACCTTCGGTGGCGGAGGTAATAAACAGACATTTGAAAATTTGTATATATATATATATATATTGTGGTTTTGAGGCGTCCCAAAGAGATCCTCACATAGTTAAAAGTTATTTCATCGTTATATTGTTTAGTTTAACGATCCCGTCAATGTTGATAGATCCGCGTTGCGATTGTGTCATTTTTGTTATTTCTCATTCTTTTCTACAAAACATCTGCCCGCATTTATTGTCACACAGGAACACATTTTCCACGCAGCCCCCAGAACGGTTTTGTGAACGCCTGCAAAAGGATATTGCGCCAAAACCCGAGGGTCACGATCCCATTCTCGTCACGGGCACCATGGAAACCGCTTCGAACTGGTTTCGTGAACGTGTGCAAAAGGATGTTGCGCCAAGACGCAAGCCAAAGGTGGTTACTCTCACGGATGAGAGGGGACGTGGTGGCGTCGCCGGCTCGAGCGCTGGGGGCTTTGAAGATCTATAAAAGGCTGAGCGTCAGTCTGTCAGCTCAGTTATTATTATTCACACAGACACGAGGGTTCTCCTGTCATTCTCTCCTTCCGTCCTCTCTGGCATTTCTTTTGCTTTGCTTGCTCACTCGCGTTTCTTCTTTCACTCTCCCATTAAGTTGGACAAGGCCCTTCCTGTAACCATAAACACGGCAGCAAGGGTCAACCTGCTTCGGAAACGAGGAGGCCATGACTGGGCAGCAGATTTCATAACCCTGAGCTCCACCACACTGGCATTGGTGCATGCTCCAGCAGAGTGGTGTTGCTGCTTGGGGTAGAAGTGTGCACACAAGGAATAATGGCCGCCTCAAACTGACACCCACCCACCTGTAAATAAAGGTTTTAAAGGCTGGAGAAAAAAAAAAATTTTCCCCAGAAGTTTATCGCCATTGATGCAGCTTCTTTTGCACCACCATATTTAACACATTACATTAGTTATTTGTGCCTGTTGTTTGTGTCCTTTATGACGTCCTTAAAAACCAGAAGGAATGATTTTCAAATTTTTTTGACTGCCAGGTAAGCAGACAGAGTAAAACGATCACCTTACTCCTCTCTGTGCGTGTGCGCTCAACACGAAATCCCACACAATTTGCCAAATTCAGAGCTAAAGTACCGCTAAAAACTGCAGGTTCGTGTTCAGATTCATGCTCTCGTGTTCAAAATATCAAATAATATTTCAATTAAGGAGTTCCTCGATCACAGACGAGCATCTCCAGAGTGTGAAACAATTGCTGAACCCCGCTTTGCACTTTGCACGGGGTAACAATGAACTTGTGAACAGACAAGGAAGAACAAAGGATGGAACGAAGAAAGCCTCACACAGACGAGTCATAAACACTGAATCACACACTGCTAAATGAGGCCGATTTGGTGATGTCGTGTTAGCTCCGATTGGGATATCGATCGATCCATTGATTTCCCGGCGGTGAGTGTGCGCGAGAGCTGCGTCGGCGTGTGAGCGTGCTTCGTTACTTTGCAACCGAAGCACACATGGGAGGGCAACATGAATATTCATTGCCCACACATTTTCCAGCTGAAATGTCCAATCAGACATTCTTACAAAAAGATGAGAATAATACGTGCTCTCTGATTGGTCGATTTTTTTGCCTCCCCCGGTGGAGGCTTTATGTTTTCGCGTTGTCTGTCCGGCTGTCTGTTGCTGCGTGTGTGAAATTTTTGTTGCAGCGATAACTTGTGAACCGCTAAAATGATTTTGACCAAACTTGGCAAAACGATGCACCGTCATGCAAAGATGAACTGATGGAATTTTAGGTTCAAAAGGTCAAGTGCCCTTTAATTGAAAAAAAAATCTGTGTCACTGGAATAATTAATGAACTACTCAAGAGATTTCAACGATACTTGACAAATGTATACACAGATGAACTCATTCAATTTTACATTGAACAGGTCAAAGGTAATCTGACTTTTAAAAAAACATTTTGCCGACCATAACTCAAGTTAGAAGCATCTGATGTCCCTCTCTTCCAGGTATGTCTTTTCTCTCTGTCTCTCTCTCTTCTTAAAGGACCTTTAATCGAGATCAAATGTAACAGTGGATTGGCACCTAACATGGGTGGAAGCATATCCATCGACGCATTTGTGTGAAATTCTCCTTTCTACAAGTCCCTGACAAGTTCCCAGTTTTCCTGTGAAAAACCCAAAACACAAATTTGTGTACCCTCGTCATCGCTGGGATGTATGTGCTGAATAAACGTGTGACTGCCCGTCGGGACGTGAGCAGGGAAATTGCAGTCGCCCGACAGAAAAAAGTTGGTTGCCACGTGATCCCAGAACACGAGTTGTTGGGCGTTAAAGATCCGTCGCTTTCTTTTGCAAACAGTACACCAGTCATCACCGGCACCCTGAACAAATTCCAAATCGCTGCCCTCATGAGCCAGGATGAGCGGGATAGCCCCAGTGAATCGGCAAACTTCCCAGCGTAGACCTGGGGAAATCAACCCATTCAGCAGTGCTGATGCTCCTCCATAAAGAACATGGTATGCTGATTAATACCAGAGGACCATTTCATAACGAGACGTCATAAAGAAGGAAGGAAAGGAAAGGGAGGAAGGAAGGGAGGAGGAAAGGGAAAAGGAGGAAAGGGAAAAGAAGGAAAAGAAGAATGAAGAAACAAGGACAAATGTGTCCAGAGCAGCGTCCTAAAGGTTTTGTCGGCTAAAAAAAAAACAAAAAAACAACAACTTCCGATATTTTGTCAC
Source organism: Eptatretus atami (assembly GCA_035128595.1). NCBI lineage: Eukaryota > Metazoa > Chordata > Myxini > Myxiniformes > Myxinidae > Eptatretus > Eptatretus atami. The sequence goes on along the minus strand of CM068954.1, from coordinate 189,783,527 downwards.
GTGCCTTGATTAAGCCAATAGCGAGACCCGTCATAGTGCATTTACGCATTTACGAAATATAGTGTATTTACGAATAAATAATGTATTTACGAATTTACAAACATTAAATGGAATAATCTTTAAATAGTAACGTGAACTTTTCGAAAATTTAAAGCAATGTCCGAATATATTTAAAAGTTCATGATAGACGCTCTCAAAAGGACCGTCAATGCGAGGATGTGTACAGGTGCTTAATATTTAAGGAGATCCGGATATGGTATACAAAAGAGCGAGTCCGAATATAAAGGTTTTGTCTTCACAAGAAGAAGAAGAAGAACAGCGCCGAGCGTTCTTAGAGCAACGTTCGCTACGCGAGACGCTGCCTAAAAAGGAAGGAAGAAGGAAAGAAGGAGAAAGAAGAAGAGAATAAGTCGGTATGATGACTATACTCTGTTCTCGAAAGAAAAATTACACATTAGACATATTTTATTCCCAGATTACATTTGGTACACGACAGGGAGTTTGTGTATGGTCAAGAGACAAAATCACCACAACGTAAGATGGTGTGACATTTCTTGGGACAAAAATAAACAAATATCACAGACAGCAAAACAAAGAAGTGCAATTTCAAACATATTATGTACAAGGCTGTAAAAGAATACCAACTTGAAGAACACAGTTCCATGACAAGGAAAGGAAAGCTGCAGGAAACCCGTCAAACCTTCGTCGAGTTACAGACAAAGAGTTCTCACAGATATCGGTGGAAAACAAAATAAATCACAGTTGGCGGGGAAAAAAAAAATAATAAAGGAGGTGATGCAGAAAAGTATCATTGATGGAGGGGAGATTTTGGGGCAAAAAGGTGAAGATCATCGAGAAAAAGAACAATTTGGGAGAAGCCGAACGTGCCGACTGCGGGGGATTCAGCGCATGTCCTCGGCACTGAACAACCCCTTGGCACGGCGCAGCACGGAGTCTTTGGTGGGGTCATAAGGTTGCTCCTTGGAAGGGATTTCGAGCACGGCGGGGATAGACTGATTGTGCTGATCGACGACGTGCCGGATCATCTCAGCAATGTGTTGGTTGATCAAGACGATTCCAATGTCCTCCCTGTTCAGAAAGCTCCTGGGAAGAGAAGGAAGGAAATCATCAGAGCAGGCCCGAGGATGTTCGTTGTATTCCGATTCTCATGTTCCGTACTTTGCTACGGAACGTCGATGCTCCTGAGCAAGCGTTATACAGGGTGCTTTGTCATTGCCTTCCTAGCAGTAGTTTGGGCAGGAATTTGGAATTTGGTCACGGTGCAGGCAATAACTCACGGAGGACACGATTGTGATGGACACTGTTGTCATCCCCCCACAAATGGTGAGATCTTTTACGTCCACCAACTAATGCCGGCAGACAGGACGCCAAGTTTAACGTCCACACATTGGTGAATCACCCTGCCAGTGAAACACCAGGATGAGAGTTTATAGCTGGGTCAGGATTCAAACCCAGGTTAGACAGCTTAGAGGTGAGTGTTTGCACCACTAGGCCATCCGGCCAGCTCCGTTGCTCTATATATACTTGGTGCAAACCTGGAAGGGAAAGTTTAAATCATGTTCACAATCATTTTGAACCACAATTCCATAACTGCAGCGCCTCCCCGACCCAGCTGTAAGTTGTCATCGCGGTGTTTCACAGGTATGGTGATTCATCAATGTGTGTGCAGAACCTCGGATGGACGTTAAGGGAGGAGAAGAAGAAGGGATAAAGAAGAAATGATTTTGAGTTAACTAACCCGATACCAACAGAAATTGACACACAACCGGGTTGGCGCTTAAACGATACACCTTTCTAGGAGAAGGAATGCATGAGGCCGTCTGACCCCTCCAACTCGAAGACCGCCTCCCTCACGATCATGCACTTCCAAAGACAGAAACGCAATAATAACTTGCGGTGCGGGTTACTTACTCTTAAGCGAACATAAGATCAAAGTTTGGAATTTTGGGGATTCCGAGTCATTCGGTCAAGCAGAGTGTTATTACAGTACATGTATAACGAAGGGGATAGGACAAATAACTATAAACACTCTAAATCACAACTATACGAAGCATGGAGAATGTGATGTTAAAAAACAAATTGCAGAAAGATCACACAGGTGTCAGTATTGTAAGAAGGGACAGTGAAACTTGTCTCCAACAATCAAGGGAGGTAAGTGTCTCGAGCGGCATATCAAAATAATTGAGATCAAAGATGTTGACCTTGTATATCTAAGGGTTGTGGGTAATCGGAAAGTGTAAGGGGATATTTGTAAGGAAGTGGGGAAGTATTTGAAAGACAGTCAAAAGACTGCGGTCAAGTGTGCAGATATCTGGCGAAGTTAAGATGGAGACGCGTGAGAGTGGGCGAAAATTCCTTGGGAAGAAGTAGGCTAGAAGGTTGTGTTGTGTGTCACAACACTCTGATGTGCTCAGTTTCCAAGATAACACGATTCAATATGTTTTGGATGAGCCCGGAAACAGCTCTATACAGGATGTCGTTTGGTGCAACCCACAAGTCACTGCATTGCCTTTTTGAAACGACTCTGTATGGCACGCGAAGAAACTGAGATTTTGATAGAGTGCATGTGGGAAAGAGTGATTTGAGGCTTGTGTCCAGCAGAAAGTGAAAGGTGGAAGAAGTTGTATAAAAAAGAAACTAAAAGTAGAAACAATATGAGTAACAATGATATCCAGCTGTGAAATGGATTTAAGGCACGACAGATTGTCATCCTCTTAGAGTGAAGTTTATGTTGGAGGACAGTTGACACTAACAATGCTAGATCAAAACATCTCGCATATCCAAACAAGATGTGGCAAGAAGAGAACTCAATCCACGTATGCAAAGCATTCGGAATCCAAAGAGAGGTTCTGTCTTGCACAGAGTAGAGGCCCAACAAAAAAAAAAACTGCTTGAGAACACTCCTCCAGGAGACTGTGCAGCAATTTGGTGATTAGTATTGTTTCAACAGTAGTTTTTGTATAATAAATGAGAATAGAAAAGTGCCCCCTCATCAATAGTCACGCACTAAACAAGCACTTCTCAAACGGGACCCCACGAATTCAAAGGAACATCACACCCCACTGCAATACACAACCTGAAACAACATCTGACTCCTCTCTCTCCTCTCCGTCTTCCGGTCTTCCTCGTCCCTCATTCCTCTCTCCATCTCCTCATCTCCGTAGTGCCTCATTCTTCGTCTCTGTCTCCAGTGCCTTGTCTCTCTAATCGTCTCTCTTCGTCACTTCTCGATCGTTACGGTTTCTCTTCAGACTCTCTCGCGTCCCTTCCGCTAACGTCCACTCTCCTCGTCTCTCGGCATCGGTAACTTCGTGTCCTTACTCTCTCTGTCTCTCTCGTCTTCTCTGGCTCTCAGAACACACAGCACCAAAACAAAGTATACCAGATGTCACTTTTAACGTCATTCCATCGTCATTCCTTGCGTCGGACTCGCATAATGCTCACGAAAATACATTAAAAAAAAAGAACATGCCCCACAGACGCCGGGTTGAACAGAACTACGCTCGTCTTTGGGGCAATATCCTCATCGTCCAGCAGTCGACGACACCCGCTAGATGCCGTCCGGGATCCCCTTAGGCTTTTGGGCTTTTCAAAAGCCAACATGTTTCGCATTTGATAATAACAGGTGCTTCGGGTAGTCACAGCATCATTCTGAGGGTTTGGTCCACTCACTCTAACGGGAGGAACTATCATCACTGATTAATATACCAAACAGTAAATGATGGACCATTCCGCTAACCGGGGCGATCGGAGATTAGTTTTTTGCCCTTCCCATTTGGGATAGAGGTACGATAGCACTCCGGTTGTTTGGATAATTACATAATCCTCTCATTCTAGTATACATCTTGTAGTGATGCAAGTACAAAAAGGGGGTAGTGCTGAAATGTCGACAAAAGATTTTCGGGGGTATTTTTTTTCGATTTAATAAATGGTCTAGGTGTCTCAAAAGGATACCTAAAGGGTAGGTAAGGGGTGCAAAGGCCAATGGTCTGGTAGCCTTACCCATGCCGATTCTGATTACACGACACCAAATTTGGGGCCTGGTAGGTGCAAATTGAAGCGTTAGGGGTCGACCGGAAATCGAAGGCGGTTCACTGCGAAAACAAATATGAATGTACAAACAGCAACAAAACAAACAAGAAGGGCATCAGTGGATTTCCGCCACGTAAGGGCCTGATGCACAAGATACGGGTTACATTTTGAAATATCATGCTACGTATCGTTTTGGCCTGATCTCAATAGATAGAGAATCACTTTGAAAATTAAATATTTATTGTATCCATAGATTGGATATTCATAATCGATTCTAATTATATTATTGTCACAACACCCAACAATGTACAACAAGCCTTTATCCGAAATCCGTCGCACACTTTTTGAGATATCTTGCTAATTGTTTATTTGGGCCCCCATTTAATGGTGAAGAATCACTATTATTACCAGCCAGATCCGGATCTGGATCTTCATCAAAATTAATCGGTTCGATATTGTCACACACCGAACCCGTCCAGCAAAATTTCCATACCGGATGCGTCCCAACGTTTTGGGTATCTGACAATACAAGACGAAGACGGACGTACAGAGGTCTGCAAAAAAAATCGCATACAATTTGTTTGGTGGTGAATTCAATGACGCAAATATGCAACCTTCTTCAAATATCAAGTGAATCGGATGAAAACTGAACAATTTTAGAATTTGTCCTATTCTTGACCGCATTTGGCCAATGTTGACACGACATAATAATTGCTGGTTAATCAAGTGGACCTGAAATATAAATCATCTTCAAAGATCAAGTTCAATCGGATGAATTGAAGGATTTTAGAAATTCTCCCTAAGTCGTTGACCTTGGCGCGATGTTTGGCCTTTTGATCTTTTGACCTCAAAAAACAATGGGCTTCTTCCTCATGAAAAACTCTAACCATAGTGGGTGAAGTTTCCGTGAAGATCGGTTTTCGCAATTGTGACGCTGGAGGCGACAAACAGACAGACAACAACCAACAAACACGACTAAACTGCAATATACTTGGAAAAATCTTTCGATTTTGGCAACAAACAAACAGAAAGGGGTCCAAAACATAACCTGCCTTCACTTCCGGTGGCGGAGGTAAATAACAGACATTTGAAATTTTTTGTAATATATATATATATATATTATATATATAATTGTGTTTGAGGCGTCCCAAAGAGGATTCCTCACATAGTTAAAAAGTTATTTCATCGTTATATTGTTTAGTTTAACGATCCCGTCAATGTTGATTAGATTCCGCGTGCGATTGTGTCATTTGTTATTTCTCATTCTTTCACATAAACATGCTGCCCGCAATTTATTGTCACAACAGGAAACACATTTTCCTACGTCAGCCCCAGAACGTTTTGTGAATCGCCCTGCAAAAAGGATATGCGGCCAAAACCTCGAGGGTCACGATCCCAATTCTCGTCACGGGCACCATGGAAACCGCTTCGAACTGGTTTCGTGAACGTTTGCAAAAGGATGTTGCGCAAGACGCAGCCAAAGGTGGTTACTCTCACGGAAATGAGAGGTGGACGTGGGTGGGTCGCCGGCTCGAGCGCTGGGGCTTGAAGATCTATAAAAGGCTGAGCGTCAGTCTGTCAGCTCAGTATTATTTCACACAGACACGAGGGTTCTTCCCTGTCATTCTCGTTCCTTCCGTCCCTTGGCATTTTTTCGCCTTTTGCTTGCTCACTCGCGTTTCTTCTTTATCTGCCCATTAAAGTTGGAACAAGGCCTTCCTGTAACCATGGAATGTGCCGTAAATCACGGCAGCAAGGGTCAATCGTGCTCGGAAACAGGAGGCCATGACTGGGCAGCAGAATTTCATAACCCTGAGCTCCACCACACTGGCATGTGCATGCTTCCAAGCAGAGTGGTGTTGGCTGCTTGGGGTAGAAAGTTGTGCACAAAAGGATATAATGGCCGCCATAAACTGACACACACTCCACCTGTAAATAAAGGATTTTTTTTTTTTTTTTTTTTTTTTTTTTTTTTTTTTTTTTTTTTTTTTTTTTTTTTTTTTTTTAAAGGCTGGAGAAAAAAAAATTTCCCCAGAAGTTTATCGCACATATGATGCAGCTTCTTTTGCAACCACCATATTTAACACATTACATAAGTTATTTGTGCCTGTTGTTTGTGTCCTTCTATGAACGTTCCTTTAAAAACGCGAAGAATGATTTTCAAATTTTTTTGAACTGCCCAGGTACAGCGAGTAAAACGATCACCTTACTACCCTCCTGTGCGTGTGCGCTCAACACGAAAATCCCACACAATTTGGCCAAATCAGAGCTAAAGTACGCTAAAACTGCAGGTTCGTGTTGCAGATTCATGCTCTCGTGTTCAAATTATAAAGTAAATATTCAAATTAAAGGAGTTCCTCGATCACCAGAACGAGCATCTCCAGAGTTGAAAACAATTGCTGAAATCCCCGCTTTGCACTTGCAGCGGGGTAACAGATGAACTTGTGAAACAGAACAAGGAAGAACAAACGATGGAACAGAATGAAGCCTCACACAGACGAGTCATAAACACTGAATCACAACACTGCTAAATGAGGCCGATTTGGGTGATGTGTTGTTAGCTCCGATTGGATATCGATCGACCATTGATTTCCCGGCGGTGAGTGTGCACGAGAGCTGCGTCGGCGTGTGAGCGTGCTTCGTTACTTTGCAACCGAAGCACACATGGGAGGGCAAACATGAATACTTCATTTGCCCACACATTTTCCAGCTGAAATGTCCAATCAGACATTCTTACAAAAAGATGTGGAATAATACGTGCTCTCTGATTGGTCGATTTTTTTTGCCTCCCCCGTGGAGGCTTTATGTTTTCGCGTTGTCTGTCCGGCTGTCTGTTGCTGCGGTGTGTGAAATTTTTGTTGCAGCGATAACTTGTGAACCGCTAAAATGATTTTGACCAAACTTGGCAAAACGATGCACCGTCATGCAAAGATGAACTGATGGAATTTAGGTTCAAAAAGGTCAAGTGCCCTTTAATTGAAAAAAAAATCTGTGTCACTGGAATAATTAATGAACTACTCAAGAGATTTCAACGATACTTGACAAATGTATACACAGATGAACTCATTCAATTTTACATGGAACAGGTCAAAGGTAATCTGACTTTTAAAAACATTTTGCCGACCAATAACTCAAGTTAGGAAGCATCTGATGTTGTCCCTCTCTTCCAGGTATGTCCTCTCTCTCTTCTCTCCTCTCTCTCTCTCTCTCGTCTCTCTCTCTCTCTCTCTCTCATCTCTCTCTCTTCTCTCTCTCTCTCTTCTAAAGGACCTTTAATCGAGATCAAAATGTAACAGTGGTTTTGGCCACCTAAACATGGGTGGAAGGCATTATCCATCGACGCATTTGTGTGAAATTTCTCCTTTCTACAAAGTCCCTGACAAGTTCCCAGTTTTCCTGTGAAAACAAAACACAATTTGTGTACCCTCGTCCATCGCTGGGATGTATGTGCTGAATAAACGTGTGACGTCCGTCGGGACGTGAGCAGGGAAATTGCAGTCGCCCGACAGAAAAAGTTTGGTTGCCACGTGATCCCAGAAAACGAGTTGCTGGGCGTTAAAGATCCGTCGCTTTCTTTTGCAAACAGTACACCAGTCATCACCGGCACCCTGAACAAATTCCAAATCGCTGGCCCTCATGAGCCAGGATGAGCGGGATAGCCCCAGTGAATCGGCAAACTTCCAGCGTAGACCTGGGGAAATCACCCATTCAGCAGTGCTGATGCCTCCCTCCGTAAGAACATGGTATGCTGATTAAAATAACCAGAGACCATGTCATAACGAGACGTCATAAGAAGGAAGGAAAGGAAAGGGAGGAAGGAAAGGGAGAAGAGGAAAAGGGAAAAGGAGGAAAGGGAAAAGAAGGAAAGAAAGAATGAAGAAACAAGGACAAATGTGTCCAGAGCAGCGTCCTAAAGGTTTTGTCGGCTAAAAAAAACAAAAAAAAACAACAACTTCCGATATTTTGTCACGTGCCCTTGATTAAGCCAATAGCGAGACCCGTCATAGTGCATTTACGCATTTACGAAATATAGTGTATTTACGAAATAAATAATGTATTTACGCAATTTACAACACATTAAATGGAATAATCCTTTAATAGTAACGTGAACTTTTCGAAAAATTTAAAGCAAATGTCCGAATATATTTAAAAAGTTCATGATAGACGCCCTCCAAAAGGCACGTCAATGCGAGGAATGTGTACAGGTGCTTAATATTTAAGGAGATCCGGATCGTGTATACAAAAGAGCGGAGTCCTAATATAAAGGTTTTGTCTTCACAAGAAGAAGAAGAAGAACACGCGCCGAGCGTTCTTAGAGCAGCGTTCGCTAGCGCGAGACGCTGCTAAAAGGAAGGAAAGAAGGAAAGAAGGAGAAAGAAGAAGAGAAATAAGTCGGTATGATGACTATACTCTGTTCTCGAAAGAAAAATTACACATTAGACATATTTTATTCCCAGATTACATTTGGTACACGACAGGCGAGTTTTTGTGTATGGTCAAAGACAAAATCACCACAACGTAAGATGGTGTGACATTTCTTGGGACAAAAATAAACAAATATCACGACAGGCAAAACAAAGAAGTGCAATTTCAAAAACATATTATGTACAAGGCTGTAAAAGAATACCAACTTGAAGAACACAGTTCCATGACAAGGAAAGGAAAGCTGGCAGGAAACCCCGTCAAACCTTCGTCGAGTTACAGAAAAGCGATTCTGCACAGATATCGTGGAAAACAAAATAAAATCACAGTTGGCGGGAAAAAAAAATAATAATAAAGGAGGTGATGCAGAAAAGTATCATTGATGGAGGGGAGATTTTGGGGCAAAAAGGTGAAGATCATCGAGAAAAAACACAATTTGGGAGAAGCCGAACGTGCCGACTGGGCGGGGATTCAGCGCATGTCCTCGCACTGAACAACCCCTGTGGCACGGCGCAGCACGGAGTCTTTGTGGGTCATAAGGTTGCCTCCTTGGAAGGGATTTCGAGCACGGCGGGGATAGACTGATTGTGCTGATCGACGACGTGCCGGATCATCTCAGCAATGTGTTCGGTTGATCAAGACGATTCCAATGTCCCTCCTGTTCAGAAAGCTCCTGGGAAGAGAAGGAAGGAAATCATTCAGAGCAGGCCCCGAGGATGTTTCGTTGTATTCCGATTCTCATGTTCCGTACTTTGCTACGGAACGTCGATGCTCCTGAGCAAGCGTTATACAGGGTGCTTTGTCATTGCCTTCCTAGCAGTAGTTTGGGCAGGAATTTGGAATTTGCCACGGTGCAGCAAATAGCTCACGGGAGGAATGATTGTGATGGCACCTGTTGTCATCCCCCACAAAATGGTGAGATCTTTTTACGTCCACCAACAAATGCCGGCAGACAGGACGCCAAGTTTAACGTCCACAAATTGGTGAATCACCCTGCCAGTGAAACACCAGGATGAGAGTTTATAGCTGGGTCGGGATTCAAACAGGTTAGACAAGCTTAGAGGTGAGTGTTTGCACCACTAGGCCATCCGGCCAGCTCCGTTGCTTTATATATACTTGGTGCAAACCTGGAAGGGAAAGTTAAATCATGTTCACAATCATTTTGAACCACAATTCCATAACTGGCAGCGCCTCCCCGACCCAGCTGTAAGTTGTCATCGCGGTGTTTCACAGGTATGGTGATTTCATCAATGTGTGTGCAGAAGAACCTCGGAATGACGTTAAGGGATGGAGAAGAAGAAGGGAGAAGAGAGGGAGAGAAGAAGAAGAGGGAAGGAAGGAAGGGAGAGAAGCAAGGGCAGGGAAGAAGCGGAGGGAGAGAGAGAGAGAGGGGCGAGGAGAAGAAGGGAGGAGGGCAGAAGGGGAAAGAGGAAGGAGGAGGGAGAGAGAGGAAAGGAAGGGAGGGAAGGGAGGAGAAGGAAGGAGAAGGAGGGAGGATAGAAGAG